>JAXCHB010000181.1:600000-1200000 GCA_036926305.1 Uropetala carovei | reverse complement strand
AATCGCAGCAACTGATACGGAAGGTGGTCCAACCCTAAGGGACTTCTGGAAAGGCTATAACATCTGGAAGGCAGTTAACAACATTGGAGATTCTTGGGCTGAGGTCAAGCAGTCAACCATGAATGGGTCACGGAATCAGCTCTGCCCACAGTTTGTCATTAATTTCAAAGTATTTGAAGAGACCCCTGAGCAGATCACCAGAGAAGTTGTTGCACTGGGGATGCAACTTGACTTAGAAATGGATGAAGCAGATGTTGATGAGCTAATTTCATCTCATGCAGAGAAGTTGACCAATAAAGACCTCATCGAATTGCAACAATCCATTGAGACCAAGGAAGATGGTGAAGATGATATTATGATTTCTCCAACTAAACCTATGGACTTGTCTTTAAAAGACCTTAGTGAGATCTTCCGGAGTCTGGATAATTTCATAAACTTGACTGACGGAAAAGATCCTAATACTGAGAGGAGCTCATTGGTGCAAAGTGCTGTTCTTAAGGACGTAGCCTGCTACAGGGTCCTTTATGAACAAAAGAAGAAGGCTAAAATTCAACCGAAGCTGTATAAATTCTTTCAGAAGGTTGAAAGAGCAGAGCCAGCAGAAGCTGCTTCAACATCTGCTGCAAGGACTAGCCTGTCCAATGCCCTAGTCAATAGTCCATCCAGTTCCCCACCCAAATAGTAAATAGTTGTATGTATACAGTGCCGTGCCCAAACATTTTGCCGCCTGAGGCAAGATATAATATGGCGCCCCATGGCCTCGCTGGCCTTATGAATTTATTTTGATAGGTTTTCATTTTTGTCAAATTTTGGCACCCCCCTTCGAGAGGTTCCTGAGGAGGTTGCTTCGCCGCCTCACCCATCGGCACAGCCCTGTATGTATATATAGATGTATGCAGGTATGTTATCCAGTTCGTGTGAGTCGTTTGTAACAAACGACTTGCACGATCTGGACTGCACTGCATATTGCATTCGAAACAAAAATTTATTTTTCCTTTTTAGTGCAAAAAATAAGTTATACATTTAAAATATTTATTATATAATTTATCCATAATTTAATATTGTTGTATTAACACATTGGTAATGTTATTTTATCTTTATAGAACGTGAGGGGAGACTTTTTCCCGAGATGCGGGAACGTATCCCCGATTATAACATGCAAGTATATGGAAAAACAGCGTTCGACATTCGCACATGTTTTCAGGAACGCATCCCCAATGAGACCTGGGAGTCGCCTGTATTACACAGCCACACGTTTATTTGTGTCAGTATTATTTTAGTGTTTTTTCTTGTTTGACGCTTTTTGTGTTTGCTTTGCAGTGTGTTTACATCACATTGTCATTAAAACTGATATTTAAAAAATGTAATTTGATAATGAAAACTGAAAACAGTATACTGAAAACATTAGAAAGGACGAATAAAGAATATCTGATTTAAAATAGATTTGATTTTATTTACTGGAGATATAATTTTTCATCTTTTGAGAGTTCCTGAAAATGATCAAGGAATAATTATAACTCAATAGGTTCTGCGCAGTGATGTTGCGTATACCTTGTATTAACTTGAGATGTATCTTTATAAGCAGTGAATATTTTTATCACTTTTTTATAACCGTTTTTCAATAACCCTACATCGAGGATAGTATTTTTGCCATATTGCAATTAGAAAATGAAATGAAACATTGTTCATGTATCAGTATTGTGTGTGACACATAAAATGCGTTTGACAGCAGTGCTATAGTGTCATATTATCATTAAAATTATGAAATATAGTGTATAGATTAAGTTATAATAACTATTTTGCAAGGGTCTCTCAGACCCAGTGCGAGCATAAACGTTCAAAATTTTGGTGCGAGCCCTGCCGGGTTAAGGGCCCACCCAAATCGCAAAATTTTAACAAGCACCAGATTATTGCAAACTTTGTGATATGAGTGGCAACACTTAGAAAGGGTTTCAGCAAGAGGAAACGAGACTGGGTTGGTCCACCATGGGCTTCCTTGTACTCTGGGTCCCATGCACTTGCATGTTTTGTGTATTGCTTACTCTGGCATTGTACCTTCAATTTACAGTTTCAAAAACATTTTATAAAACTATGCATCAATTTCACTTAAAGAAAAAAACAAACAAGATAGAATATTAGGAAATGTAGCTTTCCTGTTACTAATCGTAAATGTTAAGTTGGAGAAGGAGAAAAATTCTGAACTTGACCAGAAATTGAACCCAGGTCTCCTACTAGCTGGGTAGGCTCTTTAACCTATTAAGCCATCAAGCCGGTCTAATTTTCCATTTTTAAAATGGGGTATTTATGCTGATGAAGAGTTAGCTTAGTTAAAGCACCTACCCACCAAGTTGAAAACCTGGGTTTGATTCCTGGTCAAATTCAGAATATTTCACCTTCTCCAACCTTACACAAGAAAAACACAATCATGGCTGCAAATTGTGGAATAATCACCAGGTGGTATGCCATTAATCTGTAGCACAATACATTGGTAATGTGAAAGAAAAAGAGGTAGGAAAGAAAAGGAGCTTTGTCAATAAGAGGGGTGTTTTCATAGCATAAGGGAGGGAAGTTTTCAAAACTTTTAGCCTAAATGCTCACTTAATAATATTAGAAGTGCAAAGTTGAATGGAAACTATGCTCGATTTGGGAATTATAATTTTCTCCAGTAATTCTAGCAGACTGACTCACCAAAATACAAATTTTGTAGATTAACATATTTCATGGTTTCATATATTCAGAAATAATGATTTTAACTTTCATATTTTTTTCCCAATGCTTCATTTCAATGCATGACTTAACTGCAGTTTAGCATAGTGCCCCTCTTGAATCCTATCTTTCATGGACATGAGATTAGAAGAAGAAAACATATAGAGAATTAGGTAGAAGAAATCTGAATTGTTGCCAATACAAGGAGTGAACATTTAGCAATAAATAAATCTATATCTTATTCTTCCTAAACAACACTTCTGACATTAATGTTTTGACTATGGTGAGATGAATGCTTATCAAGACTTGGACAATGAGAAGGAGTGAGGTGTTCAAGAGATCTATAAGCAGATGCAAAATCCTTTATGTGAGGCATTAGCTTGTTGATTGAGAGAGGTGGACCAAGTCTCCAAAGGATTTCCTAACTCAGATGTTGCTTGTAGCAAACAAGGAAATATGCATGGTAACTAAGCTACTACATCTAACATAAGTTCATTGTATATCATATAGGTATTGAGATAAATATGAATACAAAAGTCAAAGCCAGTTTTGTTAGTGTTTGATCGACTTTCTGTCATGCCCTGATTCCATCATTGCTAATATTGTTAACTTAAATTCATCTACTTATTATATAATCACTAAGAACAAGCTTCAAGTAAAATTAATCAGAAATGTTAATTCTAGATAACCAAGTATTGATGCAATGTAATCAATAAAAATGTTGTTGATGTTATCAGAAATCGCAGAAACAGTTAAAATATTTTAAACTATAAACAGTAATTATATAAGTATGTTACCTGGAAATGGATTAACAGTAGCATTTCATTATGAATATCCATACAAAAACATCCATAATTTGACCAGCCAGCAAAGAAGAGACCTCCAATAATAATGATGCATTTACAGTTAATTATGTTTATGGGCTTCTGGAAAGAAAATCCATATTGATAACTTTGATCCCAAGCAAACATGCCAAAGGCAGCAATGCAAATCCATTGCATTTTTCTCATTACAAGTAATTTGTTCGTAATTACAAACATAAGTACATTTTGAGAATAGTTACATATCCAAGAAGTTTAAGTCGACAAAAAATTATTATTGTGACTACCTTATGGTTCAAATCTAATTTTGAAATTAAGTAGTAGTTCTGTTAGTAAGGAAAGGCATACTTTTTTAAATCTAAGAAGCTATTATCAGTTAATTATCACAAATGATAGCTCCTTAGTAGCTGAAATCCACGTTTCTTCCTGAATTTTTATTGCTATTAGAGTAAACTAATTTATCAAACTAAAATTGGTTAGTAGAAATTTTAGATTCACATATAACAGGAAAACATGATCGATTCCTTAAATGAATTAACATTGCTAAAACAGTATAATGAAAATGAAAATTGAATTGTTTCATAGAACCTGTTATAGTCTTGCATTTATATATTGCATCACCTTAAACAGAAGTTGAAATGAACCATAATACTCAAAAATCAATGGTACTTTATTCTAGTGTATTTTCACAATATGTTGATTTCTGCAAAAGCACCTATTGATTTTGATAAAAAATAGACGTTATAGATCTTAATATCATAAACAGTGATACCTAAGTTATATTTCTCAAAATATAACTAGCACATTGAATTCAGTGACATTGTAACATCAAGATACATGCCCAGCCATTACCAAGCTCTTTCAACTAACAACCACTAACAACAGCAGCACTGTTACTAAGAATCAAACTGTACATAGTATCAATATAATCACTGATATTTTTCATAGAAGCTTACAGATATGAGAAAGTTTACACAATACATGCTACACCAATTTTTTGTTAAGGATAAATGTTTTGTAACTTAAACAATCATATGGTTCTCCTTACTGGAGTTTCTTTGATTAAGATTTCAGCCCAAAGTTCACTTCCATAATTAACATCTGGAAGTTGCATGGTTCATTAAAAGCCACAGATGATACTAAAACACTTGGCAGTGCTTGCAATGGAAAATTTTAACAATGGGAACGCTAGTAACTGAAACATTATTATCAGATTTTTTAACAACGAGAATGCTATGGGTTTCATTTTGTGTCAAGTGGAACAGTATTCCCATCCTAACTGATCACTCTACCTGTGTACATAGCAAATACTTTCATTATACTTATAAAAATCATTGTTGACACATTGGACTGGCATTTGCTAACAACTTTGTAGTTCGATTCTTTAAAACTAACATAATACTTGCTTCACTACCTTGTTTTTCTTTGAATTATTAATTTTTTCACTATCAATTTACTTACTCAACTAAATTTCACCACTCAAATGCAAGACTGGCTATCAACTAAAGACTGGTCTTCTGACAATGTACCACGTTCCTGACGGGTTGGTGGCATAGGGTTTGACATGTGAGTGTTCAGCGAAGGTGTTGATGAACTGTATGGTGAATTCAGAAAAGACATCTGGGGTGATGCACTGTGTTGTGTTGTAGGATGTAGATGTGTTCCTAATTGATATAAACGTTCTTGAACCATCACACTAAGCAGTTTCTCTTGGCATATGAGGGCACGATCAAGAGGCATATTTTTTAGCTGTATAGCTAGACTTTTGCAGAAAAAATCAAACTCATTTTCAGCTGCTCTATTTTCATTTGAAATTGTTTGCAATGTACTTATTGCTTTTTCAACCGATGAAATTGCACTACAAGAAGCTCGCTTTCTTGCAGGAGTTTTCCAAACTTCTCTAGTAGCACTTTCTGTTTCTTCAGTGTTATCATCAATTTCTTTAGTGTTATGAGATTGTTCTTCCTCATTACTCCTCTCTTCGTGAACTACGTTGACTGTTTTGCTTTTTACATCCTGTAACAAGCAGCATTAAACATAATATTAAATACAATTAGATTAAAAAACATACAAAATAAAAGGAAGGACTATGCATTATAGCTTAAGAACACTCCAAAATTAAACACTTATAAATACATTATTTTATTTACAGGTTCCTGTAACTGAGACCGAATGGGCTGAAGTAATGAAAGAATATTATATTGCTTGGAACTTTCCTGTTACGGAGCTATGGACGGTAAACACGTCATCATTCGCTGTCCACCGAAAAGCAGCTCCAAATTTTACAATTATAAGAACAATTTCAGCATAATTCTGTTTGTAATTGTGGACGCCAAGTACAACTTCATGTACATTTGGAAAGATTGAGAAGGAGAAAAATTCTGAACTTGACCGGTCAAGTTCAGAATTTTTCTCCTTCTCAATCTTTCCATTTGTCATCAGTACTATGCACTCATGCATATAAGTTAACTTCCACCATTTAACTCTTATTCATGTACATTGATGTGGGCACAAACAGAATGGCTAATGATGTGGCAGTATTTTCTAAATCAACATTCAATCTAGCACTCACTAGCACTGGAAAACAACATCCTTAACATACCAAAAGACGGCGTCTTTGTTGCGGATGATGCCTTCCCATTGAGAACCAATATTGTAAAACCTTACTGCAGAAGAGGATCACTCAACCGACAGCAAAAAGTGTTCAATTACAGACTTTCTCGAGTTCGTCGCGTAGTGGAGAATACCTTTGGAATATTGACCTCAAAATTCCGAATATATGAAAAAGCGATTCCGCTTTCTTTGGACAGAATTGAATCAGTCATTAAGACAACTTCCGCCCTCCACAATTAGCTTCGACAAACTTCACACTGTAATCTTTCTTATACATAAATCGCCTGGAACGATTGATGTTGAAGACTGGGAAGAAGGACAAATTATACCAGGAGTTTGCCGACAAACAAGGTGTACTGGGCTTGAAGACGTGACAAATATTACCAGTAACAACTACAAGAAAGCAGCTGGCAGAGTACGCGACAAGTATGCAGAAAAATTCGTCACCACCGAGATTGTGTCATGTCAATGGAAGATGATTTACTTTATGAATTTTTCGAAAATAAATTTACAAATGTTCTCAACTATTACTCATCTATTATTATGTGTTATTGATAATAATAAGTAATAAAAAATAAAACTTGACTTACCAAATTAGATGTACTTTTCCTTGGCACACAAACTCCCCGCAAAAATGAGTCCGCAAGTCTAAACCAAAATAATTTGGGAACGTAAATGTCCTCACGTCCAGCGCCGCTTCTTTCCGATTTTTTAACTTTTGATAATTCTGATGAATAACGCGTGCGAATAGTTTTAATTTTCGCTTTCACATCACTTTCGGTCACTCCCGGTAAATTTAAAGCCGATATTAAAGTTTTAATTGCATTTTCTCGGCTTGTTCTGTTTTTATACTCTTCGCACTTATTGTACCACAAGCATTCAACGTTTTTCAGCTCTTCCAAAAATAGCAGCGTCTGGTCATCCCTCCACTTGAAAACCATGGTCCAAAAACAATAGTGAACACCTTCAATAATCTCTTCTGCCAGCCTTCCTTGAGCGGAGCACAATGTTCACTGAAGATGATTTGTGGTTTACATGTGCCACTTCCCTTTCGCTCTGGATGATTCATCAAAAGTGAACAAAAGTTGTGCATCGCGCTACCTCTTTCATCGTTCATCACGGATGCACTTCCTCGATGAATTTTCCTTTCACTTTGGATGATTCATCCGGGATGTACATCCAAAGTGAATCGTGTACATAAACGGAGCTTTAGAAATCACGGAATGGAATGAAACGTAAAATAACTATCAAAACAATTGTCTATACCAGACTTACCTGAACTATTATATATATTGATTAAGCATTTATGAAATACAAATTTTTGTAGGGTAATTGATAAATCACATATCGAAGAATACAGGAAAAAATTAGACGATCAGAGAAAATACTTAAAAATTGACCAACCGTGCAGTTGAGTACTTTTTAAAAAAGAAAATCTTCATGCCTCATTTCTTACGATAGAGACGAGTAAAAAATACAGATACGAATGACTTCAAATATAAATGCATCCTAAAAGTATGTAGGAATGTTTTGAAAATAAAGTGGATAATGGAAAATATTTAAAGATACAAATTACTTTGTCGTTTCACATCGAAGAAATCGGGCCATTTGTAACAGAATATAATGTCAGTTAGATCAACATGAGGAAATACAATAAGAGTGAGAATTATGTTCTATTTCCTCATAAAATTTAAATATGTTACTGGAGCCACGCCTTATTGCAAACGATACCGATTGGATACATCAAGACATCCGGAAACGGAAGAAAACTGTAGAATGACTGCATATCCGGTATAATAAGCTTGAACTTCAACAACTTAACTGCAGTACCGGTAAATACATATACACAGCTATTTGGAACATTTATTAGTCACCTTGAGGTTTATTACTTTCATTTTACAAATGGTATGATTTAAGTTTCAAGCGAAAGAGCAACAATATGTCCAGCGAATCAGTTAAAACGGTACGTAAAAACTGTTTGTCAAAAATGTTTTGCTACTGCTGACGCTCTTATTGAAGTTAATTAGACCATTGATGATTTATAAACAATTCTGCTCCTTTAGTGGCCGAGATAAAAAGATTTCTTAACTTTATGTATCCCTTTTATAGTTTTCTAGCCTGGAAACACCTGGCTATGTTGGCTTTGCAAATTTGCCTAATCAAGTCCATCGTAAGTCAGTGAAGAAGGGATTTGAATTTACGCTGATGGTAGTTGGTAAGTTCATAATTAAACAAGAATCCTATAATTTTAATATAATAAAGTTTGTATTTCACCAAATTTTTATATTCTCGGAGGCGAGTCCGGTTTGGGGAAATCAACATTAGTCAACAGTTTGTTTCTCACTGATCTGTATCCTGAAAGAGTTGTCCCAGATGCAATTGGTGAGCAAATCATAAGTATATAGTTAATATCTTTATTTTAGACTTTTTAGATATTTTTAGGAATTGTAACGCAAACGTTATTTCCTGACATCCAGCTACAAATGAATCATTGGCGAATTTCATATCTCGAGGCTTATTTTCGAGTAGTACGTATAATATTGCAACTCATCGGAGTATGTCAATACGTTTTTCTCGTTGTGAAACCACATCCTTCCATACTTGCTACAAGGTAGTAGTAGAGATATGTAGCACGCTCAGTTATCTATTGAGTTATGTTGATTCTTGGCGATTATAATGTTATCATGCAAAGAAGCTAAACATTTTTATTCTAGATTCAGGTTTAATAATATTTTTAAGAACTGTGTGAAATAATTAATTCTTTTTACAGAAAAGTCTAACAAAACTGTAAAGCTTGATGCATCTACGGTTGAAATTGAGGAAAGAGGTGTAAAACTTCGCTTGACAGTTGTGGATACACCTGGTTATGGAGATGCTATCGACAACACCGACAGGTAATTTTAATTGTAAAGATGAATGAAGGTTTATCTAACAGAAGTGCTTGAATGAACACAAATTAATATTCTGCGTCACAGTCCATCATTTTACATATGTGGTTATTTGAATTTATGGTTTTAAGTTAACCAGTTTGTTCTTGAAGCACTTGCTCTGATTTTTTTTCTTACAAATTGATTAGAGTAATATAGCTGTAACAGATATGGACCTTGTGTATGAGTTTGATGTAATGTTATTTATTTTCTAATTTCAGTTTTCGAGCTATAATACAATACATTGATGAGCAGTTTGAGAGATTCTTGCGAGATGAAAGCGGCCTTAATCGGCGAAATATTGTGGACAACAGAATACATTGTTGTTTCTATTTCATATCACCATTTGGACATGGGTAAGGATAGCTTTAATGTAATCTTTTATTTAAATTTACGTAATCATGAGTAGAAACCTTGTTTGATGATGCATTAAACCTGTGTACATGTATCGTATATCTTTGAGTATATGGTGATTCGAGTATAAGTCGAAGTGTACTTTTTAATATATAACAGTCTAAAATCCACGTCTCGATATAAGTTGAAGCAAAGAAAACAAAAACAAAATTTTTAAATTTACAAAATAATTAATATACTAGTTTCCTGTTGCTGCTATTGCAGCAAGTAAGTGTTGGCAAGTTCTATCTTCCTATTGTAAAACATAAATGTTTTCACGCTGCTTTGGAATAAACATAGCCCATCGTCTAACATTCTTTGTCATTTAGATTATCTATGAAGGGAAGATAAACATGTCACTTTCAATATCTTAAAAAAATAATGTGCATTCCTATTCTCATCTAATTTTTAATTTATGTGTGAGTCTATTTGCATTAATAAGCATTACAGATGTATAATATAATGATTTTACTTACAAAAAGATAAGATTTCAGCCTTCAAATGATGAAATGTCTGGATTAAATCGTTAGAAACACTTCCCATACGCTGTCAACAGAATAATTATCCTTAAATATTTATGTTGCTATGCTTCATTAATTTCAATGCTTAACAGTTTGAAGCAAATAACGCTTTTATTTTGTCTATTTGAAGGTTTAATTGGCATTAATCGCAACAATAAGGTATTACATATAGAGTTTTAGCTGTCGAATAAAGCAAGAACAAAGAAGATTGGTCCATATTTACGTATTTTTATGAATAAAGGAAAAAGACCTTGCACTCTGAAAAATCGAAAATCCTGTGTAAACTTATGAGAAAACATAATTGTCTCCTGGATTTGAACCCGGGACACTTTAGCAAACGAAAATATTTTTCCAGGGACCTTATAGCTAGTAGAAACAGAACACCGTTTACTGCACATCTTTGCTACGGTTGGTTCTTGAGAAATATGCTGTTGTAATGCTTCAAGTACGTATGTACGGCTAAAATTGTAATATTACTATGGAGCAAGCCTCCTGGTCGCTGATGCTCGTCAACCCCCCCTCCCCCCCTTTGATTGCTGTTTCTTTGTTCCTACCATGTACCTATTGGATTTAGAATATGTTTTGAATATGAGTTTTTATAAGGGATGTATGTTTGGTTTTAATAACAAATTAAGAAAATTAGTTGAATAACTCGATAAAAAATAAACTTAGAGGGCTGAAATTCCTGGAGATTAAAAAAGGCTGAGGTATAGGGCGTTAGAGAGAGAGAGACAACCAGAAATAGGATTTTAGTAATATAGATAAAAAATATTAATAAAATGAATACTGGGTTCGATTTATTTGCATTAAATTCATATCTTCAGTCATTTTGAGCAAGTTTTAATCTTATTTTTGATCTTTAAGCCTTTATTTAAGTGCATATGCTCTGACATTACCGAGGACAACAATACCCTTAACCATGGCATCTTATTATTGGAATGTTAAAAAATTTACCAAAACTCGAGTATAAATTCAAAATATGAACGAATGAGATTGAGTATTAAATGGTAAGAATAAGAATCCTCATTCATTTTGGAGTGTTTTAGCGCAAATTTCGCATCGATAACTTAATTTTAAGATATTTTAAAGACTAAAAGAATGAAGACCGTTACGATTTTATAATATAGAGAGATAAGAAGATACAGGTGAACATTACTTACGAACATTCAAGAAATGAACAATTTGTATTTACAAACATTCCACACACCAATGAATTGTGCCTCGCACATCATTTACGAACACACCCTCCTACGCTTATGAACATCGGTCGCAGTAAGAACACGTAAACTTGTCAACACTTGTCATTTGCCGTTCGTATTTGAAACCGTGCTGATTAACAGAAATTGATACTTCACTTGCTACAGTAGTCAATATTTCTGCTAGGTGTTGATTAATAATTTAAGTATTTTGGAAATGTAAAAAAAATTTTTCTACTACCTTTTGAATTAAGATTACCATATATCTTCGAGTATAAGGCAATTCGAGTATAAGTCAAAGTGTACTTTGTAGCCTAAAAAAGTCTAAAATCCAAGACTCAAGTGCTTTCGATGGCAACTAAAATGGACATATTACAGAGATCAGAAAAAGGTAAGTCGCTTACTTCGATTGGTAGTGTTTATGTTCTCAATCGTTCAACAGTTGCAACCATTTTAAAAGACAAAGGAAAAATTGGTGATCATATTTGCAATGCAGGCTCAGATTAGTACGTGATATAAGTAAAAAACGAAATGCCATCGTTGAAGAAATAGAATGGTGTTTAACAATTTCAATTCTGGATCAAAATATAAAAAAACAATGCTTGAGTATTGCATTGACTCTTCTCGTCAATCCACTCATTTGCGTATGTTTTTTAAAGATAAAATATAAATTTTAAGTTTTCCTTTGAAACTAAGTATGGCGATGCTGTATTATTTTATCATTAGTCTTTCCATTTTCCGCTTGTTAGCATGAATTTTTCATTCTAATGCACTTCAAGGTCAGCCAAATGTTGTATTTCACCAGTTATTTAATTATTGACCCAGAAAAATGTCCATCTAGTTTGCGACTCGAATATAAGTCGAAAGCAAGAAATTTCTCGACTTATACTCGAAGATTTAAGGTAGTGTATTTATTCTTGTTCATTTTTGTCACCCATGTTATGAAGTATTATTTAATTTTTTGTTGTTTTGTACAATGTGATAATTATTACTGTTAACTCCAATTTGTGGGAAGTCAAACACTATTAATCAATTAAACACGAAACTTTATAGGGTCTAAATTTTTATTAAAATATCAAGCTCTGAGTAGCTTTTGGGTAAAATAGGTCTTGCCATTTTTCTGTTTTTTCAAATATCTCCTTTAGGACTTAATTTATGTAAATATTTGTTATTATTAAAGTTGTAGGCAATATAAATATCTACAAGCTTTCTTTGAAACAATTTTTCATAAAATAGATTGTTTTAGAGATTATATTTATCAGTCTGAATTTATCTTAAGTATATCGCTAAGGGATACCTTAGATTCCGTGCTACAATAAAATTTTCTAATTGCTGATAGCTATAATTGCCTATGCTGCCAATTGCAATGAAAATTATCCCAATGTCATCTACCGTCATATGTATTTTGTAAACAAATTTTCTTGTAAATATTGACAGTGATCCCTGTGCCGCCAGTGATAATTTAAATTACACATTAGTATCTTTTTACTTTCTCATATGAAGTATCGAGAAAGTATTGTTATCGCGAAAAAATTCGACCTCGAGATTTTTATGGAAATATACGTTTTAGGTGTCGCTGAATCCGAAAAAGTGGTTTTTGCAATGCTATCTGTCTGTCTGTCTGTTACTGGCTCTGGAGCCTAAACGGTAGAGTGAAAATGAATGAAATCTCGTACTTAGGCATTTCATCATACTGAGCAGAGTACATATATGTGGAAATGGTTGACATTGATCAATAATTAAGAGTAGTTTATTATATGCATTTTTAACAACAATTCGATTTTCTCACAAACGGCTCTAACAATTTTGATCAAATTTTGTAAAGTTACTTAAGTTTACGTCTTCAATAATACTGGCTAGTTCATATTTCTCAAAAAATGAATTTAAGGCTAGTTTATTCAAGGCAACTTTAACAATAATTTGATTTTCTCAAAAATGGCTGAAACGATTTTGATCAAATTTCGTACAGTTACTTCAGTATACGTCTGCAATAATACTACATATTTCATTTTTCTTAATGAATGAATATAAGGATAGTTTATTCTTGGGCAACTTTAACAAAAATAGGATTTTCTAAAAACAGGCTCATACGATTTTCATTTGATAAAGATAACTAAACGACACATTATTATATGAGAAAGTTTGTTCAATGTATGTTGTACCGATTTTTTTTACTTTTAGGTTGAAACCTCTTGACATAGAGTTTATGAAGCAGTTGCACAACAAAGTAAACATTGTTCCAGTGATTGCTAAAGCTGATGTTCTCACAAAGAAAGAAGTACAACGTCTGAAGAAGCGGGTAAGTATACATATATAGTTAATGACTCATATCTTTTTAAGAGCATTTACTTTGATGGTACAGGCATTGTAATTTATTGACGTCACTGTTTTTTTTTCAGTATTCCCTAGTGTAATTATTGACCTTGATGCACTTATGACTGGTGATGTGATGTTTTATTCATTAGTAACTAAGTAGATTTCATCACTATAGGTCAGTTATGATTTGTAATTATTATTTGATCATTTTCACAATTTCAGTCATTTGCTAACATACTATTTAATCCATTATATCCCAGACAATATTTTTTGCGTCTTACCAGGAAAATTTTGAGAGCTGTGGAGGCATATTCAATTAATGCACGCACACGTGGCAATTAAAAAATCACATTTTGTCCTTTCAGTAAAGCGCTTGTGGAACCTTATAATGCTATTTTTGAAGGCTGTGTAATTTTAAAAAAGGTTTCTTGGGCATGGTGTATCATACACTGGGACGTATTTAATGTGTTCCTTGTTTCACTGTTTATTACTTTTATACGGTAATACATTGAACCTGGACAAGTGCCTAATTGCAGAGTTCACATTTGTAAGTAAATAAGTAATAAACAATAAGTTAATTAGTTTTTCCTTTCCCCCAGTTATTGATCCATATTTTATTGCTGCATAATCTTAACAATTGATGTGATCCATCAGAAATGCTTCTGCCATGCATCATTGGAAAGAAAACAGTGGTGTTAATGATTTGCGAACCTCAGGGCTGAAGCAGTTTTGGGTGTCACGATATTTACTTCAGTTTTTTATTTTCTGACTTTCAAAAATGGTAGTCGGAATTAATATTTCAAATATGCACTTTATATAATATCCTGTTAATTTATTTACAAGTAGTAAGAGGAAATAAAAGTATTAAATGTTATAAATACATTTTAATCTATTTACGTTTTTATTTAAATTTATTAATACCCTGAATATTTTGTTTTTAAGGTGATGGATGAAATAAGCGGCAATGGAATCAAAATATATCCTTTACCTGACTGTGACAGTGATGAAGATGAGGATTATAAAGAACAGGTCAGTCATATGTACAGTCATTTTCGAAAGTCTATCCACAAATGGAGTGGTGCCACTTTCGCCCTCGTTGATGTATTAACTTCATCCATTACCTATGTATTCCATGACTGAACTAGAACCGAGTATTCCCACAGTGATTTATGTCCAGTATTTTGGTTAAATCATCTTTTTATCAATGATTACTGGAAAATAATGTTCAGAAGTGAATCGATTCCATCTGTTTAAGTAATTTCAATCCTTTGCATCTAAATTTTCACAGATCGTTTGAAAGTAATATTTTATTTCACTGCATATTGCTACCGGCGATTTTGGTGTTTAGGCGCATTCATAGCATTAGCATTAAAAACAAAATTCTATAACCGTTGCATCGATCAATTCCTTTCTCGATATCTTTTTGAATGAAACTCGAACGCAGATGTGAAAAGTAGACAGCTTACAACAATTTCATAATATATACATCACAGGTTTATGTGGCAGAGTGGATAGAGCATCTGCCGTCCATCCTTCCATCGCATCTAATCTCGTATGCAGGGATTCAGTCCTCGGTGGGCTTAATTTTTTTTAGTTGTTGCGATTACCACACCTACTTAGTAGTAAATGAATTTTATGAAGCGATTCATTGACTACATATTATCGCTATTTTCTTGAAATAAAGGAATGGTGACGTAGTTTGCACAAGTATTCATTGAGTTATAATTAAGTTTTAAATGTCTTAATGATATGACGTCATGACATATGAGTTTTGCACCCACAAAAGGACGGACATTAAGGTGAACCATTTAGACATTAAGCAAACATGTTCCTCAATAAATTTTAGACATTAAGTGAAATGGCGTTAAGCTTTATCTGTATTATCTGTAATTTGATGCTGAATGAGATGTTATAATACACTTCTCCACTTAGAAATTATTGGATTGTTTCAACACATTCAATTGTACCAACAAAAAACATTTCAGACGAACATGATTAATGGTTTGGGTCATTGAGATACTGAGATTGGTGGCATGTAAAGAATTTTAGGTTAATACCATTACCATGGTCATCACTGTTGTTAGGCTTCTTTTACTACCCCTTCCAAACTTATGCATTTATTGTTATTTTGTAAAAGCAAATGGAAATTTTATACTCAGTGTTCAGTAATATGTTGGTAAAAAACCAGTTTACAATATTTTGTATCACATATTGCTGTGGATGTCTGTGACAATAAAGTATTTTGATGTTTAACCATCTAATTTGTGAATGTTTATGATAGGTTCGTCAGCTGAAGGAGGCTGTTCCATTTGCTGTGTGTGGTGCAAATACCCTTTTGGAGGTACGAGGAAGGAAGGTTCGGGGACGACTTTATCCATGGGGTGTTGTAGAAGTGGAGAATCCAGACCACTGTGACTTTATTAAGCTGCGCACCATGCTGATGTTAGTAAATAATGATTGGAGCCTCTGGTGGATCCAGAGGGATTGATAAGGCGATGTTCCCATTACCCTCCATTGGATGTGTACTTAAACCCATTCTGTGCAAAATCCCTTGATTCTGTTCTACAGATTAGGTTTGTAGGACAAAGTATTGAAAGATTCTGGCAGGAGTAGGGATTTTCAGAATTAAGGATCGTTGACAATAATGGAAAAAATGCCAGTTACAAAAAAATTAAAACTTGGACCGAGAACCGACCCATAGCACATGAAAGACAGGCCTCAAATGTGACCACTGTGAAGGTTTGAGATTTATACCTGCAGAAATGGGAGGGGATGAGAGTTTGAAAGCCGAAGCAGAACTGCGTAGTTGCCCGTCATCTATTGATAGCGCTTGGATCTCGGCAAAGTCCGAGCGTCATCTATTGATGGCGCATGGCTTCAATGTGTTAACTGATATGATGTGTTTTTGTGTTAAATGGTTTTCACTGTACCTATTTTGAAAATATCTCATGAAGTTCTCTTAATGGCTGGTGTACAATTGGTGAGATAAATCCTTTAGTCATAAGACACTTCAGTAGACTGGGAATTTTATCCCCAAAGAAGCTGGCTACATTAAAAAAAAGAATTATTGAGCATAACTCATGGCTGGAATGGTATGGATATATTAGGTGGCTCTAGACTTAAAAAGTGTAAGTAAACAAGATGTGCAGTTCAACTACAAAATAGCTGTTTTTTACGATTCATCAATAGTATTGATTGCTTAATTTATCATCTGTCAAGGTAATTCTCTAATAGTAGATTCTAAATAAATCTTTTTTAATATGTTCAGGATTGATGGAGACTATATATCTGTATATGATAATTAAACTGTTTACCTTAATTGACTGCATTTCTTGTTCAAAGTTTTTGTGATATTTATTAATTTTTTTAGTAATATTTAACATAAATGAAAAAGGAGGGACTGCTTATTATAACTCTCATTCCTTATTACTATGTGGTAGGTGAGTTTAAATAACCTTGTACTTATTCAATTTTGCACCCAGTCCCAGGATAGTTATGCCACTGGTTAACACCCACATATATGACATTGATTTCTGCTTTACAACAGCGCACACAATATTCTTTTTTATTAATTTTGCCATATGAAGGTTTGTTTTTAGTGGGACAGGTGAGATTTTTATTTCGTAATTGGGAGGTTTTGTAATTATCAGAGGTTTGTTATATAGAGGTTTTCTATATAGTTTTATTAGTGAATTTTTCTGGACTGATGATAATTTTCATTATATGGAGTTCTTCGTTCTAAGTGAGTTCGTAAGGTAGAGGTTTTACTGTACTCCTTTTTGTAACAATTATAATATTATTTTGATTTTTTACAGCACTCACATGCAAGATTTACAAGAAGTGACTCAAGAGGTTCACTATGAGAACTATCGCTCTGAGAGGTTGGCAAAGGGAGCTGCAGTGCCAAAGAGACAGACGTAAGTGCTATTTTGGCTATTAATTCATGAAAACTTGTTTTAAATTTGTCTAGTTATGTAAAGCTATAAATTGTCATTTTCTTTGTATTATGCTGTGCCGCAGTCAGAGGCTCATTGGCTCGTATGTATACCAGACATGAAACAAATAATTTTTTGACTTTTATGCTTGATTTACCTTTCTTTTGAATAAGATTTATGAACACTGTGGGAAATGGTAATTAAACTTGAATAGCAAGATGATGAAATTATTTTGTATGATGGTTGCTATTATTTTGAGTGAGATAAAATTTTATCTTAAAGTTTAACTTTTAATCAATATTGTCAGGAAATTTATCATTAATTTTTTTTATATTCCCAGTATTTATCATTAATTTTTTAATTAACACCTTGTCCTTTAAGAAGTTCAACTCACGCCTACACCCAGTGGAGGATTTGGAAATTCCTTGCACCAAATTATTTTTCCGTCCCCTTTTATTTGTTGTTTGTATGTCCATCCATCTGTCTGAGGATCATAATAATCTAATTCAGGGCTGCCGGTTTCAAAAATTTTATTCGTTTTCACAGATCTTTTTAATGGAGGTCAAACACTCTGTGATTCATGGATATTTATAAGGAAAAATTCGGTAGTTATCTGAGATATTTGCATAAAAAAATATGTAAACTACTAAGAGACTGCTATGATATTATTAATATTTCTATATGAATAATAAGAATCCTGTAAACAATATACATTAAATGAAATTGTTCCAATAATACGTACATATCTTAATACACTTTGGATGAAGTGTGAAAACTGACTACTTATTGTGAGACTGATTCCAAAAGAAACTAGCTGTTGAACTGGATCGACAACCTATGGCAGATTTATATTTTTACTTACTGCATACAAAGTAAAGGATTAAGTAATGTATTAGAGAAAAAAATCGAGTTCAAGATTTCAACGGAAATACACGTTTTGAGGTCCCTAGAACACATTTAGACTATTTTCGGAATGATGTCTGTGTGTGTGTGTGTGGATGTATGTCATTGTGGGGACTATAACACAAAAAGTACTTGTTATATTAATACCAAATTTCATATATAGCACTTTAGCATGAGCACAAAGACTGATTCGTTTTTGGACAATAACGGTTAACCGGAAGTCAAGGTTTATTCGAAACCCGATTAGGTTTTTGCGATAGTTATCCGTTAAAACATCATTATTGTATATACAATTCTCTACAAATATTATAGAGAATGTAATTTCCTACAACTTTCATTTGAAACAATTTTCCATAGCAGTTATTGTTTAGGAATTATTTATAAATAATCGGTTTTTTCGGTTTCCGTCAAATATCTCCTTAAAAACGTCGTAATTGGTCATCTTCGTGAGAACCAAAGTTGTAGAGAATAATATTTCTTCCAAGTTTTGTTTGAAACAAATTTTCGGGGGACCATCCATTTCGGAGATATTTTGTTAATTCGTAAATTTCCAGTATACAGAGCCACCACCATGTAGCGGTGAATTCTGTAAACATATTCAGAATATACCTAATTTACGGCAATCAGGACGACTGTATTCTTTTACGGTACGAAATAATAATTTTGCCTCATAATGCTATTCATAATAATTTAAATATCTATACCCCAAATATGGAGAAAGTCATGTGTTGGCCACATCAGATTTTTTTCTAAATATCTCCTTTAAAACTCAATGTATGTAAATATTTGTTATTATTGAAGTTGTAGACATTGTAATTTTCTACAAGTTTTGTCCGAACCCTTTTTTCATAAAACTGTTAGGTAGTTAAAGAGATATTTTGATTTTTCGTCTAACTTTATGTTAAATACGTCGCTAAGTTATACCATTGTTTCTGTTGCTATGATAACATTTTCTAATTGTTGATAGTATTGCATACACTGCCAAGGGTAATTTAATTACACATCGACATTTTGTTGTCCATGGAAACAACTAACAATTGTCTATACTTATTGTTTTTTTAAATAAAGACAATTGAAAATGTTTTAAAATTATGCACAAGTGTGATTGCTGACGTTATTATTCCTGAGAACGCTGATGTCGAGAGCAATCATATTCATTGCTCTGTTTGGAGAAAGTTATGTGCTGGACACGTCAGATTTTCCTTACATGTGCTCTCTGCTTCACCAGATTTGTTCATTTCCACATAACTGAAAAAAGTGACATAACAGCCACTTCAAACAAGAAAACCAACTTCAAGATTCTGCCATTTTCATCGGTCATAAAACACAAACTCTTAGAAGAAATTGATATCAGCTCAGTTGACAAAAAAGCTTTTTTTCAGCAATGCAAGAGATTTTTATGGGATGGCAACGAAAGAGCTGTACCGTCTCTTACCATTGAATTATGTAGTTTTGAAGAATGTAGGTATTTTGACCCAACAAAGAAAACATCACAACATTTTGTGGCACAGAAAATTGTTGATACTGCTGTTCGGAAAAAAATGATGGATTTTATCTCTAAAAAGTAGAGGCTAGAACTGTTATAACACACTCGTTGCTGTAGAAGAAAATGTTAAAATCATATGGTAAATAAATTGTGTTCATCAAATTGGTGTAATAATTTATTTTGCTAATTACATACAATTATTGATGTGTATTATGGATTTGGCTATAGGTTATTTCCTTATTTGAAAAATGAAAATTTTACCATCAAAACTATTAACATGAAATTCATCTAACAAGAAATTTGGATAACAGGGAATGATTGTGCCACTTCCCAGCATTTTGTATTAACTGGTTTGCACTATATATGGAAAAATAAATCTGACTAGATTATAATGTTATCATCATCGTCATTGTTTCATTTCTTCTATTATAACTGAATTTACATTTAGTTAAGACTTTAATAACATTACCCACAAATTTTTAAGCTTTGGCTTGATTAGTTGTAATGAAAAACTTTAAAGTTTATTCTGCAAAACCAAACTCCCAGCTTTTTCATAAGGTTGTTGCCAGGTTATGATGTGTGAAACATAAAGAATTATTTCAATGCCCAGCTGATTTTTCCACTCATCTTATTGCACGTTCTATCATCTTCAGAGCTCCTCCTCTACCTATCGCTGAGGAAAAAGGGAGTGACAAGGATCGTATTCTTCAAGAGAAGGAGGCAGAGTTGAGACGAATGCAGGAAATGTTGGCCAAGATGCAAGCTCAGATGCAGCAGCAGCACCAGTAGTGGAAGGAGCTGGGTTTGGGGCTTGATGGCAGAAGCATTTGCATTAATTGAGGGGCCTAGTGATTTGGATGGAATGTTGTTAATAGCCGAACAAGGGACAGTATCAGATCTTGGGTGTAAGATGCTCTTTAATGCTGGGTCCATGATGTTTCACACATCTCGAAAAGGTCTCTTAAAAAAATTAAACAATTGCATTTCGAAGTTCTGAAATGATATGCCCTTCCATTCCTTATAATGATAGTGAGTGTGGTGAAGTACTTAATAGTGGACCAATGCTCCAAGTTATGCAAGAGGGCTATGAATAATCAAGAAAGGGAATCGTTACCAGTTATGTGGGTGCTCTCTAATGCTCAAACTTTTTTTTGGGTTTAATGGTGAATGAATCTCAGCCAATCTGTCGCCTTGTCATCAAAATAAAGATTGATGTAAGACATGGAGCTGGCAGAGAAATGTTACAAGTCTTTGGAGGTCTAGAAAATATTCTCAGATGGGAGATACTTGATGCTCATGAGAGAATACGGTTATTACAAAGGAATGTGTTCTACAGTAAAATGTAACGGTAGAGTAACCACTCAGGTGCCAAGCAAATATCTTCCACTTGAAACTGTTTGAATTGTGTACGACCAAATGGAAGAGACAAATGATATTTTTTAGATCTATTTCTTCCAGTAGGTTTAAAGTGACATATTTGATAATTCTGTTAGTTTTGTAATGTGTGTGCTTTTATTTACTTTAATACATAAAAAACATGAATTTATTTGCATATATGATAAATGCTTTTATGAATATTAGGAGCTAATTTAATGTTTGTCAGAAATCTGTATTAATATTTTGATTTTAAATAATTTTAACTCAAAATATTTCCACTTTATTAACTATCTGAAATTTGCATTGATATATAAGATATCAGTGTTTACTCACATAATACTTGCTCTTTCTTTGTCAGTTTTCGTTGCTTTAAATGAATGTTAAAAATTCAGTAAATGTTTAGAAGGCTAGATGTTGTAGGAAAGTTTGAAATCAAAGCTGATTAAACTGGTCAGTAACATATTTGGTAAAGTAAGACTTCAGAGATAATTGAGAGGATTGTACTGGAATATGAAAAGATGGTAGAGGAATGATCTGAAATAATAATAACGTTGTACAGGAAATTGCTACATAAAATCAAACTGACATAATCTCAGATTAGTGTGAAAATTGTGTTGGCAAAAATATTGGTCTAACAGAAGTTAGGTGGGTGAATATGATAATGTAATAAAAATTTGATGAAAATTCCTTAAATATTATTAATTTTTTCATATTTTTTTAACATGAATACTTTTCAAAAAGTTGTTGGTTCATTTGGGAGCCCCTAGTCTGTCTTATGGGTGTTAAAATATATCCAAAGAATCCAAATGTATTTTCCTCTGTAAACTAAAATTGAATGCTATAATAAGTTCCTAAAAGTGGGAGGATGAATAAAGAAGTATTTATTTTATTCTTCCTAATGAATACCATATAAATTGCCAGTGTTTGGGATGGGAAGTGATAACTATGGTGGTTTCACTTGTGGAAATTGAAGCAATATGAATAAATCATGACACTAATGATGAAATATCTAATTTTATTTCTCCAACTAATTTTTAAATGGAATATGTTAATAATGAAAGAATTTATTTGAAAATGTAACGCACAACTTTATGGCAAAGGCAGCTTGCATACAAATTTTTAAGGAAGACAACTTTTGCTCTTTGGTATATGACTATACTTACTGGAAGAACTCTCATAGTTCGGATATAATACTAACCTCTTGGATAAATTCATATTTCTCTGTATTATTACTTTCATTTTTGGATCTTTTATTTTCAATTTCAGAATTTATTTGATATTAAAATTGTAAAATAATGAAATTAATAGCAGTACAATGATCAGTATGCGAATTTATCCTAAATTAGATGAAAATTTCAAATTTATATTAAATTTATGCATGCATGCATTGTTTATAAATAGGCACCAGCTGTAAATTACATTCATGGAAAGAGCTTACATTGTTTACAAGCATTCAATACATTTATATCGCAGCAATGAATTGCAAGAAGAATAAAAATTTCTGAAAGCTACGTTGGAGATTGTATATAAGTTTTTAATTAAGAATTGTTGATTCTGTGCATAGGAAAACAAGTACCATCACTTGTCTATGCTACTTTTACATCCTTTATTACCAATTTAATGCTCTGTATTATTACATTTATGCTGTCTTTTAAACTTACAAATGTTGCCAATCTTATAAAGACAGCCTCAAAATTATTTATTCATGTTTAGAATTATATAATCGAGTAAAATAATAATCAACGTATATATGTATAAGTCAAATAAAAGATTAATTATAATAAATTTTCACACAATCTCTTGACAAAAATTTATTATTTATTATTTTTGAGTAAATAATACATCGGAAAACAAGTCGGACTATTTATTTTAAAAATCTAGTAGAATAATTTTAGTATTTGTATTTTTTTTATCGGTACCATGCTGCGTTTTGATTGGCTGTGCACTAGTCGCTGCAGTTCGGAAAAGGTGTAAGTTTGCGCGTTATTACTCCGTTGTAGTTATTCATTCCATCGTATGAATAGTACTAGAAATTGATTAATTCGGCAAGAAAACCGCACTACATTGATTGCTAACCTTATTAGATTCCACAATCGGAAAGTTTCCACTAATGCCGCTTATCTTATAGCTAAAATGAACATTTTGTTTATCCAAAAGTTTTATGACTGAGGGAATGGAACAACTTGCTGGATCTTCGACAAAGTGCACCGTTTAGGTAAGATTTCTATCACTGATATTTTAAGTTTATTAACAATGTTTTAAATCTTGCGTAATATTTCTCTTAGATTCTATGAAAAGATTATTCTGCATCTGAGTGGCGGTAGCGAGAATTATTGGTTTACATTCCTCGTATGGACCGCCGTTTACGGATAAGGAACTGCCATGCGGTGCTGCCACCTCGAGTTGTTGAGGTAAGTCAAATGCTTGGGTTCGTTGTCTTATATAGAGTTACCAGATTTTCTAAGGTTAATGTAGGACAAAGGTGATGAAAATGTAGGACAAAAGTAGGACATTTTGTTTGAATAAGACGACACTTTTTATATATAGGATACGTTTTCTTAATGTTCGTAAATTACACAGTTTACAAAAAAATCTAATATCGAAACATTGTGTACAGCAATGAAAATAGAAATAATAGCAAAAAATTTAAAACGTATGATTAAAAACATCATAATATACAAAATTATTAAAAGTTTTATTCTTTTTCAATTATGTTATATTTATCAGATTTTCCAATCAAATTTAGATCTGTCTTTGTCAAAAGATATTCATGAAACTGCGCACAACTGAGATTTTTAAAATTATGTTGCGTTAATAGTATTCCTTTAATTGAATCTACATTCAATCGATTTCTTTCCTTCGTCCACTGTGCACTTATGAATGAAAATATACGCTCAACATTTGCATTGTGTCATGCTAAAGCAAAAAAGAACATTGCCTACTTAAATAATTCATTATTTTTATATTCATTAAAAAAGTAATTACATTTTTCATGATTATTTCAGTATTATTACGTAAATCATCATTATTTTCAATGAAAGATTTTAAGTTGCGCCATTGGTCAAAAAATTTTGAATCATCAATATCAACACCCTTCTGTTGTAAGATAACGATGGCAGAATTTTATCCCAACTTAAACCATATTTCAAATTTATGCACTGAAAAACGGAAAATTCATCAAAAGGCAGGACTCCCGCACTATTAGGTCTAGCTAGATAGTTGACAGTGCTGTCGTGGCAGTGTAATTACTACCGTAATACTAGCGTCGTGTAAACTCTCTTCACAATGCCGTGACAGTGTTCAGTTGTGGTTTGCTGGAAGTATGTCCCAAATGTCAAAGTTGAAGACTGTTTTTGATGTTCTAACATTTTTAGAGCATCAAGACTCTTTTCCGTGTTTGTGGGATAAAAGCTGAGCAGATTTCTTAAAATAAGTTTTATTAAGTCAATTCCCGACAGTAATCAAAATCCAGCCCGGACGCTCTTAAAAAGAGGACATTTCCGGGAAAAACCGGACGTCTGGTAAGCCTAGTCTTATACCAAGGATTTGCAACCTTTTTACTTCGTAGATGTATTATTAGGCAGACAGGATGAGAATTTACATCGGAACTTAATCAAGAAATCATGCGTGATTTTAGGAACAAAAATTAAACATTTTTTACCGTTAAATCTTTATCAGGCATGGTGTCATGGCAACAATTGTAATTAAAATATTCAAAATTGTCTGACAATGAATAAAATATCGCAGATCTCATCTGCATTGAAGTTTCGCTGGCCGTAGGTTGCACGCCGTTATCTTATACGTTTCTATATAAGTGTTGAGTAGAATACTTGCGTGTATTCCGCATCCCGAATCTAAAGTTCCGAGAGAAAATTTATGCAAACGTAGTGATGTTCATTTTTACTTTCTCCATACGTAGTAATGGAAAAGTATTGTGATCACGATAAAAATCGACTTCGAGATTTCAACGGAAATACACGTTTTGAGGTCCCTAGAACACGTTTAGACGATTTTCGGAGTGATGTCTGTGTGTGGATGTATGCGATTGTGGGCGCTCTAACTCAAATAGTACTTGTCATATTAATACCAAATTTCATATATAGCACTTTAGCATGAGCACAAAGAACTGATTAGTTTTTGGACAATAACGGTTAACCGGAAGTCGAGGTTTATTCGAAACTCGATTCGGTTTTTGCGATATTCAAAGGTAACAATTGTCTTTTGATCATACCTTTAATATTTTTATAGTGATTGTTGAACCACTGTTTTTATTGCGGATTAAGACTTTAAAAGAGACAAATATCATTACCTGTAATAAATAAATAAAACAGGTTCAAAATAATTGCGAGCCTTGAGAAATCTATAGATTAGGGAACGGGAATTCGGCTGGTATGGGGCCAAATTGGGCGGATAGGGCAGTATATGAGGCTGGTCGGGTAGGGTTTGGGAACTAGTTATGGCAGACACCCAAAGGACCCAATGACCTGAATACTCATCACCTGCCGGTGGTGACCGGCGCCTTTACCATGTGGTTAAAAAAAATCAATTTTTTAAAGTGATTCTACCAACTAATATACATACGAGTTTGCGAATGATGCTTTCTGCTAAAAGGTGTATGGATTTATCTTCAATATATGTACATTCAGTTGGGGGTAGTATGTTTTGAATTATTTACTTGAACGCACAGAATAAATCCTTCGCCATTCGCTAGTGATTATACAATAATAATCCAGTTAGTTACATAATATCACGGTAAACATTTCTTGAGCAAGTAAGTCAAAATTAATAACGGTTTTCCTCCCGAAAAAAAAGAACGGTGTAATGTCTAAGGTGCAGTCGCGTCGGGGTCCCCAGCCGCGCGGGGGTTGCGGAAGTGTCCGGTACGTAACTGCTAAAGAGGATAGAATTTCATCGGTTAGGTATCAAATTTAGATAGAAGTTCATGTATCATAAGAGATAAGGGGCTATCCATAAATTACGTCCCGATCTATGGAGGGGGTTGATGTATTTGTAACGGATCGAGACGAGGGGGGAGAGGGTTCTTTTTAAAAATATTAAAACATCATCATCATTTTCATAGGTCAGGGATGGCGAACGTTTTTGAATGAGCGTGTCACATTGTATCATGCGACTTTACAAATAAAGCTTCGCGTGTCACATCGGAATAATAATAATAATGATCATAAAAAATTTGATGTGGCCAACACATGACTTTCTCCATATTTGGGGTATATATATTTAAATTATTATGAATAGCATTATAAGGGAAAATTATTATTTCGTATCGTAAAAGAATACAGTCGTCCTTATTGGCGTAAATTACGTATATTCTGAATATGTTTACTGAATTCACCGCTACATGGTTGTGGCTCTGTCTACTGGAAATTAAGAAAAAGCAAAATATCTCCGAAATGGATGGTTCTATGAAAATTTGTTTCAAACAAAACTTGAAAGAAATATTATTCTCTACAACTTTGGTTCTCACGAAGATGACCAATTACGACGTTTTGAAGGAGATATTTGACGGAAACCGAAAAAACCGATTATTTATAAATAATTCCTAAACAATAACTGCTATGGAAAATTGTTTCAAATGAAAGTTGTAGGAAATTACATTCTCTATAATATTTGTATAGAATTGTTTATAAAATAATGATGTTTTAACGGAGAAATATCGCAAAAACCGAATCGAGTTTCGAATAAACCTCGACTTCCGGTTAACCGTTATTGTCCAAAAACTAATCAGTTCTTTGTGCTCATGCTAAAGTGCTATATATGAAATTTGGTATTAATATGACAAGTACTATTTGAGTTAGAGCGCCCACAATCGCATACATCCACACACACAGACATCACTCCGAAAATCGTCTAAACGTGTTCTAGGGACCTCAAAACGTGTATTTCCGTTGAAATCTCGAAGTCGATTTTTTTCATAAACACAATACTTTCCCATTATTATCTATGGAGAAAGTAAAAAGGACTTTATTTTATTCTATAATGTAATAATAATTATTATAATAAAATGTAATACAAATAAAATGTATTCATGAACATAACTTGACAAAATGGGTTTTTTGCTATGTACATTAATATTTTTGCCAATGTGACACGTTGTTGTCTGGTCGATGCTAAAGCATCAATTCTTGGAGTACATACTTTGTGGCTTTTAATCCTACAAATGCATTAGTTAAATCATTACCAAGGCGATTTTTGGTACTAGATATGATAACGTTGTATCCATTTGACGAAATTGATATTCCAGAAAAATTTTCTTTGTATCTTCCATTAAGGAGGAGTATTTTTCAAAATTTTAAATTTTGACGTCCTCATTGAAAAAAGATTAAGTTGCAATGTGCTTATTGAGAGATGGAAAGTATTTTAATTTTTCGCAGGCATCAAATCGTTTCCGTATACTGCAAGCATTTTCTCAGAAGCTATAATATGTTCGTACATTATTAATACGACATGACCACAGCCTTGAAGTTTTATATTTAGTTCATTGAAATGTTGCACAAAATTGCAAAAACATTAAGCCATTTAACCAAATCACATCTGTAAGCTCCGGATAATCCTGCTGTCTTTCCTTTAAAAATAATCCTATTTCGTCTAAGACAGCGGTTCTCAACATTTTACATCTTGCGTCCCACCAACCATATTTTCAAAAATACCCTGTTTCCACCATGATAAAAACATTAGTCGTTGATGGGAATTTTATGGGCCTTACACATTGCAATAATTTTCTTGAGTAAAACTTTCGTAAAAGTTATTTTCGAAACTTCGCGTCCCACCTAGACGACCTTTGCGTCAAGATGCTAACGGTTCAAAACTTGACCGCGACTCAACCTTCGGGAACTATTGTACATAAGTAAACCTGAACCACATCTAGAAAATTTGAAAACTCTCGTTTATTAGGAGCACTAGCAGTTATAAAACTGACAATTTTTGTAACATTTTCAAGTGTCTTTAAACTTTATTTCGCATAAAATGCTTCCTGGCGTATTATGTAATGAAATTGAAGCAAAGGGCCTTGAATTTCTTTTGAAAGAAATCGGACAAATCCAACATGTTTGCCAATCATACTTGGGGATCCATAGGTTAACTAATTCCTCCCTAAGCTTACTTTTGAAAAAGAGTCTGACAATGACTGCAAGTCATACCTATGCTGTTACATCCGTACTTTTATCCAAACAAAGTGAAAACATTTCGGCAGATTTTAAATGAATTAGTAGTTTATTTGAAAAATCATTGTTTAAAGACAAAATTCGGTATTGCAGTTATTTAATACGATTCGTGATCAACTCTTTATTGCGAAAATCCTCAAGTAGCGAATCTGAACAGGCTAAGAAAGCTTCTTTCAAAAATCTCCATCAGAAAGTGGATCGCATGTTGTGCAATATGATAAACCAAAACTAGCAGCTATTATATTATTTTTTGGACTAAACGTTGCTTCAAAACCCACAGATTTTTCCTGATATTGTTTCAATAGCAGCATGCAATATTCACTTTTTTCTTCACTCGACAATGACAAAAGATTGCGTGTTTACTTTCAAAATGACGTTTGACGCGACGCGAAACAACAGATTCGTTACAAATAATGTTAAACGCCTTACTAGGTCGTTCAATATGATAAATTTTTACCAGTCTTCTTCGTGAAACAATCTTCCACTTCCCCTAGGCACGTTGCTAAGTTTCTGTTTTTTCGCTGACATCTCAATATGGGCACTTTTTACAAAAATAATTTTAAATATTATTTGTGATTTGTGGGATCTTGTGACTCCAGCGCTAGTAGGCTCTCCAGTATAAATCACAAAGCAAAGGAGGAGAGAAACCCGGTGCCGGCATTGTCGAGAAGCACCTAGGGGGCCAACGGCTTTACGTCCCTTACGAAAAACGGAGCGCTGATTTGCATGTTATCCTCTAAGCACGCAAAACAGGGGAGCGCTAAAACTCTGAAAAAATCCTACTTTCGCGTGATTCGTACGCGGTTCGCACCGGTTATGCTCAGCGATACTACGCCACGGCACCCTCTTAATATTATTTATTTTAAATTCGATGCTGAACTACACATTGCACGGCCCCGTTGGAACCATTTTCGGGACAAGAGTGGAAAACTTGGAGAAACCCAGGAACCCATGCCAGCGGGAGTAAATTTTTAGGTTTCCCCGCTCACCTCCATTTCCGTACACGGGCTAAATTTAGAGCTTATAATTTAAATTTCGCTATTGCGTCAGGCAGAAGTACTTGGCGTGTCACTCTGTGGTTCGCCATCCCTGTCATAGGTGGTCTGTCCGTGATTATTTATGGTTAAACCTGGTTCTCCACATACTCTTATTTGCGCAGTCTTCTTCATGTCTTGATATCTCTCTTTCCCGTCTACAAACTGAAACCTTTTCCTACCTCTTTCTCTTTATACATCCAGTTTTCCTTCTAGTACTTCTTTAATCATGCTCTCTCTCCACAGGTAATGTCCAATCCAGTTCGCCTTCCTCTTTCTGATAGTCTGTATAATCGTTCGATTCTCTCCTATCCTTTGTAGTGCTTCCTCGTTTTTCGTCCTATCTGTTCATTTTATCTTCAGCATTCTCTTCCGTGCCGACATTTCCAAGCTTTCCAAGCGACTTTTGCTTTCATTATTCTATCCCTGATTTCATTGGTACATATTGCTTCCCTCGTTATGATGCTTCCAAGATATAGTCTGAAATGAGGTTACGTTCCAGGACCTTGGATGTTAGACCTAAAAATCTATAACCCTTTCGGCATAACATGTAAAATTGCTTGTCGGCTCTAGGGAATTCTTGATGCCAAAACGATTTTAAACTTACTTTTCCAAATCGAGTAAAGTTATACCAGGGCTGCCTCAAAATCCAAACGTTAAAAATAAAATAAAACCCATTTGAAATTGCTATAAAATCATTGACAGATATGTACATTTACACCATTTCACCATTTTGTGGGTGGCAGGGGGCGCAATGCACCAAATTTATACCTAACAATCCTCATTTACAGGCCTGACTCCTTTTATTCCTTTATATTATTCGACAAGGTGAGATGATGCTTTTTGCCAGGTGGAGTTCGTTCCTCTAAGAGAGCGTGCATGTAGAGTACAGGTAGTTCCCCCTAACGTAGCCATTGAAAATTACTAGAAGCTACCTACTCCTCGGGGATTGGAGGTAAAATGTAGAATTCCATTGGGAAAGATGAGCATTGGAGGCGCGCTCGTATGCTATTTAGATGGGAAATCGCCGCGCGGAGTAGAGAGCCCAAAGGAGGAATACGCCCCTAGTAATCACTAATAGTCCTACGGAAAAACGACCCCTTCTAACGTTCTGTCCTACAATCGATCTCGTGTATTTTGTCCTCATTATCATTTATCCGATATAGTTAAGACTTTTGATTATGTACAGTGTAGTATGAAATTTAAAAATGTATTTAATAATGATACAAGCAAAATATTGAGTATCGGTGACATAAGAGTGGTTTTGGATGCGTTCGCCACTAGACAGACATTTCGAAAAACCGCGCTACTGCGAACCGTGTGCCACATACGCAGGGCCGTCTTAAGACATTTGGGCGCCCTGGGCTAGCAACATGATGCGCCCTCTTATAGTGGAGTGGGGGTTACTAATTTTTAATGTAAAAGTAAATACGTAAATACACATCGATTTATTAATCATAAATGAAAACAATACACATCTAACTATATATTAATTTTACGTTGACGTCTGTAGACATTTGTTTACAATTTATATCGGCGTATTTCTCGAGAACCGTTCGTCCTAAAGATATGCGGTAAACGGCGTTTTGTTTCTACTGGCTATGAGGTCCCTGGAAAAATATTTTCGTCTGCTAAAGTGTCCCGGGTTCGAATCCAGGAGACATTTATATTTTCCCATAAGTTTACACGGGATTTTCGATTTTTTTAGAGTGCAAGGTTTTTTTCCTTCACACGTTAAAATACGTAAATATTGACCGATTTTCTTATTTTTTGCTTTATTCGACGGCTAAAGCTTTATACTATCTTATTCTTGCGATGTTTATATGGTACACGGTCGAAGTTTTCAGAAATTCGCATCCTTTTTCGAAGTTTTGCGGATTTTTCGTACTCATTCCGGACGTTTCCAAGGAGACACACATTGCTGCCTCCGATTCATTTAATGCCAATTAAACCTTCAAATAGACGAAAGAAAAGCATTATTCGCATCGAAATTAATGAAGCATAGCAACGTAAATATTTACGGAAAATTAGTCTGTTGACTGCGTATGAGAAGCTTTTCTAGCTGTGTCAATAACATGTGTATAACAAACAAGTTCTCAGCGAATTGTTTTATTTTGAATTGTGCAATTAATTTGTTTTTTATTTTGTTTCATTTGATACTATAACGTTTTAAAATGGTTACGTTGAGGACTGTCAGCATTTGTTTACAATTTATTGTTAACATCTGTAGATGTGCTAAAAACTTGAAATTTGGTAGGATTATAGGTTTCCCTCTTACTCATTATAATAGACTTTTTTATTTTAATACTTTGAATTTCATCTATATTTCATTAATTATTCAATAAAAGTTATTTCACTAAACCATTAGTTTATTTAAATTGCATTGAGGGTCGGAGATCCGGTGCTGCCCTACTAGTTTTTATTAAAACAAAAAATATAAAATATAAAAAACAATATAGAAACTCAAGTAATAACGCAGTTTATAAATAAATAACATCTTAAAAGTACTTCTTTCTACATTCACTTTACTGGTGACAAAAAATTAAATTTTCGTAGTATCTCGTAAAGTATTGCTCATATCAAAATATTTTTAAATAAAAGTTATAGAACTGGTAATGAAGAGTATTTTATTTTCTATATATTTATATTGTAGGAGTTGCCATTATCGATAAAATCATATGAGAATGTCTTAATTCGAGTTGAACTTGAAAATTTCTTGCATGGTTACTTCTTCATTGTTGCTAACATAAACAATCTCACAAAAATACGTTGAATTTCCTTACGTGTGCATGTAATATTATTAAATAGGAAGAAACTGGATTATTTTAATAATAATGTTGTGGAAACATGTTAACCCTCGAGTGGGCGCGCTGTTATTTGTCACTCGAGTTATCGGGCGCGCGGCGTACTTTGTCCGCGGAGTAATTTTAGCAAAATAACTCAACAGTCCACTATTAACTGCTTACTCAGAGAAAAGGGATCACTGCCAAATAATCGTCGCAATACAAATAAATAAAATTTTTGTTTGGTCAATCCTCTTCTAAGCCTAACTAAGGTAAACCACAAAATTAGATATTTATGTACAAAAGGACAGGTTACCACGACTGTCGGGTTGAGTAATTAATTGATTTTGATAAAAAAATATGACTCACTTATGTAGTTCTTAATCCATCTTCTCCAATTCGCCTATTCTTTTTCTTTCGATGCACTGGAATGGAACTTTCTTTCTACTTCACGATTCATTCTAAAGAAGGACAAAACTCCTAATGTGTAGATAGCAGAGAATGTTGAAAATAACAGCACGATTCAATCTGTGTAAGTACATGTACATCACAATTGCATTCACGTAAATTTAATACGTATTTAATACAGTAATACTGCCGACTACCTTTCGTTGTAAAGACTTCCATCGGACTAGCCACAGGGCTCGAGAAAGATTCCTGGGAACCGAGAAACAATTATCATAGCGTATGTAGGTCCAGATTGCCACCTCAAGTGGTATGGATATTTGTACAAACAGATTTAGCTTATACTCGTTTAGTCTCATAGATGTGTGCATTCTATATGAATGAACCTTTATGTCATCATGTTTTGGCATCGAGAAATGCTTATGGAAAGAAATCACATGGCCCGAGAATTTTCCAATGTAAACCTGAAACTTCGTTAAGCCCTCATAAATTCGCCAGACCTTCACCTATCCTCGGAGTCTCTGAAGTATAGCTATTATGATTCTGTCCAGTATACAGTGTGCGACGAGTGAAATTTTTGAATGCTGCCGTCCTACGTAGTACGTACAAAACCCCTAGCATTTCCGATTGCTCAAAATATTTATGAATTACAGGGAAGTAGCCACATATTCACTACCTGAAGCATGTAATAGATGGTGAACCTCTTGAGAAATAAAAGGCTATGACAATTTATACTTTTTGAGTTTAAATTACAAAGATGCGAAATTTCAATATATATATATATATATATATATATATATATATATATATATATATATATATATATATATATATATTATTTGTGGAGCGGCGGCGCAGGGCGCCTTAGGGCTGCAGCCCATTTAGCCCATATAGTTAAGGTACCCCTGCACATACGGCGATTTTTATCCCACGTAGTTCAACCACGTCTGTGAACCGAAATTACATCGAACTAGCGTAAGTGCCAGTTGAATTTCAACGGATTTAGTTAACCTAAGACTTCGACCGTGTAACATATAAACAATAACAGTACACAGTTTTAGCCGTCGAATAAAGCAAAAAAGAAGGCTTTTTGATGAATGAAGGAAAAAAATCTTTCACTCGGAAAAATCGAAAATTACTTGTAAACTTATGGGTAAATAATTATTGAATTAAGCACCCCTGCACCCAATTCTTCTATCGCCATAAAGCCTATGTTAGCGGAAGGGTAAAATTATATACCTATGCGAAGTTTCGTGACGATATCTTCAAAGGTGTGGAAATCACAATTTGTGGAAAATCTACGTCTAATTATATAAGTTACGTGAATTTAACTCTGAACACAGCCGAAGTAAGAGGAAAACCTGCGGTATTTCTTAAAATGGGACATTGAAATTTTTTTAATAGTAGAGGCTTCTACGCAAACACTTTGCACCGGGCCCCGCGATTTAACCGGCCCTGTCTCCAACCTGAACTTTACAACTTGGTTCACGTATAAATTCCTGATCAGTCTTCTGTCTATCCAGTCTACACCTATATCATTTAATATCCTCATCAGCAGTACCAAATTTACTCTATCAAAGGTCTTCTGCCAGTCGACGAAACGCAGCAATTTTGGCTGTACTCTACTGCCCTTTCTGATTCTCACCACACCGATAGCATCTCTGGTTCGTCGTCCTTTTCTGAAGCCGAATTGATCTTCCCCTAGCATTTCTTCGCTGTAAATAGATTTTGGGAAGAAAAATTTCGGAACAGATTGCAAGTACGATTACTCTGAAATAAGTCCAATTAGATGTTGTTTTTAGAATTTTGAGTTGGTTAGTTGATCAGGTGCAGCATTAATCATTAATCTGTTGAAATGAAGCAGCGCAGGAACATTATAAAGTGTGGCAGAGTAAAAGATCTTATTAGACGAACGGGGTAAAGGAGACTTAAGCAGTATGTCTAATTCACGAAGATCGAACAAACTGAGGTAATTTTTATTGGGAAAGATTTTAAGACAAATATATGGACAATTTTTTAATTAAGGTAATTTGGTCTTCCATTGATTGGAATCAGACAAGCAAACAAAGATGATTTGTCGACTTGCAGAAGTAAGATGGTAGCAACGCAAAATTTATTGCCTTCAGAATAGTTTTCGCAAATACGTCGATTTGAGGTGATGGTTGTGGCATTTGAAACCCAAACAAGCAAATTTTCTCTGAGTAAACCATAATTCGTGTCAAAAGGTAATATTCAGTCATTGTTGCGTTGAAGTTCAAATGAAAATCGATTAAAAATCCGTCTGCTGAAGTTTCTCAAGCATTAATTCTTCGAGTTTTATTTTAAACCACATTGTTATAATTGGATTCTGTATGAACGTTCACCATTTGAATTAAAAGAATTTACTATTATTATTTGGGACATCCAGTCGAGAAAGCGAAGTTAATACAAAATTTTGACAAAATTATCGATATTTAATATTTATAAGTAGATTTGAAATAGAATCATTTCAATTATCCGATTGAGGCAATCGATTTTACCTCCCATCTTTACTTGAAATCACAATTTCAAATTTCGAAGACATAAACCACATCGTAAGTTATTTAAAGTATTATCTTTCTTTTTTGCTGAATATTCTACCAATTAGGATACTACATTGTGTTCTGTAAAACTTAGTTCGTTGCATTTGTTTTCTATTATAGATGTGATAATAACAGCCGACACGGTCAAGGCTTATCTTTCTCAAATAATTTTTCCTCAGAAAAGTATCTCATTATTCAAATTTAAACATCAGAAAACGATGTCCATGGATTTCGCATACATATAGTTCTTGAATTATCTATCTCCGTGTAATCGTAAAACCCAGTTTACAAAAATGCGTCATTTATCCTTTGAGTCTAAAACAAAAAAAATTACATAAGGTCTTTACTTAATTTTTGTTGCTAATTACCCATGCAAAAATGTTAGTAGATATTTACAGGCTTTATAAGCAGACAAAAACTCGTCTTCGAAGGATAATTGCCTTTGCAATTACTTCAGCAGGATGGATCTCTTGCATTATTCCTCTCGCTCAAATAGTACGCCCTACTTTCCGTTTATTTTTTCTTTAAGCATAATTGTGTTGCGGTGGAGTTTTTCGTCTAGAAGAAACATTTTGAACATAACAATTTCTCAAAAATTATTTGGAGATCAAAAATAACAAAGTGATAGCGTAGTAAAGGGAATGTGTATAAAATCCATTCCATAGTTTTGTGTCTTTTATAGGATTACGGTAATTCTTATGTATAGCTTTATTGTGAAAAAAGCGCTAACGACAATTTGAAACGAACAAAAAATCCTAGTTCCCATCCGGTGACTATGAAAGGAAACTGCGGTATCTTTAGCCACCAAAATTAGGACCCAAATTAACATTCTCGCAAAAGTTTATTTCTATACAATCTTTGAAGTTATATTTCTTGGAGGACTATTAACCAGAGTTTAAAAACAATCCAAATAAGTTGTTTATCTTGATCGGCGATATATTTGTCAATAAACCATCTCGCCGTAGTCTCTTAACCACTTCTTAACCAAGAGAGGATAACGAACCTTTTACTGTATTTATCCCAAAATTTTTATACGCGCGGTACCTAACTAAAGATGAAAATTTCGCCATTTCACACGCTGAAAGTATGGCTTTATTCCTTCTCTAGTAATTTATGGAAGGAAGTCATATGCGGAGTTAATCCAAGGCAGCTAGCTGACTTGACTGTAAAGGTTTCATTCGTTCGAATATCCAATTTATTTTTTTCGCATGAAGTGAATCGAAATGTCCGTTCCATAATCCTTCGTCTAGGAAGACCTGTTACCACAATTACATTTTGAACAATGGAGATAGAGTAGTAACTTAAAAATATGCAGACATTATTTAAATAAGAAGGCACGAAAGTGTTCCCTTTCGTTAAATAGATCCCTGTCATATTTGCATTCGCCTCCAGAAAAGGCCTTTCCCAACTTAATTTGCGGCAGCCAATCGCATTATAGACTCCATTAGAGAGAGATAAATGAGTGGAGACTACTTCCGCAGGGCGCAATCGAATCATTTGAAAAAGACGTCTGCAGAAACCTGATGCCATAAAAAAAAAGCACCTAGAAAGGGCACAAGATCTGTTTTGATTCCTTTTCCGCACCCTTGCCTTCTTTCTTCCCTTTCTCTAGTTCTCTATTTCCTTCTATTTTCCGTCCTCTTTTCTTCTGTTCTTTTTCTCCTTTCCCACTCCCCTCCCTCGCTTTTCATTCCCTTTTTACCCCTACTCCCCGTAATTTCTCCTGTTTCGTTCTCTTGCCTCGTTTTTTCCCTCTCCCCCTCTCTCTCTCCCTCTGCCTTCACTCTTCCTGTTCATCTCACTCTCACTTCGCGTACAGAAACGCAAGTACTTCTATCTCGCTAATCTCAGTATCTTTCCCGCTCTTTCTCTGCTTCCGCTCTTCCATTTTTTTTTTTTAACCCGTCCCTTTTTTCACCCGCTTCTCGATCCTCCTCAAAGAAACACTGATTGAAATTCCGAACGCTCTCGTCCTTTGGATCCGCAGATGAGAGGGAGTGAGAGAGCCTTTTCCTGAAGAAAACCCCGTGTATTGGGGACAGAAGAATAGAGGGGAGAAGACACAAAGGGACGGACGGAATGAGAGAGGAAGGAAGGGGGAAAGAGAGAGAAGGAAAGAAGGAGTTAGGACGGGACGGATTCGGGGGAGGAGGGAGGGGGAGGGGGTCCGGAGTGGTTTTTGGGTGGTGGCAAGGAAATTATTTACGACCGAGCTCAAACCACTGCTGCCACCGGATTCTTAAATCAGCTCACACCAATTTAAGGTGCGACTGCTTGAATAAATTACGTTTTCAAGATTAATGAGCGTTGTCGTAATAAGATACGAACTAGATAATTACTTTCTCTCGCCGTTTTAATGAAAAAACCAAATTAAGATCACTTATCGCGAGGTAACAATTTTCAAGCGGAAAGGTTTCAACTTTATTTCATTAAGATGATCGTATTAGGAACCAAATATAAACTGGCGCCTTAAATATGGCCCCTGGTATCCGTGGGCACGCGCTACCTGAAGCGCTTAGTTTGTATGCATAATTATAGCGCTTAAATTTCAATAGTAAGATTCTTGGAATGTATGTTTATGCAGTTCATTAGGTACAAATTGTGTTGTGTTTGCATTTGACAGTTAAGGACTGCGTTACGTCTTTTCCGGAAATACGCCACGAGAAATATGCGAAATGTCTCAATTTTCTTTTCTGAGTTATTTTGTAACCTTCAGCATAGGCAGCGGATCCTTTTGGATGCTGGAGGAGTACGTAAAGTGTAAGTAATATAATATAAAAGTCTGTGATTCCAGGCGTTTTGTGGTGAGGCGATTTTCCAATTGCTACTTTAAAATATTCGCTCTGCAAATATACGTCCACATATATGAAGATTTCCCCCGGGATACACTTACATGATGTTTGCATGATGACCTGCAAGACACAAAAAGCCCATGGCGTGGAGATCAGTCGTACCAAATATGCATTACCTTATAACTCTGTTAGCCTGCCTTAGAGAACTCGGAAAGAAAGACCGGTAGCAATTATTTCTACGTATTTTATTGTGCACTCTGATCTAGGCTTATTAGCACCATCAGGAACGATTTTGTTATCCTCAATTAAATCTAGGTATCCAAATATTTCGAAGTCTTGCTCCTACTTCATTCCTGTAGTCTTCATTGCCTGCCGACTCAGTTAACGTTCAGAGATAATCTAGCGCATCTCGGGATGCAATATTCATTCAAATTAAAATGATAGCTAAGTTCATGACTTTAAAGTTTTCATCAGTCATTTAAGAACATACTTTAATATTACAAGGCTAAAATACAGGGTGGCCCCAAAAGTCGCGCCTCAAAAAGATTTTGATTAATACAAGGACAAATCATAATAAATTGTAATTGCATAGTGGGGGGACAACAGGCATTCTTTTAGTCACAAAATTATTCTAGTAAAAATATTATTTTAATGTTCGTTCAGAATCCTACCGGGCTAGTTTATACAAATCCCAATTTTGGGCCACCCTGGACATTGAATTCCTAAAAAAATGAACAAAATACTACATTTTTATAAAGTATTTGATGTGAAGAGTACTCGTCAATCTTGATGGTGGAATTGACTTAACTTTGTGGATGATCATCCAAATCTCCCTTCATTAAATTTCTTAAGGATTTTTGCGCGGGTTTAGCATGGATAAAAAAAAAGAAGACATTTCAAGAAACAGGTAGGGTGGGAAACGTAACAGCCGCCGAATGCTCAATCTAATTGACTGTCATAAGTAGCGGACCCAATGGGTGGGGGGGGGAGGGGGGGGGGAGGGCGACCCCTCCACCCTCCTTGGATGATTCGATTGCCTTCTACTGGGCTCCTTCTTAAATTCATCCCGATCAAAATTCCTCGATTCTACCCTGCATATTAAGTCAGTATGGCAAGGGAAAGAAAGGTTCTGATAGGGGTTCTCAAAATATATAGGGTCGTCGGCAGAGGCGGATTCAAGAGGGGGAGGTCCGATGGGAGTGATCGTCCTCTCCTTTTTAAATTTCTGGATCCACCCCTGGCTGCCGTAGGAGGTAGTCCCTATAGCAATTTGCTGGACACAGAACGAATGTGTAACATTGCGAATCGTATTAAAATATAGGTTAATGTGTTAGCTAGAGAAGACCGATTATTTCAAGTTTGCGTCCTAATTTTATCACAGTCCATTGACGAAAAATCACGTGTCGGTCGAACATATCTCAAAGGTTATATTATCCGCTACTAGGAAAAAATTGTGAGCTGTCTTCTATTTTCTACATTCCGAACCGTCTACGCCATGTACGTTGTTCTGCCTTCCTTTCGCATTTCCCGTCCTCGCTTTCACTTTCCCTTTTCTCCCCTCTCTCCCTCCCTCACACACCTTTCCCCCACAAATCCTTTCTCCTCCGACCTTCCGCTTCTCCCATTCCACCCGACGGACTCTCTCTCCCATTTCCTCCGAAGCCCCTGCATTCCCTCCTCCATCCCCTTTTTCCGGACCGCAGTGCAATAGCACCTTCGAAGCGCTAAGCGTGGCGCCTGGAATTCGCTTAATTAAGAAAGTTCTGGAGAGAAAGCGGTCGAATAAGCAGAAGATTCCTGAGAAGTAAATCCCCGGAGAAAAGTACGTTCGACGGATTTTTGTTTTATTCATACGATTCGCCGTGAAATATGTAAAAAAAAAAAATAACGCTGCGTTTTGATCATTCTTTGAAAATTAATTGCTTTCGGTTTTCGGGTGATGAAACGGTCCGCGCTATGAACGGTGTATCTTGCGGCTGTGTTAATTAAAATTGAAAATTCCGTAAATTAAAAAAAAAAAAAAAACACGATTGGTGATTGTCGTCTCACCTCGTGGATTCGGAAAACAGTGAATTTTTAAAGCTTGGATTAGCTTCGGATTTGAATTCAAATGTCGTAAAAGTGATAATTTGTGGAGCGATTATACAAATATTAGTCGAGAATTCAAATATCCAATATATTTCTTGCTACTCCGATGTAATATATATGCGAAAAAATATCCTGATTATCCTCAATTGTTGCCATAAATTTTAGAAATAATTGAAGATCTTCATCTGTTTAAAAAACGGAATGTAATCTCCAATTTAAATTTTATTTCGTGGAAAATAATTTGTTTTAATACTACCGTATGGAAGAAATGTTACCTTGTTTATTTTGATAAATGTATTCAATAAATTATTACGATAAAGGTTTCACCGGAAAGCTACCATGGTGACGTGCATAATTAAACATTACTTTAAAAAACGGGCTCATATGCGTGAAGTTGATAGTGGGGTTATTGTAGAGGGAGGATTACTAGTTGTTAAAAAATTATATATTTTTCAAGTATCAGTTTTTATTTTATTGCCTCGTCTACCTCTTAAAGTAAAATAAAGGTAATGAATTGCACAGTTAATGTTTTTCATGTATGCTTATCTCGATATAATTTAAAATAAAAATAAATTGATTATTAAAGGCATTTAACATTAGCCTTGGAAAAATAAGAATGTAAATTTCTGGTCCTTTGAAAAGATTTATCGTGCAACTTTTTTGTCTAATTTATTCGAAAGCCCTTTCGCAAACTTCAATTCAGAAAGGGGCGATACAATAGAATTGGAGAAACGATTAAAGCTGAGTTTAAAAGCTCTTAATGAGAAATTGCTGTCAACATTTCCATCAATCCCTCGCACTAAAATGGTGCCCATTGTATTAGTTGGGTCTTTGTATTTCTTTTGAAATTCAAGTCAAAATTCTCGCGAAGACCAATATAAAACATTAATATTGAAATTATAATAGGCTCCCGATATTCGCAGTTTTGGCTATCCGCAGTAATGTTTTGGTAGTACTATATAAGCAACCAGCATGGCGCATAAGTAGTTTTCGACTTTTATTTTCCTTAAAAATCGACGACTAAAGTCGACGTTTATTTTTCCTAAAAATCGTAGACGAATATTGATGTTTATATTAATACATTTTATCGATTTTTATTTAGAAAAGTTTTATGAATTGAATTATTTATAATTAAATTTAATTAACAGAGTATAAGACTCTTTTATGTTGATTTGTTTGTTGCCATCTAAATTTTGTTGAGTGTGTTGTTCCACCATCAATCTGGAAAAGCTAATTTTTCGGAATACATCAGAAAGGATATTTTACTTAATAATTCGCGTCCCTTATTCACGAAATAGTGAAAATTAATTTGGCGTGAATATAATGCACAACCAAATGTATGAATTAATACCTTGAGATTATATTAAAAAATCATGCCCCATAATTTAGTAGAAAATGTAGCAGTGAAAAATAGACACTTATCGACGATAATTCATTTTCGTCGAATTTAAAAGTTATTAAAATTGGATGTTTATCGACATTTATCGATTTAAATCGAATCCTACCAAGCCTACACTTAAGTTATACAGATATAACAGACCCTTATTCATTAATTCCGAATATGAAATGCAACGTCACTCTTTTCTGACAAAGCCAACATTTTGCTCGTGTTCTAGAAACACCAGGCGCGCATGGTGGTAATTGGATGGTCATATGTTGAGGACAACTCATTGGAAAGCTCAAAAAGTAACTATGCTGTAGCCAAAATAAAAGTATGTAGATTAAAATATCTTGTGCGTTTACGATTTGGTGTAGGTAATGTGATAACTCCAAAGGAGTTCGAGGAAAAGGAATGGAAAAGGCCAGTTACGTAGATCAATGAAGCACGCATATTTCCGTATTTTTTTTAAAGTTCCAATATAATTCTTAAATTATCGCTACAGTGAATTTCATTTTCATAACAATATTTTCATGGAATTTTAATATTATTTAAAAAAAATATATATACTTATTCTTTAGTACTGAATAAGGATTTGATCCCCCTCTTTTTCCCATATGCCCTTGTTTTTCGTATCCGAGGTTTTTGGAATTCGCGGTGTTTTCTAGAACTTAACCCCCGTGGGTAGTGCGGGGCTGCTGTATACTGTGATACACTTTTTTCATTTACTTTAACGTTTACTCTTAGCGATTTCAAGGATGCAGCAAGTAGTAAATTATATATTAACATTAATAAATATCAAGAGACGAACAAAATTCGCTTTTAAGAAGAAAAAAAAACACCGCACACGAAGGATACGTTTCCATTGGATATTTGTTTATTTTTAGAAAGGATTTTCTTTCATTATCGATCCGGAAAATAACGTAGGAACACTTATAGATCATGAATTTTAAACGAATAGTTTTGTCTGTGGCCGTCTGCCAAACCCCATTCCCCCCCCCCCCCCTCTAAGAAAGGAAGAAAAAGTACACCTGGACACGTATCTCAGAGAAAATATAGCCTAAGGACATTTGTCCCGTTCCCACGGTCGATTCGTGAATCGGGACGGAAACGAATCGGTAATATTTGGTCTCTCTTTCGAGAGACGGATACGGCAACATTTTTTCGTTATTAAAGAGTGGAGGGTTCGGGACTGATACGGAAGAAGTATGGGGTATCAGAGGGTTGAGAGATTATTGGTGTGAGGAAGAGAGGTCGGAGAGAGAGAGAGAGAGAATAAGAAGGGCGTGATAGGGGATGGGATGTGGGAGAGGTTGGCGAGTGGATGAGGAAAGACTGGGCGTGGGTAATGTGGCAGTTGGGAGAGGCCTAGAGATGAGAGAGAAAGTGGCGGGAAATGAGGAGTTGGACCTCGAATTAAAGGAGTCAGAGAGGGTGAGGGTGAAGAAGGGAATCGGGGGAGAGAAGTGAAGGAGGGGGGGGGGGGAAGGAGACATGGGGTCTGTGGGGGTGTCAGCTTGGATATTCCCGTGAGATATCTTTTTGAGAGGGGGTGTGATAGTGGCGGCGGCTAAGTAAAGCGGGGGATATTGAGAGTAAAAAAAAAGTGCGCGCGAGAATGTTAAGAGGGGGAGAAAAAGAGGCATGCAGAAATAAAGAAGATGAAGAAGGGGAGGGGAATAGGAAAAGAGAAAGTAACGCCAACTTTTCGGAACAGAACACTTTAAAAACTTTCAAAGCGTCCCTCCTTTTCCAGGAGAAAATGCCAGTCAGTAGTCTGTTCCAACTTCGGTTCTCCTTCTCCACCTCCTCCTTGAGTTCCCTTCCCTCCTTCTCCTCCTCCTCTTCCACCTCGTCCCCTTCACCTTTCGCCCCCTCCCAGTCACCTCTGACCCCAGGGAAGGATAACTCAAAAAGGAGTTGGGAGTAGGGACGTCGCTCGAGGTGGGTGAAGTAGAAGTAAGAGAGAGAGAGAGAGGGTGCGGAGAAGGGGAGGATGGTAGTGTGTGTGGGGGGAGGGAGGGGGTGGAAAGGGAGGGATGGAACGGTTGGGAGGGGATGGGCGTGGACAACAGATTGCAGGAGAGAGGAAAGAGTGATTTCGGGAGGAACCTTGGGGCGATTGTGTAGCGGTGGGATGTGAGGTTTTTACGTCCGAAAGACGTCTTCGGAAAGAATATAACTGGTTGAAAATATCTGTTGAAAGAAGATATGGTATATTTTGTCCCTATAGTTCTACAGAATGGCGGAGGATTACTTTTTAAATGCCGAATTTATTAAATCGGAATACATATAGATATAATACATTATATAGATTAATACATTAGATCGATTCTTACAATAAAAGTTATATATATATATATAATTTTTGTTGTAAGAATCGATCTAATGTATTAATCTTTGTGATGTATTATATCTATATGTATTCCGATTTAATAAATTTGGCATTTAAATATATATATATATATATCGCCGTAGTAAAAAATTAACCAAAATTTAGGGTCATAATCACGCTGTATTTTTTTGTTACGGATTTTAAGATAAAAATTGAATACTTTAAGTCAGGAATGTGAAACTGGCGGCACTTTCTGTGCCTTAGCATGGCTCGAATGCGAATTTTATCTAAACTAAATGCTTCGAGATATTATATAATTACAGCCTGTCTCGCTTACAATGAACATTGGGGGTTTTGGCCGCTATATCCGAGGTGCCGCTATAACCGAGTAGGGGAGTTGAAAAAGAGGTACACAATAAGAATGTGTTGCATATACAAAAAATGGTAATCATATGCAATTTGTATTTACGAGACATATACATATGTACATACGTGTCAGATGAAGTTTACAGATGCATTTTACAGAATACATATTTACAGAATATTCACATTTTTAATTTACCCATTCATTGTATTCAACGTTTATAAAAATAGTCTCTCAATTTAATTTGTATTTTATTTTATAATTCTTCTTCCTCTACTGCTTTTCTGATTATTTTCAATAGAAAAAAACACTTCGTCACTAACAGAGTTGGTTAAATAAAAATTTGTGTCTTCAAGGCTTGTAGAGCTTCTAGGCCTGTCACCTTAGTTAAAAGGTTCGTCTTCTTCATCTTCTTCTTCGCCCTCGTTCTTCTCCTCCTCCGTGCATCCAGCAATATTCTCAACAATGTCGCTTATAGTCGGGTCTTCATATGTTAGGACTTTACTATCAACCCTGATGAAATCCTCTATATCTTCCTCGATAATGTCCGACTCGATAACCTATTGCGGGGAGTTGTCTTCCAAATCGTTGTCACGCTGGAATTTTCGCGACACATCTGAACTCACGAATAACCGCGACCTTTTCCTCGATACTGCATGTTTTCCTTTTAAGAGACATTTCAGTGGAATGTGTACGAAAATTTTCAGCTCAGCACTCAACGAATGGTAGGTTGAGACTGAACGATTGTTTTTAAAAACCCTCGTGATTGAGATAGGGGGATTTCCATGACTCATTTTCCCATAAACTAACTGTCCTGCGATAACTGAAGGTTGAATGCATATATACCTGCCTAACCTCATAGGATGACTGGGAACTTTTCCGCCAGCCCCTTAAGATATAAGATAAGACAGGGGGTGAAGGGGTGGCCGATACACAACCGTTATATCCTAGACGGCGTTCGTTATAATAGGGTAATTTTTTGAACAAATCCCGTAAAGCTGGCGGACCAACTCAGGGTGGCCGTTATATCCGAGGATTCGTTACATTCGAATTCGTTATAAGCGAGTTTGATTGTACTTAATTTTTAATTACAAGGAGACAAGATTTTTTCTTCTTTTTTATTGAGGTAAAACAGAAGACGGCTTTTAAATGATTTTTTTCTGCAAAATATTCGTTCTATCTTCGGGAAAAGTCTATTTTTCCAACTTCAACTCATCAAATAACTTCTGATTCTAATGCGGCCCTTCCATGACATCCATTGCGTTAATGCCTCCCTTGGCATGCCTACTGTTAGTTAAGTCCTAAGATATAACTTTCCTTTAAAACTCAATCAATTAAATCGATGTAACAGCATAATGATGAGTGTGATATGATTCTGTTCAATATAACAGTCATCGTCGAATATTAAAAGCAATCCTAACTCATCACTACTACTAATCTCCATCTCTTTTCAATTTCTATCTGAATATAAATCACATTGGCACTATGACGACGTTTAAATAGAAATTTAGCCTCGTGGATTCAATTCCGAGATAGCCTGAGTCGCTTAGACTCAATTTATTCTAGTATTCTCCTATAAATAGGATCTTAGAAAGTCAAATGACTTCATGCTTGTAGGAAAAAAGTACCTTCACGAGCTACACCTTTATCAATTTTTATCATCATCATCATAATCAACCATTATTCGGAAGACAGTTTTCAATTTTAAATCGATGAAAAATATACCGGTGTCCGTTATTTGATCGAAATGAAATTTCTTTTGACACGGGACTAAAACTTTCAGTAAGTTACCTGCTCTTTCCAGAGTCGGCCAAGCACTGCTATTAATATTTATAGTAATAACAAACAATTTATGGAGCCACAGTTTAATATTATAGCTTTTACGCAGTGTTTCATTATTGGAAATAAGTTTACAAGTGATTTATACCAACATTTTTGCAAAATTTACACTCGATGTTCTAATAATTGAGAATTTCTGCCCCCCCCCCATTATTCGGGGGCCCGGGTGCCTCGCCGCATCCCCACTTCGGCCGTCTCTTACTCTCTCTTTAAAAAGGCGAGGAATAATTTTGCTCTTTAGCTTCATTCGAGAAGAAATAAATGAGCTTAATAAAATCGGTCGCATAAGTTTCGTCTACCGTCATTTCTTTCAGTATCATATGAAAATCACGGACGGCTAATTAAATTAATTATTGCACTCCTCATAATGGATGGCTATCGCTATAATAGGAAAAACAGACGAGTTAATTACGTCACCTTTAAAAACATTTCTTAGTCCTCGATAAGAAGATAAAGCAATTTTCTTTTCTCATTTCACTCGCAGTGCTTTGCACGTTTTTTTTATGCTTGAAGGAAAACGTCCAGGTGTTTACCCGCGACCTAGTTACTCGACGCTGATTCTTCCTTCCATTTTGCAACACAATCGAAAGTTACCGAGCTAGAATACCTGCTGCTTGACTCAAGAGTAGTCTAGATTTTTGTGAATTGTTAGACATTATGTTATTTCAGAGGTAATCTTTCTCATTTGTGTGCCCTCTTCCCTGCGATAGCAGGTGTTAAAAGATAGCTTTTTCTCATAGGATTATTTATTAAAATCTTGGGGCAAATGTATGCAATTAAAAACTTGTAACTTATATATATTTCGCGTAGATAAACTTCCACTTTCCAGTGAAACGTGAAATTTTGAAAATCCCCTAGATGCGAAAAACTAATTTTCGATATCGCTCGATAAAGTTGATTGTTTAAGGGCAACCATTCATCCGATTCCTCATCCTCAATATTTTTCTCTCAGAATAATGCTTCATCCTTGACTTTTTGACTTACTCTTGTTCGCAAACTATCTATTAAGACGTGTCCCCCCCTCCCCCCTTGAGGACTCTCGCCCAAAACTTCATCTCGCGTAAAAATTGGAAATGTTTTACGGTTATAAAAAAAATAAATATCGAACACCCATAACTCTCCCCAAGAATCGCTACGGCTGAAACTTGAACATCGCGGACGCCTTTCATCTATTTTCATTCTCGAATCGCCTCTTTACTTTCCACAAAGCCTCACCTCTGTGGTCTTACGCTAGAGCGATATGGCATCGAGAACTCGTCCCTTTTTTTCTCTCTCTCTCTCTCTTTGTCCATTATATGGGTCACGTGTTGCTTTGGCTCACGAGTTCTATCTCCATTTTTTCTTCTCCTATGACGGCGGCCCCAAATATTTTTACGTGATGTTTTTTATCGGAGGAAATTTCGTCGTCGTTACGTAAGCCAGGTATTGGTGTCGTGAGTTATGAAGGGAGGTTGTCACATAAACTTTCATGGACCGTTATTCAGTTGTTTCTCGCAAGGCAGTTTTCGTTCTCGCAGCGGAAACGAAAAAAAAAGAAGCCAACCGTATCCACCGCAACGGCGCGTGCGAACGCGACTGTTTCCGAACGTTAGCAGCGGAATGTGTGCCTTTTAGCATTTTCGTCACGGTCGAAATTCTAGCAAAGGAGGGGAAGTTCGCAGCGTAAGTATGGAAAAAAATAGAACGATTATTCTCTCGAGTTTCATCTGCATGTATGGTAAAAAAAAAATTCAAAGGAGATGGAAAGGCTAAGGGACTCAGTGGTTAACCACGAGACATAAGGTAACGAAAACGCCGTGTTCCTTCCAGTCCGAGAAGCCTTTTAGACTTTGCCAAACACCTTCCAGACCGCATTCACGGAAATCACGTTTCCTCACTTTCTGTCTCTGGCAAAGGGTAAAGGAGAGGGGGAAGGGGATTAAAAACGAACCTCCATTGTCCTCCCCAAACGGCGCTGAATGTATATATTTTTTTGCTCATGAAAGCCGTGGATAAATTCATTTCTCCTCCGATGGCGTGACAACTGAAGCTTAGCGCAAAGTGCAAGTTTAACGGGCGAGAGGGATGGCGTCAACTGGACGACGGCGCGGCGGCGGCTGGAAGGAGGAGGTGGAGAGCGAAGATGAGCGGGAAAACAAGGGTTCGGACCACATTTCCACTGGCCATTGTTTTTCGCGCCAATCCTTCAGGAAAGGAGAGTGAAATGTGGAGTGTAGCGGTGGAGGGGTTTTGCGCATGAGAGGAGGAGGAGGAGGAGGAGGAAGTGGAGTGGAACGAGTAGGAGAGGGAAATTTAGGATAAGGAGTAGTTGGGGTGTAAAAGGGATGGTTGTGGTTGGACGAGGGGGTGCGAAGGAATCGAGGACGGAGGAGGAGGAGGAAAAAGAAGAGGAACGGGAGAATGATAGGAAATGGAGACGGGTGGGTGAATAGGGGAGAGAAGAGAAGGAGGAAGGAGAGATAAGGCAGACAGACAGACAGACAAACAACTTTATTAGGGCGAAATTGAGACTATATAGTCCCTCCTTACGTAGGAGGAAAAGGGGACAAAGAGAGGAAGAAGAGGGAGATTGGAAGGGAGAAGATAGCCAAAAGAAGAGGATTATGGGGGTTAGGGGGAAAATGGATGACGGACAAAGAAAGGAGAGAAGGTGGTGTGTAGAAGAGAGAAGGGAAAAATGGATACGAAACATAGAGGAAGAGGGAGGATAGGTTTTATAGCGGGTTTGGTCGGAGGAATATCGCAGAGTTTACGGGATAGATAGAATGTGGGTGAAAGGAGGTGAGGAGTAGGGTGCGGACGTAGCGGAGGAGGGGTTTCTGGAGCGGGTTTCGGGTGTGGAGGGGGATTAAGGGGGGATCTGGTGCGGTGGCGGCGGGTTCCAAGAAGAGGAGCATCTGTCGCTCGGAAAGGAGAGGAGAAGAGAGGGTACGAGAGACAATAGGGGTTAGAGCCAGGAAGTAGTTACAAGTTAACAGACGATGGATTCGTACAAAGAGGGCGAGAGATAAAAATTGTGAAGGAAACGGGAGCAAGAAGATAAAAGAGTTAATAACTTTTTTTGGGGCAAGGGACTCGCTAAGAAAGGGTGTTTGAAAAAAAAACATTTCGGTCACTGCGATCGTCCTCGAACTTTTTTCGTTCATTCATCTGGATGGCGGTTCATGCAGAGATTTTTATTTTTTTAAGCGTTTTTTTTGTAATGTTTTTAAAAGCATTTTTAACGTGACGATGGGCACTTTTTAGTTTTGCGTCGCATGCGTTTCCGTGATGGTGTGGGCTAAAAGTTGTCAAAATTCCGGCCGTAAAATTATGCCCAATGCAGTTGTTTTTTCAGATTTGCGGTTATCGATCTTATGGACACCAAGACTAAACCTGTTTGTTGCGGTGCTAATAGATGTATTCCAACGACGAAAGCTTACGAGGTTGCAGCGATACGCTACAAAAGCGGAATGGTACGAAAATCGAGTTGTTGAATTGTTGAACAGTCGTGACTCGTATTTTCGAATAAAAATCTACCTGGCTTACGAAAGGAATTGTTTCGAATCAAAGTTTCAGCTTAACTATGAAACGAAGCCGAATATCTGTCTCTCTTGAGATATCACCACTTTGGCAAATGACGAAGAGAAAAAAGTTGATAAAAACAAAAACAAATGAGGTAAAATATCAAAGGCATCCCAGTAATCGAAAACATAAGCGATGATGTGAACTCGGTTCATTTTAGAACAAGGCATCCTTCCTACATCCCTAACTAACTCCGCACTGCAGGTAATCCAAATGTCGATTGTTTTGAGTTCACTACGTCACTGTAAAACATTTTCCTCTTTCACGATTTTTTTTACGCGATGCTGTTAAAAGTTCGACAAATATACTAAATCATCAGTTCTTAGTGTCATAAAGGGATGCCCGCGCAAAAAAAAAAAAAAAAGAATTCAACAGAATTTTTTATAATTTACTTTGTTTACCAATCGCGAGTGACTAAAGCTCATCCCAAAATTGATCGAGATTTCGCAGTTCGAAAATACGAAATACGTCACGGAGATGATGGATTTCGTAATGAATAATCGGAAAGGATCTTGATAAAGGAGTCGTATGTGCCCTAGATTTTTGTCATGAGAAGAAAACACTTCCCCGTGTTTACGCGGAACACTGGGTCGTTTGTAGATTGTTACTTTCATCAAGGGAGTTGGAGGGAGAGAGGGATGAAATATGAAATGGAGGGAGGCTGCATGAGGTTGATCAGGAGAGGAAATGCGTGTGAGAGATTAAGAGGGGGGAGGGGGAGAGAGAGGAGGGAGTATCGCTCTAAATCCTCGGAAACACTTGTATTCCTCTGTGTGCCGCATAGAAACCGCAGAGAGAGAGAGAGAAAACTTGTGACCTCTAGAGACTTTCCATTTGAATAAAAAGCGAAAGGGTTTCGTTGGAATCCCCACCTGAATTGCAGCGATCGGCAGTCGTTAAGGGCGATTTCGTTTTTTTTTCTCCTCCTCCTTCTTTCCCGCCAGTCCACTTTTTTTTTCCAAAAAAAAATAAATAAAACTTCCCGTTTTCGGTTCCTCTCCCCCAACCTTTTCCTAAACTCCGCGCTCCCTCCCATTTTCCTATCTATCCCTAACCAACACGATGGCTGGGGACAATTTATCTCGTGCGTGCCACTCCGAGAATTGATTACGTAATCCAACGGATTTTTCGAAAGCTCTGCACAATATATCAGGAAGGATTTCAATTCGGGGATTCCCCTACTCTGTATGTGCACTGCTCGTTTACGATTAAACGAAAAGCTTCCCACGGCTTTTGAGTAACGACCGCGGATTCGCTTCTCGGTCGCTGTCGAAGTAATAATCCACCCCTCATTAAAAGCTATCCTAAGCGAACGTAGGTTTTTTTTTCTCTCGATTGTTTTTAAGGAAAAATCTTCGTCGTTTCGTCCTTTATTTTCTTAACGTAAAAATGTCGAAAGAGAGGGAGAGAGAGAGAGAGAGAATTAGAGTCGGAAACGATCGCGGGGTTTTTATTTGTTTTCTTTTAAATTCGCTGCGCGGGACGTGGGTCTGCTTGATACGGATCGTTTTTTTTTTTTGCTTTGCAGATTTAGAATAAAGCAAACAACGCGTTTTTTCGGCATGGGGAATGAGTGTTCGCTGGGCGGATTTTTTAAGTATTAAAACACTTAATGGGCACTTCCGCTAAAGATTTAATATGGAAATTCGAATAAAAAAATACAACGGTGGAAATACGATTTCCCTTCTTTCCTTTCTTTTTTTTCGGGCTAATGTGACACAATGAAAAATGAATCTCCATACCAATGAGCCAATTAAAGGATAAGGATATCTCCGTACCAAAAAGGCCGCATATTTCATAAATGATTAAGAGAACTTCTTTTTCCCAGCGAGATGTCGTTATCGAATAAAGTTTTGCGAGTAACTAAACTAGTCGCACGTAAGTTAGTTTGACTTTAAAAAAATTAAATTTAAATTAAAACTATAGTGATCGGTAACCTTTCAAACTCCTATTCTTTCGTTAAAAATATAGCAGCACCACTTTAAATCGTGAAATACTAACAATGTTAAGGTTATATCATTATATCATCTAAAAAGAGATTTATCTATTCTATGCAGAGTCAAGCGGGGATTAAGATTAATAAAAATGTGTCAATTAGAAATATAGTATTCAATGAGAATTGGAAAAATTTCCTTTCTTATGCTGAAAAAAATAACTTTGTTCGGAATTAACACAATTAAACCATTGCCATAATTTTTACGGTATTGAAAATATTTTTCCTTTGTCTTCGAATTATCGTGAGTTAATTTTACAACAAAATTTTATGTTAGTATATACAGAAATTATTCAAGCAGTTACAGCAACTCTGTAATAACTAGAATATTTAAAAAAATAAGAGGTCTGTGTATTAAAAGAAGTTGAAAATAAAGGAATTAATAACGTGTAAATTTCAACATTTGCCTCTGTGACCGAGACTTTTAAGTAGTGTTTTCCGGTCAAAGCCCATCCGTTTGTTCGTTTATTTTTCTGACGAATCAGCCTCTTGGACTATTATCGCCATCAAAACCTTTTTCGAATAACAAATTTTTCCATTCAAATGTCCTCAACTGTGTTTTTCATCAAAGAACTTAAATGCTTCGTTCAAACTTAACAGTAATTATTACTCCAAGGACGCAATCCCAGCCGTTAGCGCATAAATTATATTCGGAATTATATTACACTTATATTCAATTTCTCTATACAACATGTTGGAAAACGAGGCAGTAAAATAAATAAATAAACTCTCTGGCAAAGTATTACACCCAGGTTAAGTGGAAATCGATACATTTAGGGAAGGTCGGTTTTAATTTGTGTTCCCAATCGTTGCGAACCATCCCACAAACTTTTAATTGCGCTGCCTACCTCTAGGTAAGACCCTCTCGTCCCTCGAGAGTGGAAAGGGCAAAAGGGGATTGTGGGATGCGGTGAGTGGATGGCATGGGAGGAGGAGAAAGGGCTTTTTAAAAAAAAGACCTCGATAAAAAAATAAAATGACCTGTTCGCGCGTATTTTTTTTTACACGGAGTTCTCAGAGCTTGCTATTATTCTAGTCGTGATAAGAGAACTGGTTGTGGAACGCGGTCCAGATTTATTCGTCATTATTTGTCCGAAATTCTTAAAAAACGTTCTCAAATTAGGATTAGGGATACCGTGACTGAAAGAGTTTTATGCAAGGATAAATGTGTAGCCTCTTCTATCTCTTCTCTGAGGTCGCTTGGAGCCTTTTAATTTTTTTGAAGGCATCATTTAACTTTTTGCTTCTCTTTCCTTGTTAATAATTTAGCAATTAAAAATTTGTAAAATAAAATTTGTTCTTATTTATGTTGAAGGTTAATGTAAACATTGATAACCCAAATACTAGTATCTATTCTTAAGAAATACTTTTTATCTCTAAAATATTTTAAGAATTTAATTTAAAATGTGCTTTCACCTAAATTTGTTTGCAGATTGTGTTGTTACGGAAAGATCGATTAGACCCAATTATGAATTCTATTAGAAATTTGCGACTATTATTTATTTAACGCTTCTGTAGAAGCATTTCGGTTTTATTGAAAGCAGTGTACATAATCCTTGTTGTAGGTGTAAAAATACAGTTTTTCAAGCGATTTAAAAATCAAATAGAATTTTCCACGTAATTATTGCCAACAAATTTATTTTCCGGCGATTTAGTTTTTTTTTAGCGTAGAGTATGGTTTTAGTTTGATGGAGGTGGAATTGAAGAGGTTGGGTAAAAAATTTGAGGCAGTCACCCGTCCGTGGAATGCGTTTTGCGGCGACTCTCTCATTTCGGTCCTTCCGAGTGGACCATGGTCACTGTGCATGACGGCATGACGGCATGACGCGTGGAGCGTGCTGCGGAGTGAAGGACAGCGATGGTTGGCATCAGGAGAGAGGGGGGAGGGAGAGAGGGAGAGAGTTGGAAAACGAGAAGAGTAGGTGGGAGAGGATTAGAGAGGCAGAAAGGAAGGAGAGGTAGAGAGGATGGAATGATGATGGAGAGGAAGCAGAGAGGAAAGGAGAGCCTAGGGAGAAGAAGGTTAAACATAGAAGGGAATGCGAAAAGTGAAAGTAGAAAAAAGGACAGGAAGAGAGGATGTATTCGTGATTCCGGAGTGATGGTTATGTGCTTGGACGGCTTGAAAGCTTCTAGTGACGCAGCGGCGTCGGACATTTCGCACGAAACATTGAATGCCAATTTCCCGGTGTTAACAGGTTAAAGACTATCGCTTTTTATATAAAATATACATTTAATGCCGCTTATGATGTAAAAAAATATATAAACATTTTATGTTGTATAATGTTAATAATATACAAGGCGTGTGCTCATTTTCGGAGAATCAAATTTTTAATTGTTCTAGAGACAAACAATTGAAGCTGACCATATTAAATTTGGTTTATTGTAAAATTTAGCTATAACGGACATTTTATACACTCAATAGGAAGCAGTGCAGTGAGGAATTAGTGGAGGTCTATTTTATCTACTTCGTTGACTTAACATGGGTATTGAAAAAACGCAGTTTTCAATTTCATTTTTTGAGTATTTGAAAGTAAAGATTGCTCAGTATCCCTCCTTAAGGAAATTCTAGTATAATGGCATAATCAGCAGTAATTAGTTTCATGATTCGTCTAATTCAGTTTAATTAATTATAGATATTTTTTTAGTAAACAAAAAATCTATTTAAACAACATCCTTTTCAGCTTTCTCAATCAAGAAGACGAGTTTCATTTCGATTTTTTGTTTATCTTCTTAAAGGCTTACTTAATCTTATAAATTTACTCAAAGACAGGAACGGTGAAACCATTGCTTTAATGCGACACATATAGGAAGTAATATTTTAGTAACAGGATTCTTTATACGATATTAAAATATTATTTGAAGGTGGTGAACTAAGTTTGGATAGGAAAAGGTTTAAAACACGCCATTTTTGCCTGGTTTTTGACAAAAAAAGAAAGAGCGCCACTGTCCCATTATGACCCCGCAAATTATCACGTCGCTAGGGTCACGTTGACTGTTGCGCCGCAAATGGAGAGGATATTGGCGAACCTTCGGCTCGCTTTGTTTTTATTTTAGTTGTCTCCGGGCGCTACAGCGCCCTTCGCCTCGCTGGAACCAAACTATCCCTCCCCGTTGTCCGGTGATCGGGTTTGTAAATGTCGCGACAGGCCGATCAGTCATGGGTTAGCAAGCTTTAAATTTAACAATGAAAAAATCTGTGGGGCCATCCAATTCCTTGTTCGAATTCCTATTTCTTGGCGACACATGGATTTGCTGCAACGCCAACGCATTTTCGAGCCATCACAGGAATATAATTTCATTTCGTTACCTTTAGAACATATCCGTTTCTTTTGTAATACTTTATGCTATTTAAGGAAAGATATACAACTATCTTCATCCTTCAAGAAACGCACCAACTCTCTATAACTCAATGAAGCCATTGTTGATGGGTTTTATTTATTTTCGTTGTTGTGTAGGGAGGAATAAATAAACAAAAAATTTGCGGGGTCATAATGGGACAGTGCCGAAATAGCATATGAAGGAAAAGTCAGATGATAGAAGCGTTCATTTACGGCAGTGGTCTTCAAGGTGGGCGATAGCGCCCACCAGTGGGCGTTTCTGGATTTTTGGTGGGCGTTAAAGAACTCATCAAATGCTATTCTAATTTTTACACTGAAAAATAAAATTCTATAAAAAAGCTTAATGATACGCACACATATTCTGTACAACTATTACAGATCGCTTGTCGTTAACTATAGTATCATATCATACTATACTAGCGACAATGTATTCATGCTGCGGTAAAATCGAAAGGCCCATGAGGGTGGTCGGAGTCTCTCGCAGAAGCAGCGAAGCGTTCAAGTTTAATTTTATCAAATATATAAAGTCGTAAATTTTTAAACACCGTTATTACCACTGAGACCGTATTCGGTAATCTCATCTAACGACAATCCCACTAGTATTAGGGTTACCTTACCTCCGTAAATCGCTTTGCTACTGGGGGCGCAAAATTTTTCTTTGCCCCGGGCGCCAGAAACCCTCACTATACCACTGGGTGGGCGGTGAACTTATTTTAAAGGACAACATATGGTAAAAGTGGGCGGTGACTCAAAAAAGGTTGAAGGCCACTGATTTACGGTTACATATGTATAATCTCGTATAACTTAATTTAACAAGGCATTTCCAGCGCAGTTTGCGTGTATTTTTCTTATGCACTTTCTGCTATTTTTGTCGTTGGTAGAATATTATGGCCTTTTCCTGGGGAGTTTACTGAAAGCGTTTATGTGATTTACATTTAGATACCGCCATAAATTAGAGGGATCTCCGCTTCGTACATGCATCTTTGCATACTAATCTGTTTTTGCCTACAATAGCCTCATAGAAAATGGGCGCTGATCATTTATCACTGCCTGTTTTCGGAATGACCTGATATATCTAGGATTTTTTAAGTAGTATATAAAGGTAATACCACGAAACAGCGCAGTTAATAGTAATAATTAAAGTAAAACTTTTGAATTATTCTTCCCGCTGGATTTTTTTTATGAGGATTGGTTTATGCAGCAGAGCATCGTTATGTGAATCTCTTGTTCCTAACTATCAGCTTTTCGATAAATTTGTGACTTTTAGTTGTCCAGGAGATAATTAATTCGGGAGACAAGAGAGTTTTACTTAATGATCGATAGAAAGCGACGCGTGTAAACTTTTTTAACATGAACATTGAGCTTTAGAGCATATTCCATGATAATTGCTCATTAGAAGAATTCCGACAGTTGTGATTCAGCAAAGCGATCCATTAGATGTAAGCATGTAACACTTCCACGGCCACCGAGAGCCATCGCGGGCCCTGGGGCAAATACCATTGCCGTGCCTCTTTTCTCTGTTTTAAGTTCAAAAAGGGAACGTAGCCCCTCGGCAGGCCCAGGATAGCCGACTCCCCCTCCCTACTCTACGGTATTGGCTCGCAGTATTATAAACAGAATTTGTCAAATTCCATCCAATTAAAGTTTTTTATCAAAATTACATGTAAAATATATGTTGGTACTATATGTGTCAAATTATAATTATACTTGATATAACTCGATTAATTTCGATAAACAGCGAATTTGTAAAAATCATATATTCGACGAAATTTAATTTCCGTCGGTAAGTGTAGGTTTTTCATCATTAAATTTTTTGCAAACTTTCATGTCATGGTTTTTAAATTTGGTTTTCCAAATTAACACCTAAAATATATTTTAGTTCCAAAAAAGCAACGCGTAAAAAACTCGGTACTTGTCATAACAGACGACCACATTTGAATCGGAATTTCCTACACTATGCATTGTGAGGTCCCCGTGACATTTGTAAGTAGCTGCGTATCTTGCGCTGCAACAGAGTCCAAAAGTACGGATTAAGTGAGAGTAGATCTTAGTATGAATGAATACCGATCGCCAGATGTTCCTATAGTACTTTAACTAATAAATTTTCATAAAATTTAAGTTTCTAGGGGCCATACGTATAATCCATCCGAAGAAGGAGAGTTTCCCATCGTCATCGCTCTGTGTTTGCGTTCTAGGCATTTTTCTATATTCCTCCTGATTTTTTTTACCAACATTGCAACTTCTTCCTTCATAATATTTACGTATAAATTTGGTTGTATATTATAATAGCGTAACATTAAGTTTGTTATTGAATGGTCGCGATTTCGTAATTGTACGATTCAACGAATAAAATTTAGTTTCTCATCTCTAAAAAATTGGGAGTAAACAGTATTGTTTTTTAGAACGACACTCCGAGTGCTTGTGGGTCCGGACCCCGGGCCCAAAGATGGAATTTCCCGAAGGGGAGAAAAGTAAGAGTAGTAGGGAGGAGTTTCAGGGTGCTAGGGGTGGGTTGAGTTGGGAAAACCCAAATTCAAATCTGAGAAATGGAAATGGAGAAAACGTCGGCCGTTGGTATTAGTTGCACCCGCGTATTGCGATAGGAAAACATTATGACACATCCTAATACCGGGCCCCTCAGAGGCCCGAGCCCCGGGGATTTTGCCCCGGTATCCCTACACTCTCGGTGGCCCTGAAGACTTCCAATTATCTATCTATCCATATCTATCTATAGATATCTATAAAGTGTTTGTATGTATGTATGTATATACGATATGTGTTTTTATAACTCAGCCACTACAGCACCTAGAAACAAGAGGAAGGTGTCATTTTAATCGGAATAAAGAGTTAAGTGGTGTAGTTAAGTTTTTATATCGATTTGATTAACCTTTCTAATTTTTAAAAAACATTTTCTTTTTTTCATTTTCTCCATTTGAATAACATAGAGATAGGTGCAGCTTATTTTTCATGTGTATTTTAAAATTACTTAGAAACATGGTACGAACCTGAGACTTAGATGGTTCTATGCAGGAAGCAACAAAGTTTCTTTTTATTGAAGACAATCACTGATCGAATTAGCGTAAAAATTCGTTTAGAATCAGAAAAATACGTGATTTTATCAATTTTATGACAATACCAATTATAAGCTACCATGATAACTCCCATTTTCACCGAAGTTGAGAGTCCTATGCATTTATATGGGAAAAATTTTAACGTAATATCGTTTTTCAATTTCTGTTTGCGATTTGCTACGTTTACATGGCAGCAAATTATTTGTTGATTTTAATTGAAATATTACGTAGAAATGGTTTTTAATGATATTTTTCTATGGCATAGAGTACTCCAAAGCAAGCTGTTTTTAAAACTACCTAAGTAACTTAGATAATTAGCATATATATATATATATTAATGTTTATTAGAATATGTTCGGAATCATAATTATTAAGCCAATGGCTTCACCCTATGCGTGCCTAACTCCACTCGAATCTATTTTTACTCACATCCCCACACGTCTTTGGCGTTAGCTGGCAAAGTGAAATCCTTCGATTCTTCGATATAGCGTGAAAAATTTTTGACAGTTTTCGCGTTTACGTACTTTCACATTTTCCAGCTCAATTTCAGCAGCGTTTCGGTAGCACTAATTAGGCATTAATGGGCTCCGTTGGTGTGATGTGGTCATGTGTTATATTCTTCTTCACGCCTCATTTGTTGGAGCCTCTGGCTAAATTTTACTGCCGGGTGCCCTAACTGTACCCAATCAGCTGTTGGAGGTTCATTCAATTGGAAGACAGGGATGAAGGGAAGGTAATTCCGTCATCAACACGTGTGTTGGATGCACCAAGAGGCCGCTCGGCTTTTGGAGGGCATGTTCTACTCAAAGCACAAGGCTTCGAAGGCCGGCAATCAACTTTTTTTAATTGCTCATTTTTGTTGTGCTACAGATATTTTTTCGCGGAAAAATCATTCCATTATCTCACTAAAAAACACAGTATATATACCACTTAAATTTAAGTTAAAAACAATTTAAAAAAATCAAATTTGAACGTCTTATTCATCGTCCACAGTCCTTAACTTGACGTATACATATAAAATCCGCAAATTTTCCAAAACTTTCGGATTATCATCAATCAAACGGTCATTTTATTAAATTTTGCCATGGAGATGAAGTTTTACATTAATTTTATCTGGTGCGCTTAGTACAATCCCAGATGTTTATGAAGATAGCTGGTGTCAGTGATATAGATGCCTTGTTAATACTATATATAGCAGCACATTCTATCAAAATTAGCAAAAATATGATGCATTATCTGGATTGAATTTTTTTAGATCTGAGAAATAACGGCAACTTCGCATTGAAACAAGTAATGGGTATAAAAATAAATTTTTATAAATAACTTTTATATTTTAACATTTATTATACTCGTTACTTCAAATTTGGTGAAATTACTTGCATAAGTTGCCTTTTACTGGTGGAGGCGGTGTTATATTCAATTAATCTGGTTATCAAAGCTGAAGACATTTCTTGTCGTATACAGATCAACCAAGCGCAACACGAGTAATGTCAAAGGTAAGTAATCGGTACTGTTACACAATCATTATGGGTGTAAACATGCTTTGATTGCTTTTAATATGAGAGAGAGGGAGGGAGGGTGAGAGAGGGAAATGACTTTCAATACAATTTGTGTTTCTGATGCCAATTTTATCTCCATAAATAGCTTGAAGGATCGAATCTTTACTCCCGTTGATATTTCAATGGGCATTACACTAGTAAGGTTTTAACCCCTCTACGACGGAGGAGTTTTTACGAATTCCCTCCTCAGCCGACGGAGTTTTTTGAAAAACCACGAAAAAGTTGCGAAAAACTTTAAAAAATCATAACTTTTGATGTTTTCAATGTTTTTTGATGACGTTTTTTATGTAGTTACATAAAAGATGAAATTTTTAAACAGTATCATTTAAAATATCATGCGTCACACACAAATATTGCTACATAGAAGCGAATGAACAGTAATCGCTTAATGTTACGGTGCGCCTTCGCGGTTTATATAACTTTCAGCATAGCGTGAACTCTGAAAGATATTGACATGAAATCTTATTCAAAGAAACATTTAAACATTAATAAACATCATTCGCTGAATGTACCTATCTAAATCAATTATATAAAAAGTTTGTCGCATGCCAACTTTTCCATGTCGTGACTGGAAATTTTTCACTAAGTGTTGTATTTATGATTTTTTTAAAGGCTTTTCATTAAGAATATAAACGCTTTAGTTACGCAGTCATCATTCTTAATCATTACATAAGTGAAATAGAAAAATTGGTTACATTTCATTTATCAGAAGCGGAGATATGGAGTTGTATTTATCATGAGATTTCAGACACAGAATACGGAAAACTTTTAAAAGTTACATATTAGCTCACAAGTCCTTTCCCGATTGTTTTAGAAAATGTACACATGCGTAATTGGATTCAGCATGAAATTTACTTTATAGCATCGTAAACATATCTCTTGTAAGCGAAGTCTTTGAAAAGATACCGTGAATCATATCCGAGCGTGACCGTTTCCTCGTCTACACGCACTATATGGATCAACTTGAGAAATCGAAACTGCGTAGATCCGTTGAATACGAAAGACAAAAACTGTGTATTATAATTATTATAGATTGTCCATAAATTTCATTTATTATTATTGTAATAAAAAAATGTATATTTATGTCAAAAATTGATTTTAATGCGTTGTTTTCTTTAGTTTTCCCTAATGTTAAATATCGATAAAACATACTTATTGATTCACTGAAATATCAGTCATGTTACGGTTTTGAGTTAGCCTTTCATTTTAACGCGCCGTTTCGTGTGCCTGGGGGACTGCAGGACTTGATAGGTAAGCACAGCTAACAATACAAATAGCGGAACAAACCGTTCGTTGAAGGTCTTTGAAGGATCGCCGAAGAGGAAAGCATTCTTGGTGAATTGAAAAGCGATTTTTAGAAGCATATGAAGTGGGCTATGTGTATTTAATATATAGGAGACATATTTCTTTCTCAAATGGACAAACACTTTTCTCACAAGGCTCCACAAAGATACAAGGGAGAAGATTATATTTCCTCTTCGAGAAAGTGAAAAGAGGAATCGTAATTTCGTGTGAAAATGTGAATTTCATCGCAAACTTTCACGTTGATTATAAAATGTTAGAAGAATAGTAAAATTACAATTCATGCATTACTGAAAAGGCCTAAGCTTCCTCTATCAAAGTACGTATATCATAATCAGATGGACGAATATGCATTGCGTATTTAGACAAAAGAATATGGTTGCGCTCCAACTTCAGCGCAGAAACGAAAATTTCACCGCCAACTTTCACGTTGATTATAAAATGTTAGAACAATAGTAAGATTACAGGTCGTACATTACTGAAGAGGCCAAAGCTTCCTCTATCAAAGTACGTATATCTTAATCAGATGGACGAATATGCATTGCGTATTTAGACAAAAGTATGTGGTTGCGCTCCAAATTTTCGGCGCAGAAACGAAAATTTCACAGCAAACTTTCGCGTTGATTATAAAATGTTGGAACAATAGTAAAATTACAGTTCTTGTATTACCGAAGAGGCCAAAGCTTCCTCTATCAAAGTACGTATATCTTATTCAGATTGACCATTCTCCCTTGCTTAATTTTCTCTTTCAAAATATATAAAGGTTATTAAGATTTACGAATATCCCTTGCGTCAATAGACAATAAAAGGGGGTCTAGGACATCTCGACGCAGCCATCTCGCCGCGGCCGTCTCGCCGCGAAGACCTTTCGCCGCAGCCGTCTCGCCGCGAGGACTTTCGCCGCGGAGACTTTTTGCGGCGGATGTTTTTAAGTGCATTCCAGAGTTGAATTTTTAGAGAAGATAGATAAAAGTTTACTTCCGAATTGTAATTTTTACCTATGGTATTATCTGCAATACAAACGATATACAAAGCATATAAAATGTATAGTGTGTAGTAGTTTAATGTTTTTACTTTTCTAGAAGCGAGTCCAAGTTGAAAAACATCAGTATGTATTGATAAACTGAGAGAAAGTCTTTGAATTTTAGTAAGTCGAGTGTTTAAGGGAATTTTTATGGTAAACGAATGTGAGTTAAACTAGAAACGAAACTCTAAAATTCAGAATAACCAATTAAATATTCCGAAATTCTTTTTTATTAGGTTATCTTGACTGTAAAATTAAATTCTTTAAGTCAACCCGCATGAATGATCATCATGAGTTACATTCATTTTTGAAATGCATATAATTATAAAATGTGCTGTTACGCAAATTATTATCTCCTCTTTTGATCTAGAAAACTTTATTAAAGCGTCTATTCAGTACATTTTATTCGTATTCTGAAGAAATTATTTTCTGTATCATTTGAGTTTATAATGGAACTAGGGGTATAATCCAAATTAGACTTCCTATATTGTGTACGTGCTTGATATCAGCAGTCATAGGAATGGTTGACTGGCGGCCATTAATGTAGAGAAGTTGTCTTAAACTTTTGAAAATTATTGCATGATTTTGCCTATCAAAAAGCACAAAAACAAGGTTTTTGTATAATTACCATTTGAATAAATTTTTCTTTCTGAGAGGATACCCTATTTTTAAAAATCGACTTATTGAGATGCACTAATGGCTTCAAAAAATTCTCTCGATGAGATTCATGCATAATTTGCCGTGGTTATAGCTCGATCGTTTTACAATGGCAGGCGACGACGCAGGAGTTAGTGGAGGAGAAACGTAATTTAATAGGTGAAAATGAGTGGAGAACAGTATGCCAGAAAAAATACAGAAAATGAGTACATTCAAAGAGAATGTGTAATGAACGGAATTGAAGAAATACTTGTTAATATAAATTTGGAGAATGAAAGTGATAGCACTGAAGCAAGTGACTAATAAATATCAAAATAATTATTAACTATTATTGTAACTATTATATTTTGCATGTATAAAATGATAAATAAAGGTTTCCTTAAAAATATATTTCAGTAGTTGTTATACTTAGTATCAAAGAAGCTTCCTCCTCTATTGACCACCTGCACGAGGAACTGAACTAGAAAATAAAACTACTCCCACTAGGCATTCATAAGATTCAAGGAATTCTCAAATGAGTAAATTTCCCCATGGAATTTCTGGAAGTCGTTAGATATTATCTTAATGTCAAATTTGTGGAACGAACCAAGGGACTTGAGGATTAGTGAATTTGGTTGGGGTTTGGACCCCATGGCGACAGGGTATGGGAGCGTGAGGGTGTCGATGACCATGGAAGGTAGGACAATTCGGCCTTTCGCTAAACAATCGAGCTATAGCCTAAGATCGACCATGATTATGGCAGTCTTATCTTTGCTACCGTATGGTAAACATCCGTCCTCCGAGTTCCCATTCACGGTGTGATATCGTCTGTGGATCCTTGCTAACTTGCTCAGTGAACATTTTTATTCACTTTACAATAACATTCCGAAAGTTTTTCTAACTTTTACTAATCCCTTAAAATGGAAATTATTCTGTCTATCCGTGGAAAGGAGAAACTATTAGTGGACGGTTTTGTGTATGTGTTTGAGCGGTTAAGTAGCGATGAACGTGAGAAATTTTGGCGTTGTGAAGAACGTGGAATGTGCAAAGCTAGAATACCCACTTGTATTCCAAAGTGAATCACATATTAACGAAGCGGCAACTTCGTATTTTAAGAAAATCAAATTATTGTTAAAGTTTTCTAGAATAAACATGAACTATGTAGTATTATTGAAGACGTAAACTCAAGTAACTCTACGAAATTTGATCAAAATCGTTAGAGCCGTTTTTGAGAAAATCAAATTGTTCTTAAAAACGCGTAGAATAAACTTCCCTTAATTACTGATCAATGTCAACCATTTCATCATAGTCTCTGCTCAGTATGATAAAATGCTTAAGTACGTGATTACATTCATTTTCGCTTTATCGTTTACATTTACATCAATACCCTGCAAGCCGCTAGAAGCGTTTGGCAGGGGGTGTCACAACACCAAGTGAACTCTAACTAATTCCTCTCTTGGACTGTCTTATCGCGTCTGGGAAAAAGGATCTGTAGTATTTCTCTGTTCTAGCGATTGTTTCGATATATTTTCTCCTGTACTCTGATCTAACATTACGTTCACTAACACCGATGGGGAAGACTATGCCGCGTACGTCTTCAACGAATTCGGAGCTTTCGAATTTTTCAAAAAGTTTCCTTTTGTAATCAATCCTTCTACTCTTCAACGTCTGCCGTTTAGGCTCCAGAGCCAGTAACAGACAGATAGACAGACAGACGGCATTGCGAAAACCACTTGTTCGGATTCAGCAACACCTAAAACGTGTATTTCCGTAAAAATATCGAGGTCGATTTTTTTCGCGATAACAATACTTCCTCAATATACTTCGTATATGAGAAAGTACGAAGCAAGCATGAAAACAATTCATAGTTTTTATCACTTCAAAACTCCATATTTGGGCACTCGTATTTGAAAACTCAACGCTTCTTTTTGGTTTGTCGAAATCTTCTTTTCGCTTTATCTCAATTCACTCAATTTAATAGTGTATAGTTACATGTTAGACGAATCGCACCCAAAGCATTTTTATCAAATTAGCGATGGATAAGCGATTAAGGTTCTTCGCGATCGTCAGAGTTTTGTTGCTACGGTAGAGCGATATGTTAATAGCATAGGATAATCAGCACGTTTAATATTAATATTATGTTAAACACTTATTATTAATAAAGGACGAAAATCAGACAAAGACGTGAAGACAGAAAGAAAACTCAACATTGTTCGCATAGGCCGTGAGATTTTCATATATACCTACTTAAAAATAAACGTATAATGTAAAATAAAACTAATATGTAATATTCAACGTGATTTTCCGTTAATTTTTAATCAATCACGGCGAGAGAAGTCCTCGCGGCGAGAAGGCCGCGGCGAGATGGACACGGCGAAAGGTACCTTCGCGGCGAGATGGCTGCGGCGAGGCGGCCGCGGCGAGGTGGCTGCGGCTAAAAGTCCCATTCCCAATAAAAGGTGGTGGCGCGGCGGTTTTTCAGAGCAAAAATGAAAATTTCATTGCAAACTTGCACATAGATTATAAAAACTATATTAAAATTATAAGATTTTCATTACTAGAAAGGTGAAAGCTTCCTCTTTCAAAATATATAAAGGTTATTAAGATTTACGAATATCCCTTGCGTCAATAGACAATTAAAGGTGGTGACGCTCCGTATTTTCTGCGCAAAAATGAAAATTTCATCGCAAAATTTGACGTAGTTTATAAAATATAGAAACAATAGTAAAATTATTTGACATGCATTACAGGTAAGCCCAAAGTTTTCTCTTTCAAAATATATTATGGTTTTATAGATGTATGATATATTAAGTGAGTTAAACAGTAAAGAAAGCAAGCACTACCTCGGACGTGCAGGACACGTCGCTCGGCGACATACGAAGTTCTTGTTGGACGTGCAGGACACGTCGCTCGGCGTTGAGGGGTTAAAGGAGAAATATAAGACTGATTCCCATTAAAAGTTTACCCATATGAAAGCATTAAGCTGGTTGTTTAGGCAGCAGATTGTTGCCACCCAGAAAAATTAGATCTTTTTTTCGATAAAAACTAGAAATTTACGTTAATTCTACTCGGATATGAATTCTGTCTTCAAAAATAAGAAAATACAATTTATATCCTATCCGATAATTTAAGTCTCGAGTTCAAATATTGATGCGAAATAATTTTAAAATGCAAATGTAAAAACCTATACACCGATTTACGTGTTTTCTTATGGGTCAAAAATGGGGCAAAAAGGGGCCAAAATAGCTCTTCAAAATGGGAATTTCGCCAGTTTTGGATTTTTTCCTTCGGTTGTGACAAAAAACCTAAAATCCTACGAAATTTCAAGTTTCTAGCACATCTGGAAGTGCCTCATAATTTTCTATCCTGCCTAATTATAAAACAAGGATTCAGTTATATCACCATAAACTTATTGTCCTGGTAGTTGTTTTCAGTTACATTAAGATATTCTGTTAATTACCTGCAATAAATGGCAAACCGTAAAACGTAGAAGCGGATACTATCCGAAAAAAATTTTAGCCCCGTTGTATGCGTGTCATAATTCTAAGTATTGGTGCTGATAAGCATGAGAAGGTCACAGGGTAGAAGATGATATGTTGAATTAATCGATAGAAGAACGAGACACTACTGGCCCCCTTTCCCAGTTATTAAAATATTGGTTAATGAAAAATTCAATTCCAGTGTAGGATTGGTGAAATTACACCCTCGTTTCTTTGCTGCTTGCAGGATAATAATGCATACATCAATGCAAAAAAGCAAATCTTATAAACTCGCCATAAACGCTATGTTAGAAATACATATTTAGCTTTAAGTTATTTCCTGCGCGAGTCCCAGTAAAACCGAATTTGGAAATGAGTCGTTCTTTAGTCATTATGACACATATTTAAGAAAAACTAGCTGAAAGTACCCGGCGATGCCCGGGTTATGCCAGACGTCTTTGGCGAATAAAATTATGCGATAGTTTTCCCGTAGAACACTTTAATATTTACATATTGTTTCATTGTAATTACGATTATTATTCTAAGATTAATTTCTATAACAGATATCCTTTAAGTAGTAATTAAAAGATTCCACCTTTTGGTAATTATTCCTTTAAGCAACAATTGTCTATAACAGATATCCTTTAAGTATAATTAAAAGATTCCACCTTTTGGTAATTATTCCTTTAAGTAACAATTATATATGTTTATACGTGTTGATTTAGTATGTATTGTACCATCAATTATTATATTATGTGAAACTGAAATGTATATTAATAGAAATTTTAATGTGAACTGACACCAATAAACTTGATTCAACTTACATATTCCGATTTATCTGACAGGTACTGGGTTTCATTAAAAGACATTCCTTACAGTAGCTTATTGATAAACATACGAAAGAAACAAACATGTCATTTACCATGGCAACGTGACGTGAAATCGCGTTCTAGATAATAAGGCTGAAATTAACGATTATAATATAAATATGAGATGTCATACTCACCATATAAAACAAAATCAAAAAAGTTAAAACATGATTATGAAAAACTTAAACGATGGTAATTATGTTTAGAATTTCTTCTAAAAATATTCTTTACGTAATTATGATAGAATGACACGTTTTTTTATACGTGACAGTAATAGGATTTCGAGTTTAACATTGTAATCGGTTGGCAAGGCAACTTCACGTTAAAAACGCTAAATTTTGTCAAAATATGATATTAAAACGTTAAATTCGAAATATTTTGATTATAAAGCGATAAGAATAAGAAACTGCATTTATTTTTCTTTAATACAGTCCAAGTCCGAAAATCGTAGGTCAAATATGCGAATTTTAATAAGCAAAATAAAATAAGGTTGCAGGTCGAAATATCGAATTTTCCATGTTATCTTATGAGGAATGAAAATCATTCTCGGGAATCGAACCCGGGTCGATTTTGGATAGTTTTTTTTCGCAAATGGCTTCTACTCTAAGAACCGAACATTTCTACGAAATGTCAATTTTTTAGCTACTGGGAAAGTTTGTTAAAAATAGCATTACAGAGTTTCCCATCGACGACCACGACGACGAAGTCAATTTTATATATTAGATTACTGTAACTAGTATTTAGTGCGATATCACTTTTGGAGTAAACTAAACTTGACGTTGAATCCTAAACAGCTTTTTTTTAGATGCCAATCGAAAATGATAAAGAGACAAATCGGTTTATATACTTTTAAATGTTTTATCCTTGATTCACACGCATGACTTGCACAAGCATACGTATTTGTATTTACACCGTTATTCAATGCCGTTTAACGAAATTTCTATAGAAAAATATTGCTTGGCATCTTTGGCCCCTCAATCTTCTAAAGTTTCTTAAATTATTTTAAGGAATTATTTTCTTGATTGAATTAGCACGGCATTTGCTTAAGGGATTCTTTTGCATCGTAATATTACTTATTTTTTTTGCATGTTAAACTTGCCTAAAATCTATTAATCTTTCATAAAGGAAATAATTTTAATCTCACAAAATCCCCGCATTTTTTGAGTTCATTGATACTAAGTTCTCTGCTCTAAAAAGGATGAAGGACAAATGTCTCGAAGAAACATCCAGGGATTCAGTTTTAGAGCTTTAAGTAAGTTCGCCTCAATAAACAGTAGGGACCGAATGGAATAATACACGCTAAACGCTCAAAGTTTTGCGGCTTTGCTGGAGGAAATTGCCGAGGTTTTCTTACGGGATACAATGCTACTCGTAATGAGAAAGATAAGGAATAGAACTGTGATAGAGAGAGAGAGAGGGAGAGAGAGAGAAAGGGAGAGAGAGAGAGAGACAGGGCGAGGCAGCAATTGTGAGAGAGAAAACAAGAGACAGAGGGTAAAAGGGACAAAATAACGACGGAGTGGAAGAAGACATTTTTGAACCAGGAATTAAGTTAATGTTTTATTTCGTAAACTAAGCTTACTTTTAAAAAGGGAGCTATATATTTTTATTTCCACGCTTTGTTCGCGTTGAATAATAAATCGGTGCAGTTATAAAATGTTTTTGCGCTGTTTCAAAATGTGGATATTTAACTGACCAATATATTCGATGAATTCATTTACAGAGACGTTTTGTTTTTAAAAGCTTTCATTTACCGATGTATCAAAACCTGTTCACGGTTTTTGTATTTATAAGCCGATTTAATCCGTGTTTATTATAAACATTTTTTGAAAAGGAGAATGTGTAGGCTTAAATAATTCACAAATCTACTGAATACGTGGTAAATTGCTGTTTTCGAATTTGGAAACCGTAGTTAAATGTGAAACCGGGAATTAAGAGGATGGAGGTAAATTGAAGAATATAAAGGAAACTTGCGACTGAAAGAGCGAATGTCTGTAACAAATATGAAAGAGGAGATTATCATAGACGGAGATACAAGAATAGGAATGGAGTGAAGAGAAATGAAAACGAGCATGTTGAAAAGAGAGATTTAGAAACAGAACGAGAGGAGAGGAAGGAGGGAAGTGAGAGGCGTTTAAAAAATGTCTTTATTATGGCGAGATTAAGACTAGTATCTCTTCTTATGTAGAAAATATAATTTTATCACATTACCATTATAATGAAATAGAAAAATGAAAGCCTAAGAATATTTGCGAGAAAATTTTTTTTATCTACTGCACCCTCCGAAAAAACACCGCAGCAAGTAGACGCCTACACAAGAAAAGGAGGGTATTAAAAAATCAATGCGATCTATTGGTGGCGTAATAAAAAGTTAGAGAGAAATAAGACAGTGAAATATACACGTTAATATACACGCACAGCGTAAGAATTATTGCGTAGAGAAATGGAAACGGAACGAAAGATTACAAGGAGTGGGGGCGAAGAACGCCAAGTTTAAAGGAAAGTGCTACGGTGACAAATGAACCACTCGGAAGTTTTTGTTTTTTCTGTGCCAAAGAAAGTATGAATAAACGGAAATACATCACATTTACAGCATTATTCAAAGTCGGAATATCATTCCTGAAGAAATACTGTATAAATAAACAGCTATTTAGGTTGACAACTGGTATGAGGTAAGGACAGGACGGATGGAATTTTATTCGCAGGAGTCATTACTCATAAAAGGACTCATGAATACGAAACGAGGCTTCATCCAAGTCGATCAAACTTCTAAGCGAGCGAACCGAGAAATATAGAGACGGCAGAGCAAGAAATAGATTGTCTGTTGAAGGGCAGAGGTTGGAATGGAGGAGGTGAGGAAGAAAGAGGGATGGGAGAGAAGGGTTGGGGTAGAGACGGAGAGAATTAAAAGTCATTGGATGAGGGCATGATAGATGTAGGGCAAAAGGTAGTAATTTGGATTCGCATTCTTTATCTGTTTGGTTTTCTTTTAAAAACGCAATTTAAAATATATTTTTACTTTATGTGATCTTTGGAAGAGATTATTATATTTATTTTGCGTGCAACATTACTGAAAACGTTTTGTCAGTCGCATATAACTTTCCTATCTGGTCGAGTAAATATTCAAGATCTAGCTTCGAATTTTTATTTTACGAGAAAAGAGAATAGAGTAAATCCTATTACTTAACACTTATTTAAAACTCGTTTTATCCGCTCCGTTGCTGCGGTAGGCGAATTTTTAGAAGGCACTGGAAAAAATTTCAATTCGGTGATAGTTCATCGAAGGGCGAATATCTTGATTAAAATGTCGAGGAAAATTTTTGCATGGGACACTAAAAAGTGCGATAAAAATAATCCGCAACTTGCGTTAATGTGCTATAATTAAGATTATTTAAGATTATAAGAATGAAAAATTTGTGCGTTAACTAGCGAAACATTTATTTTGATTTTACGAAAGATTTATGCTGCAATAAATGCGGATTTATCGATAATAAGGATAAAATCTGAAGATGTAGGTCCTTCTCTTGGGTTTATCTACAGTAACCACGCGATATTTTCTCATAATTACATATGACTTTCAAGCGTTACTTATAGGGAGCCTAGAAGCGACTATCATAAATGAAAAAATATGAACCTAGGCTTTGCATAGATTTAGTTAGAGAAAAAGACAAACGAAAAGGATAAAAGACTGAGTTAATTTTTTTACATTAAACTAAAAAGGGTTTTTCAAATTCCATATATTGCGTTCACGTATCTGTAATTGCACGCAATTAATAGAAAATTTCGGCAGATTTCGTTATACATTAATTTTAACGCATTGGAGCAATCCCAGAATTTTTTTAACGTTTGAAAATAATTGTCATTATTAAAAACATACCTACGCTGTTAGTATTTTTATACTTATTTATAGAGTTTTCGTTGTTATCGGTGCATTTATTAAACATATTATCTTTCGTAATTTTTAAAAGAGTACTTTTCATTATTTTTATTCAGTAATATTATCTTCAGTTATTATAATACTTTGCACTATTTAAGGATTAAATTCCGTTATGAATGGTGGCTGGAGGGACTGGATGACCTAAATGAGGGCGAAGTAACTTTACGTGCATTGTAAAAATCAGTATATTATATTCATTCGAAGCAAGAAGTAATCGAGAATAAATTCTTGTAGATAGGGGCTTAAAGAGGAAAGGTGATTTAATTTTCATATTTTTTAAAAATATGGCCAAAGAACTTATTAAATTAGATAGGTTAAACTAAAAAAAAACACATTTTTCGGTAAACTTAATATTTTTGTATGCACCTTTAAATTTGAGATAGCGATCTCAGCTACTTTTTGGATTAAATAATTGATTCAAATGCTATTTTGTTTGTAAATGGGAGAGAGAAACGCTGTAGTTGACCATTTTATAGCTACAAGAGTTATGTACTTCGTATGCATGAATTTATAAAATAACCCCACCTTCATTTAAACGAGTCTGCGTGTTGATTCCATAAAATTCAAAACACGTCTTAGATGCAACGAAGGAATGGAAATATTCGTCGCGGAAACCTTTTCTTCTCGTTAAATGAAAAAAATGGTCCTACACGTACCGAAAATCTTTACGTGGCAACTGTTCAACCTGTAATATTCGAATCATGGTACATTTTTCGCGGAATTATTATTTAGGTAAAGACTACTTCTAGTCGGAAACAAGCCTTCGTTATATCCCTTTGGATCATCCTGTTCTACCTCGGCTCTTCTTTTGTTTGTTTTACTCCCTTTGCTCCCTCGAGAATGGCTGTGATTGCGGGCGTCTTGGCGACACGCAAATCCCATTACCACTCGGAGACACCTTCCCGTCCCTTATTTCTTTTTCCCCTCCTTTTTTCTCGCCCTGCTCCCCTCTCTCCTCCTCTCCATCCCGTGGCGTCTATCCCCCTCTCACTCCGCTCACATTTCCTCCTTCGACTTTTTCCTTGTTCAACCTCCCCTCCGCTCCCTCTTCCCCGTTTGCTGTACAACGCACGTAAAACGGGCGTCTGATTGATTCCCTTGCATCTGCGGTTACGTAATGACGGGAATGGTAGGAGGAATCCCGTTGCCGCCAGCAGAGAGAGGTAAGAGAGAGGGAGATGGGAATGGAGATAGCGAAATAGAGAGAGAGAGAGAGAGGGCGAGTGAAAATGGGGCAACAGATTGAAGGAGTCATATATGGAGGGTGAGTCATTCAATTTTTCCCAGCGCTGATTATCGGGTGCCAGCTTTGAAAGTAAAGAATAAAGGAGAGAGAGAGATATATACAGAGGAAGGAAAGGTCGGGGAGAGAATGCGGACAAAAAGGGAGGGGCTAGAGAGGACAGAACGGAATAAAGGTTGGACAGAGGTAGAGAGAAAGGAGAGAGAAATATCTAAATGGGAAGGAAGTAGTCGGGGATGGGGAGAAAGGAGGTGAACAAGTAGTGGAGGAAGAGCGGCAAAGAGGAATGGGACGTAGTTGGAGGGGGCGGAAGTGCCGCTGGAAGAGTCAAGAAAGAAAGGCAGAAGGAGAATGGGTGAAACAGGAGTTGAAGCGGGAATAGTAGGAGAGTAACCGTGGTAAATGTCGTATTTTAAGAGAAGAAAAAAAAATGCTTTTCAGAACGAATTTTAATAAGAGAGAAACTGAATTTGAAACAGTCGTGTAGGTAAAGCATTCGCGTAATGGCTTAATCTCTGCAGAACGCATATTTGTAATAGAACGCAATGATCATATCTACTTCGTAAGACTGCCAACTCGCAAAGCTGGGAACGGTTTTTGTCCATTGCTGGAATTCAATATCCCAAGGGAATTATTATGCCATCCATAAAAGTTCCCAGAAGTCTTGAAATGGTCTTGGAAACACGACTGCTTCGTCCTCGCTCGCATTTAAACCTATGCACTGACTATGTGCAATCGAGCGAAATGAGGATAATGATCACTTTAAAAGTGGTTTCTCACATAGCGGAACAAATATTGAATGGAAACTGAATAAGGGAAGGCATACTTAACTGGTAGCAGTAGAACGGGATCGCCGCGAACTTCAAAAAGAAGTAGTTTCAAAGATCGACGTATGGAGAAGCGAAGGACTTAAGGGAGGGCAATTTCGGAGGATAGAGTTACCCGGAACTGCATTCCTAGCGTTGTATTTGAAACGTGCTTAATTTTTGGCGAACGTGTATGAATTTCGCTCTTATCCAATGTACGATATAAGTTTTCTTCCGTCGAAAAGTTTTTCAATATTAAAAACTGAATTTAATCGAACTACTAGGTGCTGCGTTGGCATAAAAATCTCTCCGTTGTCGAATAGGGTTTTTGTAATTTTTGTATGCATGTTTTCGTAATTTTTTTACGAAAAAATATCGATATATATATATATATATATATATATCGATATATATATATATATAATTCGAAAAAAATGTGAAATTTCCACGAGTAAAAATGTCAATTAATCCTGCTCAACTTTTAATTAAATTTTCAGGGTTTCGCTCAGTTTTTTTAATGCACGCTTTGGCACCGAGGGTACACTAATTACTGGACATTTTATTTAGTAACCGGTTCAAACGCTGAAATAAGGACGAACCGTTTATAAGTCTTACGCGCGGAACTTTTGAGCTTGTTAAAAAAAAAAAACGTGAATCAGTGCCAGTGTTCAATTAGCGTCTCTTGGATCCGTGTACATATTTATTTACAGTAGCGTTAGACGTCATCAATTAGAACAACTTTTACGTAGCTGCCAACTCCGCCGCCGAATCACGCCGGATTCCTCGGATCCTTGCTTGCTCTTCCGCGACCATGGATTTCATGAACCGGATGCCTTATTCGAATCCACACATCTCCATCCTACAGACGGTGCGGCTCATAATTTCTCATCCTCCACTTAGCAACTACTCAACCGCACTCGCCATGGCGGGGAGCTGCCGCGGTATAACGACCTCTTAACGTACATCAAAAGGTAGTAGAAACAGCAGCGGGTGTGTTCCACCCCAGTTACCGTTTCGCAGCCTCTATACGTGATCTGGAGGTATCATTTTGGTTTGTTTCTTATTTCTGGGAGAAAAAAAAGAGGCTTCGCGTTGGACGTGCGTGATTTCCATAAATTTTTGCTCTTTTTCGAAGCTTTAGACTGAACTTGGTCGAAAGGTGAATAGTAGGTGTTCAAAAAGATCATTAGAAGATTCTACTAGTTAATCTATTTAACCCTGAAATGGCAGAGAGGCTATCTTTTTCTTTTGTTTTATATTTCGTTAACTCGAAGTTAGTTGTTTCGTAGCTGTAGAATAAAATAATAATGAAGTGTATATTTTGATATTTTTGATTTTCAGTATATCAGCTCTTCTTCGAAAAAAGTTATGTCCTTATTGTTTACAAGCATCTACTTTTGGGGTTGTTTAAGCTGAATTAAGGCACGAAAGAAGTGTAAATTTACAGGATTAATTAAGTCACGGCTTAAGCGAGATTATTTTTGTAATCGATAATTCTGTTTCAATTCTATTGTGTTATTAATTTATGATTTCCATTAAAATATCTCGAAATATTTTTTCAATCGTTTCATGCGTTGACGGAAAACTTTATCGCATACATACTGAGCAATTTTGCTTCTAAAATTGTCACTTTCGTTATAGCAATGCCAAACTCAACATTTTCGCATTGTAAAATTACGGAAAGTTTTTATACACAAGTTTTTTTACTTTCTCATATACGAAGTATATTGAGAAAGTATTGTAATCGCGAAAAAATTCGATGTATCGATGTTTAGATGGAAATATACGTTTTAGGTGTACCTGAATCCGAAAAAGTGATTTTCACAATTCCGTCTGTCCGTTTGTTCGCGGCTCTAGAGCCTAAACGGTAGAGAGAAATGAATAGAATCTCGTACTTAGGCATTTTATCATACAGAATAGAAACTGTGAAGAAATGGTTGACATTGCTCAATAATTAAGGGCAGTTTATTCTAGGCAATTTTAAAAACAATTTGATTTTCTCAAAAACGACTTAAACTATTTTGATCAAATTTCGTACAGTCACTTGGGATTACGTCATCAATAATACTACATAGTTCATATTTTTTGATAAATGAATATAAGGCTAGTTTATTCTTGGGCAACTTTATCAACAATTGGATTGTCTAAAATAACGGCTCAAACTATTTTGATAAAATTTCGTACCATTACTTGAATTTACGTCTACAATAATACTACATATTTCAATTTTCTCAAAGAATGAATATAAGGCTAGTTTATTCTTGGGCAACTTTAACAACAATTGAATTTTCTAAAAAACGGCTCATACGATTTTCATCAAATTTCGTATAGTTATTTAAGTTGATGTTTATAACGATTCTACATAGCTCATATTATTCAAAAGATTACTAAACGACGCATTCGTGTATGAGAAAATTTGTACAATGTAGATATATCGTACCGATTTTTCACGTATAGCTGAGATATCATTCATGTTAAGCCTCAAATCAACCGATGGAAAAATTTAATCTGACCTTCCATTTAATTCTATCGATTTGCATCTCTCTGCATCTCAATTTTGCGTAAAAATACTTAATTGCGATCCTAGGTGCAATCATTACGGTGGGACGAGGGATGCTATCCCGCGAACGAACTTCCGTTTAATTATGCGTCACGCATCGCAATTCGTCGCAGCGAGTTGCTTGCAACTACGGGGCTAAAGTAGACTGCACCTACAGACACACTTTGATCCGGCTCCCGCCTTCGTCAGAAGAGACATCTGCGTCGGGAGCTGACGATCCGCTCCGACGGAGTGAAACCCTGGGTGATGCCGAACAAGCCCCAGCCAGGATCAGTCGGCTAGGTACTCCCCTGCGATCCCTCTTATGTGCTCGGATGATTCTTTGCCATGCGAGGCAATGCGGATGAGATTGGGAAGCTCGATATTTTTGTTAAATGTGATGTAACAGTGGATAAGTTTTTACTGAGAGTCAGACGATAGTTGTATTGATTCAATTATACATAGGTAGTTTGGTTTGTGTTACGTTTTTCACACGGGAGAGCCAGTCTTCGTGGATACGTTGGCTTTCGATGCCATGATAGGAAAATCAAATAACGAGAATTAAGATGCTTGGTTTCTTTGTGACTATATAAGAAAAGTTCGTCGTGATATTATTTTAGTGGTATTGAGATAATTCCGCTGATTCGGATGGTTTGAAGAGGATGCCGGAATGGACGCTAGGAAGAGTTATTTCCTATTTTCACAGCCATAATAACACCTTTATCTAAAATTTAATTTTTAATTTTTAAATTCCACTAGCTACATACCGACACAAACGGTTAAACGCTTTAACGTATGGTGTATTGATAGAGGAGCATTTTATTAAAAAGAAATACAGATATGCCCATGAAAATCTAAAGCCTAGTTTGCGCGGGTAATGTGTAATGTTCAGTGAAAAGGAAGAAAATTCGATATATACGAGAACTGTTCTTAGAAATTTGTATGTTGCTAGTTTAAAACAAATTAAATTTATCTTCTTCGCTACTTAAAAAAGTTTCGATTGATTTAAAAAGATCTCTAAAAACGCCTAAACAGTAATTTGAAAATATTTTTGCGCTACCATAGTACTTAGTCGAGTCATTCGCGCAGTATATCTCGAAATACTGTGACCTAGAATTGGGTGCTTGAAAAACGTGCCTACCATTCATTAGCATATAATTTCACATGAAGAATGTAGTTTGCAGTACCTCTCTCCTTTTAATGCGGTAGAACCAAACAAAATGTCCGTAAAAGATTGTCATTGACCACGTATACTACGCATCGTAATTTTTTGATAAATATTTCTGGGAAAAATCCGTATTATGTTCGATGAATTATGACTTTACTGTCAGTAGCAAAATCGATTCCAGTCGCTTCTTCTTTCTGTTTTTGGTGACGACACTTTTCCTTGTAAGAATGGCGTGAGAGAAACATGTAATATTTATTTTTTTATTAATTCCACATTGAAAAACAAGGGTGTGTAAATTGAAACACGTAATGTATGGTTTTTGTAATGATGCGGAAATTGCGGAGAATATTTTCATAAAAAAATTGATATCGTAAACTACTTATTTCATGTGACGTAAAGCTTCGTAAATATTTTTATAAGGCGATTTCAGTTGAGCTGGTCACATAAATGTAATATTTCGTATATTACAGAAAGGTCTGTCATAACACGCGGTTCATTTTAGAATTGGAAGCTTTTCCCATCCAGTGTCTTCCAAGAATATAAAGCAAAAAATCTGGGGATATGAGCAAACACGCGGAGGTTTAATCTAATTCCCATTTATTGTGTTTGCGTTCAGCTATCAGTCTGGAAACGGAAAAAACTTCCATCTGGAATCAGCATTTACATAATATTCATTGGTTCGGAATGAATTCCAAATACCCACCACAGATTGTATCTTCCTTAATTAATATTTAACATTCGGAACACTTCAAAAAGCAATCATGATGGATGGACGTTGAAGTAGAAAAGTTTTTCGCGGAAGAACTGTTCAGCGATTTGACCTTTGAGAAGATAAAGAATGAAAATAACTCGCCGAAGGATTATTTCCCCCTCAGTTTTCAATCTCCAATACTCAAACGTAGTTTGCCTTCTGTCCCTTTGGGACCACCCCTAAGTCCGATCGAATTTTCATTAACTCCTCCTTAGTTCCTTAATATTCCTCCCCCATTCGTTCGAACGACTTTATTTTCCGATTTCTCATCTATTTCCAGTCCTTTTGGAGGAGAATCCATTCCCATTCTTCGAAAAAAATGAACCCTCTCTCCATTCTTTAGGGTTATCTTCCGGCCCTTTTTTTCTCTTTCTCCATCTTAAAAATCTCCATCAGACGCTACATTGTTTCTAGTTCGGCCCCTCCCCACCAGAGGTCCTCATATCACAAACTTCTTAATTTTTTCTTTCTCTGTCGCTTCTTTCGTTCCATTATCTTTTCGTTTTTCTTTGCCTTTTTCTTCTTTTCTTATGTTTATCCCTTTCTCTCTCTCTCTCTCTCTCTCTCTCTTTTCGAAAGACAATAAGACAGTCTCCCCCTACTTTATTGTTTCGCCGTCGGGATTCGGGTAAACGTAGTTTCATTGGATGATTCTATCCTCATTTTGAGGCACTTTACTGATGAAATATAATGTTTTATGAATATGATAAAGGATTTTTTTTACAATGAAGCAACTCGAGAGTAATTCTCTCAGTGAAGTCGAATTAGCTTAACACGGGATACCATCGGGATGTATGGTTAAGTTTTGAGAAATAGCTACTTTGCGATATTATTACTCGTCTAAGGAGTACTAGTTTATTTTTTCTTTGCCATAGGAATATTATTTTTTAACAGATTACGGTAAAATATTTATCAAATTCAATACATGGAGTGATTTTTATGTCTTGAAGTGAACAGCATTCCGAATGAGAATTCGTTCTCCATTTCGTTCCATTCTCGTTACGTCTCACTGGTTTGCTGTTCTACTTGATTGCACTCAGGACTGACGACGAATTGACAGGTCAATGTACCACAATACGACCTGTCACCTAAATTTTGCTTTGAAGAGCTGCACGGTTATGCATTTTGTCGGAGCGGTCGCGCAAAAGGAATTGATCAAATCTCCAGACAAATCATCAGATCCACGACCCTAGGTTGGAGAAGCCTCGGATTAGGTGGTAGCCAATAACACGAGGACAAACATTGTATACGTAGCCGTGGCTAAATGTATTATTTTTCAAATGAATTAATCCGTTTATAATTTCTTACCGCATTCTTTATTCAAAATATACCTCGACCTGCTAAAAGCGGGATATTTGCTGTCTTCTCTTTTAACAATAAGGGGGACACGGGATTTTATTTTCAAATCGGAATTGTCTTGCCTAAATCGGGACGGTTGGCAACCTTATTCACATGGGAGCGCTGCACACCAAAATTGTTCCACATTTGAAATTCTTAGTTAAAAATATGAGAAACGTGTCTTCGAAAATCTCTTAAATGTTAACCCTGACCACGTTCTAGAGTACTATGGTCACACCTAATGAATCGCGTACACGTGAAAACGTATAACTAAATCGTAGATCAATATGGCACTCGAGTATAGATTCATGTATTACTTGGGAAAATCTAGCGATTTAAGCGTTCTTTTTCAGGAAGGCAATATAAAGTGTGGGATCGATTAACAGACTTATCCATTTTCTATTTTATTAATGCTGGTCTAGTTATTATTACTTATGTCGTTCGCTTAGCTCATTTTTCATTTTCACGTACGTATTCACATCTACGACATAGCGTATTTGTCAAGTTCTTGTCATAAGCATCAGATTGATTACAGATGTACATGGGATTGTATATACTAGAACTCCGATTATACGCGTGTGTATTAACCGGACGTTCTGGATTGAGTTTGAATTTTCCCGCATATATTATCAATGAAGGAGACACGGGCTTCAACGACTTATTAAACAAACTGCGACTTATCAGATCAATCAAGCAAGAGCCGATTTATATATGGCATGTGGTCTGCTTTCACTTAAATAAAATTTTACAACATTTGACAGACGCTACCAAACTTTGCCTTATAAATGCGGGTTACCCGTGTTCTACAATGGTACGTGTTCCTACGCACGTCCAAATAATCGGAGTTTTACTTTGTCTTTGTTCTTGAGTGCGTGCATGCACGCAATCGTGTGTGATAGTGCAAGTACACATGCACGTTTCGTTTATTAAGTAAACGTATTACTTCTTAAGTTAAAGTTTATATAAGAGATTATTATTTATATTTTTACAACGAATACGGCTTGAGCAAATGAATTGTAATAACCAACTTTATTTTATCAGGATTCGTGAAAATGTAGATTGCAATTCATTTGAAAATATCCATTGATCTATGAACGAAATGTGAGATTCACACTCACACGGCCGGAAAAAATGCGTAATTGTGACATATTTTTCCTAAAGCGACTACCTTTCATATAATTGCTTTGTGAATTAATGTCTCCGCCTCTTGATACAGTCTGACTGATTCGATAAACGCTTTGACTGGTTTCATGTAGTCCACAGCTTCATTATTTGTATTTTTTCGGATCAAAGGTTCTCTCAAATTGAAAATCGTAGTTGATAAATAATGAAAAAGAGTACGTATGGTTGGTTTAAAACGAGCGTTCCAGTTTTATTGGTCGCGGTCAAAAGGCCAAAGGCTTCCCACGATAATGCGATAAATTATATTAATTTATGAATGTGAAAATGCAATAATTTATTAGATTAAAGGAACATCTCGATTAATCAATACTTTTCCGAGCATTCACATTCATTAAAGCTTAAGCTTCAACTCGTTAAAAATTCGTCTAGATGGCGAAAAACAATCGCCGATGAATTAATAATGATAAAATAATTTATTTAATATTTATGGCCCATTTAAAAAATAATTTTATCTATAAGGTTGCAGTTCAATTTCCAGCTGTCAAAGCATTTAAAAATAAGGCAGTTATTAAGAAAAATTTAACCTTAATGGAAAGTTTGAAGATGGCTTGGGAATGTGGATTAATGTCATCCAATTCATCTCTTGAAATTTCAAAACAAAAATATGATAGTTTAAAATAATCAACTTCATCTTTTACAAATACATTATAAAAATATTGTTATTTCTTATGCTTACGAAAGGTTTTGATCAAATCTCAGCAAATTTGTTTCCATTTTCACCATTTAATACGCATATTTGTTAATGAAAACGGTGTGAATTTTGCTCATTAAATAAATGTCATAGTAGTTTGTCAGTTACTTAATATTTAATTTGTATTTTTTATGTTGATTTTATTACTTATATCTGTATTACTTATATCGGGAAATAAAACGGCATCCTTAAATAGGCTCTTATACAAAGGGTACTTTGGTAGAACACCGCAAAACATTACATTCCATAGAGAGACATTATTCTGTCATGAGCATGAAAGCGGAATGCGCTAGGGATTGGAGATGCTTTGATGCGGAAGTATTGTGAAGTGCTTGGCCGGATACGTCTTAGTCGCGCAAACAGTTTTGTTTCTTTAACACTCTGAAAATTATTTTTTTAAAAGAGTAAGGGTCCTGAAACTCTACCGGAAAAGGTTACGGTTAAGGATTTGCTTGTTTTTCCGAGTGTAACTGAATTCATAGTACATATGTACTTTTTTTTGCGTACATCCTTGTTATATAAGAATGACGTAGGTGAAGTACACAACTTCGTCCATAGGGAGGGACGCTAAGCCGTCTTTACATTTCATAAGAGTGCTCCGACGTCGTCACATGCGAATTATTCCCTTCTTCCCTTTCTACGTATTTTTCTTAGAATTCCCTTGGAGAATGGACGGTGACGGGAATGTCAACCGGAAACAAAAACCAAACGCAAATTATTCATAAAAAACGAATCACGAGTACTATTCAATGCGACTCTCAGGCCATAAAGTAAGGGATGCAAGCTGAAGTATGTGATTTTAATTTTAAAAGCACGTAGCAGTCACTTTTGATTTCCGCATCCATATATAAATGTTGGCCACCTCGTTGTTTCGTTTATTTTTCAAGATGACATTTTTCAAAATAGCAAATTAAAAAAAAGTGACAACATATTCGCGTTTGTATGAATTTTTTTTTCAGCTTCGTTGATTCTGACATTTTATTCGCTGCTGGAGGTAAATAATTTTTAGAATAGTAAACAGAGCTTGAAAAATTAAATTCAGCATTTGAAAACCTTATTTACCTTTAAATGGAACCGAGTTTAAGAGATATTAAAAAAAGGCATTTGCAGTTAATTTTATTGATGTTAATATAGTTTTCTGTTTCAAAAGGATTGTTCTTTAAGAGTGCCATTTAAATTTAATTATAACGATCTCGAGAAATATATCCAAAGAAGAAAGGCTTCAGCATATTCTTATATTTTTAGTCGCATTTTAATATCGTCGGCAAATAAATAATTTTTGGCGGGATTTAACATTTGATCACTACCTTTTATAATGAACCTAAAGACAGCATTCCATTTTCACAAGATTTATGGCATACGATGAAGTATACGGAATTTATCAAAGTAGTTGCCTTACTGCTCTTAGAATCGGCTCACTTTAAACTTTAGCTCTTAAACAGAGAGCAATCAGTTACTTCCTTTTGGAAATGAGGAAGAGAGTCTTCTTTAAAAGGAAGGAAATCCTTTCTCAAATCGGGAACTTGGCCTTTGTGCGAACTTACTCTATCCAACGCTGTAACGTAGCCCATGGAAGGCATCCGGGAGATTCAAGATGCCTCTTCACTGGAGACTTTGCTCATCACTTCTCTCTCTCTCTCTGCCTTGTCAACCTTCATCTCACTCCTTTGCCTTCTCTCTCTCTCCCATCTCTCTTCTTTCCTTCCGCCGCAGTCTCTTCTTTTTTCCCTTCTTTTTCTCCTTAATTTGTACCCTATCCTTGATCTCATTCATATTCCTTTTCATCATGACATTAATGCATTAATATAGAAGCGGTTACATATCTCTGGAATGAAGCAACTGTATAAACTTTCAGTCAAAATTTACTAATTTCAGTAAACCAATATTTTCTCTCTTTCGATCAACAGCGTTAAGGCGAGGATTTATATGTACCTTAACAAAATGTTATGGCACTGCCAACAAGTAGATTTTGCAGCATTACCTGTAATCTAAATGAAAAGTTACGTAGGTGGTAGTTAAGACCAAAGTTCCTCCACCCCTCAAGGCATAGAATCTCAATTTTTTTGCACTCATTCAACAATTAGAAAAGATGAATAATCGCCGTGCATCACATAAAGAAAAGTTTCTGAAAAATTCTTTATTTTTATAATGAAGTGAAAAGAGTTTCTAACTTTTTTAATAATTTAAAAAATAGAGCAGTACAATAGAAAATGGTGATTTTTTCCCAGGATTAAAAATGAGGAGAATTGCATTTTTCTGAAGAGTATGCGATTTAATTGAATTTGTTTAGAAAAGTATGCAAGGAAAAACAAAGAAAAAACAATGTTTTCTTTATTTATATTCGTTATATTTTTCTGTTTTTCTTTAATACGCGTGTTATTCGCGTATGACAATTCACCAATGAGGGAAATGAAGTAGTATTATAAAAAATTGTATAAATATTAGAATTTTTATTTTCTCATCACATTGCTTTGACTTATTTCTACAGAATCTTCAGTCGTCATACTGCGATCGTAAAAATGAGTAAAAAGGGAAAATTTTCTCGGTTTTAATTCGACATAATTTAATTATAGAGTAAATATTACTCTTTACTACACGTTTCCCTGAAAGTTATCTTGCCCCACAGTTTCATATGGATATGCCCAAGATGCATATCCCTTAAGAACGAACTAATCATGAGATTTCGTCAACTCAGAGAACATATTAGGAAAACTTTTCCGTCGAAGACGTAGCTTGGAGAGTTGCAAGATACGAAAAATTGAAAAGAATCGATGATGATGGTTTCCCTAGTATATTAGTATTTGTTTAAAAGATTTGATTAATTGTTTCTTTGTGTTTTTAAAAATATTGAGATTGTAAACAAAATAACGATTGAGTAGTTTTGTTCTTTTGGCATAGATATCGTGCTGCCACAAAATATTCGGTTATTAGCCACACTAAAGGTTTTGCATCTAGCAAAAAACAATCTAATCTCAATAGAGCAATATACTTAACAATGATCAGATGAAGACCCATGAGTATCGTAACATAAGAAAAACAAACATCATTGAAAATTTTAGAGAATCTAACCATGGACATAAAAGCAGAGAAAAAGGGAGGAGAGCTAAATATCTTGTGTGCTAGCAAAGATGCGTATGGCTTTATAGGTTGGTTGAATTAGTGAACGTTTTCACGGAAAATATGATTGAGATGGGAGTTGTAGGCATAGATCTCAGATGAATGGCGTCACTCGATCGAAGAATGAGGAAATCATTATAGTCAAAACTAAGAGTAGACAAAAAACTTGTAGCAGTTTCCTACGAAAACGATATCAGTTCTCACAATGACGTCGCAACCACGGAGACTGACTTAAAGGAATTGTAGGAGTGAAGCGCCTAAGAGATTTGAATTCGAACTTCACGGAGAAGGAAGAGAGTTTGGTAGGACAGTTTACAAGACTTTAAAGATTGCCGATATAAGAGAACCGCGACTTCGTTTCAAGGATCACTGCATCTGGGTGAGAGAATTGGAGTCACACTTTGTCAACCCGAGACGACGCTTAGGATTGTGGGAAGGAAGGTGCACGGTACGGAGACGAAGGAGGGGAGAGCATCGTGGAGCAAAGGGGATCGTCAGGGTACACGACGCTCCATCTTGTTGCAGGACTCGGTGCAACTTCCATCCAGTACCGTGGCATGACAATAGGGCGCGTAATTCTTGTCTCAAGTTTAGTGGAAGTGCTTTGTTTTGCTTGGCAAGTTCTAAGAGAAAAGCGTGTTTTTCCACCCCCGTGAATACCTGAAATCGTCCGTGGTTTCAGGGCGTGAGGAAAAAAAAAAGGAGACACGGGCGAGTCTTCCAGGACTCATTCATAATTGAACGGAGCGCAGAGTGGACTGCTGTAGAACAAGGGTTTGTGCAGTTTGTACGTTTTTCTCCGTCGTGAGAAGTTGATAGACTTTTGTCTCTCGTCATATTCGTGTTGTATCCTCGTTGCGCTCTTCTGAAGAGATTTTTTTGCCAACCATCCCATGGTATGGATCAGTCTTGTTTTTCCGCTAATGTTTTTATTTTTATATTAAAAAAAAAAACGGTATTTTTAGCGATTTTTTTATACGGATATGGAATGGTTTTTTAATTCGTGTGATGAAAGTTACTGTTTGTTCATTAACGTACTTCTGAAGAGAGCGTACCTTTCAGGAAAATTAGTTTTGTTGCGGATTACTTCTCGGCGATTCGTTAATTTCACTTACTGTATCTCGGCGATTGCTCCCGTTTCTCTTTTAGATCAATGTATTTGTGTACCCCTTTCTACCTTCTGCCGCTTTTCTTATCGATTTTACTCTTCTTTATTACTAAGAGGTTTATTTTTCTTTCTTTTTCCCACGTTTTTTCCATTACCTTCAACCTTTCCCCCCCTCTCTTTCAATTTTTTTGGCAACTCTTCTGCCTTCTTTTGTAATTTATTTACCACTCTTTCTTATCCTTTCCTTATCTCCAATCTTTATCCCTGTTTCACTCTTCGCCTCACTTCTTCTCCTTTCCGCTCTCCTTTATCCCTCCCCTACGTCTTCCCTATACCGCCCTCCCTCTTATCTCTTTCCCTCCCATCCAAGACCTGCTCAACCTCCCTCTCCCTAACCCTCGCCTAAACTAAATTCGCGCGCATCTGGGATTCCACCATAACCGCTCCCGCACGGAGTATTCTATCTCGTGGGCTACCAGCCCGCACGCCTTGGAGCAACTTCCTCGTCAATTCCGTGTTCGGAGGAGACCTTCCCTCACTCCTTCCACTACCTCTCTCTCTCTCTCTCTCTCTCCCTTTTGCCGACGACTCTATTCTTCATTCGGTGCATCAGCCGCTAACGAATTGCGTTGCGTCGTCCAAGTTTACAGTCTCAGCTTCTTGTCGCTGAAGAGGTCCCCAACGCTTCCAGAGAGCTAGCATACCTACCCTCAGCACTTCTCTGAGGAGGCTACTCCTTCCAGTTCATCTGTGTTTCTCTTCTGTCTCTCTCTCTCTCCTTCGTCATGCTGTCGTTCGGAAGATTCAATTTAACGGAAGGAGTGTGGTGATATTTGCGCTCACGGTGGGCTTTGAAAAATAATGTATGTATTTAATCCGGATATCGGATCGAGAATCGTTTTTTTGACTACGGAGAAGTTGGTGGAGGTATGTGTGTGTTTGTATATATATATATATATATATATATATATATATATATATATATATAAATATATATATATATATATATATTCTCTACAATTCGAAGCTTATAATTTCAGGTTGCCAAAGGCTTTGATATTTAGAGCATTTTCAAAAAATTGGAATAATTAAAGAATGTAATATTTTTTAGTTAGATTGTCCATTTGATGATTTTGTCCTGGTGACTAGAATTGTTATATTTGTATAAAAAACTCAATATTAATTGGTAATCGCACATTAATTTTCCATATCAATTAGCTCCTTTACCAATATGGATAGTTAAATGTATTCGAAACCTGAAAAGATCATATTAAGCTTTTGGAATAAACATGACTAGAGTTTGTAAAAATGAAGATAGAGTTATATGAGAATTGGCTTTTTATCCTGAAATTAAAATTGTTAAATTTAAAATCGCATATAAATTGTGCAATATTTAGTTTATTGAGGTTTATTCAAATAACGTATTCGTGACGCTTCACACAGTTAAAGAAAATGTTTGGGTAGCGTAATATATCTAAAATAAAATATTTTTCTCGTGACAACTTATTTTCAACAGCCAGCATCAGTCTCACTCAGTTGAGATTTTTAGAAATTAATGTAGCGTGATATAATGATTCGAAGTTTCGGGCACGAGGACGCGGTCATTAGCGTCACTTTGTGGAATGTACGTATAATACTTTTTAAACGTGTGCGTTGCGTAATTGCATTATAAAGTTCACCCATCGTAAAATTGGCACTCTATTTACGAGTGTATTTTCCAAGCTTCTCCAATCCGTCTTTCAAAACTTTTATTCTTTTTCATTCTTTCTATTTCATGAAAATTCCTGGAAATTTTCTAGACCTTCCTAACGATGGTTGATAATTTATTTATCCTTTACGAAGAAGAATATCTCCGGTTTGTTTTCGCTAACAAGGTAATTAGTTATGCTCGACGGTCAAGGGGAAAATGTTTATATTAGAACTTAATCAAATAATTAAATGAATCAAAACGCCGCACGTGATAGTGGCTACTATTTAGTTTCAACACGGAATAATTTAATTTGGTTTTGAATGAGAGAAGCGAAATTGGTATTTTTGGTTTATTCGCCTTATTTGAAAATTAACTCGCAAGTCACAAACTGAGAACAGGAGAATAAAAGGACAAAAATAGTCCCATGTTTTGAAATTGAAAACTAAACCAACGGCGATGGGATTGGCATAAATAATAAAGTAAACTTTAAAAGAAAAAAGAAAAATTACTGGATTTGAGTTGCTTTTGGTGCCTTAAATAATAAAAGTTTAATTTACTAATAATCCTTTCCTTGCACTTAGAGAAAGTAAAATGTTCTAATCGCTTTTATCGATTATTTCAATTAAATTTTATTTTAATACCGCTCTCATTAAATAATCCTACCAAAATCTTCTTAGTTTAACAAAAACTAGAGCTTCGAGTCATCAGCATTTAACGCTGAACTCATCGTTTAAACCTTAGAACACGTTCAGCGAAAACGAAGGTCCACAGCGAGGAGTAGCTATCTTCAACGCTGCTGGTCGGTGCACTTTCGTGAGCTCCGTAGCGGAAACACGTCAAATTAGCATCAGTTCACCCCGTGGGTAATGTTTCTTCAATGGGCGTGTATCTCCGATTTTGTGCGTGTGAACTGACGATAGTGGTACGTCGCGCACAATGCAACAGTATAGGAGGGGTTTAGCCTCTCTCTAAATTTAAAAAAAATTCCTTATTATAAAATCTTTTATATGCGTTCGTCCGATATATATACATATATACATATGTGATCATTCGTTCTAAAGATGTGAGGAAACAAAAAATGGTCTACCCTATATATATATATATATATATATATATATATAGGGGTAGACCATTTTTTGTTTCCTCACATCTTTAGAACGAATGATCACATCGTAAGGAGTTTTACGTCGTTTGAAATATTATGGCGTGCAGATGGTTTTTAGTCCATTAAAAATTTCCTATCTCATCTATAAGTTAAACTGTGAATGTTCAAACTTTCCAAAAGTCGATTTGATTGCGGTAGCGCTGCTGATGTCTGGGGGCGTTTTAGTAGCAAGAAATTGAAGTAGTACTACATAGTCATAGCATTCTTTGCCTCTACGTTAGAAATGATAGCGGGAAATATGGATTTCAACGTGAGTTGTCATTTTGACCAATATATGGGGAGAGAATTTATAACGCTTAATTGTAAGAAAATTTTAGCTTATTCCTATTACGTCATTTTATACCTCATTGATGTTCACTATTAGTTTTAAAAATTTGAAATTTTCATAAAACAATTGACACATAGTTACCAGTAGATGGTTCCTTTGGGAAAGTATTTTTATTCCTCACGCTGCGATAGATAGCTTCTGGGTAGAAAATTATCTTCAAAATTTTAAAACGTGCGAAATGGGGTGCCGTGGCGTAGTGGTGAGGGAGTTGGCCTGCTACGCTGAGCAAACTCTTTCAAAATCTGCGAAAGTGGGACTTTTTCAGTAGATCTTGCGGTCCCTTATTTATGTGTTTAGGGGAGAGCACGCGAATCAGCGCTTCATCCTTCGGAAGGGACGTAGAGCCGTTGGTCCTCCATGCTCCATGGTATTTTCGAAAATAGTAGGATAATGCCGCTACCGGGTTTCTTATCTTATTTATTTTGTGAATTAAACTGACTAGCGTACTAGCGCTAGAATCGTATTAAGTCACAGAGTTCCACAAATCACGGACTTTGACATCAATCATTCTAAGATAGCGATTGAGGTAAATTATTTACGTTCGTTATTTTTCATTGAATGTTACTCATTTCCGCTCTTAAAATATGAAAATGGTAAGAATTTAAAAAAAATAAAAAAATAAAATATTTTTGCTTCACAAAATAGGCGGCCTTAAAAGGATTAAACAAGAAAAAATTCAGACTATTTGTTCGTTATAAAATATTTTGGTGTCATATTCTTTTCGTTACTATAACTTTACATATCATTTACGTAATAATCTCAATCCATAAGATGGAGTAAATGGAATCTGAATATAAAGTTAATAGCAAAACATTTCTACTTTCTCATATACGAAGTATATTGAGAAGGTATTGTAATCGCGAAATAATTCGATCTCGAGATTTTGATGGAAATATACGTTTTAGGTGTACCTGAGTCCGAAAAAGTGGTTTTCGCAATTCCGTCTGTCCATTTGTTCGCGGCTCTAGGACTTAAACGGTATAGCGAAAATGAATAAAATCTCGTAATTAGGTATTTTATCATATAGAATAGAACCTATGAAGAATTAATTGAAATTGAAGAATAATTAAGGTTCGTTTATTCTAAGCAGTTTTAACAACAATTTTATTTTCTCAAAAACGGCTACAAGGATTTTATGTAAAGCAACAGTGATGAAAAGAATATGACAGCAAAATCTTTTATAACGAACAAATAATCGGAAATTTTTTCTTGTTTCACCCTTTTAAGGCCGCCTATTTTGTGAAGCAAAAAGATTTTATTTTTGATTTTTTTTAAATTCTTACTTGTTTTTCTATTTTCTGATCGTGAAGAATTTGCGTGACAAACACAGTTCGATAACTTGCTATATAGGTAGAAGCGCTGCCAGTTTACAACAACAGCCAGTATAATTAAAACTATTTTCTCGTTTAGTTATTTTACGTCTTATTTCACTATGAGGATGGACTCTTGTTACACCCTGTATTTAAATTTGTAATTAATTTGTATCTTATACCACACATGACCAAAGGGTTAAATGTAAGAAGGAACTATTAGTCTCAATTTCGCCCTTAATAAAATCGTCTGTCTGTATGTCTGTAAATATGGAGGATCTGCTTGAAATTTGCTATAACATCAGAACAATCCGAGACACTTGATTTTTCTGCCATCTCGTTCCGTTATGTTTCTCTCCCTATCTTGATCTATTCTCCCTCTCTCGCCAATAATTTGTGTAATTTCAAGTAGACTTGACACTTTTTTATGGCTAATGGAGGTAATTAATGTATTTATTATTTTAAAGCGCTACTGTTGAATTTGTTTATAGCCATAAGACGAGCTCGATGATTCTCTAGTGAATTCATCTGTGTAAAGTTAAGTGCGTAACTTATATTTTTTTCTCAAAGTTAAGACGGTTTAACGAGTTGTAGAGATTTACAAAACTCTCCAAATAGTAGAATTTTGGGTGATCAATGAAAATTTCGAAATACTGAAGCGATGAAAGAAAAATCTCATGGCAGCTTAAGAGAGACCGATAGATTATTTTAGCACGCAGGTTTTCTTTAAAAAAACATAATGCAAAAATATATTACTCTCAAGCACAAATAAAAAATTATCTTTAAACAATACCTTTGAAAATTATTTCCTCCGTATCTAAGGAGTCAAGGACATCCTTCCAGCCGAATAAATAATTTAAATTATAATTTTCGGCATGTGAGTTAGAGAGACAACTGCTTAGAGTTAATATAAATGCTATTTTAGCTTCTCATAATCGCAGCGTGAAAACATTTCAAGGCTATAAAAATTAAAAATGCACTTTCCTAAAACGAAAATTACCCATTTTTTGGTAAAAAAAAGCTCGGTGAATGTTTCATAAATTGCTTTAGTTTCATATTCTGCGTGAAAATTCCGTAACTTCGCGAGAATGCGAGGAATAATATAAAATACGGTATCAGTTTATGAATCTGAATCACGCTCATTGGCGTCCAGAATTACAGGCAGTTGCTTAACCTTTGTTTTCTCTTATTAAGAAAAACGCGGACAGTTTAATTTTTACGTTCTTCCTAGGTGCAATTCTATAATTTTCATTTGTACATGAATCTTGAAGCCTAGTAAAAAGCAATTTCGAGTAAGATAAATCAATGCCATTTATGAGTAAAGTATATAATTCTCTAGTGAATTAACCTGGATAAAGCGCGTGACATATTTTTTCTCTAAGTTAAGACGCTAGTTCCATTATATCCATACACCCGCCCGCGGTACTCTTACTAAAAACAAAAACTGTGGCTGAACTAGCCGGTCTAAAAAAATGTGAGAATTTCAGAATGAATAGGTGTAGTAATGCCATTAAAAACAATCTCACAAAATGTATTCGTTCTTGCGATGGAAATTTTACTTGTTACTGCATCGCTCCGTTTCCGTCAGACGGACTCTGGAATCTGCCGCTTTATTTCAGTTCGTCCTCGCTGCCTTCGTTCTGTTTCATATTGCCTTTCCTGACGCGAGAGAGAGAGAGAGAGAACACAATCACCGTGCATACACACACACACATACGCGCACTTTAGCGAAGGAAGGGGGTACACTGTGCTGAAATTATAACCTTCCTCTCGCGAATTTCGCCAAAGGGCCGAGCGGATGAACGTTGCTTCCCTAGGCACAGAGAACGTGTGTCGTAATTGCGAATTCCTACTCGCGAAACACAATTTGGAAACTGGCCACTCCCAGGTTGGATATCCTACCTCTCCATCGCAACGTATTTTATCCACCATTAATTTACGTAGCGAGCGCGTACGGAAAAAAATAGTAATCTGCACTCAAAAGTCTTTGAGTCCATATCGCAGTTGTATCTGGAGCAGCGGTGGAGGAATTTTGAGACCGCGAGTTTGTTTTTAAAATTTTTTCATTTCGGAAACGAACAACAGAAAGATCTATTTCAATGCTCTTGGAGAATCACATTACAAATTCATCGGAAATTAAATAATTAATGAAAAGGTAAAAATTTAATTTACTATATCTATCCATGCTAATTTTATGACCTCGTATTTAACGAAATATTTCTAAATTATCATTATGGATGACCCATTACGTCATTATGTCTCCGCGACGTTCAATTTACTGAGCATAAATTCAGACGGATAATAGAGATATCTCCGAAAACACTTTCTATGAATAAATGTTTCATACATAACTTCTAAAAATTTATATTCTCTACAACTTGGACAATGACAAATATTTACATTTATGAAGCTCTAAAAATATTTGACAAAATCGGAAAAATGATAGGAGTAAACCTCTACTTCCGGTTGACCTGTTTCAGTCAAAATCTTATCAGACTACTAAAATTCATGATCATCAAATGTTGTGCTAATCTTATTATTATTATTATTATTTTTAAAAGGAGCTCCTAAAAATTCCTATCACACACAGCCATCATCGAGAAACTAGTGAAAGCATACTCACAATCAGAGGACCTTAAAACGTGTATTTCCGCTGAAATATAGAATTCGATTTTTTCACGAAAACAATACTTTTTCCTATACTTTGTATAAATAAAGTAAAAAAACTACAATTTTGAGTTTCATACGTATATATTTCTCGGAAATTGTTAACGCTACTCGTATAAAAATTCACCACGTTTTTTAGAATTATTGAAATATTTATAATTCGGTCCATGACATTATCTGGAACGGTGCAATTTTATATGAGTTTGCATTTGTATTTTCTTAATTTTAAATATATTAGTCTTGAATGAATTTCAAGGGAAACCTCTTCTGTTTGAACATGTCTTTATCATTTTCGTATATCATTTTTCATCACTTGGAGATACGGCAGCAAGTGTAGTGATTGACATGCAAAACCATTTTCGCGCGTTTACAATTGTAGTTTTCAAAATTTGCGAACGATTGAAATCACCCGTCATGCAGTACATTAATAATTATGTTTCTTATCGCATAGAGCATTTAAACAAATTAGATAAGCTACAGCCTCAAAAGAACTTTTCACCGAGGTTATAAAACATAAAAATGCACGAACTGTAACTCGCTTAGTTTATATAATTAAAAAAAATCTCTCGGAAAAGCGAAATTCGTAGGTATTATTTTTCGTTCTCGAAATACCTAGAATCAATTTCGGTGAATTTAAAGCAGTAAATGGAGCCAATCCCAATTTTTATTGCTCTATCGGAGAATTTTCCAGTAGCCATACATCTCCGTTCTCGCTTCGTTGTAAATCCTTCCCCATTCGAGTTAATGGTCTCCAGTTTCCCCTTGTTTTCTCCAAAGGTGTGGAAAGGTGTAGGAGAGCTCAGTGCATTCTTAAGCCCGAGATCAGGAGCCGCGCTCACCCTTCTTCCTCTCACCTCCACAGCCATCTCCCTCTCCAATTCTCTCTCTCCCCCCTCCCCCCTCCCTCCCTCCTTCCGCTCGTATTTCACTCCTCGCGCCTCTCCTACTTACCCCTTCCCTGACTCCCATAGTAAATACCACTTCGTCTCACACCCATCCCCGGCACGTCCTTACCTCTTTCTCTTTCACCTCTCTCCCTCTCCTCTTTCTTTCCTTTCGTCTCCATCTTCCTCTCCAAACCGCCAATAACCCCCCGCTGTCCCACTCAACCCTTTTATTCCCATATTCCCACGTTTTCCCTCACTTTTCCTCTCTTACCTCGCTTACGCCCTTTACTCTCCGTCTCTCATGCTATTTCTATATTTCTCCGCGCTACCCTCCCCCTATGTTACACGCTTCCCTCCGTCTCCTTCGCACTCGCAGCCTTCCTCCTCTTCACAGACTGCGACCTACTTGCACCTGAATGTGCCTCGAGTATTTGGTTTCACCCTCTTACACACCAACCTTCCCTCATTTCTCTCTCTCTCTTCTTCCTTCTCATTCCATGCACACCGGCGCCATCCATGTCCCTGCGGATAAATCTCTCTCTCTCTCTCGTTGCGAATCTCTCTCCCCATCTGCTACCTTTTCATCCCACCTTTCCATGCAACCTTTCCCTCCCTCCCTCCCTCTCCGATGTACCTACTTTCTCCCCCCTCCTCCTCCCCCCAACCTTACCCTTCCCTTATCTATGACGCTAATGACGGCAAGATAAGCGGCCTGACCCTCTAGCTCCCTGTTAATTAACTCGTGATGTGACGTAAGAATGTAGATGCCATGATAACGCCGAGGCAACCGACGCATCTTTCAAGTATTAACCAACGAAGGCTGTGTGGCTCTGTCCTTAATTAAAGTGAGATGAGAAAGCGTAAATTTCGGAGCATGCCGTTTTGGCAGTTCATTAAACCTTGCGCGAGTTGTTTTTATTAAAAAAAATCTTGTTTTCTTTCCGAGAAGGAAAATAGAAAAATTTTGGTCTCGGGGGAGGGAAAGGAGGTTTTATATTATTTCTTTTCAAGGTTTAGACGGTTCCTTCCGGAAAAAAAGTGAACGCTCGGCAATGACTGAATTGATTATTGCGAGAGAATTTTGGTACAGTAATTATATAGTTGAATTTATGGTGGCGGTTTGTTTGTATCGTATGTTTGCTGTAAATTGTATATATTCAACGAACAACTGATAAATCATTACTGATGAATTGTTATTAAGAATATTTATTAAAGATATTTTTAATTGGCATGTTTGAAATATAGGTATCTAGCAGTATCCTTAATCTATTCATAATTATAACGATGTTCTAAAGCAATATATATATATATATATGTGAAAAAAATGTCTTCCTTGGAAACATCAAGAAGGTTTTGAAAACAGAGAATGTTCATTTAGTAAGTAATACAATTCGATGAAATTTCAACACTTCAACTTTAAAATTGTGTGTTTATACGACATCATAGCTCTTTAAGGAAAATTGCGGTCAATTTTCCATGGAATTTCGATTCCGGAGTTTCATTCTGTCGATCAAGGACTAACCTTAACAAAGCTTCTGTCTCTTTCACCATCTTCTCTCCTTCTTCCTTTCTCTGATTTTTTTCTCTCTTTTCACCATTTTAATTCCTCTCCCTTTTTTCGTCTGCCATATTCAGCAACGCGGTCCGTTTTTTTTTCTCTCACTCTTTTTTCCTATTCCTCCCGTTTCCTTTTCTTTCGCTTTCTCTTGTTTCCTCTTCTCCCAATCTCTTACTTTCCCACTCCTTATCTTTCGGTCTCTATTTCACCATCTCTAATTTTAATCGCTTCCGTTGATTCTATTTATCTCTTCGTTTCCCTCCATACCCGTTTCCTAGAGATCCATTTACTTTTATTCTTTGCCTCGCTCTCTTTCCATTCCACACTCTCCTTCTCCATATCACGCTTAAGCTTAATATCAATTAAGTGGAAATGAAATCTAGTAATGTTTGTGTGAATCCATATTTGTGTTTAGCGAATAATTCACAAGAGCCAAACTTCGATAACTCGAACGTATATGACGGGAATTTTGTATGGACTAGATATTTTCCCCTTCGTACCCGTCTATATAAGGGGTTGGGGTGAATTTCAGTTACTCGAAGTTTATGCCTTTCTTTGAGGTTCGAGTTACAAAGGTTCGACCGTATTTTGTGAAGGTTTTCTCTTACACAATCATCGCTTTTGTTTTGACCGTGATATGGTTCGTTTGTATCGAAATTTTGGCGTTATCGCTTATTTCATGTGGAATACAATGATGTTTTTTTATACTTTTGAACTTCCGAACTTCCATTTTAATTTATTCCTCGCCGTTTTGCAACAGTTTTTCGCCTTTTTCTCTTCCCTTATCCTTTCATTCTTTATTTCTTAAATCCCGTTCTGTTACCCTAATTTCCTTTCACTTCTCCCCTATCCATCCCGTCGGCTTGTCACTCCAGTTTCGAAAACACCCGATTTTTTCACTTCAACTTTCCCTGCTCTCTTTCTCTCTCTTAGTCTATCCGTACTCATCCCTCTCTCTTCCTCCCTTTATCTCTCCCTCCTCATCCAATTTCCCTCAATTCAACCCCGTCCTTTCCATCTTCCTCTTCTCCCCCCCCCTCCCCACCCCCTATCACAACGCCGCTCCTTTCCACTCCCCACCCATACTTCCATGTCGCAGCCTCAAATTAGATTTGTTCGCGCTCGCCTAAAAAAAAAAAGGAGAATTTGTTTTTCCTCGCGCGGCGTTAGGAAAGGCAGGTATGAGAGAGGGGGAGATAGAGAGAGATAGAGAGAGAGAGAGAAGGGTGGGAAGAAGGGGGGAGAGAATGATGTGGAGCAGGCGCAGAGATGGCGTCACGAGTGGCGTCAACTTGATTCCTATGACGTGTTTGTATGGAAGCGGACGAAGGAGTGTAGTACGAGTGCGCTAGTGTTAACGTGCGAGACAATATTCATGTTTGTTTCCACTTTTTTCTCCTCGTTTTTCCTTCTCATGATCCGCGGCTGCTTTATTTTTACTTTCTAACGTGCAAAATATATAGAGAAAGTGTGGTGATGGCGAAACAAAGTTTTGGCTTAAAGATTTTGATGTATATATATATATATATCGTAGTGAGGGAGGGGCAACCGGGGCACGTGCCCAGGGCGCAGCTTCGTAAGGGGGCGCCAAATAGAAGTTTTATTATACACTTGATAATATGTGGTTACAGTTTTGTTTTTTCGATCTCTTCGAAACTTATAACGGCCAACCTGGGGTTCAGCTGAAGGGCCATGACTGTACCAAGTCATAGGTGAACGTGTGAAAACTTAATTGGCCGCTTTTAGGCTGCCTCTACTCTTTACGCTCTGAATGTAATTTCTTTCATTTACTCCCACGTCCCCAAAAATGTGTGCGCCCTATAGCATTGCATTAGCCGAGCAGAATTTTCGTCCAAGTTGTTGATAAAAAAGTAATAATTGAGGAGGCCTTTATTGATTTTACTGCTGTCAAATCGAAAAAGAGAGACGAAATCACGTTAGAAACAATACAAAAGTTGGAACAGGATGGACTAGATTTACAAAAGATAAGAACTCAACCATATAAAAATGCTCCTAATATGACCGGCAAATTAAACGGTTGCAAACGTAACCCTTTTGCACGCTTCCTATCACGTACAGAGCATTCGCTTAATTTAGCTTATCATCATTCCACTGAAATAAACTAAGCGTCAAGTTAGGAAATGTTTTGCAAAGGTATAGAAACTGTACCTGTCAACGGACGCAGACTACCTATGATGATACTCATTTTTAGGTGTCTCAGAGTCGTAAAAGTGGTTTTTAGCAGTTCTGCCTGCTTGTAGGGCTGTCATGTGCGTGCTGCTCTAGGGAATAAACGGTTTAACGGAATCTGATAATATTTCATATTTATATAAATAAAACATTTCATGCTGAAATGAAACGTCGCTCAATAACGGAGGGTAGATTATTGTCGTCGATTGTCATAAAATACTTTAAAATGGCGGCAAGAATTTTGATGAGAAATAATTCAGTGATCTTGCTATAAAATATACTAAATTATGTGCCTGAAAAACTAACTATATAGATAACGCCAATTCACATTGATTTATCTCTAGATTTACCGCCAAGCTCTCTCCCTCTCTTCTCCAGCGGCAGTAGCATTGTTGCTACGACACGAACTGCGAGAGAATATTTTCCTCGGATAAATACGTATTAGAGTAAACAACGACGTTATTTCATGGACTGGAAGTTTACGAATGCGATAAAGCACGCTCAATGTTAGTTCTCGCCGATTTCTTTTGCAAGTAATTTCGCGGTATTGATTCTATTCCTCGCGTCCGTTTCGCTATGAGAACGATCTTTAATTATTCGCTACACTGTTTCTTTTTTCTCGCATTTCCCGTTTGTTTTTTCTCATTTCAGAGACTTCTACTGCGTTAAAAAAATTAGATTCTCCAGAGATCGGGCGTCGACGAAGTTTTTGTTCGCTAATTACTTTTGGGGCGATCTTTTTCTTTCTTTCCGCCGAAACAAAAACACTTGTTTCATTTTTAGTAAATTTCTTTCGTTTTCTCGCACAATGAGGGGTAGAATTATTAATTTTTGCCCTCAAGTAAACCTCCTATAGATCGTGGACGCCGTCTGATAACTTTTTGAATGTATTACAGTTCTTTTTAATAGTAATATCTTCAAAATTTATATAGCTTTGCGGCTTAATATGATAGCTTAAATTTCTTCCTAAAATTACAAAGGAAAATGAGATAATAATGTATATTATGCATACGGTAAAATTGTCATAAATGCCTGTTACTAATGAATTATGATGACTCTGTGGACAGAAAAGCATTCTTTAAGATTGATTCGGTAATGGCGTAACGCTCGGTCCATTCAGTTTTTTATTTGGAGCTTTTCATCACGATAAGGCAATGATAATCTTCTCGATTATAATTGCCTTATCGATCCAAAAACTTTGTTGCGAGCAATATGCTTTGAAATGCAGTTCCAACCCATAAAATTATTTATTTGATGTGCGGTTTTTCTTCTAATTAAGAATTTATGCTATAATTTAGAATGGAAATATACCATTGATGCGGTACCTTTAATTTATCCTGAGGCTGACCACTTACAAAATATAACAGCTATTCAACATGTCTGCGTAATCAAAACAGAAGTTTCTTTACTTCACCGTGCAAGTTCAAAAAAATAATTTATTGAAAGAATAAGAACTTTGTATTCGCTAATTAGCTTTGCATTTAAAGCAAATTATACCCCTACATCGGCTCTCCAACGATTCAATGCCACTATTCACGGTTTAATTTTATCTGCTTCAAGGCGGAAATTTACCATTTTGCGTATGTTTCTCGTATTAAATAATGCTGTAGTAAAACCATAATATTATTAAAAATTATAGTAGCAGGAGAGTTTTCATAATGTAAGGTACGAATCAAAGAAGAGTCCTAAAACCGTGGATTATTTAGCGAGCTTAAATAAATACGCCTTTAATTTCACTTCGGCGTCTGTCCGTCGTAGGTCATAGGTTAGAAACAAACATCAACCTTGATTATGTAGGACTTTTACGTTTGTAAGCTCGTCTAAATGAGCGGACATCGCAGTTTTTTTTGACGTAAATGTAAGAAAAACCGCGTGATTTTCGGCATGAAGTGGTGAAAGCGCAGGAAATAAAGAAAAAGGAAGGAGCAAATGAGAAACAAATGAGAGAACTGTATAGGCGGGAAAAGGAGAGTGCAAAGAAGACAGGATAAGCGCCGTTGACAGGGATAAGAAGAATTGGTATCGGGAGAATGGGAGGAACGAGTTTTTGGCTTGAAGGAGGGGGACGGGGGAAATGCTGAATTTTCCCGGAAAATGGGAGAAAGGAAGCCGAGGAGGTAAAAAGGGAGATAGATGGAGGAGATTGTGTGTGAGAGAGAGAGAGGGCGGAGGTTTGCGTACATACACAGTGTACGCGAAGGATGTCACAGGCAGTACGGAGGAAATTGCCTCGGAGACTATTCTCCGCATTCCTCTCGGTCTCTTTCAAATCCCTCTCCCCGCCCACGCCAACCTCCTCTCTCTCTCTCCTGCATCTCCCTTCACTTCAACCGTCTTCATCCTTATCCTTCTCCAGACTCAGTCTGCCTTCGAACCTACTCTCTCTTCCCAAGAACTTCTTCACCAATTCCCTTTTCTCCATTTACTTCCCCTTCACTCCCCCTCTCACCCTTTTCTATCACTTAGTATCCTTACATTCTCACGTGCTCCTTAGTCCTATGCTGCTTCTAATTCTTAACACATTGACCCTCCACTCCCCACCATTTCTTCCTGTGTACTGGTCATTCCTCCTTAAGCACATTCCATTCATCTTAGCACCTCCATCCCTTCCTCTTCTCTTCTTCGCCCTATCCTCTTTCTCTGCTTTTTCTCTATTATGATAATCCCTTTTCATCTCAACTTCTTTTTTACTATTTTTCCTCATCTCCTCCTTCTCTTCCAATGTTCTTTCTCCCTTCTTCACTTCCTCTTCTCTAGTATTTTCAACTAGGGTCTCCGCCCCTGTCGCCTCCAGCGCCCAACCCCGTGCCACGCTCCGCGCGGCTACTTCTCTTTAGTTAAACTTAAAAAAATAATTGCTTCTCTCCTCCTCGCTTTCTCACCTTCTTTCGATCCCTCTTTATCTCTCACCCTCCCTCCCTCTCCTTCCCTCCCTCCTACCTTATGGGAATTAGAAATGCCTACCTTGTAGTCGAACACAGGACTTTTTCCGAGATTTTTTTCGTCGCCACCATACAATATATGAGTCAAGCATTCTTACTAAATTTAGAGTTTCTATCTCTATTCTTTATCGAGTTATTAGCAAATTAATATAGTAGAAAGAAGATAATTTGTGTGTGATAACATAACTATTTATTTTACATGACGTCATAAGGGACGCGAGAAGAAAACAATTACGCTTATTATTAATAACTTACACATAAATTGTCCACATTAAATCACTTAACACATTATTAAATCGATGTATTGAATATTATTATTATCATTTACGATATTATCATTTATTATTATCGGCTATGATCAAATAGTGGGTTACGCCACTATGACGTCATAAGTTTACACCAAATGACAGCCGCTTTGAAAAATGCACCTTTTGTTCTTCTTTCTTGAGCTTGAGCTCTTCTGTGTTCATTAATTCCTTCTCTAAATTCCTGATAAAGTTCTCTTCTTTGAGCATTGATCCTATCACGATAATGTGAATATTCAGCTCTTGAATTGGACATTTTAAAATTTCTTCGAAGGTATTTGCTTGACTAAAAAAATAATTATTATCATTATTACCTGTGTAATTTGCTGTGCAGTTTTCAACATTTTCATTGTTTTTATGTATACAATGAATGCATGCAAAACAACTAGAAATGAAAAATGTCTGTGTATATTATTAGTTTGTAGATATAAGCACAGTATATATATATGTATATACTTACATGTTTCAGTGAATTATTATTATTATTTATCATGAAAAGTATAATCAATGAACAATATCCAGGTGGCTATTGGTAAATATTTTTATTTATTTGAAAATTAGGATTAAAGAGAAGAGAAAATGACTTGTTGGTGATACATTAATTCTAGCTAAATTTAGCTAACTGAATAAATAACTTATTTATGTATGAGCTGAAAATGTTAAGTTCTGAGTGTCTCTGAAAATTATTATGTTTTTCAACTTGAGAAAATAATGTATTTTCCACCAGATTAATCATTCCAATCAAATGTATCAAGGTAATTGTATAACCATGTTATCACTGGGACTGGAAGACTTCATTTCTATTCTAATGAGGTCAAAATATCTTGGTGTATTTTTCTAGATAAGTGTGACTAATTAATATTAATTAGTAATAAATATTGTATACTAACCATATCTTCAAATAGCTGACAAACTTCTTTCAAGTTTAAATTGCTATTATCGTCTATGTTTCAAATTTCTTCGCCAGAATTCATCAATAACACAAAAAAAGTTTCCATTGCTATGTGGAACGACGTTTACTATAATACGTATTATATTAGATATTACACCCGCGACATACCGTATTTTTCTTTCCCATTATCTATCTTCTATTATTCCTTTTCCTTCTCTATTTTTTATCCCGTTCTCTTCTCCTTTCTATTCCCCTCTCTTTTTCTCCCTGTGCAAATCCTTTCACTTCGCCAAATATCCAGCCCGTGACTCCTTCCCACTTTACCCCTTTTTCATCCTTCCCTTCAATCTTATCATCACACTTCCTCTCAATTCCTCCCTTTCCCTTCCTCTCCGGCTTCCACACTTTCTCTTTTCCTCCCTGCTAGTTTCACCATTCCTCAAATAAAGTTCCTTAATTCTCTTTCCGCCCCTTTTCTCCCTCGTTCCGTCCCCTTCTTAGAATAATGTGATTTTAAAGATACGGATCTTTTCATATTTTAATTTTGCGGTATTCTTTCCCATCCAAAAATTGCGCTATTTATCATGCGTGCAAGTTTCTGGCGGTAGAGCTTGGAACGAGATAGATTTAGGAAAGAATAGGGAAGAAATTGAATAACCCCCCAATTTCAAAATTAGCCGATTGCGTCGCCGAATAAAAATGAAATTTATTACTGAGACGTTCTCACGCAGTGGGTGGGTGAGATGACCACACATCGATATCCCATTTTGGCTCTTATTTCCTGTTGATATTATTAGATGAAAAAGACGGCGGCAGCCAAAAAATTTTTTTTTTACGTGGCTGATTTTTTCGATTCAGAATTTTCGACACAATAAACAAAAAAGAGAAAACGATAGGCTCGGATTGAAAGATAAATTTGCTTCGAAATTCAATCTCGAGAGGAAGGCACAGTGTAAAAGAATCCATTCCTTCGGCTGGGAAACATTTTTCCGTCCTCACGCATTCTCGGGTCTGCCAAAAAAAAAAGATCCAAATTGAAGTCCTCACTCGGTTTGTTTTCGAGCAATTCCGCTTCTTCTCCTTTGACCGCTCCTCCTCCCTTTTGTCTCCCTCTATCCTTTCTCCCTTTTCCGTCTCCCCTTTCTCTTCACCCCTTCCTTCCTCCCTCTCTCACAATCTCTCCCCCCTCCTCTTCCTCTTCACTCAAAACGGGGCCTCTCTAAACTCTCCAACACCTACTACGTCTAAAATCCTCTTCTGAATCTACCGTCAAGAAAAATCCTCCTCAGGATCCTTGACTTTTCCAATTACCGAATTACCCTTCCGCGTTCCTTCCTCCTCCGCCTTTTCCCCCTATCGACCTCTCCTCGCATTTTCTCCTTCCCCACTCCAATCAGCCGTACTCCCTCTTAGACCCACTTCCCCATCTATCAACTGCTCCCTCCCGCCACTAACTGCTGTTAGAAAAAAATTCCCCACTTCAAAAAATCACCCGCTACACGTCTTCTCCCATTCGGTTTCTCCTACTAGATTCCCTCTCGCCGTCTTCATTATTAAATCGATTCTAAACGGATTCCTCTCCTAGGGACCTCTCTCTCTCTACACCCCCTTGTCTACTCTTGTCGCTTTTTCCCCGAGCATCCTCTATCCGCCTCCCTACCCACTCCACGTCTCTTGTTTTTCTTTCCTTTATCAATCCCCCTCCTTCCCCGTTCTTTTTCCCACTATTGGCTTCCTCCCACAATATTTTCTCTTCCGTCTCTCTCTCCTCGCTTCTTACCGTCTACTCCTATTCGCTCTTTCGTCTGCTGCCTTTTACTTTCTATTCCATCCTACCAGGGACACTTTTCTCCAAATTATCGGAATTTCTTTCTTTCTATCTCGTACGTTTTCTTCCATTTCCGTTTGTTGATTACTTTTGCCTTCCCTTCCTCTCATACCGCCCTCTTCTTCGTCTTCTTAAATTAAATTCCTATTTCATAGTAGTAGCCCAACCCCTACTTTTCCTCCTTAGACTATTCCTATTACCTTTATACTTCCATATAATGAATTTGGGATCAAGATCTCCAAATCACATTTCCCCGTTGAATTTCATGGCTGGATGTTTATAAACAGTCCCGCGGTGGTCTCGGGAAACTCTGTTAAAGTATGTCCGTATGTTATAATATTATATATCTCGGTCGAATTCACGTAGTTTTTTTTGCCATATTTTCAGTAGGCGGGGATATGCAGGTAACCCGGAATATGGAATTTGTCAACGCCAAAAAATTAATATGAAAATCGACCGCGCGCAGAAAGTAATGACTAAATTTCAAAGAAATCGCGTGGGTAAATATTCCCTCGTAAATAGAACTGCGGAGAAGTGAAACAAATCATCTTAATGGAATTTTTTACTCCCTTTCTTTGTAAAAGATAGTATTAATAAGTGGAATTTTGGAAACATCATGGCATTGAAGCGCTTGAACTAAAAGACGAGGTGAAAGTGTTGTCACATGAGAATAAGAATCGTTTCTTCAGCGCGTACGGATTTTATTATCAGTGTCCATTCGAATTATATCGACATTAACCAGATTTCACCTTGATACTGTCGACATCAGTAGCAGTTCGGACGTTTGCCGTGACGTGTACATATGTGGGAATGACTGTAGGAGAAGTAAGGGAACGCCTGGCAGGGTGGTATACGGTAGGGATTTCGTGGATATCATAATCGCTTCGGTAATAGTGAAAAAATGCCTCGAACCCTGAAAATCATAATACGATCTATAAAGTTTTTTATCGTAATTAAGGTGTAACGTTGAACATAGGTTACAGCGTGCCAACTCGGCCTACTTGCAACGTTTTTTTATTAAATAATTTGTTTCCAAAGCGGGGTCGAGAAAGGTTTACAGAGAGTGGAGAATACGGAATGTTTTTGTATTATTTTCAATTTCATGTATGGATATATTTAGGGTGGAATTAATTTTATGCAAATAAATATAAAAATGACTGTAAAGAGATATTTATAATACGTAAAAATAAATATTGCATGTTTTATTTATGGACGGCGTTAAGGCCATCTACCGTGGGAGGGAGTCGCGATGAAGTCGGCTGCCGCGAGAGTGAGTCAGAAATGCTTCAAGTTCGGAAACCTCCCGAATGAAATAATAATGTTTGTTTTTCTTGCGTTATTTTCCTCTGCGGTTACAACTGTAGTATTGTATCGCTATTTTTCGCATAATTTAACCCATTTTCCCATTTTATTTTCCATATTCCTCAACTGTTTTCTTTTCTTCCTCTTTTAGATTCTCCTCCTTACCTTATTTCCTGCTCCTCTTTTCCTGCATCCTTACCGTCCTCGCCACCCATCCATTTTTGTCCCTTCCGGCCTTTATCTATTCTTTTCTCCCTCTCCATTCTTCCTTTCTCCCCCCTCCCCCCTCCACTACGCTCATCCGTTTCCCCCTACCTCTCTCCCTCTTCTCTAGCTCCCATACCTTCCTCCCCCTAATGCCCTATGAGAATATCCACTTGTCCGTGGCGGAAGCTTTCCTTTCTCTCACTCACTCCGCCAGGGTCGCAAAAGGGTAGTCCCTTTTCTGCTGGTCTGTCGTGTTTCTTATCTATCCTTTCCTCTCTTCCTGTCCCTTTCGTCCATTCCCTCCCTTCACCTCCTTTAACCCCCCGCTTCCGTTCTCGTCTTTCGCTTTGCCTTGTTTCCTTTCCGTCCTAGAGTCTTCCCGTTCTTTTTCACTTTAAAGAATGGAACAGTGTGCGTGAGAGAGGAACCTTCCGGACGACTTCTCTTCCTCATCTTTACCCTTTCCCTCTCTCTCTCAACGCCAAAAAGTAAAGAGCTTTATTGGCCGTTTTCATTATTGGTGAGACACAGTGAGGAAGGAGATGGAAGTTATTCGATCGCCTTTTATTAGTAAATAGTGGGAGTTTACTCTTTTTTTCCGTCTTCTCCTAGTTTTTAGCTATTCAGATAATTTCTTCTTTCTCTCTCTATCCACCTCGCACAAATATATATCGTTGCAAAATATATACGTATTTGGTAGGTTGTCGATTCTTTTTTTTCTCGAACTCGCATCCGTTTAGTTGGGTATTATTTTTTTCCTAGCGTACTCGGCAATACTGGTCTACGCGGAGTCTAATAATTTCGCGAAGTCGCCTTCCTTTTATTCCCTGCGTCTAAATTTACATGGAAATCCAACCGAAGCAGCAGTTTGACGGGGAGAAATAAAACCGTGTGGTGAGCGTATTTCCGTGTTGATCCCCATTCATGGCGGGAATGAACTCTGTAATGCTAGGTGCTAAGTTATTTTCTTCCGGCTGTTTATTCTCTAATAAATAGGTATGTTCCATTTCATGTTTTAGACGCTAAGTTATTACTGTGCCCTAAAAAATTTTCCTGATAAATCGCATTCAAAAGTGCAATGCTACTATTTTTAGCGTGTATTTTCACGTATTCGCAGCTATAAATTCCGTCGCGATTTGAAGCGTTTTCATTTAATGTCTCTCTGGAAATGTCAGTTATTTAGGGAACACTATTTGCTGTATTCGGTGATATAAACATACGTTTTGACTGGAGAAAATTGGAATTTGTGGTTACTTTTTAGTAATGTTATTGCCTTAAAAATAGTAACATTTTAAAACTAGGGTGAAAGTCGATAAAGTAAAAAATGATAATTCGTCCAAATTGTTACAGTAATTTTTGTAGCAAAATTATAAATATCACTAATTCATCTTGTGTTTGCGATATGTCTTACATATTGCATTTGGAATGCCCTATTCCTAAACTTGTAAACATAAAATGTAATACTAATTTCAGAATGTTTTAAAAATATATATATTTTATTTTCGAAAATATGAATTTTATTCCGAGTATATCATATTTAAAAAAGAAAACATTCCATCTAAGGGACACCGAAAATATTTCGCGACCTCCAGTTTGGGAACCACTGCATTAGGGTATGTTTAAAGTAAACAATATTGCTATTGTTGCGTAAGGAATACCCTCAAGATTTAATGCCGCAACCATGAAATGCACTCCTGTAATTTCTCTGCAAAATAATTTTTTTTGGAAAAATAATACTTGGCTTACGAACAGTGGCGGATTAAGGTATCTGAAGGCCCCAGGTGCAAAAAAATCGGGGGCCTCCAACTGACCGGGAGGGGGGTACTCAATCTACAAAAAATTTTACAACTTACGAATGGGAAGAAATTATGCAGCAGGTTAAATAAACTGAATTACAGAAATGCATAAATAGAAATTTTAATATTTATTATATGAACTTGCACATGTTGAAAAATAAACAAAAAATGAATTATAACTGCGAGACGTGTTTTCGAATGACGCAAGGGATGTTACGTTGTAACAAACCTAAGTAAAACACGAGATGTGTACGTGAGTAGTAGATTATACTGATTGTGAAATATTTTACTAAATAAAATATTGAAAAAAATCGAGTTTTTGCTGTTTTGAGGTCCCCCCATGAGTGTCGAGGCCCCAGGCGAGCGTCCCATGCGCCTGCGCGGTAATCCGCCACTGCTTACGAAGGATTTAGGAAATAGATACAAGCCACAACATACCTTTCGTTGAGTCGCTACCTTTCTATTTATTTATAGATATCCTATTTTAGTCGATGACTGGTAACTATTTATTCCTCTCTTCCGAACTGATACAATTTCCTCTTTAGTTTTTCTGTCGTTCTCTCGCGTCTTCAAGTGGATGTATCGTTCTCGGAAGACTTCTGTTATTTTCCTCCATTCTTTCATTACCGCCTCCTCGATTCCCGCAGTTTCCTCTTCGTATCACGTTTCTAACTTCATTTCAATGGCTCTCCATGTTGCTCCGCCCTCGCGTCCGTCTCGATAAGTCGACCTATTTCCTTTCGTTCTAATTCCTTTCCTCAAAGCTGCCTCCGACGTTTCTGTTCTTTCGCATTATTCCGCGATTCCTCTCCCTTCTTCCAACTTTTCTTCTTCTTCAGTTGTCTCTCTCCATTCCACTTCTCATTGCCAGTTTACCAACGCCATCAATTTCTATCGGGCTTTCTATTATTACTTAACGCTTTTCCTCCATGATAGGTTAAAGCAGGGATCGGCAACCTATGGCCACTTTTCGGAACGCGATGCGACGATGAAAAATTGATCTTTAAAATTTACCACAGACACTTCCATATTCGCCCATTAAAATTATTGCCATTAAAATTTGATTGTTGAAATTTTAACACCAAATAATGTTCAGACTTTATTTTTACTTAAAAGTTACTACAGGATCCTTGGATAGCTTCAGTTGTAAACTCTTATCCAGCTTACCGTATAGTTAGAAACTTTCGGTATGGTCTGCCATGTAGAAAAGTTTCCGAAGTCTTAAATGAATCTTTATCTCGGCTACATTTTATAAAGAAATCCATTATGTTACTAATGGCAGTTATCTTGAGAATTGTTTATCCGCGATAAGCTTAAAACAATTTCGGAAACTAAAATCAGTGGCTTAAAAGGAAAAATGACTAAGGCAATCTGCCTCATCCATAGAAAGAATAGTTCTCTACACCATAATCGAGGCAATTTTCCAATAATTATTAATTTCGTTTGATGTGATATTTGTTGACTTACTCTGTCCTATCTGTGGAAAATGAAGCATTTGCGTGCCGTTTGGATATTGCTGTCGAGCACAGTCGGAATCTGTAATTCATTTAAATATAAAACTCAGTTTCATTGTCCCATTCATGAGCAAGGTTAGCGTGAGACATTTGCGTCGAAGTGATTTTGAAGCTTTTTTACTTCCAAGATTTGCTGTATTACCCACTATAAATGTTGAATCTAAAAACTTGGCTGTTATTTCCTTTTACACGAAAAGCAGTGATAAAAGTGATTTATTTAAATACGTCATTGCTAAATTACCTATCCGGAGCATCGTTTCATAGTTTGCTTGAATATGAAGTTTTTGCCATAATCTATTTAAAACCTCAATCGTATACAACTGAAACGTAATTATTCGCACTAAAGTTACATTACATTTCTTTCTTTAAATGACATGTTTAATTTGTGCGTGTGCTTGAGATCATAGCATGGAATATTATTATATTACTTTGTCTGTGTCAAGAGACTGTGCCCTTGGCTAGCGATTATTTTCATCTACGACAATGAATTGAACCCTTATTTTTCCACCAATTCCGTCAACTTTCACTCTATTTAATTAAACGTTCGCTTCAAATTCGGGAAAGGGACCTCTTTGCCACTCTTCTTTACGCAAACTCCCATTAACAAGGGGAAAAAAAATCCACCTTTTTTCGTAAAAAAAACCCCTCGCGATTCTTCCCGACACTTTCCTACAAAGGTAGAGAGAGGCCCTTTCCTCGAATTAAAAGACACCTTTCATTCCAACTTGTCCCATCAGTGCCCTTCGAGTTTCTTGTTCCTTTCTCGCCCCCTTTCCTCCCCTCTCTCTCTCCTTCCATTTCTCTCCATCTTCCCCGCTGCCTTTCTCTCCACTCCCCCCCTCCCCCCTCCTCTCCCTTTCTCTCCGTCCGACACAATCTCTCGACCCGTCTTTTCCTTTCTTTTTAAACCTGTGGAGTGACATTCGAAAGGGATTAAATCGAAGTCGCGTATTCCCCGAACCCCTCCCCCTAAAACCTCTCTCTCTCTCTCTTCCTCTTCCTCCTTCCTAGTTTTCGTACGCTCCTCTTTTCCTTTACTCTCGCCGTCCCTTCCTTCCGTCCCATCCTTGGAAGATATAATTATTCCGCTTCCCCTAGAATTTTCATCCGCTCTCAAGTTTCCAATTTTTTAAATCGCGAATTTGCATAACTCCAACGTCAATGTCCCATCCTTTCACTCTTGTCACATTTCGGACATGTACTTCTTCCGCCTCGCTTCTTGGCCTCCCTCCCTCCCTCCCTCCCTCTCCCTTACGTCATTCCTCTTCCTTCTCTCCCGGCGCCCGGATGCCGTGCCAATCTTACGTCAACCATTTCCATTTCTAAAGTAACTTGTCACTTTCATATCGCTTAAAAGTTCCATTCTGTAAGTGCGGATCACCTCTTTACTCTTCGTCCTCCCTCCCACTTCGTCGAGTTTAGTTTTATCGACCATTTCACTTAAAAAAAAATGAGGAAGGAGGGGGCTGTAGAATTATTATAGGAACAGCTCCGTGCATATTCTGCTTTTCTTCCTAAGCGAGGAGTTTTCCTTCGCGTCAGTTTTAAGGTCTCACGTAATTGGTCCATCGGGGGGGCCTCCCCTCTTTGTCTCTCACGTAGAGTGGAGGAGGGTCGTTCATTCACCGCCGCACATCTTTCCAATTAAAAGGCCTTTTGCCTGCTAATCACCCCCACGTTGTCCCGTTTAACGTGCCACGCCCACTCCGTCCCCGTATTCTCGCCCAGCGATCACCCGGAGGCACCTGGGATGGCTCTTCCGTCTTATCTTTGATACAATACCAAGCCGATGCGCGAGTTTACAAAATGGAACGTTTGCTTGCTATTACTGCAGTTTTTGTTAAGTTCTTGTAAGTCAATTTTATTGTGAATTATCTTTTAATTTCCTGTTTACCGTCATAGCCGTTTTTCCGCGCAATTCCTAGGCAGCCTTCAATGTGTTTCTCATATGAATGGATATTACATGCAGGCCATATATAATTATACGTATGCCTCTCTGTCACGTGATATGGCAGAGAGGGAAACGTATAAGGTCTTTCGTTGGATTTTTCGTGTTTTTATTTTTGTTACCATTATAATATTTTTAGTGAAAATTGTATTTTCAAAGAAAAAGATCTAGCAAAGAAAGCTCCGCGTTTTCATCGATACAGGATCGCGAGGTATGTAATGGTATCACTTTCGTTTTTAATAAAAATGAACGAGTGCTCAGCATCTAATATTATTCGATTATTTGCCAATATTAGATTGATTTTGACTTTCTCATATATGAAGTATTTATACTGAGATAGTATTGTAATCGCGAAAAAATTCGACCTCGAGATTTTGATGGAAATATACGTTTTTGGTGTAGCCGACTCCGAAAAAGTGGTTTTCGCAATTCCGTCTGTCCGTTTGTTCGCGGCTCTAGAGCCTAAACGGTAGAGAGAAATGAATAGAATCTCGTACTTAGGCATTTTATCATACAGAATAGAAACTGTGAAGAAATCGTTGACATTGCTCAATAATTAAGGGCAGTTTATTCTAGGCAATTTTAAAAACAATTTGATTTTCTCAAAAACGACTTAAACTATTTTGATCAAATTTCGTACAGTCACTTGGGATTACGTCATCAATAATACTACATAGTTCATATTTTTTGATAAATGAATATAAGGCTAGTTTATTCTTGGGCAACTTTAACAACAATTGGATTTTCCAAAAACGGCTCATACGATTTTCATCAAATTTCGTATAGTTATTTAAGTTGATGTTTGTAACAATTCCACATAGTTCATGTTTTTTTCAAAAGATTGCTAAACGTCGCATTAGTATATGAGAAAGTTTGTGCAATGTAGATACACTGTACCGATTTTTTCTCACAATCAGTAGGATTGACTTGCTTTCTGTTAAGAATTTTTCTGTGGGTGAAGTTGTCGCTTGTTCTCCTCCTTCCCTCGCAAACTTCCCGTCTCTTATAACCCCTTCCTTTCTTAGGACCCTTGCCTACCATCTTATCTCACCGCCTTTTCCTTTTCAATTTCCCATCGTAACTCCACGTCTTATACTGCCCATCTCACGATAACCTCCTCCTCCTCCATCACCGGTCTTGACGTCCCTTCTTCAGTCCTCCTCCCTCCCCGTCCTTCAGTCCCAACACTTAATCGTTGCCGTCTCCTCAAACTCACCACATAAAACAATGCACAGCTCGGTAATCTTTACGTTATCTCCCCCCCCCCTCAACTTGCCTTTAATGCCGTATTTTAGTCTGCATTACGGGTGTAACCACAGTTCCCTATCTTCGAAACGGTTCGCCCTTATAATTTAATGTATGGCGCACGTTATTTGGCGTTGTTTATTGATAAAATTCGTATGCATTCGTGTCCCGTGTACGTATATATATATATGTCTTTGCTGCAGTTTTCATTATTAAAAACAAAGTATTTACTTGATGTACCTATATTTCTTTGCGTAATATGAGTGCGTTCTCGATTAAATAGTCGATTTTCCTTCTATGAGGCGGTCGTCTTTATATTTTATGCTGTATGCTATATCGAAGATTGGCTCGTCTGGATCTAACCCTAATAAAACACGATTATCCAGCTTGTTATCTTAAATCGTGTCCAACCATTCCCTTCCCTCAACTCCTAACCGTATACCTAATAATCTGACCTATCTCTTTCTCCCTTCCTCCTCTTACCCCCCCCTCAATCACATCCCAAAGCACCCTTTTCCTACCGTTTCTTCCATCCTACCTTTTCTTTCCTTTTTTCCCGCCATTTTTCTTCCTTACCTTTCCTGCCTTCCTGCCTCCTTTCATCCTTCCTCGATTTTTCTCAATATCTTCCCATTCCGTCCTCACTATTGATTACTCTCTTTTATTGCTTATTTATCACTTTTCTCTCTGCTTTCCCTTTCCTGAAATATTTTTTGTTCTTATTCCTTGCCGTTATCTTACAACTTCTACTTTTCCATTCTCTCACATGCATTTTTACTTTCCCGCAGCGCATTGAATGTGTTATCTATCCTTAGTTTTCTCTACTTATACGTGTCCGTCCAAAAATCTCCATTTTTTTCTTGCCCCATTTTCGGCCTTCCTACCCTTTTACCCCCTTCACAAAACCTTACCTCTTTCCGCTTCCTACTTTCTTCCTATTCTCTTTTTTTCTCTTCTCTCCATCTCTCTCTCCTCTTTCCACTTAACTGGCCCCTTCGTACTATCTTATCTCCGATCGGCCACTTAACCCTGACGACCAAGAGTCTTCTTTGTTTTGTTTTTTTTTTTTAAACAACCGACTCGCATGGACGAGCTGCATCCACGTACGCCGTTACTGCCCGACACTTCCTCACTCCCCCTATTTTGCCCTCTCTCGCCTCCTCATTTTCCATCTCCTCGCACTCACGTGACCCGTCTCTAATAATTTAACGTAACGCCGGCCTTATGCAGCGTTACCTCCAGTCTACTACGAGTCAGTTTGAATGCAGGCCAAACATTATCTTAATGCAGGTTCCACTCCCTCGTCGGCTATTATTTCCCTCTTTTACGCCGCTTATTAGATTTCTTAAATTCCGCTCTTCCTTCCCATTATCGTCTCGTGTGCCGTAAGATTTTTTTTTTATCTCTCTCACGGAAGTTGACCTAAAAGCTTAGGTTTTTATATGTACTCTATAGATTTTAAGTGGAGACATCGCTAGGCGTTTTATTATCTCAATTTTCCTAGGATCAGAATCTTGTTTTAATTATATCTTGTTAAGAGGGTATATCGGTGTGTCTGGCTCTCTCTGCTAGGGTCGCGGGTTCGAATCCTGCCGAGAGCATGGCCGTCTTTCTTACCGTTAACAGCAGCAGATAAATGCTGTTTAATGCCGTTTAAGAGCTAGTTAAAATGCATATAAAAATAAGTAAGTTTGACTCTCAGATCTTTTGCTGTTTCTGCGCGAATAGTCAAAGCATTTTAATTTACTAGTAACACTTATATTATAATAGACTTTATTTTTTATCTATTTTACTGTTTGTACAAAATAGCCTACCTGTTCGTCTAAAAAGTGGGGGGACAGGGTGCTGATGATAGAGCATAAAAAAACAAAGAAAAATGTATTTCCTTTGCGTTTAGTTTTTTCATATTAGTGAGTACTGAGCGATCCGCGAGCGGAATCGCCGGAGCATCAGAGTTATTTACTTAAAATACGATATTTTAAATTCTGGGGCCTAAAAATATGTTAGGAATTTGTGATTCATTATTTGTGTTAACTTTAATTTTCTACATTTTAATTTTTTGTCGACGGTATTTAATTGCGACGTCAGCCTTCGATTAAAAAAAATTGTGCGGATACAATAGTATTCTGCGCATGAGTAAGTTTTCATTTGAACCGCACCTGAATAATTGGTGTGATTATCTCTTCCTCTATTACTCCTCTTCTTTATAACGAACAATTGCCATCCCTCTAACCGTTCTCTCTCTTTACGCTCCTGTCTCACCCACCACTTTCATCTCCTCTTTCCTTCGCTTGCTGCACCTGGGTTTATATCCCATTCCTCCCTTATGCCCCCTGTGGTCCTGTAACGCGCTGATCTCTCCTAATTAAGGGAGAGATGGATCACTTTCGCCCCCAGTCTCTCCCTGTCCGCGTTCCTCCATTTTCTTAATCCATCCTCCGCTTCATTAATTTTGCATCAACCTTTTACGTGTATGGTGGATGGCATACCTTCAGGGGGACGTTCAGTTCACTTTTAACGGCTTTAATAATTTTTTAATTCCGTGTTCTGTGTGGTTTAGAACGTTTTTTACTGAATTACCTGCGTTAAAATTTTAATTATGATTCATGCATTAATATTCGTATGATTGCTGTTTCCTAATATAGTTTGATTAAGTACCATATTTTTACTTTCTCCATACGTAGTAATGGGAAAGTATTGTATTCATGAAAAAAATCGACTTCGAGATTTCAACGGAAATACATGTTTTGAGGTCCCTAGAACACGTTTAGACTATTTTCGGAATGATGTGTGTGTGCGTGTGTGTATGTGATTGTGGGCGCTCTAACTCAAAAGGTACTTGCCATATCGTTACCAAATTTCATATATAACACTTTAGGATGAGCACAAAGAACTGATTAGTTTTTGAGTAATGACGGCTTACCGGAAGTCGAGGTTTATTCGAAACCCGATTCGGTTTGTGCGATATTCCTCCGTTAAAACATCATTATTGTATATACAATTCTATATAAAGGTTATAGAAAATGTAATTTCCTACAATTTTCATTTGAAGGAATTTTCCATAGCGGCTATTGTTTAGGAATTATTTATGAATAATCGTTTTTTTCGGTTTCCGTCAAATATCTCCTTAAAAACGTCGTTATTGGTAATCTTCGTGAGGACCAAAGTTGTAGAGAATAATATTTCTTCCAAGTTTTGTTTGAAACAAATTTTGGTAGAACCATCCATTTCGGATATATTTCGCTTTATCTTAATACCAGGATACAGCGCCAACACCATGTAGCGGTGAATTCTGTAAACATTCAAAATATACGTAATTTACGGCAACAAGGGCGTGTCTTCTTTTACGATACGAAATAATAATTTTGCCTCGTAATATTATTCATAATAATTTAAATATCTATACCCCAAATATGGAGAAAGTCATGTGTTGGCCACATCAGATTTTTATATTTACACTTGATCGATGTTACAAAGTGTTACGATATCCAGCGATTTATGCTAGATATTCATTTCATTTCAGTCTAGTATTAAGCCGATACAATTTAAGCGGTTAAAGTCAATGACAAAAATTAATGGATTAATGGAAAGCTATCTATAATGAAAACGAGGAAAAATATTTACAGAGATCTGTTACTTCGACAATCTGCTGTTGTCTGAAATGTGACTCATGTATTGTCTTGATTCATTACTTAACGATTATGACTTAGATGAAAGTCATGGGAATAATTTGTTTCAAGTTGTTCATTGAATTTGTAATTACAACACTAAAAATTATGAAGTATCATAATGGCGTAGTCTATTTCTTATATCGTGAAACTTGTTTCATATTGACGTTCTTAAAACAGAGGTTGGAAGAACTTGAAGGGATAAAATATTATATTTGATCTAGGATTCCGCCACTTGGAGTTTATATATAAAAAAAGAATACTAACAGTATATAATGGACGATTATTCGGTTGCGCTCCATATACGATAATATATAGAATATGTGGTAGTATTGTGGATACACTGCTTATTAATTAGTTTGAAGCAAACAAGAAATAGGGTTGAGCGATAATCGATAAAGAGTTCGACTACGACTGCCTTATGTAGAAGAAAGATGTGGTATATTTACTCCGAGAAAATATGATATGATATATGATAAAAATATTTTGTATCATATGTTATATTGTTCTAATGTTGATATTTTTATAGATTCAAATTTTCATAGGTTTTAATTCATTATAGTTACCTTAATCTTTCCTAACAATTATAATGTGATTCTTATCACTAATTATTTTTATTTCGAGGTAATGGAGAATTTTATTGAACGAAATATTGTACTAAATTTGGATTATTTTAACTCTAACATATCTCCCTTTATTTTTTTAAAAACCTCCCTGCTTTGGAGTCTGATCTTAAATTTTCTTTTCTATATTTATCGCATGGTGTATCAAATACTATATATCCCATGCTATATTTTATTATAAGTAAGAATAAACTTGACATAGCTTGGTGTGATTGGCTTGGTAGTGTACGCAGATGGCGTGGTGGTTTCCCGTTGCCTTCCACGCCGTGCACACGGAAGGAAGGAGGGAAACCCGGTTGCCGGCATTAGCATACTCTTACACAGAGCACCAAGAGGGCCAACTTCTTAACGTTCCTTCCAAAGGACGGGCGCTGATTTGTGTGTTCTCCTCAGTTTTCGTTTCCTCGTCTCGTTCTCTTAGTTCGTACACACACAGATAGGGGGCCGAATAAACTATGAAAAAATCCCACTTTCGCAGGATTCCTGTCCGCTACCTTTTAGATCAGCAGTCGAGTAGTAGGCCAGCGCCTTAACCACTACATTGCCGACACCCCTATATAGTAAATTAACTGAATTTTGAAACTTAAAGATATTGAATGCCATATTTTACCAAACTCTAAATGAAACTTCTCCTCTCAATTTTTTTCTAGTGCCTTTTCCTCGTCAAGTTTAAATCTATAATCCATATCAAGTGAAAAATTTTTGTATTGCTTTTTCATGAAGTGAATGAAATTTCTGTGTTCTTCTGACATTGTTTATAGATTATTATTATCAGATATATTTCCAGTTATTATGTAAAGGACCGCAATGTTAGAATTCAATCGAAATTATTTTCTTTCATTTCTTTTAGGAAAAACATTGGTGGATCTTTTCCCAAGATGGTTCAGTCGAAATACGCATCTGAAGTTTCAACCGATTTCTGGCTACCAGAGTCGACTTCGTCGGATGGGTAAGCCGCCTTCAAGACTAAATTTTAAACTATATCAATTGTATTTTCCATATACAATCGATTAACTCGTGAATATTTATGGCATTATCAGTAAACTTTCATTTAGGAAGTGTGTGTGTGTATCTTTTAATCAGGATTTGACGATTGTATTCTATTATAAACAGAAGCAATAAATTTAAACCCAGCAAAACCACGCGCCTTCGAAAGTTTATGTAAGAGCGACTGCTTTCTTTCGAACAATCGAATACGAGTTTTTCTTACGGATAAGGTGAGGACACCTTCGAATCTGGCTTTATCTTTCTTATTTACCTATCAAGTGTGGGACACTCCGTTCGACCCTTCGATTGTGTGTGCCGTTCGGTTCGGTGTGCTGCTGAAGATAATAACCTCTTTCCTACCGCTTCGTCCTTTCAACGCACGTCCCTTTCATTTCGCACGAAACTGCCTGCTTTTCCCCTAACCGAGTGTCTTCGCTGCGATCGCAGTGAACAGATAATGCGAGTCCGTTGGTGGTGAGGGGGTTACTCGCCGTTTCACTCCCTGGAGCTTATCCAATCGCAGAAAACCCTAATCCTCCCTCTCCTTCCATAAGACTCGCACGTTGCGTCACCTTTGGTCTTCCAGTGAAAAGCCGAGGATTACTCGATATTCCGAAAGACCTTTCAGGACAACGGTCCCAGCGTGCATTTGTCGGATATCGGGGTGTCAAGAAGCTGTTCTTATAGCTTTGCGGTTTTGGAGGTCGGGTTTCGTGTTTACGCATGATATACGCGGCGTGTATCGTGTTGTACCTGGGATACACCGCAATTATTTCGTCTTGACGGAAAATTTACGTCGATAAAATGATGAGTAATATGGCAGGATATTTATTTTGATAGATTCGTTTTGCTTCGATGGATGAGGTATTTTTGTTTTTTTTATCGGTTAAGAGAGAGGAATTGTACCATTTTCGTACGTACGAATATCTTCAGGAAAATCAATCATATTATATTGGGCTTCAAGTAATAAAAACATTCTTCATCAAAATGATGCCCATTTGAATAGAAATCTTTTGTATTTATGGTGCTCAAACCTTTTGTCTGGAGGCACGCATAATTCATTTCTACGCTAATCTCGGACCCCTCGCATTCGAAAATATAGTTAATGAATAATTTATGGAGGCTTAACATTTAAGTTTGCTTTTAATTAGTTTATCTGTCATGGGAATAGAGAGGCAAAGAAGAAATATATTGCTTTTATAATTTCCTATTTTTATTTTGTTACATCGTATACCTTAATTGTTAAATTCGTGGTAGGCCGTATAAGGCCCGCGAGCCGTGGTTTGGGTACCACTGGATTTCATTTATAATATCTCTTAAAGATTTGGTATTTCTTACATCTTGATCTAAGAGAAAATATTTATGTATACAGGTTTATTTAATAGGAGAAATAAAATGCCTTAATCATGAATGATAATGAAAAATTCCTAATATGAAATAAACTCTTTAGGTAAAAAAATGGCTGGGCAGTTTTTGTCCTTGAAATTGGGAATCTAGCATTTAATTGTAAGATTTTGTACGCGTTTGGTGAAAAACATTTCATAGTTCTCTTCTGTTTTTGGTGTAACGTTGAACGTCGTTGAACTAATTTGTGTATACTTTTGAGTACTCATACCACTTACCGATTCATCTTTCTGTGAAGTACTGGATACAGAAGTAATTATCCGTAACAATACTATTACCTCTGCTATTATGGATGGGCATATATCCAGTATTAGATATCAATTGCGTACGTGAAGTGGTCGGAATGCACCTTTCTCTAATGATAAATTATACTGGTGGATTATCTTTTTTCTTCGAAAATAAATTTCAGAAATAGATTAAAAGGAGGAAACTAATATAAAGGGTAAGGTCAGAAATTAAATTCTTGGAAACGGTAAAATGTTAGGTTAATATTGCATTTTGTGTTAGCACACGAACTCTGAAGCTTTAAAATGATAAGAAAATACAAAGAAGCATAACAGCAAAATAAGCGAATCATCTTATGAATCAGCTCAAGCTGCCGTAAGAAATTATTATAGGTCTAATAATATAGGCCATGAAAAATAGATTCGTAAAGGAAATTTTCGCATTAATATAACTTTTGATTGTGTCACAGTTTCTGAACTAAATCTGTTATTAATTCAATCGAATTTCTGCCGAAAAATCGTCTAAAAATTGCGAATTATACGTGCTGACGTACTTCGTATATCTTATAATTTGCATTTTCCCATCAGTTTTAATTAAGACACGATAGAAAAATATTATATAGCGTGGTCACTAGTAGAAACGAATTTCGATTCCTTCCTTTGGAAATGACAATGGAATTTATTGTTACTACCTTGGTAAGGCTAATACTCTTATAAAGATTAGACTCTCGCCTATATTTAGTGTATATCTTGAATTACTTAGCTTTTTTACTTTCTCCATACGTAGTAATGGGAAAGTATTGTGATCACGAAAAAAATCTACTTCGAGGTTTCAACGGAAATACACGTTTTGAGGTCCCTAGAACACGTGTAGGCTATTTTTGGAATGATATCTGTGTCTGTGTGGATGTATGTGATTGTGGGCACTCTAACTCAAAAAGTACTTGCCATATCGTTCCCAAATTTCATATATAACACTATAGTATGAGCACAAAGAACTGATTAGTTTTTGGACAAAACCTGTTAATCGGAAGTCGAGGTTTATTCGAAACCCGAATCGGTTTTTACGATATTTCTCCGATAATACCTCATTATTGTATACATTGACCATTACAAAAAATGTAGAAAATATAATTTCCTACATCTTTTATTCCAAACAATTTTCCATAGCAGTTATTGTTTAGGAATTATGAATAATCGGTTTTTTCGGTTTCCGTCAAATATCTCCTTAAAAACGTCGTTATTGGTCATCTTCGTAAGAACCAAAGTTGTAGAGAATAATATTTCTTCCAAGTTTTGTTTGAAACAAATTTTCGTAAAACCATCCATTTCGGAGATATTTTGCTTATTCGTAAATTTTCAGTGTACAGAGCCACCACCATGTAGCGGTGAATTCTGTAAACATATTCAGAATATACGTAATTTACGGCAATAAGGACGACTGTATTCTTTTACGATAGGAAATTATAATTTTGCCTTATAATGCTATTCATAATAATTTAAATAACTATACCCCAAATATGGGGAAAATCGTGTTGGTCACATCAGATTTTATTTATTTTAACGATCCTATAAAATAGTAGTCCCAGAAACACAGTGTTCACGCAGTTTTTTTCCTTCAATCTCGTTAAGCGAGTCTCTGCTTAAGAATTTGTTTGGCTGTCCTCTACAGCGATGACACAAAGAAAGGAAGATTGTTTTATGGTTCTTTCAGGAGAGCATACATTAATTTCAGGGTCTACAATTCCTTCCGGGTCACAGCACATCCGAGGCTAGTCGGTACCGACTGCGCGGTGGGGTTGGCGGCGAGAGGAAGAAGTGGAAGAGATAGAGGAGGAGTTGAAGAGAAGGGGAGAGGACGACATGGAGGAGAATGTTTAGGAAGGAAGAGGGTGATCAACGAAAGGAGAAAAGGAATATAAAGAAGAGAGAAGGGATTAAGTGGGGAAATGGAAAATGGGATGTACGGAGGAAAGGAAAAAGAGGGAGAAGACGGACGAAAAAAAGGAAACCTGGAGAAGGGAAAGAGTGGATGAGAAAAAGAATAGAGAATGGAGGAAACGGAAAAGAGGGAAGAAAGCAGATTGCGCGCGCGGAGGAGAGTGAAGCTGAGGCTTTGAGATGTTCGTAGGGAGATGTGAAAGAGAGCAATAGAATAGGATTGCAAGCGAATTCCGTTCATCCGGCTCTTGGTTCCGGGGCAGAATTTGTATTTCATCGGAAAACGTGACTCAAAGACGATTTGGGGCAGAGGTTATGGAAGTTAAAAGGGCAAAATGTATTATGAGGAATAAACGAGTTCAAATTTTGTTTCTCATAAAGTTGCATCTTCCGTGTGCATACACGTAATTTAAAAGAAATTATAAATCCTAAATGTGGGGAGTAGTAATTCACGTTTATGGCCAAAATTCATTGAATAACATGGAGATAAAAAAGTAGTGATAGGCATCGTGCATAATCTGACAAAAACATTTGATACTTTGTGTAAAGCTTTAACGAAAATCCGGTTAATGTAATTTCCTACAACTTTCATTTGAAACAATTTTCCATAGCAGTTATTGTTTAGGAATTGTTTATGAATAATCGGTTTTTTCGGTTTCCGTCAAATATCTCCTTAAAAACGTCGTAATTGGTCGTCTTCGTCAGGACCAAAGTTGTACAGAATAATATTTCTTCCAAGTTTTGTTTTAAACAAATTTTCGTAGATATTTTGCTTTTTCTTAATTTCCAGTATACAGCGCCACCACCATGTAGCGGTGAATTCTGTAAACATATTCAAAATATACCTAATTTACGACAGTAAGGAAGACTATTCTTTTACAATAGGAGTTAATAATTTTGCCTTATAATGTTATTCATAATAATTTAAATATCTATACCCCAAATATGGAGAAAGTCTTGTGTTGGGCACACTCGCTCGCCAAACCCCCCCCCCCCCCCCCCCATTTGCTTGATGTTTCTTCGTTCCTTCCATGTACTTATTGGATTTAGAGGAGTTTAGCAGGAATATATTTGAATATAAGTTTAATGAATATATTTTATAAGGGATGTATATTTGGTTTTTAATAACAAATTTAGAAAAAAAGTTGAATAAATCGATAAAAAATAAGCTTAGAGGGCGGACATTCCCGGAGATTAAAAATGGCTGAAGTATAGAGCGTTAAAGAGTGAGAGAGAGGACCAGAAATAGGATTTTAGTAATATAGATAAAAAATATAAATAGCATGAATACTGCGTTCGATTTATGTACATTAAATTCATGTCTTCGGACATTTCGAGCAAGTTTTAATCTTATTTTGGATCTTTAAGCCTTTATTTCAGTGCATATGCACGGAAATTACCGAAGACGACAATACCGGTAACCATGGAATCTTATTATTGAAATGTTAAAAAAATTATCAACACTCGAGTATAAATTCTAAATATGAGCGATTTCGAATTAGATTGAGTTTTCGACGGTAAGAATAAGAATACTCATTCATTTTGGCGTGTTTTAGCGCAAATTTCCCGTCGATAACTTAATTTTAAGAGATTTTAAAGAGTAAAAGAATGAAAGCCTACAAACCAAAAAGGTGATTTTTACGTGTAATCTTATGGGAAACGACATTCATCCTCTGAAGTCGAACCCATGACCTTTTTCGAAATTTTGTAGTCACAATGTAAAGATTCATGAAAACTGAAATCCTGAGAAATTACAGGCTTCTAAGTTCATTTCTAATTGAGTTATTCACATGATTGCCATTATGATTTTATAATATAGAGAGAAATGAAATCTTTGTTCAAATTATCCTCTCGCATCTAAATGAAATCCATAAAACGCTCAACGCTGAAGGAACTATGAGAAGAAAGAAAGACTGGCCACAGCCTATACTGTTGTCGTGTTTCAGCTTCCCGATGAAATGCGACATAATCTCTCGAATTTATAACAGAAAGTTTAATTGGAATAATGTATTCTGTTACATGAAGGCAACGCTCGCATGCTTTAACTAAAAACATTTGAGCAGAAAAAGACCGGAATCCAAGCATTTAAAATGTGTAACGCATTTTCGCAGTACTGGTTTCTATATTCCCTAATGCCATTTCGTTTTTCACTTGTTTACTGAGAAAATAAAAATTCATCGGTTTATCGGGAGAGGAACTTTTTCTATTGAAACCATTGTTCGTGCAGCTCAAACCGGTATATTTGAAATTAGGTTCACCATAAAAATTTATATAAAAAATTTTGTCTGAAGCTACTTTACTAACAGGCAGTGCCTTAACTAGGGTATGGCGAAAGGTGGGATTTTCCATAGGTGCCGCTTGCAAAAGGCGTCAAACACTCCCGAAAAAAGTGCCAAAAGTCCATTTTCCCATAAATATTTATTATTTTAATACTCAAACGTCGATTTATACGTAATAAAAACGCTGTCATTCTTTATTAAAACGCAAAAAAATATATCCTACACAACCAAGATATATATTTCCTAAAATTTTGCCATAGGCGCCATATCGCCTAGGTACGTCTCTGCTTGCATGTATTGTTAAGGCGTAAATTGCTAATGTTTTTGCCGTTTAATATAATTAGAACATTAAAAATTTTATTTTATTAAATCGGAATGCATTGTTGGACGTCACAGTATATAATCTCCTCTTCCTTATCTAAAATACATTGTCATAATTTCCTTGTTTTCCACGTTATAAAATTTCATCTGTACAGCTTTAACGAAATTAGCAGTTGCGAAGCAGCATACTTCCTCTAGTTTACGAAATTTGAACTAAATTGATAATTATGGAGAATTATTAAAAATTCGTTAGAATTAAATATTTATTGTTCACTTTTAATCGTTCGATGTCCTCCTAGGTTAATTTTTTCGTAAAATTCCAGCTAAATAACGGCTAATTAATCTGCCTTGGAAAAAGCGCATAATTAAATATCTTTATCATATTAAATTCCTGTAGGCAGAGCTATTCCCTTTTCAAGGACAATTTATATTCAATTATAAACAAATGATTTTTTTTTGGCTTCCGCTGGTATGAAAGGATAATGAATATTGCAGTAGTTGGGATTCACATAATACCATGCCAAATATTCGCAGACCTGGAAAAATGTGATTAAATAATAAACAAACGGCGGAATTTTTCCGTATGAGGAAAACAATTTTTCCCCTCAATGTTTTTTCAGATAATTTCATTAAATTGATTAACGTTCGGCGCGAGGATATTGCAGTCATGTCTTCGCAAAAAGTTAGTATTTCGTAATATTTATCGCTGCGGAGTCTGGATTGAATATTATACGGTAAACTGGCGATTAAAAAATGTAGTGTTTGTGAAATAAAGTGAATGCGAAATAAACTTCTTAATGGAAATTTCCAATCATATAATCAAAATCAATGGTCAAGTGCGCAGTACGTGAATGCATGCTCATGGTATGCGTGCTGTGTGTTTGTAACTAAAACCGAGAAAATTAAATTTAAAAATATCAGAAAGCCGCCTTGATAAAACAAGAAAAGAAAGGATTTTGTTTTGTCAAATCTTCTAAACCCGATTTAATGTTTTAGCGTTTTTTACAAGCTTGTTTCCTTTCCCGCTAGTGATTAGAATCCGCGTTATGTAAATGTAAACTAGGACGCTATAATATCCGTTCTGCAAAATTAAGCTATTGAATCTAATGTAAGTGTTACAATTATTTTCTATGATCTTATTTGTTTTTCACACATTGAATATGTATTGGTTGGGATGAACGCTTTTATAATAAAAAATCGAGTTTCCCCTTTTTAGGCGCGTCCTGCTTCCAACTTGAGCGCCTGTTAGCATCGATCTGTCCGTCCGTCCGCATGTTCGTTTTCGGCTTCGGATTTTCATGAAGTTCGATATTAAGAACTTACAATTGAAGATAATAAGAAAATCACATACATGAATCACGTACGCCAATCAAGGGTACCACTTTACCGGTGACAGAAAATGAACTTTCCGTCATATCTCGTAAAGTATAGGTCATATCAAAATATTTTTCAAATAAAACTTGTAGAACTGATAAATTGGAGTATTTCTTTTCCTATACATTTTTATCGTAGGAGTAGACGTTATCAATAAAATCAAACAAGAATGTCTTAATTCATGATTACTTCTTCATTGTTGCTAACATAAACAATCTCACAAACAAACGTTTAATTTCCTTACGTGTGCATGAAATATTTTTAAATAGGAAGAAAATGGATTATTTATGACGATTAAAAGAACTTTAAAACCCTATTTCCCTTGCGTACCCGTATATCATTTCTTTCAAATACTCCATTGCACGAAACGCCCATTTGTGACACGCAGTACACTTTCCTAAATTGTTTGCTGACTGTGATAGGAATCAATTAATCACAATCTAAAAAAAACTGCCAGCTAGACCTTAGAATCCTCTCAAAGTTAAGCCTTCCAGCATTTCAGAATTATTTTTTGAGTTTTGAATTATCCAACTATGGAAAAAATAACTATGGGAAAATTTATTTCGAAAAAACTGTTGATTGAAAATATCACCTAACTAAAAAAAATTGTGAAAGATATTAAAAAAACAGAAAAGTTGGAGGCAGAAAAAGAACAGAGTTTATCGAGACCAGGTGTTAAAAGTAAAGTCAAATTTTCAAAATGAGGAGATGATTTTTATGAGAAAGCTGCTATTATATCATAGGAAGAGGAAAGAAAATAATTTTTTTCGAAGTAAAGTTTTAAAGTCGTCATGCTTTTACCAGCTTAAAAATTGAGCTTCTCTTTTTATTGCGTTTGATGGGGGAAAGATATGTTATCTTCCTTCACTGATTTATTCACTCGTCTAAAGATCTATTTTCGTCGCTGTTGATTTTTTTCTTTCCTTTTTGCCCCCGTTTTTGGTGTTTAAACACCAAAGTATGGCGAGCCTTATTCCTTCGGCTATATCTCCGAGAATTTTCATTTCCCAGCTACTTTTTCATTTCCTCGTTTAAAAACCTTATGAATTTTATTCATTTCCCCGATGCTTCTCGGAAGTTTCATTTCTGAAGCGTCTCCTTTTGGGCTCGCCGTTTCTCAGTCAAGGTTTGCGTTCCCATTGCATTAAGTAGCGTATGTTTCATGCGAACTTAAGTTGTCTTGGGGGACGTTTTAACTCCGTGACATACTCTCTTCAGAACTCTTTTTCCCTCCTGCATCCTGTCTCCACCTCTTTCGTCATCCTGCAGTCCTGTTATTTATTTGTTTTCCTCCTATATTAATAATTCCCGCCTTGTATGAATTTTCTCGCAATTTCGGCGTTGTGTACTTAAATATGCGCCTTTATTGGTGGTTTTATACGCTTTTTTTGCCTCCCGAGTTTCCTCTTAATTTTCCGCCTATGCTGCGATATTTTCCTCAAATAAATATACCTCGTTTTCATAAATATATCATTGGCTTACGATTAATTCACTTTCTTTCAATTTGTCAAGTTTCGAGAACGATCCAGTTGTAACAAGAACGCCCTCTGACATTTTCGAGCTTAGTAAAATTAAATTGAATCAGATGGAATATGACGACAATGTTGAAAACTACGTGGTTGTAGAAGTTTTTTGCGCGACGCAGAAGAGGGATTATTAGATAAATTGGCTATTTTATCGTAATCATACATTTTTTATGAATATTTTGAACTTCGTGCCAAAAATAACGTTTTCTGTCGCTGTTAATTTTTTAATGAATTTTTATCCACTATACTATTATCTCATCCTTGAAGATTCGCGTTTCTTCAGCCTTTTTCCATCATTCCTTATCGTAATTTACAGGTCTTTTATCAATATAATTCTGTTATTCCTGCTTATACCAAATAAATCCTGCAAGGCCTTTCGGTTTATGCAAATAATTCCGAATTTTATTGTTTTCTCACGTTATCTTAAAAAACATGGCCGAAATTGGTCTTTCTTCAGAATTTCACCCAACGAAGACTATAAATATTTTATTGGCCTCACAAAACATTAAATTTAGCGCTCTCGGCCTCTCAAAATTGCATTGCATTGCAATCCTCGCTTACGTCTCTTTAAAATCCGTCTAAAGTGCAGACTGACATTTATCTGACGTCCTCTTCGATTGTTTTCTAGTCATCATCCTCCTTTGTCCCCTTTACACGATTGCCTCCTCAGGCATACTTACAAGGTCCTTATAATTTTTTTTCTTACTACCTCCTTGACCTTTCAATTAAAAACCTTTCCTTTTAATGAAGAGGAACGCTTTTTCACTTTCAATTTATAAAATGTAATTTTCGCGTTGTGACATACGCTTCATAATTAGTGCACGTGGAACTTATTTCGAGACCTCTTTTGGCAATGTTTTTTTCAAAACATCTTTTGTGAAAGGTATGGTATTTTAATACCATTCATATTTAGACAGCTGTATTTTTTCTCATATTGCTTCCATTATTTCATTGTTTTTCCATTCCTATTTGAAATTATATACTGGCCTGATGTTTAACTTATATTCATCATCCGAACTTCATTATATTCTCTTTACTGAGTTAATCAAGCAATTGATCGATCGTCTCATTGAAAATCCGACTTAATAAATATACTTTTTATATTAAAAAGGCTTGGAAATTTTTTTTGCCCCGAAAGTGTTCTTTTTAAAAAATCTCCTCTCGATTTTTTAAAACTCAGATTTATAGCGTCGTTGAATTTACATATAGGGAAGATTTTAAGATCCATATAATACGTATAGCAAGTCGTCATAATATAATAATAAGGAAGATAGGTTAAATATAATTAAAAAGGGAAGGAGTATAACCTTCATAAAAAGGGTGTGAGCCTATTAGCTTGATTAGTTTATCTTTTTGTACATTGGTGTATGATGCACAAAATTTTTTGATGTTTTAAGATTAGTTTAATTCTACAATATATAATAAAGGTGAAATTAATTTCGTTTTTTATTCTATCAAAATAATCCTTTACTCAGGCACTTTATTTAACATGCAAAAGATTTAGCGTCACAATATTTTGTTTATAATTTCATTTCATTATATGATACAAAATTAGTAATAAGATTTAGGAAGATATAATCAAGCAATCTAACTTTTTATATTCATTATAAATTTATATATATATATATATAATATAATTATTTATATATATTAAAGATTAATAAACATAATAATTATTTCTATAATTGAATAAACTTTATTTATATATATATAGTTATTATAAATAAATTATTTGAATTTCTCCCTTCCTTTTTACCTCCTTTCTCCCTTAGGGTTGTCCTGTTTTTTGTTGTTTCCTTCCCCTTCTCTCCCCTTCGTTCTATGTCATCACCTCTTCCACCTCTAATCTTCTTACGCTCCTATTTTTCTCCGTCTTTCTTTCCCACGATTCTTCTCTTTCAACCGCCCCCCTCTTCTTTTACAATCCCTGTGTTTACCTCTTCCTTTTTCTAATCCCCTCTCTCTGTCTCTCTCTTTCCATCTCCTCTCTTGCCTCCTTTTCCCTCTCCATTCCTAACCTCGCACACCTCCGTTTTCCCATCCTCTTCCCCACCTCACCACACCTCATTGGAATCGCAAACGGTTGTCATGTCTGAGGATTTATCATCGCCCATGGCGACGCATTGTCGGGATGCTCCTCCTCACAGTCTCTTTCAGCGAGTAAGGCTCGAAATCTTAAGGCGTTTTGCGTCTTACAGAAACCGATGGGCGCCTCAGCGATTCGATCGTTACAACGGTTATCGTGAAAAAAAAACAGGGACAGGGAACCCTTTTAAAACCTTAGGGAAAAATAGCCACGCAAGCGGCCCATAAAAAGGGAGGATATTGAAAAAACCCATGTAAAAGTCCATCCTCGCGATATGACATTGATTATAACTATGTTTATGGTTTCTTTAACAAAAGTAAACTTCGGTTAAGGAAATGCTCGAATGCGTAAATATATTATGCAATATATTTATATTGCATAATAAGTTCAAGGCACTTTCGCTATGTTGTATTACGTTGTGCAGTAAAAGGCGTGTTTTTATGGTAATTAGTTTAAGGACTCATTCTTCTCGACCAGATTGAATATGTGCAGTAAATTTATCAGAAAACCTTGTACTGTGGCATATCGTTATGACTTATGTCTGCGAATAACGTATTTTTCTATGTTATACTGAAAGTGCTAATAGATAATTACGTATTAGGATGGATAAAAATTCGTCATATTGTGCCATAAATTAACGCTTATAAACATTCTGATATTTTTTGATTTTTAAGAAAATGGCTTTTGAAAACCCTGGGATCGGGTTTGAATTGTCTACTGTGCCATATCTTTTGTCTCAACGCATCTCAGCGAGCGTTATTCGTCATATATATTCAATTAAAATTGTAATTTTTGTCTAACAAATACTTTATGACACAAAATCTGGTTCAGGAACCCTGTTATGTATGTACTTATTATTGAAAACTGCGTAACATTGAATACATTAAACTGAACTTAAACACATTGAAAACGTTTATGAATTTTTTTGTTTTAAGTATATACCAGTCAAATTTTGATGTTTAACCTGATTTGAGTTTGGGATGCATAGCAACATTTTTCTCAGGGTTCTCATAGAAAGTAGAGCGAGTAAAAAACTTTGTTACAAATTAAAGTCTTGTCTTATCATACCTCGTCTAAGGCAGCAGATGTTTGGGAACGGTCCTACACTTGAGATGTTCCTTTCTATACACTCGCACATCAATTCGTCAAAAAGTATTAATATAGTTTTTTTAATTATACTTAAATACTCAACATTTTTCAGATAGATCAAATCAAATTTAGAAAGTTACAGGTTTTCGTAAAATTTGGCACTCTACTCGCAGTTACTTTTCAAAACCTGCTTCGGTCGTACAGCAGATGCTTCATAATGTGCTCGGTGATTTTCCGACGGTGAGTGAGGAAGGGTGGCTGCTCTAGAGATCGGATTTCTACCAACATGAGATTGAAAAAAAGAAAACTAAGTATATTTACTTTATTTTCATACAAAAAGGTGTGTGGAAAATCTAAGTGTCTAATTTATTATGAGTATTTCATACATCCACGAAGTCACGCTTAAATCAATTAATTATATATTTACTTTAAGTAATTTTATCATTTCGGCAAAAGTCATCAATTTCATAATGATCGTAATATATATTTTTAATGATACACCAAAAATAAAATCTAAAGCGTATTTTTTTGGGGGGAAGAGGTGATTTCAGTGTCAAACTTTGAAATCTTCGGGTCAAACTTGGAAATATGGCAACCCTTTTCTCGCAGGTAGAAACTTACAAAAGCACATGATAATGTCTGTTTGTTTATAGATTTTTTTATTGTCAAATTTTTCTGGATCCGCCACTGGACCCAAAAGTCTTTTTACTCCCAGGTGCTAATATTGAGTAACAAATGGAATACTTATTTTTCATACCAAGATGGGTGTCTCATATGTTCATTTACTCCTGGGCCTTGTGAGCTGAAAATGTGGTTTGGTTTTGTTTATTTTTGGTTTTCCCAAGGTTAAGTTGACTAGCTTGAGTTAGTTCACAATTGTGGTTCCACTATATCCATACTATGATAGACCAATCATCAAACTTGTGGTGCCGATGTTTTTGGTAATTAGAAATAATTGCGAGGAAAGAATAAATCATACATATAACAGTAAATGTAACAAATATAACAATAAGTGCAACATTTTCTCATTTTTAGGCGCGTTTCGCTTCCAGCATATGCGGTTATTCGCGTCGGTCTGTCCGTCCGCATGTTCGTTCTCGGCTTCTACGGAAGGAATTTTCATGAAATTTGATATTAAGGACTTACCGTTAAAGATAATAAGAAAATCACATAGATGAATCACGTACGCCAATCAGAGGTACCGCTTTACTGGTGACACAAAATGAACTTTTCGTCATATCTCTTAAAGTATTGGTGATATCAAAATATTTTTCAAATAAAACTTGTAGAACTGATAAATTAGAGTATTTCTTTTCCTATACATTTTTATCGTAGGAGTAGCCGTTATCTAGAAAATCGAACAAGAATGTCTTAAATCGAGCTGAACTCGGAAATTATCTTGCATGGTTACTTCTTCATCGTTGCTAACACAAACGATCGTTTAATTTCCTTACGTGTGCATGCAATATTTTTAAATAGCAAGAAATTGGATTATTTATGACGAAGACAGTAAATTTAAAACGCTGTTTTCCTTACATACACGTACCTATACCATTTCTTTCAAATACTCAATTGCACGTAACGCGCTCATTTGTGTTACGCTGCACCCTTTACTAACTTGTTCTACTCTATCAGGTGGCAAAGGAAACTCTTTACGTAAAACTGAAAAGCATATTTATTGTGGAGTACTCTATAACGAGTTTTTTTTGTAGCAAAGACATTAAAAAAAAACAGCTGATGTACATACTATACGCTAAACATATGATGAAAGTGAAAAAAGGAAACATCTCGTAGAATAATTCAGTCGAATGTCTTTTTTTTAAATATCTAAAACTCCTTAATAAAAAAATCTAAACAAAAGCCAAGGAAAACCGTTGGGAACGCAAAAAAGATTTATAAGAATGTCATAAAATTGTTTTGAGCCGAGCCAATAAGGTTGAGTGAAAAATCGGAAGCGACCTAAATGCACTGGCGGAAAATAAAACCCTCCCCTCCCTCCTCCCCTCCCCCTCCTCCCCCTCCCCCCCCACTCCTTCCCAATGTTTAAAGTAAAAATAGCGTTCGTGAAGAAAATGAAATCAAGGGAAAAAAGAAAGAAAACGGGAGCGTAAAAAAGGATGCACTTTGAAAGCTATTGAAATAAGGAGATGGCAGTGGCGTGATTACACGTAAAGGATGGAGTGTAAGGGCTCCATAAAGGAAAATCTTCTAATGGACTCGGAAAGAGATGAGAAAGAGAGAAAGACAAAGAGAAGAGGGTTGAAATGGAGCGTGGGAGTAGATAAGGGCAGAAAAGGGGGATTTGGAAGAGTAGAGGGATATATGGCGGTAGAGGCAGAGAGAGAGGAGACATATGCGCGGATAGACGGCGAAAGAAGCTGGAATATATTATAAGGAGAAGAGGAATGTTACATTCAACTTTTTGAATAAAATCCTTCGCCTCGCACGCACGCTCGCATGTAATAGAATGGGCCGGTCTCCGCATCACGTTGTAGGCTTTGGGAAGATAATATGTATTTTCAATCATTAGATGAATGTTTCTATAGATAGAAGGCTTTATTCACAGCCCTCAGAATGGAAATTGATTCAGGAGCTGTAAAAATTGTTTGCAAAATTTTACCAAATCAAAGGTTCTTATTTACCTAATGCGTATATTTTATTTTTAGACTGTTAATATTATTTCATTCGGAATTTTCGTTTGCATTCTCCACAGAACGACTGTTCGGGGCATGCTCTGCGTATGCTATTTATGTACACAAAGGGTTCTTTTTACGTATTCGCACTAACGGACTGGAATATTAGCTTTACGTTTCGATGAATGTGACAGCAGTTTGTGTTTATCAAAGGCATTAGAACCTTAAATCAATCCCCCTGAAACAGGCTTCAAATTCACCCTATATATATATATATATATATATATATATATAATATTTTATCCAAATCCTGCGATGAATAACTCATAAGTCTCCCATAAAGATCCTTCGTTTTTAAAGGTCACTTCCAATTCGATCGACCTCCGCGACATTTTCTTCTTCTACGCGTGCCCTCGTGGTTGAATTACTTCTAAAGCAGCGAAACACCCGTTTGACTGTGAGATACCTTTCTCCTGCATTGACGGAGCGTCGTACCGACCAAACTGATTAAGCCTATTTCTACTTACGATGATGACAGAATTCAATTACAGCGACGGAAACATTACGTTTCTTTTTTTTTGGGAACGAATCTTGTTTATCAACAATCACGCCAATTTTGGGCCCATTCGAGCTCCGTCGGATAGATAGATCCAGCGTAATATGAGTGAGAACCGGAAAACTTTCCTAATTTTTGCCGTTTGTTATATAATTTTTCGTTCGGCCTTCGCTTCACGCCGTGGCGTCACTTTCCTTAAAACCAACTCCCGGGATATTTCTTCTCCTTTTCATCCTCTATATTCTTTTTACTCGTTCTTTCTTCCACCTTCAACATTATCTCCCTCTCTCTCTCTCTCGTGTCATCGCTCACCTGATCCTTTTAACCCCATTCCATCCTCTATCCCCTCCCACCTTTCTCCCCTCCTTCCTCATTTACTCCTCTCTCCTTTTAACCTTTTTCTTCCCTGTTCTTTTCTCTGTTTCGCCACGCCCCTCTCTCTATCTCCCTCAAATTTACCCCACTTTCCTCCTGCTTTCTCTTTATACATCCTGCCCCTTTTTTCTTTTCCTCCTCCTCCTCCCTTCGACCGTCCTTGGTCCCATTACGCCTTTCACCTCCCATCTCCCGCTCTTTCTCCACCTTGCTTCCTCTTTTACGCATTCGTCCCCACCTTCCATTCCCACCCCCCCTCCCTTCCCTTCCCCCTTCCCTTAAAAGTCCGCATCCCTTTTCCAACTCTCTCTCTTTGCCTAGTCCACCCAAATCCTTTTTATCGTGCTATCTGACTTCATCTCCATCTGCTTGGCATTCCGGGGGAGCCTCTTACCCCTCCCTCCTCCCACTTTTTCTTCTCTTCTCTCGCCCTCTCGCCAAACATTTTTTTTTCAGGCCCACCATCCATACATCATATCTTATCTGACTCCTTTTTTTCCCGTCTTCTCTTCTTCCTTCCTCATTTTCGTCGTTACTTTTCCATGCATCTTTTTCTGTTCTATCTCTCTCTCTCTGTCTTTCTCTCCCCTATTAGATTTTCTCTTCTCCGCGTCCTTCCATTTCGCCTCTTTCTCCGTCCCATTTTCCCCGCGATAATCCCTTTTCCTTTCTATCGTGTATATTGCGTCGTGTGGTGTCCGCAGCTCCATTTTCTCGCATTCGTTTCTTAATCTATTACTCTATCTCTCTCTCTCCGCGTTTTCTCTCTCTGTTTTCTCTCTCACCCTAATCATGTCGCTCTTACACAATCTCTTTGTCTCCTGGATTAAAACGGTTTCCTGTAACGGAACGAAAATTCTGCCTTGTAAACCTGTATTTTGTTCTCTCTCTATCTTCAGTGTGTATTAGGAGCACCTCCCGGTATTTTTTCTCTTCAATCTCTCGCTTATATATAAATATAATATACTATATAAAATAAATAAATAAATTTACGTAAATACACCAGTAAACGGCATTTCAGCCTATTCTGAATAATGGGGTAAAAACAACCTCTAAGAATTGGAATTTTAACAATTTCGGATTTGTCCCACTGGTTGTGACCGAAAAACTATAATCGTTTTAAATTTCAAGTCACTAGCTCATCTGGTAGTGCCTTATAATTTTTATCCCCGTATGGGACAATAATGTAGTAAAAACAACCCCTAAAATTAAAATGTCAACAGTTTCGTATTTTCCTATTGTAGTACTTTTATATTAATTATATTATAATATAGCCCTCTGATAGGCAACCATTAAAAGCTTACCCATATAAAAACATTGAGCTCATTGTCAGTGGCGTAGCAAGGTGAAGCCGGGCCCTGGTCCGAGAAGTCTTTACGGGGCCCCCCTCTCCTCCAATATATATTTTTTGGTTATTTTATTTTTAAGGTGAAATTTTTAATGAAATAAGTTTCATGATCTCGGATTCTTTTCACTGTATTTAGCAGCTCTTGTGGTTTAAAATGACACAAAGGGTAAAATTTTGTATATGTCGACCACGGGCCTTCGTGCCCCCTCGAGTTCCGGGCCCTGGATCGACCGATCCATCGGATCCATGGTCCCTACGCCACTGCTCATTGCCATGGTAGTCAATTGTTGAGACCCACAAAATTACCACTTTTTTCCGATAAAACGTACAAATTTGTTCTAAATCTACCCGGATTTGCATCGTCTTAAGAAATATGAAACTATAATACCTTAACTTTCTGATAGTTGTCTTGAAATCGAATCTCGAAGGGAAATAAATAATTTTAAAAACAAAATATATAAACCTCTGCACTGCTTTACGTGCAAAAAAAGCCCCTAAAAATTTTTAGCATTTAACATTTCAGATTTTTTCCTTCAGCGATGACCAAAAATCTATAATCATGCAAAATTTCAAGTCTCAATGATGCTGTCCGTAATCGACGCAGCGAAATCGCGTACAAAAAGGGTTCCATTATCACCCGAATACTGTTTGCTTCAACATGAATTTCAATCCAAAGTAATAACACTGCTGGAAAATGGTTTAAAATGTGTGCCAAATATCTCATTATCACCTCAGGATTTAAAAAACCTTTTGGTAGATTGCGAATTAATATTCCGCAAAGGCGATTCCGGGGCCAATGAAAGAATTGCTCGCGAAATCGGGAAAAATTTCCCAACAAACCGTTTTTCCCGGAGCTCAATCAGCATAATATGCCGAACCTCCTTGCATGAAATTCCATTAAACGTTCGATATCTACTAAAGATCTCATAGTGCAAAAGGCGGATAAAAAAATTCATTCCTTATTATGAAGAAAGTTACATTAAAAAGGGTGAAGATTTCATCAAGGCAGATAATGTTATTTTGCTACCTAGTGATCCTACCCTCAAATTCCAGAAAGGGTGCAAAGCATCCATTGTTTTCTGCTCAGTGTTATTTAACCCCAACGAAGTGTATAAACTGATCCAAATGAATCCCCTCGTGCAGTGCTCCCCAACCCATTTTGCTCAGCGGCACACCTTTATGCATGATTAAAAATATCGCGGCACACCTAAACATCCCTAATTAATTTCATTACGTAAATACACATTTTTAAAGAAAAAACTAGCATAAAAGAAGTAAGATTGTTATGCTTGGTAAAGTAATATTTAAATAATTGTATAGTTTTATTGTTACATACACAATTCAACGTGGAAAAATGTTATACTCTTCGAGGGAAAATTTAGTATTTCCTTTTTTGTACAAAGGTTCAATAATAGAAAGAGCTACAAGAACTTATTCATCTAAGCTCTTTAAACATGCTCTTTTAATATTTTTAATATGAGCCGTTGACCAACGATTAAATTCGCATACTAAATACGTTGTTGAATTTGGAACGTCATAGCGATGACATATTCAGATATTGAAGAATATTCGCCTTTCGCTTTTAGTCAAATACATCTTAAGATAGAATACTAATTTTAAGTTGTATGATCGTTGCTAAATTCCTCTCGTAGTTTCAGGATAAACTTCTTGGATGATAAAATTTATGCGAATTTGTTTGTTCCAAACGCTTTCGTGAAAATTAAATATCCTGATTAAATATCCACACTAGTGCCTTCCTCGCGGCACACCGGTTGGAGAGCACTGCCCTAGTGCCCAGATTCTTCGATCTTCCGAAGACCCACAAACATAGCATCCCGATTAAATCCGTGGTTTCAAATTCGTCGGCCCCGAATCACCTCCAAGCACACGAACTAAATACAATCTTCAGGCAATATTCGAAGTTCTCCCCAAATCACGGCGTCAAAACTTCTTGTCACAAAAAGTTCTCCCTCCGAAGTGCACCCCAGTGTCATTTGATACGTGTAATATTTTCACCAATGTTCCCACCGTAGAAGCTTTGGAGTTAGACGAAATTACCCTCGTCAAGAAAGGTGATCCCGCTCCGTTAATCAGTGAACTGCGCTCCCTATTGAAAGTGTTTCTCAAAAAAATTTCAAGTTTAATGAGAAATTTTATGAACGATTAGATGGCCTAGCCACGGGCTCTCCTTTGTCTCCACTACTCGCAGGCATTTACATGGACAATTTCGATAATAAAGCATTAAAATTGACATATGATGCAGAAATCAACGGGTTCCTAAACTTTCTAGACATCACCACATCAAAAATAAATCGAAATATGTAATTCGGCATTTTCAGGAAAGACACGTATACCGACCAAATTATTCATTTCGACTCAATACACCGTTTCTCACAAAAATTGCCGTATTTCATTCCATGATTTACAGGTTGTTAAGCATTCCTTTATCAGATTTCAGCTTCAAGAAAGAACTTCAATGCACCGTCTACTCGTTTTATGTATCGACTTATCGCCATCTACTAAATAATGGCTTTCTAAAATATGAGCTTGCTAAAATATAGGCTTTCTATAGTGGCGTAACGTACATGTAGCAAACCGGTGTAGGCACCGGGGCCTCCAACCAAAGGAGGCCCCCAAACCACCTTGAAATTCTATGTGCTTTAAAATAAAATTAATGATAGGGGCCCCAAAATCGAATTTTGCACGGGGGCCCCATAAGAGTTTGCTATGCCACTGGGTGGCGTTGTCTCCCCAATGAAAATGATACGTTTTGTCACCTAATACTGGTAGCGTGTGTAAAAAACCGAAACTTAGCAGAGCTTGTAATGTAACACCACACGAATACGGGTCTCAACTTGTCGCCTATATTTCCTGGAACCGAGGGGAGGGAGGGGGGGGGGATGGGGGAGAGAGAATAAGGAGGGCCGTGATTGGTTGAACAAAGTGGCGTGAGTAGCTTCTTGTAAAACTTTGCGTGGGCAGGAGGTGATGCGTTTGCTGATTGGCTGATAGAATTGGAATACTCCACAAAAAAGCCAGTAGTCTTGAGAGCGTTCGAACATGAGTAGCCGTCGTCTTACTTATTGGTAAGAAATTACGATTAATAGTGGTTATGTTTTAATTACCAAATAGATTGTTTTTACTCATTATTTACTGTCTTTACTCATTATTTATTATTTTTTATAGTGCGAGGGGAACAGGAGAAGTTGAGTGCGAAGATTCCGGAACGTAAAAAGGACGTCGGGACGTCGTCCTTCCCTTTCTGCAGCTCTGAGGTGAACTAAAGGTCGAATCCCTTGCTCGCCTTCTGCCAGAAGTCATCGAAAAAGCAAGGTAGGAACTTATTTGTTTGGGCCGATTATAATATGTAGGTAGTTCAGTTAACACCTTCAGTTCCGCAAAAAGCATTACTGTCGTTTACGAATTTTGTTTTGGTGCCTCAACTTTCATTAGGAGTTAATAAAAGTTCAGCGAAAGAAAATATTTTCGACTTTTTTGCAACAAGTAAAGGCTTCCATAGTGAACATATTTTATCTTGACTAAATGGAACGTCTGTGACGCGGCGGAATCCAGAGACATCGGGAGGATCATGTTTCGCTCGACGGTTCGGGCTACTTCATTTTTCGTTCAAAGATTTTAATTTCAATTTGGTGTGTGTGAGATTTAGATTAGAAGCGAGGATTGGTATTTAAACTGCTTCTCGGGAATTTCTTCTCGCGATTTGCGTCGCCATCTTGATTTATATATCCGGTTACGTTCGCTACTAGTTACGATGTGCAAGTGACACGCAAACAGAGTTTTGCAATTGAAAATCGGTAGCTCTAATAGTCCAGTTAATGTTAAACCACTGGAAAGCGCATTCCACGACGTGCAATAAGTTTCGGTGAATACGATATCATGGCATGTGGTGCATGCTTCTCTCGCGATTCGTGCCGCCATCTTGATTGAGTTAGATATCACATTACTTTCGTTACAGTGGTATACCGCAAGGCACATAAGCCGATTTAATTATTCGATTGATAATTATTTTGGTTTTATTAACTATACACCTCTGGAAAGCGTGTTACGGCGTACGATTTATTTATATTGGTGAATATAATTACGTAATATCCGATGCATAAAATAAGTATTAAATCGAAGTATAATGTAATTGTGACATAGTTATTTCTTTAAGTTTTATTAAACGCAGAAAGCGAAAATGGGATGATTAAATAACATTTTTATCCCAAACCGTCTGTTAATACTTTTACGAAACGTAATAATGGTAATAGGTATTTTACATTCTTAATGCAAGACATATAAGGTAGTTGGGTAGAATTGTGTTGAAGTTGTAACAGTATCTTATAATGAAGGACTAATTTATTTGTTTTCCAATCTATTGCTTTTTGCAACTGAAGTGTTTTTTTATTATTTTACTGCTATTATTAGTGTTGTTTCATTATAAATTATAAATTTTTAAATGCTTACGCTATATAACATAAGTTGCTACATAATTCCGTATTCAGTGAATGATAGTGAATAGTGAAATAAAATGTATTCAAATTTGTCGTATTAGGAAATTTAAAACTGCTAATACATTAACAAATTCATTATTTTAAATATTTCAAAGTATTGTATGTTTTATGATGCTTTTTCATTTATAAATTTTTGAAGATATTGAAATTTGCCCATATGTTTGAATGCACTGCAAAGAAAATTTACAATTGCTAATACAATATTTAAAATATTTCACATTATTGTATGCTTTATGATGCTTTTTTATTTAGAAAATTTTTAAATTATTGAAATCTACCCATATGTTTAAATGCACTGTAAAGGAAATTTGCAACTGCTAAAACATTAGCAAATTCATTATTTAAAATATTTCACATTATGTTTTATGATGCTTTTTTTATTGATAAATTTTTGAAAATATCGAAATTTAACCTTGTATTTGAATGCGCTGTAAAGTGCGAAATATCACTGGAACTTTTGCAAACGCCAAGACAAACAACCTTTGAACAAGTTATTCTACGAATTTCAGAAGAATGAAGTTTTTTTTAACCTATAGTATCCAACTCTTTTTCGTTACGCATTCGCCATGCTTTTACAGTTTATTTTCATTCGGTTTAATTCAGAATATTCTGCGTTAAGGATAATTTTTTGAGATTTATCCAAGTAATACTACATCTCAACACTTGTATCTGTAATTCGAACTCGAGACTATAGGAATGATAAAAGATTGTAAGTTTCTTATTTCTCACAATTCCAATCCATGTAAGCTTAGCGCATTTTTTTGTTTTAATAGAAAAAAAGAGGGAAAATTGGACTACCATGGCAATAAGATCAATGCTTTTATATGGGTAGGATTTTAATGGGAATGAGAGGGCTATATTATGATGGCATTAATTTTTAACTACGACGTAAAATTATGACGACGTCATAAATCTGACACATTGGAATTGATATTTCGCTACATTATTTTCATGTTTATTTCAGTTTGTTTTATTTATTTACTGCGTCTCGAATTTTTACTTTGCAAAAGTCATTATGTAAAGTGTACCTTCAAAATAGGCCGAAATGCTCGCTCGCATCTATAATAGATATCTATAATACATAATAGCGACAGGAATGATCGTCCTTGGTGCGCAAGGAGTGAAGTTATATCCTCTTGAAGCCAAGAGTCGGTCAGCTGTTTTTGATTTTTCACGGTGAGAACGTGCAGGTCTCTCGATGTAGATGGCGCCCTTGTTGGATGCGGAGCGTTTGCCTCAAATTCTTTCGCTTAGTCTCGCCGCGACTCTTAGTCCATTTCGAAAAGGGCTCATTTACCCACAGACGTGTCGTTCGAAACCGTTCTTTTGCTATTTACAACGAAAATAGTTGCACGAAGACCGTTTTCATGCAGACCGGTGGCGATAGGAGTTTAATTGGGAGATTTTGAGAACATGGAAAAAAATTGGAAGTTTGTCATTGAGGTTAATGGGATTGAATTTCAAAGCCACGTTTTCTTCAAGGTTATGTTAAGGATACGTTTTAAGCCTAGCTTGTGTAACTTCCAAATTTTTGCGAAAATTGTTTATTAACATATTATTTAAAAAACCGATGGAGTGCTATCAGTAAAGGTGCAGGGAAAATAAAAAATGATTAAACCTGCTTTAAGCATTACAGCGAAGCTGTACCTTTCATCTTGATGTTTATTTTTATAAAGAAAAGGAGAGGTAATTAGATCACTCAAGCGCGTCTGTAGATAGGCGTCTGAACTCAGAGAAAAATATTTTAATTTTATTAATTAAAATAATTTATACCTGCATATATGGATTACACCCACATTCGCCAAGGACTTTCATTTGCAAAATTTAACTTAGCAATATTTATTTGTACGTAATATATATTTAGCTTTATGTAATAAGCTTTATCGTTTTCATTAAACAAATGATCCTCATTAAAAGGTTTTCTCTGATCATTTACATTTTACAAAACACTACCTAAAATGTGATAGATTTCATGATAGAAAATTTTCAGCTTATTGACGCAGTTTAAAAAAATTGATGTGGCCAACACATGACTTTCTCCAATTTTGGGGTATAGATGTTTCAATTATTATGAATAGCATTATAAGGCAAGATTATTATTTCGTATCGTAAAAGAATACAGTCGTCCTTATTGCCGTAAATTAGGTATATTTTGAATATGTTTACAGAATTCACTGCTACATGGTGGTGGCGCTGTATACAGGAAATTAAGAAAAAGCAAAATATCTCCGAAATGGATGGTTCTACGAAAATTTGTTTGATACGTAGTAATGGGAAAGTGTTGTGATCACGAAAAAAATCGACTTTGAGATTTCAACGGAAATACACGTTTTGAGGTCCCTAGAACACGTTTAGGCTATTTTCGGAATGATGTCTGTGTGCATATGTAATTGTGGGCGCTCTAACTCAAAAAGTACTTGCCATATCGTTACCAAATTTCATATATAACACTTTAGGATGAGCACAAAGAACTGATTAGTTTTTGAATAATAACGACTTACCGGAAGTCGAGGTTTATTCGAAACCCGATTCGGTTTTTGCGATATTTCTCCGTTAAAACATCATTATTGTATATACAATTCTATACAAAGGTTATAGATAATATAATTTCCTATAACTTTTATTTTAAACAAGTTTCTATAGCAGTTATTGTTTAGGAATTATTTATAAAAGATATTCGGTTTTTTCGGTTTCCGTCAAATATCTCCTTAAAAACGTCGTTATTCGTCGTGAGGACCAAAGTTGTAGAGAATAATATTTCTTCCAAGTTTTGTTTGAAACAAATTTTCGTAGAACTATCCGTTTCGGAAATATTTTGCTTTTTCTTAATTACCAGTATACAGCGCCACCACCATGTAGCGGCGAATTCTGTAAACATATTCAAAATATAGGTACGTAATTTACGTCAATAAGGACGACTGTATTCTTTTATGATACGAAATGATAATTTTTCCTCATAATGCTATTCATAATAATTTAAATATCTATACCCCAAATATGGAGAAAGTCATGTGTTGGCCACATCAGATTTTTTTTGAGTGGGATAACTTTAATCCATAGTCTCCCGAAAGTTAATTCTGGGTGAATTTTTCCTGAAATACGGTCCTCAATATCCTCCGCGCACACACACACAAGGAATCACACTCGTTGGCACATATAGAATCCATAACATTCGAACCCTTATAACTTACGTATCTTTCCTCCGACCGAAAAATCCTAGTAGGCGCCCGTACTCCCCCCTCCCGAAGACTCCCTTCTCTCTTTCTCTCTCTACCTCGGAACCCACTCCTCCATTTTAACCCAGCCCATCCAACGCGCCCTTTCTGCTTCTCCTCCTCCTACGCAACACGCTTTTTCCCGCCATACTTTACGACGTGCCCGCTGTATTGGTAAAGGATTCTGAGAAAAGAGCGTTCCTCTGGCTTTTACCAGGCAGAGGGATTAAAATTTCGTAGTACTTTATTTTTCCGTGGAAAGGGGTGCATTGTTGCTTTTCAATTCGCTTTTACAGTTAGAACTTTGGAGAGATGCAAATTTTATACAGTGAACATTTTTATCTCGCTTCCTCATCTCTTTCCAGTGAAATCTTTTATTTTTCGCGCTTTGTATGTCGCGAGTTGGAGTCGCTTTCGTTTTTGGGATACAATTTATCTGCTTCCTGCCTGTATTTCTTGGCGTACCTAGGTTTTCCTTTCTCGGGTTCCGCTCCATTTCTTCCTTCTCTTTTCTCCCTTTTACTCTCCTTTTATCAGGTCTTCCTCTTCTTTTCTTCTTATGTCTCCATCATTCCCGACCAATTTTCTGCCCCTCCGTCGTCTTCCAGTCTCCTTTTCGTTTTTATTTCTTCTTCTTTCCCATCTTATCTCCTCCGCCTTTACTACCACCTGTTCCATCCTTACATCGTTCCGAAGTCCCATGTGTCGACATTCCTTCCAACCCTTCTTCAAATTTACGCCATTTGCTCTTCCCTTTCATTTTTATATTTCTCTGACTCTGTCTCCTTGGCCTTTTATCGTCATTTTCCTTTTCACGGCCTTCACTATTTTCCTTCCTTTTTAGGCGCGTTTCGCTTACAGCGTGAGCGCCTATTATCGTCGGTCTGTCGGTCTGTCCGCATGTTCGTTCTCGGCTTCTACGGAACGGATTTTCATGAAATTTGACATTAAGGATTTACAATCAAATATAATAAGAAAATCGCGAAAATGAATCACGTACGCCAATCAGGGGTACCACTTTACTGGTGACGAAAAATTAAATTTTCGTCATATCTCGTAAAGTATTGTTCATATCAAAATACTTTTCAAATAAAAGTTGTAGAACTGGTAAAGTAGAGTATTTCCTTTTCTATATATTTTCATCGTAGGAGTAGCCGTTATCTAGAAAATTGAACAAGAATGTCTTAAATCGAGTTGAACTTCTAAAATTTCTTGCATGGTTACTTCTTCATTGTTGCTAACATAAACAATCTTTCAAACAAACGTTCAATTTCCTAACGTGTGCATGTAATATTATTAAATAGGAAGAAAATGGATTATTTATGATGAGGAAAAGAACTTTAAAACGCAGTTTCCCTTACGTACAGGTATATAATTTCTTTCTAATACTCCATAGCACGAAACGCGCCCATTTGTGATACGTTGTACACTTTCCTAACTTGTTTTCTCTCTCTCCGCATTGTTTTATTGTTACCTTCGCTTACCTTACTCATACATATGCCTCATTCCCTCGTTCCCATACTCTTCCACTCTTTCCCATCCCATTTCCGGCAACCGGATGTATCCGCCCGTGCCATCTATTGGACCTCGAATTGCTCACTGGCGTTTTCCCCTTTCCCTCTCCCTCCCTCTCTTCCCATCTTCGTATCACCCATCTCTCCCTCTTTCAACTCCACCTCCCTCCATTTTCCTCCGACAACCTTCATGTTCCCGCCATGTTCCTTTAATTCCCTATACGTCCCTCCAGCTAACTACGCCTCCTTCAAACTAACTAGACCTTCCTACAAATCTCTCCAACTCCCGCCATATCCCTCCAACTCCATCCAACCCCCTCCATCCAACCCCCTCCATCCAACTCCACCTCCCACCAACTCCCTACATCTCCCGTCATATCCCTCCACCTCCCTTCAGCTCTCTCCACCTCCATTCAAATAACACCAACCCAACTCACTCCACCTCCTTCCAACTAACTAGACCTACCTCCAACCAGTAACATATGCCTCCAAGTAACTATTCCTCCTTCCAACTCACTTCACATCCCTCCAACAATCTATACCTCCATCCAACTAACTAGACCTCCCTACGACTGACTCCACCTCCCTCCAACTCAGTAAGCCTCCGTACAACTAACTAGATCACTTCTAACTCACTCCGCCTCCCTACATCTCATTCTATTTCTCTCCAACTCACTCCAACTGCCTCCAACTAACTGTATCTCCCTGCAACTCCCGCCATATCCTTCCAACTCCCTCCCTCCAATCAGGTACACCTCCTTCCAACTAACTTCACCTCTTTCCAACCATCTACACCTCCCTCCGACTCACTCCCACCTCCCTCCAACTTACTTCACCTCTCTCAAACTAACTTCACCTCGCTCCAGCATACTACAGCTCCCTCCACCTCTCGCCATATACTTCCAACTCCTTCCATCTCCCTCCAACTCCTTCCATCTCCCTCCAACTAACTACACCTCCATCCAACTACCTTCACCTCTAGCCATATCCCTTCAACTCCATCCAAATCCCACCAACCCATTCCATATCCCTCCACTTCCTCCAGTTTCCTCCAACTACTTCTACCTCCTTCCAGCTTCCTCCTCCTCTAGCCCCTTCCCTTCCTCTGTCTCAACTCCCTCCACCTCCCTCCAACTACTTTCACCTCCAGCCATATCACTTCAACTCCCTCCAAAGCCACCAACCCACTCCATACCCCTCCACTTCCCCCAGTTTCCTCCAATTCCTTCTACCTCCTTCCAACTCCGTCCTCCTCTAGCCAACTCCCTCCACTTCCACCTCCCTCCTCTCTTTCTACTCCTTCCTCCACCATCTTCCCACCACCTCCTCCATCTCCGTCCCCATCCACCTCACCTCTCTCCATCTTTCCACTCCCTTCCCTTCAGTTAAGAGAAGGGCCGCGGGTTTCGCCTCCCCAAATATCTCTCATTTCTTTTTTCCCTCCTCCCCTTTTTTCTCCCGATCGCTTTCATTTTTTTTCATCCTCTTTTGTCTGCGGTTTTCCCTCGAGGTGGTCGGAGGAGAACCCCGAGCATATTTTTAAAGTGCGTGGTAATGATGTGACTTGGAAATAAAAATGAACTTTTTTCAATGGAACGGAGGATTTCCTTCCAGTCTCTACCCTTCTTTTTTTTATATGTAAGAGGAAGAGAGGAGAGAAAGGGTAAAAAATAATAAAGCAGATGAGTTGAAGTTTGCGTCATCCCTCTTTCGATAATGTTTTCGGTCGACCTTAATGGCTCGGAATAATATTAGGTGAAGTTTTTTTTCGCAAGAAAATTACGGTCCAATTTGACTTTCTGTGAGAGGAACAACTTCTCTATCTACCGAAAGGATTTTCGGAAACAATATACATAGAACGTTGCGTTTTAATATGAAGGGGATTCCTTTCGGAACTCTTACCATTAGGTAAATGATTTTTTTCTTTCGAGTCGGCTTCTTTTCTTGCCGCTAAATCTCTGAGGGAAACGAATTGCGAGAACATTTTTTTTACTGGGAAAACAAGAATGAGGAATGGTTACTTACATCCCGTAATGCTTAGAGGAGCACGAGGAAATTTCTCGTTTATTTTAGAAATTATTAAGGCGATAAATATGAAGGAGGTAAATAAATTAACGCAATATTTTTACTTGAATTACATTTTGACGGTTATTTAAACGCGATCATCCATTAAAATATTTATAAATATAATTTAATAATTGAAAATAACAATTGAGCACGCTTTCGCGCCAACTTTACCTTGTTGTACACCATTCCACTAGAAGGGGAGTAATCATATCATGAGTATGCATGTGTATATTGGGGTGAGGAGATGCTGGTCGTTTTCACAAGCCATACAAAAATACCACACGTCAAACTCAGATATCCACGGCCCAATATTATTTGACAGCATTTTTTTAGTCATATATTTACATTAAAAATTTGGGGGTTTAGTGAAATTGGTTCTTCAAATAGGCCAATAATTGCAAAAATGTAGCTACACTTCACTTTAATACAAATAAAACGAAAAGGTAAAAATAATTTAATTTCGAGGAAATAAATCTGGTGCCCAATTACAGATCCAGAAGGCTGATAGACTAGAAATTTGAGTTGAGAGTTTAGGAAGCCTTTATGTATGCACGCGTGCATACATAATTTAGTGTGGAACGAAGTTCAAAATTAATGCAGTTATACAATATCCACCAATGATTGAAGCACTTTTATCTGAAAATTTTATTCGAGATTATTTTTCACTGCGCCGATATTCCATCTCGAAGTGAGACGCATTGTGGTCGATGAAAGTGTAGATTCTAAGCTTTTTATCTTCACGCTTAAATTTCTTCGCTTTTCATCTATTCACGTAATTAAGCGAGCAAAGCTCAGCCCGTGAGAAAATATCTGCGACCGTTGCTCCGAGCCATGCCATTTAATTATTTGACCTTAATCGGTTAAAAGAGACCGACCAGAAAATGGTAGATCACGGGTTCTAGTCTCGGTCGAGGCGGTAAATTTCTCGGTTCTTTGCACATTTAATTAAATCAAAAGCGCGCGGTTCGTGTGTTAAGCCTTGTTCCCCAGAGTCCACCTCGTCAGTTCGGCTGATTGTTTTATTCGCGTGTTCGTAATTACCAGGTAGATGAAAATTGTTACTTTGGGCTTTGAAAATCGGGCGAGAAGTCCGTTAAAATTGCCGATTTAAAGGTGCTCTTTAAAATTTTCCTCGGTTTTTAAATTATAATTTTTTTGCTCCATCATCATAATTCAATTTAGTTTATAATTACACGCAATAATGATTCGGACGCAGGTTATAATAATATATCGGAAAACATCTAATTTTCTCTCCACCGGCACCGCTCACATAATGCGTCTTCATTTGGAATTTTAACTATTTTCGCTTATGATAAAAAGCAATCCTGCCTTAAATTTTACCTTTAGGAATAGTTTAGGATATGAGAACCGAGAACAAAGTTCTACTGGTAACATTATTGGAATTTCATTTGTTTTGAAGTTTTTTTATTTATTATCGCGAAGGTAGTAACTTTGGTTTCGCTCGTATTCAATACTTAAACAAAGCAAAGGTCCAATTCGTAAATCAAAATAGTAAAAGATCCATAAATTGGCTATTCGAAAGGCGAATTCTATTGATTAATGCTTATCGTCGCAGAAGAAAAAGTTTTCTGGCGGGATAGAAACTAAGAATATATCTTTGCGTTGGTTGCTAAATTGTAGTATAAGTTTGCGTAATTTAGGATCAACGATCGTTGAATTTATTCATTGGACAAATTTTTTGTGAGTACATCATTTGCTCAAACATTTATAGCTATAGGAATTGAATAAATCAGTTAAAATAACTTTCTGAAAATCTGCATAAATAGCTGACGTTACTCCTATTAAACATTTAATCAAAATATAACTGCCGAGTTAGTCTTATGTTTATAGTCCAATTAAAAATTTAATTCATTCTGGCTGCCGTCATCAGTGGTGATACATCACTTGTAGATTCTTTTTAAATATTTCAATCAATGAATTAGCTCTCTGTGTTCATAATTTATTTTTCATCTTCTTCATGAAATAACCGACACTCTTGTATTTACGAGAGGGGAAAAATAATGAAAGTGTTTTAATAGAGCACCTAAAACGTAGCATTTTTCAATGCATTACATATGCGACACTGTGGGTGTTCTCACGACTATTCGATAGCTTTTGGGATCTTAGATACTTTACATATTGGTGTTGCCGATAGGATTGTAAGTTTAGGTGATGTCCCATTACTGTTAAAATGTTCCCATATATAGTTAATTATAAAAAAAAATACGTTTCTACTCTACATATAGACAGGGTCCTCCAAATACACTTTTAAAAAAAACTTTGTCTTCTTAGGCTTTTCTTATTTTTTTCCTATAAGACTGAAATTCCTACCACTCTTGACTAATACCTGTTTTTGTATTTGTCGACTTTCTGCTTGAAGATACCGCGGTAAATACACTTACGGCTGCAATTTTCGTGCAGTGCTCATGCGTGCATTTTTGGCAGCGTCTAGGTAAGTTGGCTATACGACTGCGTAATTGCGTTATAACCTCGGCAGAAGTTGTCGCTCAAACTTTCGAAGTATTTATTACTCCTCTGGTATGCAAGGACGGGGATACCTTCCCCGAGATGCTTCGCCTACGCCCTTGCTCTATTTTGGGACAGGTGAATTTGAGCGATCATGCGAGAGAGAGAGAGACACACATGCAAGGATTGGAGCATATATGTACGCATCCCATGAGCATCAACGCTGATAACGGCAGCAAAATAAAAATCTCCCCTTTACGTACAGGTATAACTGCTCGCGTCTAATTCAGGTGTTACTCTCCTTGCGATGATAAACCAATTTTATAGTCTCGTACCCGTGGATATCATCCCTTTGAGAAGTTACTGAATCCGCCAAAAGGGGGAGTATAGGGTGTGGAGAGGAGGAAGAGGAGGAAGAAGAGCGTGTCTCCAGGGCTAGGGCGTTAGGGCCCGAGGGATGTTGAGTGAGTAACGATTCGCTCTTTGAGTAGAGCGATGAAGATACGACCCAAGTTGAAGAAGGGCGGTGGATAAGAGAGGAGCGGCGAAGGAGGAAAGGTGGGGGGAGGGGACCATTACGTCACTGCGGAGCATTATCAAACGCCAAAAGGAAAATAGTGGCTCAGGGCGTCAGTTCAGTCAAAGGATACGTCACGGTTGCCTGGCGGAGGAACTCGGGGGAATTTCGCAAGCGCTCTCTCGCTGGCTGCTTTAGATAAAGAGATAGAATTAATGAAATGGAATCGAAAATGACTTTAAAAGTTAACGTTTCGGCCTTTGTATGGAAATAATATGGCGTATAATGTTTTTGAATCTGATGAGGAAGGCATCTCTTTCTGTTAGAAGTGGAAAATTCGCTGTCGTAATTTTTGGTGGATGGAAATCCACATTGCAGAGTAATTGGGATTTACGGATGATTTTGATGGCTAAATGAAGATGAAAATAAAATCAACTAATTTAAATTAAAAAAAACTGACAAAGTGTACTTATCATGTACTAGTAGATGGTGCTTGCATTCTGCAAGAATTTCAGCCTATTTTTTCAATAATGGGGTAAAAACGACCCCTAAAAATTAGAATTTTTACTATTTCGGATTTTTTTATCTGTTGCGACAAAAAACCTATAATCGTGCCAAAATTTCAAGTCTCCAGCTCATCTAGAAGTGCCTTTTAATTTTTATCCTCTTATTGGGCCAAAATAGTCCCTAAAATTAAAATTTGAACAATTTTGGACGTTTCCTATTGGTCGTAATCTTATATTAATGGCATTATAACATGGACCTCTGATTCCCATTAAATGCTTACACATATAATAGCATTGATCTCGTTTCTGGCAGTTCAAGTCACAAGTTCGAGACTTGACGGAAAATAATTTTAAAAAGCAAATATAGAAAACTCTACTTCGATTTACGTGCTTTAATTATGGGGCAATAATTTGGAAAAATAGCCCCTGAAAATTGGAATTTCAAAAAATTTGGATTTTTCCTTCGGTTTTGAGTAATTCCTATAGTCGTGACAAATTTCATGTCTTCTTAATTTGTATCCTCCTATATCCTACGTAAGAAGCAGCTATATAATGTAGATGTATTAAGAATATTTAGTGTAGTACATTTTCTAGAGTAACTTTTCACCGTTTTTTGATTTTCTTGAATTTATAGATTGAAAATGAAAACGAACCAAGCTGTGCCTGGTTTTTCACGTTCTCTTCTTATAAAAAATGTAAAGTTTTTTTGGATTTGCATTGTTTTTAATGCTGTTTGTTGTTACTGAAACATTTTTAGCCGTATGGATTACCTGAGTCGCTTATTAGAATTGAGCTGTAAGGTGACATCGTTAGAGTAAATGTTCAATTAATTAATTATACTGAAAAACGGACTAAGTATAATTTCGACAGATGGAATGTAAGAAACGATTTTTTTATGTAATCATTAAGGCACATTTCCGAGATTGGTTAACTTTATGGCTCTTATCGATTGCACGTTGAAATAATACCGCGCAGAGGTTTTACGAGGGAAAAAGGGGAAAAAGAATTCAAGACTCCAGAGAGAAACTACCTTCGGAGCGTGGCGAACGCATTAGAATTGAGTTTGGTGTCGTCCCTCATTTGCATGCGATTACCGCATACACTCACAGCTCTAACGTGGATAACGACGTAGTTTGTTCGGTTTAGAAAACGTCCAAAAAAAGCGCATAATTAGGCCAATTCCGACGAATGCATGCACTTCTCTGGGACGTTAAGGCTGCTAGCAAACACAGCTTCACGTAATTTTCCTTTCACAGAAATTAAATTCCATGTATTTGCTTATTTCATGGAAGTTATTTAAGTAAATAAGGCTGATTTCCTTTATAAACTCTTGTCAATCTCAACCTGCGCTACTGTTTGCAAACGTGGTCTCTGCGCAATTCGAAAATTATTGTTTAAATAATCGAGTAACGTTTGAATTCTCCTTCCTGATTATGCATTTACATTTACATCAATACCCTGCAAGCCGCCAGAGCGTTTGGCAGGGGGGGCATTATGTTAGGATTTAAAATTATTCTGCAGCCATGGGTTAAATTTGCGTTGTTTGTGGAATATCGTGAGAAGCATTACAAAAATAATTTAAAATAATTTTTAGTTTTATTTTCTTAGGGTTCTTAACAAAGTCGAAAGTAATATTTTTGTAACTCGGTAAGATTAAGAAAATCAGTAATGAGAAAGTAGAATGTGTGAAATTGTAATCAAAGCATGGAGTAGATTCAGTAATGCCGTTCGCGAATGAGTTTGTAAATTTAATTATTTCTGGAAGATATACTACGTTTGTAGGCAGCGATTTCGATTGCATACTGATTTGAATATGAATATATATGGAAGGAAATGGTAGCAAATAGGAAAGGATAAACGATAATGGAATACGTGCGGGAAAGAATTTAAAGAAGTAATATAATAATAAGATATACTTACAAACAATGCTGAGCCAAGAAAGAAATACCGTTGGTTCTTAAGACACTGAAATACTTATTTACAATAGGCCAAAAAAATCACAGTCAAAGTTGCGCCGAATCAACTAGGTATTTCAATATTATTCTTTTCACCGTCACTTGGAAACCCATTAATGGCAATTTTGCCTTTATTTTTAAGAAGCTAGGATTTTAAAGAATAATATAATTGGGTAATAAGTTGAACCATAACTACCGTTAAATGTCATTTCGATAGGACGATTAAAAAAACAAGCATGTCAAGACTCCGTTGTACCATTTTGTCGCTTACAGCGACAAAGACTTTATTTGGAGAATTTCCAGTACTGGGATAAAGCGAAAACGGGTTAGATTCGTTCGCGCGTAATTTATTTACAATCCGCTCTGTGTCCCTTTGTCACTGCTGCTGCACGGTTATGACTGAAGTAGTACGCTGTTTGATATGTACCCGTTGATTTTGAAGAGCCGGAGTGTTTTTTTTTTTGACCAGGAAAATCAAGGCGAGGAGGAGTCTTTTGTAGATGGTTTTTGTGATTCTGTTCGCGAGAAAACTCATTTTTATGCGATTTAAGTTCCTTCTTCGTTGAAACCCAATAATGAGCTTCCAAAAGTCACCTTTTCATGACACCAGTCTAAAGTCATCCTTTGCTGAGATCAGTCTTTAAGTCCGGCAATACATTTTAAGGAATATATGCCTCTGTGCCGCTTCGATATGAACAACGTGTCAGTCATTGGCTGAAACAAAATGTTTATAAACCGAAAATTAAAATTTTTCTCTTTTCCCCTCTCCCTCGTTGTAAATATCTATGATGCTATTTTGGGATTAAAACTTTTCGCGTTCTGAGATAATTTCATTCATCCACAAAGGTATGGCAAAATAATAAAAATTACTTTATTTCTCAAGAAAAAATACGCTGAAACTTTGTCATTCTTTTACATAATCTTTGAAAAGTCTGAAAAATAGTTACGTATGAATAAATTAAAAATTTTTAATGTTCCCTTTTCTTAGTTAATTAGTTAATTAAATGGAGTCACTGCTTAAAGACGCTTATAAGCACTTAAGACCTGCGAGTGTAATGCTAAGTGCTACCCTAAGCCTGCGGCTTAAAGACGGTCGTTAGGCGAGTGCTCGGATACCTCGCAAGCGCGTGGGATGCGCACCAAGTGTCATTTGTAAATAATTAGAATTGGTTCGCAGAAGGTAGAAATGTAATAGCCTAGACCTTTAAGTTTGGAAAAATGTAAAATGGGAATTTATCAAAAGGAATTTGAAAAAAGGACATCCTAAGATCTTTTTTATTTGATATTTGGACAGCAAAATTTACTCTGTTTAATTAGTTCGATATACCGTAAAATAACGTCGGCATATATTTTTAACTCTTAAGTGGAGTGGAACCAAATAGGAATGCCACATCCTCCGCCTAAGATCGTAAACTATTTAAAAATGTAATGTAATAATATTTCGGCCGATCTTTATGGTTTAAATTTATTTAGTTTTGTGACTTATTTATTCTCAGTTGCTAATATGCACACATATCTAAAATCATATATGGTAAATGAAAAGTAATGAATGTAATGAGCCATGTCCATTTGTCATTTGATCCACACGGCCAGATTCATGTTTTATTTTTAATGTGTGCTGTAATATCAAAAAAATTATCGGATTTCTTGGCAGGAAGAGGTTTGGTAGAAACCTCGCGATTTCTATACGTTATACGTCATATTTATCTAGAAAGAGTCAAAACATCGTTACATCATACGCTAATATTTATGAACTAGTATAAAAGCCCGTCAGTATGACGGGATATCTTTAGTTAACCTTAAAATAGTTGCCTTCCTCCTCCCTCTCTCTCCTCCTCCCTCCCCCTCCCACCCTCTCCCTTCCACCCTCTCCCTTCCACCCTCTCTTCCCCTCCCTCTCTCTCCCTCCCTTTCTCTCCCTCTCTCTATCTCTCTTAAATGTAAGAAGGGACTATATAGTCTCAATTTCGCCCTCAATATAGTCGTTTGTCTCTCTATCTCCCTCCATCTTTCTCCCTCCCTTCTTCCCCTCACTCCCCTCCCTTTCTCCACCTCCCTTCCTTCCGTTACCATCCCTCTCTCTCCCTCCCTATCTCTTATTAAAAGCATTCGAAGCACGCTTACACCCAGAGGGATTGGTATAACAATAGGATTTTTAGGTCTAACAATATAATTGGTAGCCAAGGCAGCATCCCGTTAAAATGCCAAAATTTCCACAAAATATGTAAAATATACGTTTAACATGAGCGGTTTCAAACTATAGGAGGAAAAAGGTGAACAGAATAAGAAACGTAATTTTTTCTTTAAAACGGTTCATATCTGAAGATCGTAGGTTAATTCCTTCTAATTTTAATTTCCAAAATGATAAAAGCCTGCACGCCAAAAAATCGACTTTTACGTGTTACATTACAGAAAATGGAAATGTCTTCTTTGGAGTCTAACCCAGGACTTTTTTTGAGATTTATTTTCGTCATTACCTTAAAAAATGTTATTCGAGCATTCCTGCCAAATTTCGAGATCCTATCTCAATTCTTTCTCGAGTTAATACCATAATTCGCTATAGAGTGACCAACCAACCAACAGGCTTGGGCTATTATTATAGTAAATAACTCGCAGAATGTCATTCTTTCGTATCCGCAACTTTTGTTCTCAGATCGTACTATTTTTCCACGAGATTATTCGTAGCTTACTGAAAACAAATTTGGTTGCTCGCTTTTTAAATAATTCTTGCCTGTTATCAGAAGGATGGAACGGTTAGAGAGAAGCGCCTTCATTCGAGAGCGTAGATATTTTTATATTCTTGTAAAACTGAATTATGCATTCCGCGAATTATGTTTATTTTACCGATGAATTCTTGAATAGAAGCAGCGGAACGCCTTTTTATTCGTTTCATATATTTTTTTAATGGATCCTAGCCATATACCTTACATACTGCCCCTTCTGTTTCCGTTTTTTCCCTCTTATCACTCAATCCTCATTTGCTTTGGTGGAATTAGTTAATGCGACAAACAAAGACATTTTAATTTAAATAACATTCTGCGAACACGTTTTCTACTATATTTGATTTCTTTACATATTTTCGATTTTAGGCAGTTATTGGTTTAAATGTTCAAATAAATCATTTGAGAGATTTGATCACCATAAAGTCGAGCTCATTTATTTTTACAGTTCATTAAAACATATATAATTCTCTTGCTAAGTGTGTGTGTGCGGACGGTGTAACGCTTGGTTGCTCTATGGTGTTAGATGGGAGAAAAGGGAAACCTCTCATAACTAAAAAGCTTTTCAACCTTTTTCGATCAAACTTTCAAGAATCACTTGACTATTCAACTTTTCTATTTGAAACTGCTCGCCGTGTACATATTAGTCCTGGGTTTGACTCCAGAAGCATGTCTTTTCTCTATTTGAATAACATTGGCAGAGCTGAAACGAAGCGAGAAAGCCTTTTTTGTTTAACATTTTAAAATATCTTAAAAATGAGATATCGACGCGGGATTTTAACAGGCCGAGAAAACTATGCAAATGAATTTTCCTGTCGTATAAATTCAAATCTCAATTGAAAAAAGCCGAAAATTAGGTTTATGACTATTTTTTCGTGATTTTTGCTTATTTATTCAACTCGTCGCCATGGCAACTGCAATTGTTAAAGTCTATTGTTGGCTCGATTCTAATGCGTAAGAAATGTACAGAAGTTGTGAAAAATCGTGTTAAAACATCATTTTGTATGCCCATGACCATTATTACTTTCTGAGACATTCGATTATGTGAATTTTGTATTAATTTTTTACGTTTTAGTGCACATAAAAGTTGGTGTCATTAATTTTTATGTTAACGTAATACTTAATTCACGCCTACCCCGTCATATTTGACGGGCAATTACTCTAGTTTTTATTATAAAAACCATGATTAGTTTCACTAAAGTTCATATGCTACAGTAGAAGAAAATGTCTTTTTTCAAATTATATATTTACAAAAATTATAGCATCCACGAGTCAATTCCTCCCCAAAATATCATTTTACCGGAAGCGTTACTTTTCCTATCAGAATATTTTTGACTGTGATGGTCGTATTTTCGTACCGGAATGAAGCATTATTTGGCATGATGTAATTTCGAATCTTCCATCTTTAATTCTCATTTAGCGCTTTAAATTTTCGCAATAAGATATGCGTTTAAATTTATAATCGGGAGTTGATCATTTGCATTCGTATTTTTCAAGTGGGATTATTTTTAGTTAGGTAAAGGTCAAAGGAAACCTCTCTCTGCCATTAACTTCCTCTAGATTATTTATACTCGCGTCCATGTTTTCGTACTTCGAAAAATGGTGTTATATATTTAGGTTAATATTTGTGGAGAATATCCTCTTCACTGCCTTTATGACCTGGACTTATTGGAAAACAGCTTTCCGGAGATACGCCAAATGGTAATCGACGAAGCGGGTTGATGTGGGCCCGAGAGGGAGGAAACTTGAACATTACGAATCATTGGGGCGAAAGACGCGAACGAGAAGAGATAAAATTAACGTCACATAAAGAAGAGTTCGGATTTATAGAAAAACCATATCCGGAGATGAAATCATAAAACAAGGAAAGTGTTAGAGTTTCGGAGAGGCAGTAGAGCGGAATCGCGTTTGGGAGATGGGAAAGGGATTCGGAGATGGACGAGAGGAGCGGCGGATAAGAGGGAATGTGTGAACGCGTGAATGGGAAATGAGAACATCTGAGGGCGGATAAATTGGGATGGGACAAAGGAGCCGAGAGAAAGGGAACGATACAAAGGAACGTCGAAATGGAACGGCGTAAAATGGAGTAAGGAACGGCGTTAAAAGGGACCGCGGAATAAGGAACGGTTCGAGATGGAACGCCGTAAAAGTGGGACGGCCAAAAATGGAACTGGATCATTGAACGGCCAAAAATGCGAGTGGAAAAGGGTGGAAGGGAAAGAAAAGAACGTGGGAAAGAATCGAGCGATTGTATGGGACTCGAGCGAATGTTAAATAAGGATCGGATGTTGTGTAAAGAGTGGGCTCATGAATAAGAAGACGGAGGAGGGTCTTCGTCATTTTAAGGATATAAAATCACGTATAACCTGAGCACGGGCCTACTTTATAGTCAAGGCGATTGGAATACTTCTTCCCGTTCCCTCTCTCCCACAGACCCCGTCTCTTTCTTATTCTCAATTTCTAGCTTTATCACTCCCATCTTCTTACTTCCCATTCAATCTTCATTCAATCAACTGTGATGTTAAATATTATTTTCTTTTTCTTCGCCTGAATCTTTTTTATCTGGTTGCAGATCCTATGCTCATCGTTCACGGCGCCTCTTTATCTATTCTGTATCTCAATTTATCGCCAAAACCCTTTCTCTTCCCCGTTTTTTGTTTCTAAAAACATCACCTTTAATTTGCCCTTTGCCCTTTAATAAAGATTTTGTTTTTTCTCTTCCTCTCTCTCTTTTCTTTTCTTTATAATCCTCTCAACCCTCATTTCCCTCTATTCTCTATCTCTCCCTTCCCTCTTCCTTTTCCTCGTTTCCTTCCGTTGCCCTCACTCTAACCACATTTTATTACTTCCTTTCTGTCTTTCTCGATCCCTTATCTCTCAAAACCTTCTTCCTGTATCTTGCTATCATTCCATTATCTATGTCACTCATATCCCACCTTTGTTTCCTCCCCTCCCTGTTTTTTTTACAATTCTATTTCGCTTCCTTCTTCGCTTTGTCTATTTTCTTTCTCTCCATCTTCGCTCCTTCGAAGCCTCTCTCACCTTTTACGCCTTTTTCTCCTCTTTCTAACCCTATTTACCCCCGAAAGTTTGCTTTCCTAAACGAGGCGTGTATTCCCTTTTCTCTAAAAAATGTTAATCCCCAAGTCCTATCATTCGAGTTGCGATCTGTGTATCGCTTGACGAATCGTCGGGTAAATATCTTATCCCTTTAACGCTGAAGTTAAGTTTTCCACCACTCCTATTTTTTCCTATGCCAGCCACCTTCGTATTTTTCCTTTTGCAGTTATTCTGTTTCTCTTTTGTAAATGTTCCACATTTGCGAATTCAGGAATTAAATAAAAGCTTCTCTCTGCATAAGACATTTATCTCCAATTTAAATTGACCACATTAGAGTTTTATTTAACACATTACCATTTTTATTTGCTTACGTTATTCTTGTAATGCTTTCATAATTATCGAAATTGGTTTTTCTCAGCTCTTATGCAATCTTTAAACGAATACAAAGCAGCTGACGTCACTTACGACCCCGAAGATCGTTTTTGATCTAATTTCGTCGATTATCAAAATGACATTAATCGCCTTATGTCCGTCGCTAACGCGTAAATTCTAGGTTTATTTTCGTTTGTGATTTTTCAGAGGACAGCTACGAGGGAATAGTAACCCAAAAACTTTGGGGCGAAATAATTCAAAATTAACGTGTTGTGGGAAACGAGGACAGGCACAGTAAAACGCGCCAGTTGAAATTTTCAAACGGAATCATTTTTCGGTGGTTTATATATTCGATCTCGCCAATTTCCTCGCGGAGAGGCGACGGAAATTTACGAGCGGCAATCTTGTTATCGCAAAGGACATCACCGTGGAACTGAACGCCGAAAGTTAGAATTGATTGTAGCGCCGGTTTTTTCGGATTCTATTACGACCAGTCGCGTATCATATTTCCATATTTTCGCAGTTTGTACAAGGACAAAACAAGCGCTTTAGGCGGCGTCTCTCCCTTCTTCCTCCAAATTAAATACCTACCATTAATTTCGGTCCTATTTTTGAAATGGTGCGTATGAATTTTTCTTTGCTACCCATACCTAGCCGTAAAAATCCGCGCGAACTTTCTAATCTAGGCCATTCCATTTCCCTACACACATGTAGGCCTTTTAGTTTATTGCCGACCCCCCGCTTTCTTTCTCCCCTCTTATCCTTTTATACATATGCATTACATATATATATATTGCATATATAATGTGTATATAATGTATATATGTAATTGATTTATCTTTGGAAATCTTCGTTGTTTTATTGTTTTATTTAACAAGCCAGTTACTGAGGTACGGAATGGGTATAGTTTTTACTCTGCAGGCTACAGCCTATCTCTCGTTTGTTTGTGCATATATTTTTGCGTGTCCGGATGTGGAGGAGATGGAGGAAGAGGCAGAGAGATGGTGTTATTAATTTCCTCGTAAACGCAGGACCGTGTCTTGTATGTGAAATTCAGCGTGGTAAACGCAAATATCTTCATTAGATAAATTGCTAACTTTATTGTGATTAAAGTTTACGTTTTCAATAGCGTCTGTTCCACGATATGCGCCCCTACCTACGTTCTTATTATTATCAGTAACGCACGCCCAATGGTTTCACCTATTAAACTTAATTATTGTTAATTTCAACAGTGAAGGCATTGAAAACCCTTGTTTCGTTTACGAGATAATTATTATGTCAGTTGTATAATTGCTTCCTTTGTTTGGGAAAGGATATATTCGTGTGGATCCTGTGAGAAAATCAGAGAATTATTGGTATTGTAGTTGTGATAATTATATTAATCGAATTTATTATTGTGGGACGTTTAAATACACAATCAGTATCTAATAAAATATAACGTTGTAAGCATCGAAGTAGAAGCTTGCTTGCTGAACCTTTTTTGCTGTCAACTCTTCGTATCGTGCATTCAAATAACATAAGATCGTGCCTTAAAAATATCGTAAACGCTGATGTTTTTACGGAGAATTTCAATTGCATTTGAAATTTTTTAAGAGTTTTAATTTACTATTTAGTTAGAAGCTGTACGATGAAAAATATTATTCATGAAGGCAAATATTCGTTGAGTGCAAAGTGAATCAATAAGAAATGTAGATTTTTTCGCTATATTGAAACATAATTTAGTATTTTAACACTCAGTGCGGGATGGATAACATAATATAATTAAGATCAAAACTACTATATTTGTATTATATTCGTATTATATATTATATGAAACAAAAACTGCTAAGGATTAAAACAACTGGAAAATCAATATGCAACAAAAATTCTTCGCAAGATTTAGTTTGGTTTTACGCATTCAAGCCCAATGATGATTTGTGTTAATTTTTATCATTGAAATCATAACTCATTAGGTAGACTTCAACCTCTCCGAGCAAAGGAGAAAAAGCTTCTCCTTTAGCTCCACTCCCTTTAAGAACCTTCTGCCTCCTTCCTGTGTCCCATAGTACCTCTTCCTTCCACCCTAAAACGATTTTTTTTTGAAACGTTATAATCTCGGCGATTGGTTCTCTTTCCTCTCTGCCTTGATTGGTCGTAAGTTTACTCCCAGACCTTTTTGTTTCCTCGTTTCCTAGAAACGGTACAAAAAAAAATCGATAATGGCTCTCTATTTTTTGAGGGAAGGAGAAGAGAGGGAATCGAACGTATGGAGGCAGTCGCCATGGGGAAGAGGGTTACTCCGTCGTTTGCGGACTGCTCTTCATTTTCATCGTTTCGGATACCGGATTTTGGTCTTGCCGCACCCTATGGGATTTTAAGGTAAATTGCCTTTGTGACCGCGAAAAGCCACGATAAAATGGGAGAGGCCGCCGTTGTATTGCGCGAGTAGTGTAATCGCAGCGATGCTCTCTGTCCGTGGCACTCTCTCGCTGCCATTGTTTAGGACTTTCGAAATTGTTGTTAAATAAGAAACTACCTTATTTTTCGCCATTGTGAAAGCTCTACGTGGCGCTGGGTTCGCTAATTTTCGGAACGGGGTCGATTCTCGCAAATAACGTACGGCTTCTATGCTCTCCTCATAATTTGCGTATCCTTCAGGCCAATTTCAACCAGAGTTTGAAAAACAGACTGCGATGACATTTTTCGTAATCAACGCGAGTGCCGCGAGAAATTTTGATGGAATAAATAACCCGGAGCAGTTCAAATGACTAGTCGAAAAAGTTAACGCAGAGGTCCGGTGTCGCGAATCGTTATATTGTTACTGTAATATTTTTCAACATTCTTTAAATGTTACAACGCGATGACATCCCCAAAATTTCTAGCGAAATGTGTCAGAAATTATATGAAAATCAAGGAAGATGTTGGTGTACGAAACTATCATTGAAAGTTTCTTATCTAGTGTGTAAATTAATCTTTCTAGTTTTATTTTTTACAACTTGAGGGTTGGCGACAATTGCCGCTCATGATGCATCTATTCATTAATTATTTATTTTCCCGTATTTTTTTTTTATCTTTCACAGCATTTTGAAACATGCGCTTATCTTGGATAAGAAGGCAGTGATTTAAATTAAGATTTAATTTTCTTTATAACTCATGAATCTTTCTTTTGTCTTTACATGCGGGAGATAGAATTACTAGATAGAGTCATTTGTTCATCAACAATGACTTAGAACTTTTGGTTTATGTAGCAGATCCGGAGCCATGTTTCGGAAGACTACCTGCTCTTAGAGTTCGACCGTCATTAGTGAGGATAAGCATCCCTCATGAATCCCTCGTCTAGCTCGGAGTAGTCCACCCTCACAGCGGGTGGTTAAATTACCGATCTATCATTGCAAAATTGCAATGCTTTTTGCAAATAAGACGATTGAAAGCTACATCATTTCATTGCTGTGAAAATACTGATCATGGGCGTTTTTACATATCAACGGAGTTAGGAAATGAGCGAGGTAGAGGGTGGGGGAGGAAGGAAAGCGAAGGGAGAGTGAGAGATACCAACATAAGCGCTTCGACTTGCCTTAAGCTTTTTAGGAGGGAAATTTGAAATGGACATTGCCTTTCCGAATTACAACACGTACAGCGACTCTGTCCTTTCAGCTATCCCTTTCAAATAGTCTACAGGGCCCATAAAATATTAAACAAAGCAAAGGCGATGAAAATATGATTGATTTCATTGTCATTGGTCTATGTTTCATGATTTCCTCGGGATTTCAAATTTTCTTCTTTGGACGAAATAGGAGCAGGCAGGGGCGACCCGAGGAATTTCGGCGCCCCGGGCAAGATGGTCCTCCAGTGCCTCCAACTAAAATGTTTTTGAGATATGTATGTATTTAAGAATGACACGTTAATTTTTTCATCGCTTTGTAAAACTTATTGATAATGAAAAAATAAAATGTCATCAAGATTCCAGACTTTTCCACGGTATAAATTATTGTCCAACATCTGCTCGCCAGCAAGTAATGCATAGATAGATGATCGGGATAGCGCCCTCAACACTTTGGCGCCCCGTGTAGCCGCCCAGGTCGCCCGCATCTCGGGCCGGCCCTGGGAGCAGGGTCTGCTAAACATTTTTGTTGTACTTTTCTAAGATGATATAGTAGACCTTTAGGAGATTTGAAATGGAAAAAGTCTCATATGCGCATTATATGAGAGTTTTGCACCAGACATAATTCAAGTGATTCAACCAAGGCACAGATATACGCCGAAATATTAATACAGTTTTCTGTGGATCACCATATCGCTTTGAAATGAGGAAATTCGAGTGCTTCTATTATTTCACGATTTTACAACATGCAGTAACACGGTCCCACTTTTTTTGGTTTTTAATCGCAAATAAATAAAAAATTAACAATTTCAGACTTCATTCTAGGCTGAGGTAAAATATTTTAATAATGTCTTCCCCTTGTATTTTAATGCAATCTCTCCCTACTATGTAAGAGTTGGACTGTAAGCAGTCCTCAAGAGGGCTTTGTCATACCTAAACCTAAAGAGATGAATATAAACTAAAACCTCTGTGGTTACATAAGTTACTCATCTGCTATAATATATTTTGAAGGGTGTGTTTGTTGGTTTGTTCATGGAACTAAACGATAAAAGCTGAAATAACGAAATTTGGTACGATTCTTTCTTACATCCTAACTTAGTGAATGATCTAGGTTTGGTTTCTGTCCTTTACTTTGAAAATATGATTGATTTCATTGTCATTTGTCTATTTTTCATGATTTCCTCGGGATTTGAAATTTACATATGTGTGGCAAAGAAAACACTAGCAAGGATGATTTGATTAAGGACTTTGTGGAGGCTGTAAGGTGTTTCTATCCCAAGTTATGAGTTTTATATGAGTTTTATATTTATACTAGCTGGAGTAGTACCCGTTGAATTTCAACGGATTTAGTGAATCTAAAACTTCGACCCTGTAACATGTAAGCATTGCAAGAATAAGATAGTACACAGTTATAACCGTATAACTGAATAAAGCAAAACTGAAGAAAACGCTTCGCATTTTCCTATTTAGATGAATGAAGGAAGAAAATCTTGTAGTAAAAAATCCAAACGAACGTGTTCACTCCCTCCCCCTCCAACCTTCTCCTTTCATTCTCCCCCTTCCACCCCTCCTTCTCCCTCCCACTCTCACTCTCCCATCCTCCCTCTCCCGCTCTCCGTCCCCCTCGCTCCCTCCCCCTCGCGCCTTCCCCCTCGATCTCCTCCCCTCGTTCCATCCCCCACGCTCCCTCCCCCTCTCTCCCTCCCTCTCGCTACCTCGCCCTCCCTCCCGCTCGCTCCCCCTCCCGCCCTCCCTCCCCCACGCTCCCTCTCCCTCGCTCAGTCCCCCGCGGTCCCTCCCCCGCGCTCTCTCCTTCTCGCTCCCTCCCCCTCGCTCCCTCCCCCTCGGTCCCTCCCTCTCGGTCCCTCCCTCTCGGTCCCTCCCTCTCGCTCCCTCCATCTCGGGCCCTCCCGCTCGCTCCCTCCCCCTCGCTCCCTCCCACTCGGTCCCTCCCCCTCGCTCCCTCCCCCTCGCTCAGTCCCCCGCGGTCCCTCCCTCGCGCTCTCTCCTCCTCGCTCCCTCCCCCGCGGTCCCTCCCCCGCGGTCCCTCCCCCGCGTTCCTTCCCCCTCGCTCCCTTCTTCTCGCTCCCTCCCCCTCGATCCCTCCTCGCTCTCTCTCCCTCGCTCCCTCCACTTCGCTCCCTCCCCCTCGCTCCCTCCCCCCCTCTCTCTCTCCCTCGCTCCTTCCCCTCTCTCTCCCCCTCCCCCTCTCTCTCCCCCTCCCCCCCTCTCTCTCCTCTCGCTCCCTCCCCCCCGCTTTCTCACCCTCGCTCCCTCCCCCTCACTTCTTATCCCTCCCTCCCTCTCTCTCCCTTTCTCTCACTCTCTCCCTCCCTCTCTCTCCTTCTCTCTCCCTTTCTCTCTAGGGGGAGAATGGAAGGAGAAGGTTGGAGGGGGAGGGAGTGAACACGTTCGTTTGGTTTTTTCACTACAAGATTTTCTTCCTTCATTCATCTAAATAGGAAAATGCGAAGCGTTTTCTTCAGTTTTGCTTTATTCAGTTATACGGTTATAACTGTGTACTATCTTATTCTTGCAATGCTTACATGTTACAGGGTCGAAGTTTTAGATTCACTAAATCCGTTGAAATTCAACGGGTACTACTCCAGCTAGTATAAATATAAAACTCATATAAAACTCATAACTTGGGATAGAAACACCTTACAGCCTCCACAAAGTCCTTAATCAAATCATCCTTGCTAGTGTTTTCTTTGCCACACATATGTAAATTTCAAATCCCGAGGAAATCATGAAAAATAGACAAATGACAATGAAATCAATCATATTTTCAAAGTAAAGGACAGAAACCAAACCTAGATCATTCACTAAGTTAGGATGTAAGAAAGAATCGTACCAAATTTCGTTATTTCAGCTTTTATCGTTTAGTTCCATGAACAAACCAACAAACACACCCTTCAAAATATATTATAGCAGATGAGTAACTTATGTAACCACAGAGGTTTTAGTTTATATTCATCTCTTTAGGTTTAGGTATGACAAAGCCCTCTTGAGGACTGCTTACAGTCCAACTCTTACATAGTAGGGAGAGATTGCATTAAAATACAAGGGGAAGACATTATTAAAATATTTTACCTCAGCCTAGAATGAAGTCTGAAATTGTTAATTTTTTATTTATTTGCGATTAAAAACCAAAAAAAGTGGGACCGTGTTACTGCATGTTGTAAAATCGTGAAATAATAGAAGCACTCGAATTTCCTCATTTCAAAGCGATATGGTGATCCACAGAAAACTGTATTAATATTTCGGCGTATATCTGTGCCTTGGTTGAATCACTTGAATTATGTCTGGTGCAAAACTCTCATATAATGCGCATATGAGACTTTTTCCATTTCAAATCTCCTAAAGGTCTACTATATCATCTTAGAAAAGTACAACAAAAATGTTTAGCAGACCCTGCTCCCAGGGCCGGCCCGAGATGCGGGCGACCTGGGCGGCTACACGGGGCGCCAAAGTGTTGAGGGCGCTATCCCGATCATCTATCTATGCATTACTTGCTGGCGAGCAGATGTTGGACAATAATTTATACCGTGGAAAAGTCTGGAATCTTGATGACATTTTATTTTTTCATTATCAATAAGTTTTACAAAGCGATGAAAAAATTAACGTGTCATTCTTAAATACATACATATCTCAAAAACATTTTAGTTGGAGGCACTGGAGGACCATCTTGCCCGGGGCGCCGAAATTCCTCGGGTCGCCCCTGCCTGCTCCTATTTCGTCCAAAGAAGAAAATTTGAAATCCCGAGGAAATCATGAAACATAGACCAATGACAATGAAATCAATCATATTTTCATCGCCTTTGCTTTGTTTAATATTTTATGGGCCCTGTAGACTATTTGAAAGGGATAGCTGAAAGGACAGAGTCGCTGTACGTGTTGTAATTCGGAAAGGCAATGTCCATTTCAAATTTCCCTCCTAAAAAGTTTAAGGCAAGTCGAAGCGCTTATGTTGGTATCTCTCACTCTCCCTTCGCTTTCCTTCCTCCCCCACCCTCTACCTCGCTCATTTCCTAACTCCGTTGATATGTAAAAACGCCCATGATCAGTATTTTCACAGCAATGAAATGATGTAGCTTTCAATCGTCTTATTTGCAAAAAGCATTGCAATTTTGCAATGATAGATCGGTAATTTAACCATCCGCTGTGAGGGTAGACTACTCCGAGCTAGGTGAGGGACTCACGTCTTACAATTAGTGAGGGACGGTAATGATGGTCGAACACGATGAGCTGGTAGTCTTCGAAACATGGCTTCGGATCTGCTACATAAACCGAACTTTTTCCTATAAGAGTAGTTTCTATTAAAAGACTGAATTCTTGAGGTCACACTCAAATTAAAAAAAAACTAATTTCGAACTAAACTAACTAACTAGTAGTGGTAAGGATAAATATTGCAGCTGAAGTTAAGATTCAAATTTAAAATACTACAAATACCTCCGCATATGGCTAGAGTAGTTTGTTTCTTGTTTCATCAAAAGATTTCGTGAATCTGGTTATACGCGTACAAATCATAATACTAGATACGATGTGAAATTGATTATGGTCTAAAAACCATTTACAAACCATAAACTTTGAAACAATAACACATTCATTTTCATCCGATAATTCGTTCAAGAGATATGAGGGGACAAAAAATGGTCTACCCCAAAATATATAAATAAATAAATATCGGACGAACGCATTTAAAAGATTATATATTAGTGTCCATTCGGAAAATTTCTCTTCTAAAACTATTAACGATTTTCAAAATATGCAGCAACGAAAATCGGTGGAAACAAGACGTCATTAAACAATTTTTACTCTGGATCGATGAGCTAATAGACAAAGGAAGCGCGTTGTGGGAATAGATACCAGCATTTATGTTTAACTTCTTGGCTTTCTTTCTCCAACCCTCTAGTTCATCCTGATTCACCATCTTACCCTCAACCGCCCAGTTCCCTCGCGCTTTTCCCTCCTCTGACGATGGGAGTTTTATGTGTTCCGAGATCCGTAACATGGCGAATTCTGGACGATTCTCCGCATCGCCGGCGAACGATGCTGTTAAGGGATGCCATCTCCCTCCCTCCGCCCCCCTCACTTCCATCCCATATCTGTAATTCCTTTCTCATGCTACCTTCTATTTCCTTCCCCGCTATTTTGTCTCACTTTATTTCAGTCCTCTTTTCCAATGTCTTTTTCATCACCAAACGTTTTCCCCTTCCCCGTTGCCTTCTTCCGCTTGTGCCCTTCCGTTTATTTCTTCTTTCTTACTTTCTATTTCGTCTTCTCATCCTATATCTGTCGCATTTTCCTTCCTTCCTTCCTTCCTTGCCTCACCTCTCTTCGGTAGGTCCTTCCTCATTTTTCGTTTTTCCTCCAGCTATTCTTTTATTTACTCTCTTTTCCTTCGTTCCTTTAATTCTAACTTCCCCCTCCTTCCCCCCCTATCTATTCTATACTCCCTATATATATGTCACATCGTTTCTTCTTCCTTCCATCCATAACTTTTATTCTAAATCTCGTATTCCACCTTTCACATCCTCTATCCATCTCTCCTATCTTCCTAGTTTTCCTCCACCCTCTCCTTCTTTTTTTCTCCACTCTCTCCTTTCTGTCGACACTCCAAAAAAGCTACACTCATCGCCATTTATGACTTTTTCTGTAGTCTTCTGGGCACTCAATTACCGTGGCCCAGAAGTCTCTCTCTCTCTCCGCTAAGCCCGCTTTCGGACCGCTCTGCCCCTACCGTCTCTCTCTCTCTCTATTCTCTCCCACTCTTTTCTCCTCCAATCTGCCATATAAATATCCTCTTACACTCGTGTCTCTTTTAATGCCTCCTCGTGCCCACTTATTTCAAGGTACACGGTTGCCACCCCACCCATCTCCCTTTATCCCCAACACTAAAGAATCTCTCCCTCTTTACCGCCCGACCGGTGCATGTTTCTGGCGCAACTGTTCTTTAACGGCGCAGAAGTTTATTCATTACGGACTTTATTCAGTCTTAAAGCTCAACTATTGTCATTTTATTTTCTGGGAATATATGGGATATGGCTAATGGTTCATGTTTGACCTATATATATATATACACACACACACATATATATATATATATATATATATATATATATATATATATATATATATATGTATATGTATATATGTATAGTACACAATCCGAAAAATTATACGGTTCGCCTCGGATGTATTTACGGGCTCGTTCAATAAAGTCTTTAAAGTTCGGAAAAATGTCGGTCGTTCCAATGACCTTATTTCGCATCTTCTTCGGATGCTGGAAAAGCGGAACTGACCTTTGGTTTATTTAAGACGGTCTAATTCCGCTACACCGCTTTAAGTCTTCCGGGCAACTCTAAATTCGTTATCACGACCTTTTTGAGATGACTCTCCTACTTCTGGGACGCAGTATTTTTGGATTTCAGGAATTTAATTCGGGAAATAAATATCTTCAAGGAGGTGAAAACTTAGGGAACGACTTGGACCCGAGCCGAGTTACAGCCTACTACTTTGATCAAGTTAGAGTTTCGACGGTTAACTCCTGGAATTACCGGGAGATGGCGCCTGTAAAACTCGATCTAGCGTGGAAATTCTCCGGTTAGCATGTTCTCCACGGTTTAGGCTTCGCCTTGAGGAAGACGCATTTGCGTTACTTTCCGTTTTGTCAAATGCCTCTCCTTCGATATGCACCTGATTCATGTGCGAGGGTATGTGATAAACGATCTTTGAAGCAACGAAATGCGGTTTGAAACGGTTTTACTCGTGATAATGGAATTAGAGGCATCTCGCGGTGTGATTCAGCTCTTAGAGTCTTTCGAGGGCAGTTTGAGAAGAGACTTTTGCGTAAATTTAGAAGTCTCATTCGTTGATGTGGCGGTAGATTTTATTTTTAGCATTTCCGCTTCTCGTACGTCGATAAGGTAACGAGTTTGATGCTTAGGAACGGTAGATATGCTAAGGGAAACTAAGAATGTAATCGTAATTTCCTTTTGGAAACATTTTCTTCTTCCTTAGAAATGAATTGAGTGCTTGCGTGGTGCAAATCGTTTGCTTTCTGTGTAAATTCAGCTAGTACTTTACATTAAACACGTTTTCGATCGCTTGTGTTTAGTTTTAATTAAGGATTTAGAAAGTTATGTCTCGGTGGTAAAATGGAGGTATCGATTGCAACGACTTATATACAAACAAAGAGTTTCAATTATTTGCTCTTCCCAATCTTTGATTTTAGCAAAGAATATTTTGAGAGTTTCTCGTAATTTAAAAAATTTTAAAAAGTCATTATTAAATTAAATTAAAATTTGCTATAAATTAATTTCTTAGTTATTAACATACTTCAGCGGCGTTGTTTTGTGCAGCATTTATAATCCTAGTACACTAACAAGATGGCAGTCTAAAATGAAATGGAGAGACATGGTTTGTCAGCTTGAGGAGAATAAATTACTTTTCCTTTTCTCTATCTCTAGCTAAACCCGAGAATGAAATATAAAAATGGCATTTCTAGGAAAACTACGTTTTTTGCATGTTACCACGTTTAAATAAAAATATATTTCATTCGTCTCTTTACTTCGCTGCAATCCGACATATCTTAAGATTTCAGACCATTAACAAATACGCTTCCATTTATTTATCCGCCCAAGCAAATTAACCCGCAGTATTAAATTGAATCACTTCTGTGTAACAACAGCGGTTAGAGCAAATTCAGGGCTGCGGTCGGCATTACCACTCTCGGAGCATATATTTTCGTCGGAGGGGTGAAATCCCCCGAAACAGCCACTTGAAGGCTCGAACGTGCGTCTCTTCCGCTTCCCTCACGATTCTCCGCATCTCCCTCTTGACGTCATCAGTGACCCTCCTCCCTCCCTCTCTCTCTCTCTCCCCCAACTTCTTCCTCTGCCTTTCCCTCTCACTCCTTTCCCTGGCATCCCCTTTCCAAAGGAGACAGCCAATTAGCACCTTGTTAGCGCTCTTCTGCTCAGTCCACGTGCTATGTACACCCCGCTCTCTCACTCTCTCTCTTTCCCTGCGAGACGGGGAGGGAGGGATAAGGGCGAAAGAGAACGGGGAGAAAGAGGAAGGAGGATGGAAAGAATTAAGAGGAGTAGGAGATGGGAGAGAGAGAGATGAAGAGGAAAATTCTCTGGTTGTTCGCCGCCGCAAACGATGCCTCGTGGTTTTCGGAGTGTTATTTCCAAGTGTGGCCGTAAGAGGGCACATTGTCAAAGAACCGTCTCCCAATTGCCCTCGCCCAACACACGTACAATACTGGTCCAGGCCCAAGTGTTTACAGCACCTTCGTTAACGTGTCCGTCATTTACGAGGTTAATTGTCAATTACTTTTCTTGTCATTATTGTTTTAATTATTATGCGCGTATATAGAAGGTCTGCGGCATGAATCCCATGTCGATATATTTTTTAAACGTAAAACATTAAGTTATTCGATGTGGACTGTTCAAATAATAATTAAACACGTATCGCCTTTGCCTATAAGAGTATTCACATGTTCATGAATAGGTCGTTTGGAATTTTGAAATTGTAGCTCGTTTTTCCTGCATCACGGCCAAGCGGAGCTCAGCACCGTACCTTTAGTACTGTAGTATCTTATTCCATCCTCATTTTATTAAGTTCAAGAAACGCAGCAAAATAGGCTTCCTGTTTTCAACGTTTTCTTTTTGTCTTTCTCCTCTTTGAAATTCACTCGTACGACGGAATTACGAGAGCCGCATTTTCCACATCTCGTATTCCGCGTCTCGTTTTTTTTGTTTTTGTTTTTGTTTTTGTTTTTTTTTTTTAGATAGCCTACCCTTTTGCAGAGAAGTCAAAAGAGTTTACGAAACGGTAGCCAAACTCTTTAAAGGTATCTCATATCTAAGACGTAACCCTAAACCAACTATACCCTTGGGCCGTTCGTGTTTTCATTTTATTTTAAAGGCGATCCACTTTTTCGTCGCATGGTCGTCTTGACGATTTCATATGCCTCGATTTTTTTGCACGGTGTTCCAATTGTTGAGCCTTTATTCCCCGCTATTTCTCCTCCAGGTTCCCTGGGCGATTCTTCTCCACGGTTTTTTTTACAACCACTACTAGTGGCGAAGCGAGGAGGAGATACGACAGAACGGTCTGGTAGGAGGAGGTCGCCCTAAGGGCGCGCGTTTTGCCGGAGCTTCGAGAGTGCATTATCTCAGCCCGCGGGGGGTAGCGGTTTTTTCCTCTCTCTTCTTCCACGTCTTCCTCCTCTACCCTTCATCTCGATTCTCCGCCGCACTCCAGTTTTTCATCCCTAACGTTCTCTTTAAGGCACTCAAACGCGTCGAACGATGCTGTTTTTATGTCCCGGCGATTTGCATTTCTTATATATACGACGCTAGTTTTATTTCGTCCTTCTTTATTTTCTCCGCTCGCGGAGTCGGGCGGGTTTTTTTTTTCTACCCTCTCGGATAAAGGGCGAAGGAGGGAACCTCCTAGTCGTTATATTAGTACGCGTACCACCTTACATTCAAAGAGGAACCTATGGGAAGGGGAGGAGGTTCTTTCTCCCTTTGCGGCGGCGTCTTGATGCTCTCCTGTCCCATTTCGTGGGAGCCGCGGGGTGGACGAGGAAGGCGGTGGGTGGACGTGGACGGTGGGATGGGGCAAGGAGAGGTCACTCGACGGTACTGTTAAGACGTTCTTAGTGCGGCCGCATAAAAGACGGACGGCGGTATATAAAAAAGCGGCAATTCGAAGCGTCTTTTGGAAATTCGGTGGGCTAGGAGACAAGGTAGTAATTTTTAACGTGCCAAGAGATATTTTTTATACTTGTCTGCGATGATAAGGTATCATCAGAGTAATTTATCGGAAAATTTTTCATGTTTTGCTCCGAAATTAAAAAGGAAAACTGGATTGTGGTTTAGATAATCATCTTTGAATTTCCGCACCCCTTGACAAACTATGTTTTTCCAATAGCCATAAGAAGGATGGGAAAGGCGGGTGCGCTTTTCGTGTACAAAGCCTCCATCGTCAGTGGAAGTTCTAAGATAGTATCTCAGCTGGTCACGGCCGCTTGCTGTTGGAATGAGTGTCTCGCTTTCCGAAACTTTCTACGGTTGTTGTAGAGACGTAATTTGTCAATTTGGTTTCAGCCATAATGTGAGCTAGATAATTCTTTTAAATATATGATACGTCTCATCCTTCATCATAGGTAGAATTTTGTGGGATTATATAAATATCTTCTTATAAACAAGGCATTGGAAAATCTATCATATAATTTGTTTTTGACTTTTTTGAATTGGAAAATGTCAAAAACATTCTATCAAAAATTTTCTCAAGACTTTGTGAATAGTGGAGGTAAAAATACTTTCTTACGTCATTATTAAGATACATAAAGAGCCTAGACGTTCCCATAGCCGAACTGTGTAAAATAAAAACCAACCATGCCTGAAAGTAATAAATTTGGCTTCGATTCCCGGTCATGAAAGAATTATTCCTTCTCTTTTTTATAAACCTATTCCTTTATTCTTCTTTCTCCGATGACGTGCCTTCCCTCGTATCTCGGCCCTCTCAAATAAACGAATACGGCCTTTCGTTTTTTTTTACTCCGAGGTCGATCCATAACGGAAACCGATATTCAGACTATCGTAATGAGAAATCAATACTATCCACCGAAAGAAGCATGAGTCTTGTTTTTTCTTACTTTGCGTCGTATTATTTATTTTCTGGGCGTGTAAGCGAAAACTCCGGCTTTGATCATGAAAAGTCTCCTCTCTCTCTCTCCCCTCAAAGGAGAGCCCAATAATCCCTTTCTCCGGAAAAATGACCGAGATACCTTTCCCTAAAACAAAGGCAAGCACTGGTCTCTTGCGGGGAAAGGTGGAGAAAAAAAGATCAGGAAAGGGAAATCTCTCCTCGAAACCTGTCGTACCTTCTCTCCCTTCTCATCGACTCTTCTCCCTTCTTCATATCTCCTCTCCCTCCATTTTATCTACCTCGATCTCCACCTTTCGCTTCCCCCTTCCGTTTTTCCCCTTTCGTCTCCTCCTTTTCTCTGTTTTTTTTCTACCTCCTTTTCTCTGTTTTTTTTCTACCTCCTTTTCCCCTTATTCTTCTCCTACCCCTCCTCTTCTTTTCTTTTCTCCTCCGTCTCCTCTTCCTTTCCCATCTCTTGACCCTTTATTCTTTCCCGTTCCCATTCCATTTCTTCGTCTCGTCCATATCCCCCTATCATTCCAACCTTTCGACTCCATCAAATTGATTCCAGGCATCCGCTTTCATTCTCTATCTCAATGTCTATTTCTCTCATGGGGGGATTCAAAGGGGGGGGGGGGGAGGGTAAAGGGGGTAATTACCCCTCCCTATAATTTCTGAACATTCGAAAAATTACCTTTTAAATCTAGTCCTCCGTGCTGAGCAGTTCATAATTTAAGTTCTTTCACTCGCTTCACTATAATAGACTGTACCGTTTCACTGTATGTATTCGCTTTTTGCTATTAAGTTCTACATTTTCTTTTTCTGATTGAAATATGCATTAAAGAAGATAGTTTTATATTAACCTCACTCGATATCTTATATCTATAATATATAGCTGAAAGTAATTTTTATTTCACTTTGGGTTTATACCCGCAAAGAGGTACTTAAAATTCAGCGGAAAGTCGAACTCACTACACGTACACTTATGTATAATTAAGCAAGATAATTGAAAGTGTAATATGAAGCGCCATATAACTTTTACAAATGTTCTTAATAAACTTTAGTAAATCAGCATTGTTTTATAAGAAGAATCTTATTCTACTGAAACTGTCTCGAATTTTGGTCTTCCTTACCTACAGAACTCACAATTGTAGTACATAAATCAAAATTTATTTTATTCATTTTACTGCGCAATAAAAAGTTATTTTTATTTTTAAAAAACATTTTTTTATTAATTTATTTTTTCACTGCTAAATTATCCCTCCCCCCCCTGGATGAAGCCTGGGTCCGCCCATGATTTCTCCTCTACTCTTCTAAGCATTCTTTCTCTTTTTCTCTTCTATTCTTTCTACGGTAGATGAGAAACTTCGATGCTATCTCTTGCGAGACTCTTCCCGCGAAGAGTGTCGCCCGAGTCATTCCTGAACGATCCTATGCCTGATATTGTCGCTCAAAAATCATAAACGCTTTCTCCGTGATATTTTTCCCAATTTTTGTCTCGTCGTCTTAGCCTTGATTGCCGATTAGTATTTTACGCGGAATTAAGCCTGAACGAAGTCCTATGTCTCTGAGATATCGATCCGATAGAATATCAGCGTTTCTAATTATATAGATTTTTCATTTGTAAATTTAAAGATTTTTCTTACCATTAAAAGTAAATACGCCAGTAAGAGATACATGCATTGGGAGGCATGGCGAGGGAACATGCGTAATTTGGCTAAATTATTTAATTTATCACTTTTATGCTTACTTTTAATCATTAGCGAATCCCAAAAATTAAATCTCTACGATTAGAAAATCACAGAATGGATAGATATACCTTCTACTATAGGTTTTATTTTTTCAACTTTTTAGCACATTGATATAAAAGTAATTTTTAAAGAATCATTTTTTTATTTCTGAATTTTTAATCTTAATTTTTTTCATCAAATAATAATTATATTCTCGAAACTCAAAAATCGAATGCAGAATTTGACCGTCAGTCAATCGTGCTGCCATTTTGTCGATTTCTGCATTTTTGACGGATTTCAAAACACACACAGATGAGAGTGAAATTAATATAAAAATTATTTTAAAAGTTAGCTATCTGTAAGGATTTGTAGCAGCGATTTTAACAGTATCATTCCCAAAGGAAGCGGGCATTTTATCCCGCGAACTACATCGTTCACCGATGATAATCCGCATTATATGGCGGACACAAAAGAAACGTAATTCGAATTTTTCTCATGAGAAAAGGAGTGCAGATAAACCTCATGAATATGAATGGCCCGATGATATCACAACCAAAAAGTTATCATATAGCGTGGCGGAAAATGCACACTTTGCATAAGAAACAGCGAAAATGACAAACGGATGCCTGCGTATAGGCAATAAAAAGGGATTTGTTTAGCTTTGGTAGAGCATATATTACAAATACTTTTTATTGTGAAAAAATAAGGTCGCAATTGGAAAAAGTTTATCATAATTCCGAATAATAGGAATTATTTGAGGAGTGAATTTTATTTACAATGTAAATTTTAAAAATGGCGTAAACTTAACATTGTTGAGGTAGGCGTGTTAATTTATTCAGTATAAAAGATACCGCTTCACATTTCTGCCAATCTATCTAAACTTCGTCAAAACTTGCAGCGCCCTTGAAATAATGTAGGTTTTAAGAGAAACCTCCAAGATATAGGTTAGGAAAAGATGGTTGCATGGAGATGAAAAAAAAACGTTGCGTATCGTTGGAAATAGGAGTAATTGAGATTTTATGAAGAGATAGTTAGGAAATGTTATAATGGGACTGCAAAACGCGACAAATTAGCTAATGAAAGGAGTTGGATTATAGCAATGGAGATATACTGATATAAAATTTGTCACTTATAATTGAACAAGGAGTAACTGAACAGTTAAAATTAAGAGTGAATATGAGCTCAGGAAGAAGAGATGCGAAAAATTTTCCAATGTAGTTGTGATATATTAAAATCTTCAGCAAAAATGTATTACTCATATAAAAGGCCAGGTTTGTGTATCTGTCAGGAACGCTTCAGGAATGAAGAAATGGGACTGCTTGAGCACTTCCAGATATATCGGCTTTATCCCTTTTGTGTGGGGGCAAGCATACCTGCCAAGAGGGGACAAAGGTCAATTTTTGAAGCACAATAACTAACCTTTGCTCGGATCGAAGGCAACCCTCTCAGCAGGAGGTATTATTTCAGGTCAAAGAAGACTGCCTCAGTTTTATTTCAGAATAATCGATCAAGATATGTATTTTTGATGAATTATCCGTATTCCCAAAATAGATTTTTATTTGCGTTCCTACGGTAGTTTTTAAGAAAACCGAGCTCCAGCTATATCAGATGAGCTTGAAATTTGGCACAGTTATATGTTTTTGGACAAAACCGATGGGTAGAATATGAAATTGTAAAGATTCCACAATTTAAAAATGCTTACCAACTCTGTATGTGCTTTTTCCAAATTTATGCCCACTCAATACATTTTTATTTCATGTGTACCCTGCCAATAAACCAAATCACTCCCCGTCATTTTTGACGGGCATTTATACTAGTATGTTATAATAAGCCTTGTCTCTTTAAAATTAACAAATATTGTATTGAACACTTGTTAACCCTATCTTATTTTAAAAGGATAGAGGTGCAAGAATGAGGACAAGTTAATGTACATCATTTAAAATTTTATTGAGAATTATACCCATACACTCAAATGGATTATACTGATTATTCGATACCCATACATTGTATAACAGATATATTGATATTTCCAGTTTAACGTAGCAGAGAGAGAAAGCACTTGTGGGAGTATTTTGTTGACGATGCATAGATATAAATGCACAATTCATTTAGAGCTCTTGACATGAAGTTATTTTTAAAAGAAATATTAGTTGGAAAGTTTATTGCATTTTTATAAAATTAAACTAACAATAAGTCTTAAGCTTATAGTATCGCGAATAACAGTAATTTTCTTCGAATAATATATCCGAATTAAATCAGATATTTAGAAAGAATAGTATATAACATGGAGTGTTTATTTTATCTCCATTTCTAAGAATAGAAACGATATTAAATCATTGAACAACACGTTATCAGTCTTGTAATACATTAATACAGAAAAGGCACGTGGTCGAACCCTCTAAATAAGTAAAATCTAAAGAGATAAACTGACCTAGTACTTTTCCGACATCTTTAAAGTAAATAAAATGCCATTCGTAGTGGTTATGGAATAGGGGAAAGAATTTTTCAGCAAAAATTAAACCAACTCAAAATTTTAAACTATAGCATCTTCTCATCGTGCGAGGTGTAAGACAATTTTACTGCGAATATTTTTTAGTTTTTCTGACAGTTGGGGATATAATACTCCCTGAGTATTATATTGATTAAATGTTTTGTTATATGATTTATGATGTTGCGCTATGTGCATTATTATTAAAGTATGTATATTCTTTATGTATTGATTACTTGAAAGGAAACAGATTCAGCATAGATGAATTCATGCATAGCATAAGACTCAAGACAACGAAAAGGGCGAATACTCGCGATCTACCGGTAATTTGATTAATATGATTCAAAAATTATTTTAAGACGGATTGTTGGAGTATGTTCAGGGTGGTACGACCTGCGCCCATCCAGAATTTATTATAGCCAAATTTAGTGGGCAAACATCTGTCAGACCTCCAACGCATACTGAGTATTTTTTATGAAAAAGTTAGATTTATTACTTTGAGTGTTATTATTGCCACGAACATCTCCCATAAAATCGGAAGAAACATCAGTTAAAAAATATATATATCTACAATTCAATCCCTAAATGCATAACAATCAAATCTCCAATCTCAGCAACTCATCGGAATATGGTCCAGCGAAGAGGTGGAGAAGAAGGGATTCTGAAACCCCTGCCTCAGCGTTCCCACCCTCCTTCCCCCCTTCTTCCTCTTCCTCTTCTTTTTCCACGCCGCTATCCTTCCGAATCCCTTCTTCTTGGTGACGGCCCCCCTCCTGGCCCCTCCTCTCCTTGCCCCGCCCCCTCCCGCTCCCTCCCCTCCAAGACCTCCCTCTTCGCAAGCGGATCCCTTCGCGGAGACGGCGCAAGGGCTCGCCCCGCGAGCCGACGATACCATCTCCTCGGACAGGTCGTCCTCAGTGCATCGAGACGCGGATCGGGAAGAACGCGAAAGGGAGTCGGAATCGACGGGCGGGGCCTTATGCGGCACCTCCAAGCGGTGTAAGCTTCTCCTCCTCCTCCCCCCCTCGCCACCTTCCCTTGTCGCCCTCCCGCCCCTCCCTCTGCCCGCAACCCTTTCTTCCCCGACCGGCGAGGATCTCAACCCCCTCCTGCGGAAGCTTAGCGAACGAGCCCTGGCTTTGGGGCTTTTCTGCGCGAGGACGGAGGAAGCCCCCACGACACCGTCGCTCGCCCTCCTCCCCCTCCTCTTCGTCCCTCTCCCACCCTCTCTCCCGTCTTCCGTCTCGCTTCTCTCTTCCGTCTCCAACCCGCTCTTTCCTCCTCCGCTGCCACCTCCGACTCCTCCTCCCTTGGGAGCCCCTATCTGCAGCGTTTCCGTGGATACGTCGTACTCGCTGACGCCGTCTCCGTCGGTACCTCCCGGTTCCCAATCGTAAACAGCGCCGTCTTCTGCCTGCAGGGTGATGACCACCCCTCCTCCAATTCCCTGCACCCCTCCCGCTCTACCGTCCAAGGGAATCCTCTCCTCCGTCCCGGAATCGGATGCGGTCCGTCCCACTTCTCCCGCCGAACTGCCCCTCCACCGATCCGTTTCTTCTCCGTATCTTCTACCTTCTCCGCCCCACGTCCTCCTCCTCCATCCCTCCCGTTCCCACCTGTCGCCTACCACCCTTGCGTTGGCGACGGTTGCCGACCCCTTCCGCGTCCCTCCTCCCTTGGTTTCGCCCCAAGAAGGTTTAAGCCTTTCCAGCACCCTCCTCGCTGCCCTCAGACCGGTCTCCTGCATGAGGTGGAAATTCATGGCCAGTAGGGCCATTCCGGTCAGGAGATAGAGGGCGCAGAAGGTCAACTTGCCATCGACCATCATCATGTCCGCCGTCGTGACGTAATCTGAGAACACGCCGCCAAAAGCGGGGGCGAGGTCCTCTCTCTTCGATGCCTGGGTAGTAGGGGGTGTGGTAGCAGGTGGGAAGAGGTCCACGTACTCCTCGTAAACGCCATCTACTGCAATGCCATAGGACACGTTAATGCCCTAACCCAACTGGGTCAGTTTCATCAATAAAACACCACATTCTTTTTTCTAGAAAGCTATTAGCGCTGAAACGTGGTAGTCTATAGAACATTACAGAAGAGCCGTTAGTATATACATTTAAAAAACAATTACTTCAAATTATCCTAAAGTGTTTTTTTTTACTTCTATGGAGTCATCTCTTAAAAAACAGTTTTTAAACCATGTATCGCACGAGTCACTAAAGAGTTTAAATATTTCAACACAGCGTTTTTTATTGACTATTCTTTTTCATTGTGCAAATAATTTTAAAATTTATTGCAAGAGTAGTCGAGGGTCTCTTAAAGATTTCTTCTCTTTATCGTGTCATTATAGCTCAGATGATTAAAAAAATCTTATTGAGAATGATATGCATTTTTTTAACTTCTATTATAATTCTCCATTTCTGCTTAATAGAAATGATGGAAGTTTTCTCATAAAATCCAACTTTACGCGTAAAATTTTAGAATCGTACTTACAGATATTTTCAAATTACCATCGTATTTAAGTGAAATTGCCGTACATTTGAGCGTATTATCATATTTTAAAACTGTACGAAGAAAATAATTTCTCGTGTTGAAATGATAAAATACAAGTCACGTTGATATGTTGCGGAAGAACTTCATGGCCAATCGAAGGTGGACGACAATTTAAATTTTATTTTAATTATTGATTTAAATGCACAAAACTGATAGCGATTATGTAATTATAAATTCATGCATCTACCATAGGGGGAAGTCAAGCGATTTGTAGGATAGTGTACAACGGGCGACAAAGTAAGACGCGTCTTCCGAAATACACGAATAAAACTTCCTTGAAGATGACGCCAATTTAGGACTCGAAACTTGAATATTTTTATCATTAAAACAATTCCGATAAATAACTTCTCCGTTGATAATAAAATTTCTGCAGTAAACTAAAATAATTCTATATTGACACCGAAAAATGCTCGTTATTTACTCGATTTTTTATAATACGCGTCGATAACCGTATCAGTGCACAAAGTTTTCATGCATATTTATTATTTAATATTATTTTAAATTCTCGTTATGAATCTGGCCAATCTATTACCCAGTAACGCCATTAAACTCATTTTTGGGCCTCTAGGAATGCGAATTTAAAAAATTATTGATTATATATTAGCAAACAATGTTATTTTTCATCCATTTATGTTGAACCGGAAGTGAAAGGAGTCCAAAAACTGATAAATGTTTATCGATTAACCTTTAATGGAAGGCTGACGCCACATGTCGCTGGCACACTACTATTTTTTCCTATTTTGAACGCCGATTTTCCCCTTTTGTTCCCCTTAGGACTTTAGTCAAACGGAGAGGCTATTTGCTCTTAAAATATACCCAATTTAATGCATGTTTCCATTTAAATGAAAAAATATCAAACCTGTCGGCCAACTGAAGGCCTTTTAAATTCAGTCCTTTTTAGAGATTAAACAAATCATTAGGTTCACCATGTTCTCACCGTAGTCTACGTCGCTTCGGAGCTCACGGCTCTGAAAAAAATCGCCAATCCCCAGCAGCGATCGAATCGTGTAAGCCTCGGGCGGGGCGACGACACCCGTTGCCGTCCTCTCTTCCGCAGACGGCATAGTGAAGTTGGATGAATACGTCCCGCCGAAGGCATCCCCGGGTACAAGGTCCCCGAATCCCAGCGTCACCAAGGATACAACGCAAAAGTACGCGGCGTCCAAAAGGGGCCATCCCTCCCAAGCGGAGAATAACGTGGCACCGCCCGCCACAAAACCTGCGATGACCGAGAGGCATGCCCACACGGGGATTTGCTTCTCTCGCACCCTTCCCCTTCGCCCTCGACCGCCGCCGCCGTCCGACGCCTCCAACCCTCCTTCCTCTCCGTACTCGGAATCGCTCTCTTCCGAGTCCTTTGTCCCCCGGCTGCTCCTAGTGCTCACCGTCCTGCGGCAGGTCCGTTTAGGCCTACGACGACGTTTTCCCCTGTGAAGTAGTGAAAGATGGCGCGCGTCACGGGTGGTTAATACAAATACCTATACAGTGATTGCTTCTATAAATTACATTAAATGTATTCCGATCGACCAACGTGCGCGATTTCGTTGGTTTTCTTAATTTACGGAGATATTGATTTTGTTAGATAAAGGGAATACTTTCAGAGCTGGTGTACTCAAGTTAATGAAGGCATATTTCCTTTGTATTTAAAGAAAGAAATTTTTACAGCGTGGATTTAAGAAAACGAGCAAGAAATATCTCGTTACTTTGAAGAAAAACGAATTATATAACGTGCACTGAAATTATTACCTCATTTTTTTGTTTTAAAACTTTCAGCGTAGAATTTTAGAGCTCAGCTTGTGTAAAATAAATAAACCGTTGAGAAAACCATATGGGCATTTAAAATAAAATGTGGTAATTTTCCAACCCTTGAATATAATGATAATATTTTCATTAAGAAAAATTACAGAATTACCTCTTACGAAGTCTTTTTTAGATGAAATCCAATATATGCCTCGAGTAATTTCGTTCACCATTTTCGTAATTGCTTTTTCATGAACTAATTGCGATCAGTTAATTGACAAAAGCAACTACTTGACTTATGAAAAGTTTAAAGTTAGAAGCGGTTTGCTTATATCCTGGATTATACGCCAACATAACGTTCTCCGACATTCCGCAGAAGTTGCATAAGTTTAAGAGTAGTTTCGAGTATCGCTTTGTCGTGCTTCCTCTTACCGACAGAGAAAGTTGAAGTAGGCGTATCTGAAGGCTGAGGCTAAGATATCACCCACGCTCGCCATGTACAGCAGCATCAAAGGGATTCCGGCCAGTGCGTAGGCCATCGTCGCCAACTTACCCCAAACAGTGCGGGGAGTCAGGTGACCGTAACCTGAAATGAGAGAGAGGATAATATTAGCGTTTTAAGATGCTCATATTTCCATTTTGATTGGTTCTCAGTTTACCTAGAATTTAGGCTTTGCAGCGAAAGAAAGTAGACGTAAAAAATAAACAATTCTCTCTCATGTTTATTGATGCTGTCCCTCAAAAATGTTTCGCTTTGCATCACTTTCTCCCCAATCAAGGTTTCACTTGCAAATTTTAATGAAAGACCACGCTTTATTTACTTGCATAACAAGCAATTTCAAGTAAGGCGCTTCTGGGTCCGAAGAACAAAAGAACACTACATCAGAGGGTTCAAAAAATTCCGTTGTTGTTGGCCCTTCGAATGTTTTCCATTGGTGGATTTTAATTAATACGTTAATAAAGGTCGGTGACGATATAAATATATTGGGTATTCTTTCTGCAGTGATCTTGTTCAATGAAAAAATATCAGACTTAGACATTTTTTGTGGTGGTGTGGTACGATCAATTGGTAGGCGATACGTTTTGAAGTTCTTATATGCTCATTGTCAGACGAAAGGATAACGCCAAGTAACTTATATTGAAGGTAAAACATAGTAGAAAGTAAAAATTCCCTCGAGACGGTAGCGAGATAAGGGAGATAAAAATGATGTTGAGGAAGCAGAGATTGTATAGATTAGCGTAAAAATATCTTAGGAAATATACTTATCGCCAAATAAATGACGATATACAAAGATGCATTTTTGGTGTTAATTTTAAAGGTAAGTTTTAAAATGAAACATAACTAAGGTATGGACATTTCCTGTATTTCAAAATATTTTCTCAAGGAATCGGAGCACTTTAATATTTTTATGACAAATTATCTAGTGAATATATAACCAGTCATACTTTCAGAAAATTTCATTTTGTGTGTTTCTAATTCTTCGCTTTTTGTTTTAACCAATCCGTTCGCCTTCTCCATTCCTCAACCTCGCCACTTCTTCTATTTACACGCCTTTCACTTCGCCCTCCGTTCGAAGCGCCCTTATTTTTCTCTTCCTGACTTACTAATCGCGTACCCGTATCCTCTTAATCCACTATCTCTCTCTCTCTCTTTCTCTTTGTGTCTCCTGACTAGACTTATCTCCTCTTCTCTGCCTTTCACTGCCGTATCTCGTAGTTTTTTTGAAGTCCTATTTTCCCCCGTCCCTTTTTATTCCTGTTCAACGCAGCATTTTCCTAAATAACGGTGATTTCCTTCACCCTTTCCACTTCCCTAACATAGTCTTTTTGTGTCAATTTCACACACGTATTAACATATAGTATCTGCCCGGAATTGTTGCTTTTTCTTTTATAACAAAATTCTTTAAAAATGTATTGCTGCAGTCCCATCAGTATCTGAAAACGTTTTCATTTAAGGACCACTAAGTAACCTTCGTTTCAATAAAATTAAGACATTTCACTCGTTATTTCTTAGTACCCGTATCAATATTTGAAATTTAGGCTTTGATTCTGTTGTAACATCGTTTAAACTTTTATATTGTACACTTGTTTTTAACTCTTATGGGGCATACATATAACGTAGTTCAAGACGTAGTGCTGTAAAAGCGTTTACTTTCTTCTCAAATGGTTGCGATTCTTCTGCCGCAATTATCTTTCGAATTACGATTTATTCTAAGAGAGGGAATGCTCGCGAGAACAGTTCGCCCGGCTTGGGATGCTACGACGATAAAGATGTAATTCGAATTTAATACCGACCATTCCAGATTTGTACATAAAATATGATGGTAATTTCTCTAATATTGAAGTTATAACGCTAAATTTTACTTAGATATCGGTTTCAGGGATAGAGACAGATTATCTAAGCTTTTTTCCGGCGTTTTCCGGATCATCAAGCAATTGTAACTTTGTAACTTATAATGCGACCCTGACCTTCCGATTATGTTTTCTTCGAACTTTTTTCTAAATTCTTCCATTCACTCAAGTAATTTGATAGAACAGACTGCAATCTTTAAAGAAATCCAGTTACGCAACACATTTTTACGTCTTTCGGCTTGAATTGGATATTATCAAAATATTTTGGCTTTCTTTATCGCTTTTTTCTTTGTCGTCCTTAAGTAGTTTGCCACAAATATGTGTATTGATTTCCTCTCATTGTCAGTACTTTTCAACATTTTTGGATGGTGCTTCGATTTCTTAATTAGAATTCTTAATTTTCTTCCCACTTCTGCCTTCCAACCTTGGACTTGATTACATTCCAGCGGATATATTTATTTATTTTTCTTTTCTCTTGTAACTAGCTATGCACATTCTGTTTCATTTAATCAAAGTTTTGTTTTTATCTTACATAGTTAACAAGTTTCCCTTATTGTAATACATTTTATCGATTTGTACGGCTGTTTATTCAAGATATACAACCGGGACGATTGAACCGATTTCGAAGAAACTTAGCGAGCGAGATCAGGGTATACGTCCAAATAAAATTTTTTACAAATATACCAGGTCTTAAACGAATGCGTGGTAGCAATAAGAATGATTCCATAAGTTTAATATTAAACTGATCTCTTGGAGGTTTCATTGGTGAAGCCTAAGTAAATATGGTTGGCTATAAATGCGGTCCCGCTATAGCTCTTCAACTAGATGGGCTGGATAGATTTTAAAATTAAAGCAACCTTCGAAAGATGTTATTTTACTCGTATCCTTTCACCCCTTAGCCTTTGTTCCGTTGTTTGCCCTGCTTTTTTGATCGACTTTTTGAATTTCCAGTGCGAAACACTTTCGCCGTCCTTATCTTGGTGTCTGTTTCTCTCTCTCTCTCACAATATTTCTTCCTCCAATCTAAAAAAAACCTATCGCATTTTCCTCCTTTATTGCTCGCTAATTCTTTTATCTTTCATGCTAACGTTATTATTTCGACTTTGTTTTTCCTCTCAAACGCACTAATCTCCTTAATTATTTTTTCTCCTTTCTTCTTTTTCGCCCACTTCACCCTTTTCCGCTGGTTGGCAGTAATCCATTTTCCTTTTTCCCTTCACTTTGGAGATTCCCATCGTCTTCCCTCCTTCGCTGCTCGGCCTTCCCTCAGAGTTCTTTGTTGCGAGTGGGAGTTGTAGATAAACTGGTGTAATTGCCCGTCAAAAGCATTCCGGGTGAGCAGGAATACAGTATTAAATTAATATTAAAAGAGTCCACTCGTTGCGGGTCAGCTCGATTTTTTGCCTTTTCTTACGCTCTATAATTTTTAAGCAAAGAATGGCCAAATATGCAGTAGTTGTAGGTACTTTCCGTTCCTTTTATGGTTTATCAAAACGAAAGAGAAAACAAATCTTATTGTATTAATAGAAAATATGAGTTATATACTTTGCAGTTATCGAGGTTTTATTGTAGCTTTATAAAATGAATTAAAGTGAATATAATACTTTATTAACTATTTCGTGATTTTTAAATTGCAGTTCTGTCTCCCGATGTGCATGGAACTTTTTATTTTTGTCTTAAAATAATTTTTAAAAATATTGTTATAAATGGGCTCCTGTAAAAGTATAATATATCTCGTTCTTTTTAAATGTTTTATAAATATACTCCAACGTAGGCAAATCTTTAGACTGAAATGATTTTAAATCTAATGAATTTTTCAGTACAGCTAGGAAAAAATCACTTTAGAGTTATGGGAAAGTTGTGTTTACTTTACAAGTTCATCTGGAGTGCTAACTTGAGTAAGTACATCAAAGTTATAATTATAAATAAACATTTAAGGTCAAATAAACTCCTACATGTAACTCTTAGACTTATCATACGGTTATTTCGGCGGAAAAATTGCCGTCGTCGTTGACGACACTCCTCTAATATCAAAGATCAATGAATCACATCCGAAGACGGTCCCTTTGAAGGCGAAACGCGCCCGAGGTTTATTAAACCGTTTTCGGGCTACGTAGGTTTCAGCTTTAACGTTTACACATATCAAAGGTTCACTATCGCTTTTCTAGGATTTCTCTCCGCTTTCGACTTTCTCGACCTCTCCGGAGCGTCTCCTAACCCCTGTGTGACACACTGCCGAGCAACCCCATCCCCTTTCTAAAAAGGTCACACCTCCCCACACTTCACCCGTCTGTTCAACGACCCGCGACCTCCGCTGGGGTTGGTTACCCGGGCATTCGTTTGGGCTGCCGGGTTTAGTGCAAAGGGGTGTTGAACCGAAACGGTTAAGAGGGAATCATAGTTTGACATCGGAGCTCGGGAAAATTATGCCAAACGAAAATTAAATTAGTGAGAAAAGATTGTGATGGGATTATCGCTGTAACACAGCATTTAAGAAAAAATGAACAGAGAAAAGTAAATCGATTTTAGATAATGCATTTAAACTAAAAGAAGTGGAATGACGACATCGTATGGAAATGACTCAGGACGGAATAAAATGGGAAAAAAGAGCCTTTATTTAAAGAGAGGTCGGGAAAATCGAGGTTCTTATACATTAGGAAGAGAATGGTGGGTGAGGGAGAGGGTTGGATTTAAAGATTTAGGCCAGTGGTCTTCAACCTTTTTTGAGTCACCGCCCACTTTTACCATATGTTGTCCGTTGAAATAAGTTCGCCCACCCAGTGGCGTAGTGAGGGTTTCCGGCGCCCAGGGCAAAGAATAATTTTGCGCCCCCAGTAGCAAAGCGATTTACAGAGATAAGGTAACCCTAATACTAGTGGGATTGTCGTTAGATGAGATTACCGAATACAGTCTCAGTGGTAATAACAGTGTTTAAAAATTTATGATTTTATATATTTGATAAAATTAAACTTAAATGCTTTGCTGCTTCTGCGAGACTCCGACCACCCTCATGGGCCTTTCGATTTTACCGCAGCATGGATACATTGTCACTAGTATAGTATGATATGATACTATAGTTAACGACAAACTAACTGTAATAGTTGTACATAAAATAGTTGTACAGAATATATGTGCTTTTTTATAGAATTTTATTTTTCAGTGTAAAAATTAGAATAGCATTTGGTGAGTTCTTTAACGCCCACCAAAAATCCAAAAACGCCCACTGGTGGGCGCTATCGCCCACCTTGAAGAACACTGATTTAGGCAGATGAGAAAGGGGAGGGATTGAATTAAGGAGGCGATACAGAGTGATGTTGCATTCGTTTGTGTGTTTAGTACGTATTATCTTGGTGTAAAATATTAAGTGCGCAGGATTTTAATAACGCAATTAACGAGCTATTAGTCCGTAGCATGAGTAACCGGATATGTCGCTCCGTGTAAATATCAGTAAAACATGCTTCATTATGTAATGCTTTCGCTCCGTCCTTCGGAATATTCGCTAAGTAGCGTGCTTTTCTAAGAGTAGGTTAATGCCGGACCGGGCTTCCCTTTCTCCTTCGTGCGTTTGTGGTATTATCCGTCAAAGAAAAGTGGTCATGTGATAAGGCTGGCAACCAACAAGATGCCTAGGAACTTCACAAGAAGAGGCCAAGGCCCAGCTTCGAACTGCAATGCCTTGGATAATAATGAATAATAATTTCGTTAAGTAGGCTTATTTCGGATGGAAGTATTCACACGAATTAAGAACCAGACGGGTTACCGGTTATTGTTCGAGAAAAGGAGCTCGATTTAAATGAGAAATTCCATATCATTTAATTACGTTTAAATTATTCCATGTTAAGTGTGCATCTCTTACATAAATGATAGTTATATAAGTGAGCATAAGAAGGAAGTTTCAGACGGTTGGGAGAGATTTTTTATGAGTGGAAACGAAAGATTAAATGCAATGTTTCGTAAACGTGCAGAAACTGCATCGCAATATTTTTTAAAATTAGAAAAAATTATATCGACTGTGCCGTTCTATTTTGCGAAGAGGCTTTGACGAAATAAAAATAGCCAATTACTAGCGATTTAATTTGAATAAGAATTATTACAGTTTTAAGACACCGGGAGTTTTTATTTAATTAAAATTTATCTTGAAACTTTAAAGGAAAACTTTTCAGCTCCATAATGCGATGTAAATTTTATACGGATTTCAACGTTGCTAACATTATTGTTGGAATTTACTTTGGCAACACGGATGAGAAATTCGGATTAGCCTGGTTACCCATAAATTTGAGGAATGTTTACAGGAAAAACATTTTCTTAAATTAATTAATCATAGTTTACAATATTACACACGAGTTATTTGCAGCTTCGAGAAAAATAATACTCCAGAAATCCTCCTCTGTAAAGGAATATGAAAGAGCAGAATTAGGTCACCGAAGGAAGTTTTTGAGCCTTTTCCCACATGGTTGAAAATTCTTTCCTCTCTTTTTTTTTGTTCGAAATGAAAATTTCACATAGGGCTGCAGTAAAGCTTATCTCGCGCGCGGGGTTTGTTTTCTACAAAGTTTCCCGTTATGTTTTTTCCGCGCGGGCTCGTTTTTGTCCCGACACTGGTATCAGTGCAAGCAGATCCGTGTGGCGTAAATGTACGGAAGAATACGGGGCATGTATCCGACTCCGAAATCCACGCCTATTTTAACGCGCGATGTTGTTAATGCAATTAAACGGTCGGTCGAGGAGTTATTAAAAGTCTCGGCTACAAATTAACGCGGCGTGATGGGGTGAAATGGTTTGGTGGCAAGGAAGGGAGGCGGGTGGGAGAAGGGAGGGAGGAAGGACCGCAGGGACATGCTGTGGTTTTTAGAGCGGAGGGTGGAATTGCGATCGAGAGAGGGGGAGAACGGCTGGGGAAAGGTGGGAATGTGTGGCTAGGGTGCATGGATATGTGCCGAAATCACGATTATAATCCCCGCTAGCAGGGGATGTCAAGTGCAGAGGGTGAAATCCGGAGTGGATCCGAACAACCGGCCCGCTCTCTTTCCCTCCTTCCACGCTACCTATCTGACCTCCCTTGCATTAGAAAATCCCTCGGGACCTCCACCTCCATCTTTCCTACCTCAAGCTCCCAAATCACACTCCACTCCATACGCCCTCCGCTAAATCCCCCCCGCCCCCGCAACAGCGGTCCCTTTCCATCCTTCTCCGCCTCTCAGACATTTGTGTTCTCTTTTTTTCTTTCTGGTCCGAACCCATTGCATTTTTCTCCGTCGGATCATGCCTCAATTTTCGACGTCCTCTTTTTCCGACCCGTCTTCTTTTTTCTCCCTTCCGTCCTAACCCCACATTCAGTCACGTGCTTTCTTTCTCAATTCCCTCCCTCAATATCTCTTGTCTTGGTACGCTGGTGGTTAGAGTAAGACTTAGGTCGCGGGTTCGAATCGTGACTAGGGCATGGATGTTTTTTGTTCGTTTATTCGTTTATTTAAGAATGGATACGATGTCGCTCTCAATAAATACGGATTTTTTTTATTCTCCTCTTATCCATTCTTCCACTTCTTTTCCCTCACAGCTTTCCATTCTATGCACTTTTACCTTCCATGTCCATTTATTTTCCGTTCGCCATGACTAACATACTCCTTCCCATATCCCTTACTGTAACCTACATATGTCCTACCCTATCGTCTTCAATACTCTCCCCCTCCCCCCACTCTCTCTTCCCTCTCTTACTTTTCCACTCTTTGCCTCGCTCAGTCTCCCGAATATGCCGAATCTCATACACGGAAGCGGTCGCGGGATGTCGTGTCGTGGTTAGGGAGGGGAATGAAGGAGGAGCATGTGGGCGTGTGTGCATTCGAGTGACGTCGTGGAATGAAGAATAGGATAGGAAGCTATGGGGATCAGTGTCACTGCGGTGGCGCGATTTAAAGAGTGATGCGCGACACTCGCGTTGCTCCGGCGAGCTCACTCATAAATATTAGCCTCGCCCGCAATCCCTTTATAATGCGCTTAATTGACTTTTTCTTATTTTTTTTCAAAGTTTAAAATTGGACGATGAGAGCGACCGCACCCTCGGTTAGCTGCTTAATATACTGCGCCGACCTGAAAATAAAACATTTTTATTTTGGACATAACGTTGACCTGACAACTGACGCACTCCTCTTTTGTTTTCGTACAAAGTCAATAAATCGCCCATGGAATAACTTCCCAGTTATTTTGACAAATTTTGGAAATCAGAACACAACAGGGATCTGGTGGAATTTATTTTGTTGGTGTATTATTTTAAATTTAGCACGGTGCCTCCTCTGTTCAGAAAAAAACTTTAGGTAGATATTCGCAAGTATATGCTTTAAACATTTAAACAAGGTAGTAGGTAGTCATGAGATATTTTATGTTTTGTTAGTATTTTTAATAATTAACAAAAATATTTATACATCAATGTTTTTCTTTAAAACAATAGTAATCAACGGATCACACGGATTATGCGAAGCAATTAATTTATAGCGATTATATCGGAAATATGTCATGAGATTATGTTTCATTTATAAAATACTAGTATGTAATGAGGCTCAGGAAGCATTTATAAAAACCCTTTGGAGAACTGTGATATATTTCAATGAGAGATCATTCACACAGAACCGCTTTATACTGTAAAGCGAATTCGGAAGAAATAAAAAAAATTGAGCTTTGCGAATAAAACCACTGAAACACGCTCTCTGCTGGAATTATCTCGAACACCATAGCTAAAATTCTCTGCTAAATTTGTCGATTTTGTTTTTTTTTTAGAATTAAAAATAATTCATCCTGCGAAAATCTCCCGAGTTATTAACCTACCGCGTAAACCTGCAGGCGGAAATTACCGGAATTGGTGCCGAGTCCATAATTTTCTCTCCGAAAAATATTCGCCCGAGACGGAATTTTAATTCTGGGTTATCTAGGCATTCATAAAATATAATTCTCGGAACGTCTTTAATTAAAAAAAGTTAAAAAACAATAAACGGCTTCCACCTAAACAAAGTATACGATTTCACACGTAATTGTCACGCAATTCGCCAATTAGGGAGGCGTTAGAACCGTCGGCGCAAAGGTCAGTGGCGTTTAAAATAAACATTCACCCTAACGACCGTATATCAAGTGCAGGGAAGAGGAGGAGGAGGTTATGGGGTAGCGAATAGGAGGAGTGGGATGTGGGTGGAGGGGAGGACGAGAAAAATGCCCGTTATTCGGCACACCACACGCGGCAGCCGGCAGATGGCCCGAGGGGAATTCGACCTTGTTTTTTTTTTCAATAACGACTGCTCTCGTGTTCATATGAATTCAATTATTTGTAGTAGCCTATTCGATCCGTCATTGAGATAAATGGGTGTCGCCTTTGACTCTTTGTTCTCCCACGTTCTGAGGAGGGATGAACGAGAGGAATGGAGAGGGAAGGAGAAGGGGAGGGAGTTAAGACAGAGGTGGGGAAACTACGGCCCGCGGGCCACATCAGGCCCGAGGGAGCACTTCATGCGGCCCTCGATGTCATTGCAAAAGCGAACCATGAAATGTAACACAGATAATTTCATATTTATTTGGTTAAAATTAGGGCCTGAAAACCTTTTCTTGTGAAGTTTATACAACAAAATGTTATTTATTAATTATCAATTTTCACAGATAGAAACCTTCACATTCTCTCGAGTATCTTCCGACGTGGATCCTAATGTGGCCCACCTAAGCAACTACAACGGCTAATGCGGCCCGTGTCGTCAAAAGTTTCCCCACCCCTGAGTCAAGAGAAAGGGCTGAGGAAGGGGGGGGGGTTGAGAAGGAGAGGATGTGGAAAAGGGGACTTGAGGCGGGAGATCTTCGAGTTGTTGCGGAAGGAGGGAGTGGAGAGGGAGAGAGAGTTTAGAGGAGTTCGATTGGAGTTGGGAAGGAGATACGTAGGAAGGGTTAGGATTTGGCTGAAGGAAGATGTTGGTATGGAGAAGAATGGTTGGATGGTGAGAGGAGTGCCAACAGTGAAGTTATTATTGCCTGTTGAGCGGCCCACGTAGGCTCAGTCATTTTATCTTAGTCGAGGAGTTGGTAACATGCGGCTCCTGAGTCTCATTCGGATTTTTTGGAGGATTTTTTGTTGAAATTGAAATCAATTCTTTCTCCCAGTTAAATTTCCTTTAACGGCATGTTCGTTCCCGACATACGTAATTGCTCTCAAGTACACGTCTACTTAGGTGACATCTTTATGTGGGTGATGTATTCGACAGTCCTAATCAGTCAAAACTCTGTGCCCTACGTATATAATGAAGACTGATGCGGAAAAATAAGATGTTGGTACTGACATACTTTTTTAAAATACGAAGTAATGAATGAAATGAAGTAAAAATGTTTGCGTATATCCTTCTGTAAGAATGAATTTTATTACAGATAATGGAATTAGTGCGCAGGGCGAGTTTTGAGAAAAAGTTTCGTTAAACAGGAATTAAGAATTTTAATAATTGTACCGTGGCTCTCCTTAAGTTTATTCCCCCCCTTCCCCCCCTTCCCCCCCCCCCCTAAATTTGGAGGAATACCAACTATTATTCTAGTATTCTTAAATGCAAATAGTACAAAGCTCTGTCTTATTCTCCTGGTGCAATTTTTATGTTGAGTTCAACGCTGATTTAAAAAATCTGATGTGGCCAACACATTACTTTCTCCATATTTGGGGTATAGATATTTAAATTATTATGAATAGCATTATGAGGTAAAATTATTATTTCGTATCGTAAAAGAATACAGTCGTCCTTATTGTCGTTAAACTTATATTTTGAATGTTTACAGAATTCACCGCTACATGGTGGTGCTGTATACTGGAAATTACGAAAAAGTTAAATATCTCCGAAATGGATGGTTCTACGAAAATTTGTTTCAAACAAAACTTGGAAGAAATATTATTCTCTACAACTTTGGTTCTCACGAAGATGACCAATTACGACGTTTTTAAGGAGATATTTGACGGAAACCGAAATAAACCGATTATTCATAAATAATTCCTAAACAATAACTGCTATGGAAAATTGTTTCAAATGAAAGTTGTAGGAAATTACATTCTCTATAACCTCTGTGTAGAATTGTATATACAATAATGATGTTTTAACGGAGAAATATCGCAAAAACCGAATCGGGTTTCGAATTAACCTCGAATTCCGTTTAACCGTTATTGTCCAAAAACTAATCAGTTCTTTGTGCTCATGCTAAAGCGTTTTATATAAAATTTGGTATTAATATGACAAGCACTTTTTGAGTTAGAGCGCCCACAATCACATCCATCCATCCACACACACACATACATCATTCCGAAAATAGTCTAAACGTGTTCTAGGAACCTCAAAACGTGTATTTCCGTTGAAATCTCGAAGTCGAATTTTTTCGTGATCACGATGCCTTCCCCATACTATGTATGGAGAAAGTAAAAAGATATAGACGTCAGTGCATTACTTTAATCGTTTGGAACAATTGTGTTATAAAGAAAGATCGTGAAAACAAGGAGAGAAAGGAAACGAAATGAATAGAGAATGAGAATCGGGAGTCGGGGATGAAAGAGAGTTTAGAAGACGAGGATAAGAAAGACGGATGTTATGAACGGGGAAATGGAGGGGAGTGGAGACTTAATACAGGGTGGTGTGGGAAGGAACAGGTAGCAGGGATATAAGGAGAACCTCGATGGAAACAATGGGAAGAAATTGTGAGATAGGCCTGCACGCGATTTGGGGGAATGTGTGGTGAGCAAGGTAAAGAAAGTGGAGCCGATAATTGTGTGGGAAAAGGTGGGGAGCAAATGAATAGTTGAATATTGTTAGGTAGATAATTTCCCTCTCTTATCCCACCCTTAACCGCGTCCAATCTTCTCATCTCCACCCTTTCCTTTTAACTTCTGTTCTTCCCTCTCCCTGATCCCTTTCGCCTTCTTCCTCAAACATAAAACCATACCGTGCGCTGACCCACACTCCCCCTTCCATCCTGTGTCAATGACAGAGTGGCTTTGTCATGCGAACGTCCTCTCCGAACCATTCGGGGCCAAAACGCCCGCCGCGAGATTTGCGCGACATCCCATGTTGGCCCGTGGCCTATTTTTATTAGCTGACCTTATGACCCGTTTGCATTGGTAATTCCGAAACTTCGGACCTCGAAATGCGCGAGTCTAAAAAAAAAAAAACAAGTGGTCGAGGCATTTTTATCTACTCGAAGGAGGGAGAGAGAGAGAGAGAGAGAGGTGATCGGCGTAAAATTTACTAGGAATATTCATCAAACGAATGTTTTCGAATGATGAACATGGGATTCGATTACATAAATCAAAAGGAGAGAGGAACGGATTAATGAAGTCAAAACGCTCGATTTCCGATTAGTTTAATTCATTATTTATTTTTCATATACCCAGAGGTTTGCAAAGATTTCATAAATTCGTTTATAATCAATATCGTGAGAGTTAAAGCTGAATAAAATTCAAATCAGGTAAATTAAATTTTGCTCCAGTAACCTCTGCCATTTCTCTTCGCATTTTCCGCCTTAATAGGCGAACCTGTTTAGCACATCAGCATACCGCTTTTTGATTCCATTCAAGAGGTGTAGGCGGGACGGGGAAGTGGAGAGAAGATTGAATTGGGGAATGAGATAGGGAGGAGGAAAGGAGCGAGGGTTTAATACGGGTATTAAGTGCGGCAGACGGATAGGTAGGGATAGGGAAAGCGAGAGGGAAAGGGAATAGGAGAGAGACGGAGAAATGGCGAAGGAAGGGAAACAAAAGGAAACGGAGAAATTTCGAAAGGAAAGACGGGGGATTGGATGAAATTGGTGAAAGAGGATGGGGGGGGAGAGGAGGAGGATCGAAGGAAGGAAGGCACGTAAAGGATGGTGGAAAGCAGAGAGGGAGAGGGGGAGTAAGAACGAGGGCAGTAGGAAAGGAGCGGAAGAGAAGTTAGAGCCAATAAAGATGAGCGTGAGGAGGGAATGAAGAGATAAGGCGGAAGAGGGAGAAGGGAAATGGGTGCTTTAAGGTGAGGGATGTGAAATAAGGGTGGAAGGAGAGGCAGGATAAAGAGGAGGAGGTTGTTCTTCGAGCGGTAAAGGGAGTGAGAGGAAATGTAAGGTGAGGAAGAGGGTAAGAGGGATTTGGGAGAGGGGGAATGCTGGGGAGAAAGGTACAGGAGAAAATGGGAAAGCTGTCGCTTTGCTGTTGGTAGAGAGTGAGGGTATTCTGAGAGTGCTATGGTTATAAGCCTGCTCCGATGTTGTTCAGGAGATTGCTATGTCTGTGAGGCGATTCGTGTTATCCCGGGCAAAGGGCTGACATAATGGAGGTTGTTAGCCGTACTAAGTGATAAGAGATTTCTGAAGGGAGCGGAGGACGCTGGTCGTCTGTAAATATGCCGTTCATTTTGACGTTTTTATCCTAAGTCGTTGAGAAAAAGTCTGACCTCCATGCCGTGCCATACGCGTATTGTAACTCGCGGTGTCTCTCCTTAAGTGAAAACAACCATCTTTTCGTGGGTGTTATTACATTTGTGGTTGTATATTGCACGAAGAAACTTCTTAAATGTTTACTCTCTTGTTTACCCGATTAGGAGGGGAAGCATTTAGCTATAAATTACATTTTCAGCCTCAGGAAATTACATTCCGTGTATGGATGCGTGAATTAAGGAACTGATAAATTCAAACATGATCAAAGATGAACTTATCCCGATGGATGAAAATCTCGTGTATGTGTGCCTTTGAGAATCTCGATAAGTAAACTTGTTCAAACCAATGTCACGTCATATGTATTTTTCCAGGAACTATCGTATTTTCGCAATGTTATTTTAAATCTACTTCTCCGTATTTGTGTTACAAATAGAAAGTACTGTGGAAAATCAAGGTTTCGTCTGTGGAAATATTTTTAAATTTTGATGTTGGACGCCCGTTGAGTTCCGTTATATCATCTATCCGACTCTTCCTTTTCATCAACTCCTCTGTAAATACGCATATGGCAACTTAATATAAATATACGGATAAGAACAGGGCGGATTTAAGGTGGACCGCACTTGGCGGGCGCCTTGAAGTAAGGGGCCCCGATAAAATGTTTTTATCTATAATCTCAGAATATTAAATATCTCATTTTAAAAGTCAGGAAGGAAATTTTATTTACTTTTTGCACTGCGATATTTAATTTATTGAAACAGGGAGTCAAATAAAGGAGTAGTCGTTAGGTGAGGTTGCAGTGTTTCAGTATATACATAGATTGCAGGGCCTCAATAATTTAGCGCCAGGGGCCCCAATAGTTTAGCGCCAGGGGCGTCAGAATATCTCAATCCGCCACTGGATAAGAATAAGTGTAAAACCACATTAAACTGCATTATATAAGTTAGATCCGAGATACGAAGTCTTGACTTGGACACAGGCATAGTCAACCTAATGAGTTATTTTTCTTACTCCGAGCTTTTGAACACATTTCAAGTAACTCGGAATATTAAAGACTCCCATTACTATTTCCAGATCTTACGACGTAATTATTTTCATTTACCCTTTCTTTCCGAACTTGACATCGCTTGATAATACAAAATGTCACGAGAACATTCGTGGATAGAATTCGTGTGCGAAAATCGTTTATTTCTATACTGAATTGTAATATTATGCACTTTTTAACATTCTATATAACGAAGTTGAAATAATTTTTAAAAATTGAACAGGTATGAATCTTTATAATCATGATTTCATTTTTTATTACTGCGGATAAGCTATGAATTTATATATTTAATGACGTAGATTTTTCGATGTGAAAGTAAACATACGAAACCCATCGTCAAAATTTATTATTCCTTTCTCATCCTCTGCCAATGGTCCGTGATTAAATTTTTTATCTAACTTATTTGATCCTATCAGTCTTTTTTCAAACGTCTCTATCCTTCAATACCCAGCCTTTCTCTTTTTATTGTTTAAATTATTTAAATTCTTCATTAAACTGTATTTTTTATTTATTGGTCAGTTTTATACCTAATGTCCTAATAACCACGAATAATAACGAATGACATACTCGCTTTTGAAAATAAAACCTCACTCATATCATTTACAGAGTACTTTTTGTATGCTAACTATTGCATAAAATATTATATCTGGGTAAATTGCTCTATTAATTTGGTAAAATATAAATAACTTAACCTTTACCGCAATTGTTTTTCTCGTCCTCTACTTCGGGTGATAAGTCACTCGTAATACGAAAAAAAAGTTATTCCGCTTGGAAAAACGGATTTAAAGGTTTCTCTTAGGGGGCGTTTTCATGGAGTCGAGAGAAATAAAAAACAATGGTGCGCGCCGTTTGGGTTTAAATACAACCGGACGTGAATTCGCGGCGCTATATAAAAAATAACTCGCGCACGCTACAAAATTGCCGCAGTTCTTCGCGACTCATGGGCTGTTTCAATTCCTGCGTGGTCGTTTGCTTCGCACAATGACTCCGATTTCGTGTCCCTCTCACCCTTAATTCAGCCCGGTTCCGCCTCAGTCTCCCTCGTCCTCCTCCTCCCTTGTTCTTCATCAAACCTCTTGACCGCCTTCCTCTCTTCTGTCGATTCTTTGACTATGCCCGGAGGCTCTAAAATGTCCCTTCAACACGGACCTCGCTCCTCCCCCTCCTCCTCCTCTTCTCTCTCAACCCTATTCGGTTCCCTGTAGCTCACTCCCTCTATTCCACCTCCGCCTCTTCTCCCTTTCGCCATTTCATGCAGGAAGCCCTAGATTTATGTCCTGGACGAGTTCCGGGAAAACGCGACGCTGAACGAAACTACGTAAATGGAGAACTGTTTTCCTATAGACTAAATGATAAACATTGAGGGTCGTAATTTGCAGAAAATGATATGTAATGAATAACAGAATAAATTAATTACAAAATAAATCAATAGTGATCATAAAAGTTTAACTACGTTTGTCAAAAATATAGCCGGAAATATACAGGGTGCCCGAGAAAGAGTGGACACACATTTCAAACATTTTTAGTGAGAAAATGAATAAAGTTGCAAGGAAACGGTAGTCATCATACAAAAGCGGAGCTTTGAAAGTTTTATAAACGCTACTTGTTCTACCAAGCACGCATGGATGTGCGCATGAATTTGCCGCACAGCCTTAAGCCGATCGGATGCCATGCAACTGCGACGTAGTCTCCGCAATGTAGCTTTCTCTGAATTTGGCGGATGCGCATATCCTTTCGCACTCGGTAAAAGTCATGTATATAAAACTTTCAAAGTTCAGCTTTGATGTTGTGAAAACTGTTTTCTTGTGGCTGTGTTCATTTTCTAGCTAAAAATGTTTGAAATATGTCCACTCTTTCTCGGTCATCCTGTATATTGAGATATAGATATGGATGGTCATGGAATAGGCGACTGGTTCTACTCTCACTCGCTACTGGTATCCCTTCCCCTGCGTCTACTTCAGGAATCAATACTCGATTATGCATTACTCATTTGTAAATTATTTTCCGCACTTGGTGATCTACGTGGAGAGTTGGACAATTGCAGTTATTTTTTTTCGAGAACGTCGCAACTCTTGTGGTTATCCGAGAAGTTCCTCAGTATGTTAGCGGCGTTATATCGAAATCAAGGAAGCCGGGATGACGTAAATCGAAGACTTCCTTTAATCTCTCTCCCTCTATTCTAATGGTTGTCAAGGAGATTGTGGTGACGGAACCCCAGGGCGACGCGAGGGTTATTAAGGTGAAGTGAATATATGATGGATTCTCAATATATCATATTTTGGCTTGGAAAAATAAATAAAACCAGGGTTATGCGCACGCTCGATCCTATATATAAAAAAACGTATGCGGTAGGGGGAAACCCGATTTATCTTTGAAGGTGTCTCCGAAGAAAACTGAACTGAAAACTGGATGGCACACAACTGAAAATGGGATGACGCAGACAAAAAAAAAGTTTGTGAACCACTGCTCTACTCCATCAAACTTCCTTTCACTTAATCTCTCAATTCTTCACATTTCTTTTTTCTCCGGTGTTTTTCATGTCTCTCTCTCTCCCTATCTTTATTATCTTCTCCTTCATTTCCCTTTCTTCCATTTTTATTCTCCCTTTATTTTTCCCGCGTCGATCTCTTTATCTCTCCATCTATTTTACACTCCCTCGCTCGTCCCCACTTCTCATCCGCTTTCTTTCCCTTCCGCCCCTCTTCTCCAGTTCTCATCCCCTTTCTCTCTTTCTCGTAAACAATGTACTGCTCCCGCTATAAAGCGTAGTCGCCTCCTCTCCCTCTTCTTTACCGCACCACCGTCCTTCTCTTCCTCCGGCGTAGGAGTAAAAGGGGGGAGGGATAGGGGGAGGAGGGATAGGGCGATGGTCGTCAAGAGGCCAATCTCGAGCCATGATGTACGTGCAAACATTTTCCCTTCGGAGCTAGGGAGAGCCGCCTATCCGTGGCTTCAAAGGCTTGAATGGGGTTCGCAGGCAAGAAGGCGATTACACGCGATTATGTAAGCGAGCTATATCCAAAGACACGCTTTGTGAGAGATAAAGCCGACGGGCTGCGCCGCTCCTATTCGGTTGACCTTTCTCTCGACTTTGGCAGAAATAGGGTGGTATACTTCTCTCTCTCTCTCCATTAAGTATGGCACGGATCTTGTTAAAACGCGTTACGCGGCAAGGTGTGACGGTAGCGGGCAAGTCGTGCTTCTGAATCGGAGTAATGTGACAAATTTAATGAAATACGTCGTTCAAATTTTATGCGTCAGCATCACTGTAGAATGAAAATTTTGTCTATATTTGTTGCCCCGGGAATCGTGCTGAGAATGTGTCGTCAGGGTCTCATAGGATGATTTCGAAATTTTAAGGTGGGTGTATTTTTTACTTCGGGGAATAAAGGTTTACTTAGAACTTTCATTCATGTTTTAATTTTTAAAAAAGCATTTTAAACTATATTTTACTGAAATACATTTTCAGTCGCGTATGGAAATTTATTTTGATTTGAGAATTTTATGAAATGCCACCTTTGCAATATAGTCATCAATCCTGTAAAATTAATTTACGCTTCCTATTATTTAAACGATTTCGCTCTTAATATATAGGTTGAGTTAAAGTGAATGCGTCATCAAATATTTGAGCTCATGAAACATGTTATGGCAGCATAAGAGGGTGAAAGTGATGCATCTTAGGCAGGGATCGGCAACCTACGGTTCTTGAAGACTTAAACGTGCTGCTCTCTAAACCAACTCTTTCTCTCAGATAAAACCTGTGGTACTTCATATTGTCTCTATCAACGTTAACTTCAGGTTTTCTCCTTAGCAGTTTTAAATAGGAATTAATATATATATTTTTTATTGAGCACCGTTTTGTAAACAACTGTCGAAGAAATTGGAGCATAGTTCTTGGTTGATGAAAAGGCCATTAACGTAAGAAGAGTTAGGAATATCTCACTCAGTTGCCTTTGAGATCCTTCTGAGGTGAGGTGTGGCTTCTTCAGAGATCACGACCCTTGGAGGACCTTAGCTCGTAATAACTGTAAGTAAAATCACTGATATTTTGCATAATAATATGAAGTTTAAATTGTATGATCTACTGCGATATGTGCAGTATCTTTCAAGAAGAGTTAGGAATATCTCACTCAGTTGCCTTTGAGATCCTTCTGAGGTGAGGTGTGGCTTCTTCAGAGATCGCGACCCTTGGAGGACCTTAGCTCGTAATAACTGTAAGTAAAATCACTGATATTTTTCATAATAATATGAAGTTTAAATTGTATGATCTACTGCGATATGTGCAGTATCTTTCATATGAAAGCATTAGAAATTTGTAACATGAACTTTAAAAATGCTTGGATTTAAAGAATCACTAACAAACTGACTGATTTGGATGGCTCTGAAATATTTCAGTAAAAAACACCACTGTATGTTTTAATAACATCTTGTTGGACGCCGTTAAATGTGTTACAATTTATTTTACGAAGTGATTTGGCTTCCAATTAGGGATGACTACCAGTATTGGAAAACCGGCATTAATACCGGTATTGAATTAGACACACAATACCGATATCGGGTTTTTGGTATGGAAAAGTACTTTTTGGAAGCAATACCAAGTTACCAAAAACGTGTATATTAATCAAATTAAACTTGATATTGATATCTTTTGTGCCTGTGTAAATCAGTAAATTTTTACTTTTTCTGTACGACCATACTTGCTACGTAATATTTATTTTTTGATGTTTAAGAATTTTATAGCCTGTATGTGTCCATATTTTTTTAATAACAATTCATGCAGTTTATTGAATATTTAAGAGTGAGGTTCGATCTTATGGTTAATGTGATGAAGTCATGATATGCGAACTTTTTAAACTAATATATATTTAGTTTTTTCGAAGTACAGATTTATGTAGTTACTGAAATACTCATATCTTGCTTTTAAACTCTATTTGATATATTGTAAGAAGGAGGGTTTATTCCATTATTAATATCATATCTGGGTGCTTACGTTCGTATGTGCGTGCGTATCTGTTTGCGCTCATATGATCTGATGAATTCTGAATGATTATTTGTAACAGTTTTAGAAAGCTTATTCTTTGGCATTGACGCTAATATCCATTTTCAATCCATTTTCAATACTACTAGAAAAATTAAGGGCTTATTCAATTAACGAGAAAATTGTAAATTGGATCGCCTCGTTTATTTCCGATAGAACCCAGAGAGTAGTCCTCGATGGAGTTGCATCAGACGTCGTCAAAGTGACTTCCGGCGTGCCTCAGGGAAGTGTAATCGGACCTCTGTTATTCTTGATATATATATATATATATAAATGATTTAGCGGATAATATAAAGTGTAAAGTTAGACTCTTCGCGGATGACACACTTGTGTATGGAGAAATCAACACAATACACGATCAGGAGAATTTGCAAAAGGACCTTCAGGCTATTACGAAATGGTGTAAAGATTGGCAACTCGACCTGAATATAAAGAAATGCGCCGCAATGAACTTCACGCGCTCCATGAATTTCAACCGTTACCCGTACCAAATATCTGAACTAAAGCTAAAATAAGTCAATAGCTACAAATACCTAGGAGTAACTCTCAGTAGCAATTTGTCTAGTAGAGAGCATATCAAAACCGTTATAGCATCGGCAAACAGAATTCAAGGGCTTTCCTCTAGAGTCCTGCGGGGATGCCCTTCGAATGTGAAGGAAATCGCATACTTTTCCCTAATACGACCCGTCGTGGAATACTGTTGCGCCGTCTGGGACCCTTTCGAGGAGGGCCAAACTAGAGAGCTCGAAATGGTTCAGCGTAGAGCGGCTAGATTTGTAAAAGGAGAATATCGGTATGATGCGAGTGTATCAGAGATATTGAGGGATCTGAAATGGCAGACGTTGAAGAGTAGAAGAATGGAATACAAAAGGAAACTATTTGAAAAATTCGAAAGCTCCGAATTCGTTGAAGACGTACGCGGCATAGTCGTCCCCATCGGTGTTAGTGAACGTAATGTTAGATCAGAGTACAGGAGAAAATATGTCGAAACAATCGCTAGAACAGAGAAATACTACAGATCCTTTTTCCCAGACGCGATAAGACAGTCCAAGAGAGGAATTAGTTATAGTTCACTTGATTTCGTGACACTCCCTGCCAAACGCTTCTAGCGGCTTGCAGGGTATTGAAGTAAATGTAAATGTATTCGATTTTCATCCTAATATCAGAAATGAAGTATTTACTTGAAGTATAGATTTATAAAAAATTATTTTTATCCCCTATGTACAGATGATGATAGTGGAATTCCAAAACCGCAGTGTGTTATTTGTGGAGATATGTTGTCTAACGACGGAATGAAACCGTCAAAACTCAAAGAGGCATTTAAATACAAAACATAGAGAAATGAGTTCAAAGCAGAAAGAGTTCTTTGAAAGAAAGCATGCCGATCTGAAATACCGTCAGAAACAGATCTTCAAAGTGTCCCACATAAATATAAGTGCTATGCGAGCTTCTTATAAAGTAGCGCTTCGAGTTGCTAAGAACAAAAATCCATACATAATTGGTGAGACGTTAATGAAAGGTTGTATTAACGACGTCTGCATGGAAATGCTGGGTGAGCAGGCTGCAAAGAAAGTGAGTCAGGTGCCACTTTCAAATGACACTATAGCTAGACTAATTTTAGAGCTGACTCAAGATATGGAAGATCAGCTCATAGAACAGATTAAATTAGCAAAGTACTTCTCTTTACAGCATGATGAGTGTACAGACGTTTCAAATGCGGCTATTCTTTGAATTTAATGGTGCTTTGAAGGAAGAGTTCTTTTTTTCTGCTTCACTACCGACAAAAACAACTAGTTCTGAAATTTTCAAAACTTTGAACGACTACATCGATAATAAATGTGGGTTGGACTTCAAATTTTGTGTAGGCGTATGTTCTGATGGCGTTGCCGCAATGACAGGACATTCAGGAGTTGTTACCCAGATTAAGGCGTTTGCTCCAAGTTGCAAGTCGACGCATTGCTTTCTTCACCGAGAAAGTCTTGCAACAAAAAAATTGTCACCAGAACTAAATAGTATGCTCAACGAAGTTGTGAAAATTGTTAACAATGTAAAGGCGAATTCTTTAAATTCGAGACTATTCTCTGCATTATGTATGGGAGCTGATCATAAACAGCTTCTGTAGTATGCCGATGTACGTTGGTTATCGAGGGGAAAAGTTTTGTCAAGAGTATTTGAGTTACGAAACGAGCTTGCCCTGTTTTTTCAAGACAAAAAACCAAATTGGTACCAGTTATTCAGAGATGTGGATTGGATAGCCAAGCTGGCTTATTTGGCTGACATCGTTGTCGTCATGAATGATCTCAACACTTCCATGCAGGGAAGGATGGCTTCATGCTTTACGATGGCTGACAAGATCGATGGACAGAAACGAAAGCTAGAAGCTTGGAATAGTCAAGTTTCAAGAGATTGCTATAACATGTTTCACAATTTAGCAACAGTCATCTCCGATGAAAGCGAAGAGATTAATATTACGTCTCTAAGAAACGTTATCAGTGAACACTTGAGGAATTTGGTAGAACGTTTTGACTTTTTTAAAGTAATGATTACCTACTTGTGTTTTATTGCTTTTAATCATATTTATATTGCGTTTATCGTAATAAAGTGAATCTTGATTAACCGCATGCTAATCATGAGATCTAGGCGAAATTGACCGCTAACGTATGAACTCAATGTAATATCGATCGGATCATTTACGTACTGTTAGTTATCTCTTGTATAGCCATATTTATTGAAACAAAGCTGCCGTTATTTTTACTGTAATATTTTTCTTTCGTTCCAGTGGAAATTTACGTTGAATTTAGGCGAGAAATTTTAATTATTATTCGGAGTTTTATAAACATTTCATTGTATTTTGACGTATTAAAAAAATAAAAATGGAGAACTCAAGGTAAATTATCATGATGGAATAATTCAGGGAGAGAAAAAATGACAAATCAGCATTATCGGGATGTTACATTTCATAAATCGCCTGCTTTCCTTGTGTTCATTTAATGCAAGTAAGAATACTGGACTAATTTTCAAAGAGTAAAATTATTTTAAATCCACCTGTTCATTTGTCCTGAAATTTATAACTTATTTCAACTGAAATAGTGATTGAGTTGGTATACGACTAAATTAATCGTATTCGTATTAGGGTACAAGTTATGGAACAGTCTTGAGCTTTTTTGGCAAACCTTTTCAATGGCGAGGAAAAACAAACGATTAAGTTACACTCGTTTATTTTTATGCACAAGAAAATCAACAAGTAAAACTTTCGTGAAAGTAAAAGTCTAACATTTTGAAAATCCAAACTAAAATAAAAGAAAAAAAAATGAAAGACCGAAAAAACTTCGGCTATATTTTCATAATTAGTATATCATATTTATCAGCGTTAAAAGGCATCGCGCAAAGTAATTTATGGACTCTAAAATTGCAAAAAAAATAATCTTTCTTCCAACATCTATATTTATGACATGGTTCGCGTCGCGACCACTCGACCGAACTCGCCACTACCCTACAAAGTAAGAGAGAGAGAGAGAGATAGAGAGAAAGGAGGTTTAATAGCGTTTCGTGGTTGGCCGTGAATCTCGCGTCAATTTCGTGGAATTTTTTTCCAGGGAGAGAGAGAACGGAGAAAGATCTGCTAAAGGGTGCGGCAGCAGCGGTCGCGCCGCAAAAGGAACCTTTTACGGGAATCCATTCTGCGCCCTCGCCTCTCTGAGAAGGGTCGAGAGACTTTACGCGCCGTTTTTATTACCCTTGACACCTCGCCGACGGGTGTAATAACCACAGTTTCATATCCCAAAGGAATAAATACGTATCTAACCAGCTCCGAACCGTTAAGTTTGTCTCTTTTCGTTCCCTTATATATCATCGAAGCATCAACGGAATGTATTTTCTTTGGGTTGAAAAAATTAACGTTACGGAACGGAGTAATCTAGTTTGGATTTTCTTTTCGCTACGAAGGTCTCGCGCGTAGGGATTAGTAAGGAAGTTGAATCTCTGTTACCTGGTTCGAAATTCTTTATGTTAATTATGATATTTTGATCAGGGTTGTCAATCTTTAAAATTTTCTGAAATTCAAAGAGGGGTTATCTAAAATTTCTATTTTTTATTAATTTAAACCCAAATCATGAAGAATTTTTATTATCGATTCCACTTTTAGGAAACTCAACAATAGGAAGGATCCTTTGTTTTGTTCCACATGTCAGAAGTCCATGCTGTTATCAACAAAATTTATTTTCTCTTATTGCGTCTGTACGCACTCGTACGAACGATTTTGACTTGATTAAGATAAAACTCTTTATTGCGTAATACGAGTAGTAACTTATTTATAATTGCGCTTTGCATCTGTATAGATTTTTTTTGCAAATGATAACATATAACTATATGAACACAGTAGATGATCTGGAAAAAAGATTGAGAAAACAACATACGCATTTCAGCTAGTATATATCCTTATCAAAGAAAATTCACGGATCGTCGATTATAATAAGAAATGTATCACTCAATGGAAATATATGTGTCTAACCGTTAAGAACAGGCATTTAGTATGCGTTATTTTCCCATTTTTTTGCTGCAGAAGTTACCTATATCAGAGCTTCCTAAACTTAGTAATGCCACGGAACCCTTATTATATATACTTAAATGTTTTTCTCCCAGGACTCTAACCAAGAGGCAGTAAGCTAAAATCGCAATAAAATAAACATTATACTCATTGTAATTTTACTTATATTGTTAATGTATTTTACAGTGCAAAGTTATTTTAAATTAACAAAAGTAATTAACAGCTTAGAAATCAATAACAATGACGGTTAACTATTTTAGCTGTTGTGCGCAGGTTAGACAAATGTTGAATCGCCGAGTTTTTGGCATTTTCATCGAGGAAAACATTGTTTATCAATATGAAATTATTGACACTCGGCAAACATTCTAGAATTTCACTGGAAACACGCTCACCCGAATGCCTCCCACGGAACCCCATTAAGCTTTCGCGGAACCCAAGGGTTCCGCGGAACACAGTTTGGAAAAACCTGATCTAGATGTTCGATTTTATTCCAGGAATCTCTATTCCGTGTCACTAAACAAGTTTTATGCCGTCGATGGCCAATGCAATGTAAGATCATATCTTTTGGATATTGTGAACGTTCTATCGATAGAGGAGAAGGTGAAAGAGGAGAATTTATTGCCCCTTCAAGTACGTCTATCAAACTCTACATTTTCTGCTTTTTTATTCTCATTGAAACCGTGACCTTTCATCGACTGCATTGGAACAGAATCATACGTAAAAGGGTCACTTACTCTGACTTTCCCCTCCAACGCTGCGCAATAAAAAAGAACCGTATGCATTTCGGTAAGAATATAGCGTTCAGGCCCACGATTGAGCAGTGCTTATTACTTTACTGTGGGAATGATGTCCCACAAGCGGCGTGTTGAACGACACGAAGCGTTGTGATGTAGTTACTGGCAGCGGAGGTCAAGGTAAGAGTAGTAACAAGCGCATTCTCCAAAACACGGTTGTTAGAGAGGTTTTGCAAGTTGATGCGGTCATGCGACGAAGGTCGACGAGAGAAGGATATGATAAATAAATCAAGGTGTAAGAACACGTCAGAAAGACAAAGAAGTATGTAGACGTAGGGTAAATAAGCAACATGGAACCCGTGGGTCAGTTTTTTTTATAGACGGACTGAAGGAGAAATATATACGTATATGTGTATGTTACACACCGCAATTCATCATTTGGATACGTTGTGAATGATACCATAGTATTCTTATTAAGTCTTATATGAATTTCTTACCTATCCTGACCTTTAATAGTGCAAAAGATATTCTATGAGTAATACCTGTCTCCGGGGGCAGAGTGCTTAATTTCGAAAGCTAAGGTTTAGCGTTCGAATCCTGCCGTGGACAGTTATTCTGAAAGAGAGCTTATGAGATAAATTTCAAATAGTGATGTAAATAAACATAACTTTGAAATAAAATCTTTCAGTTCAATTTCTTTTACGGACATTTGAGTGCAAGACTAGCGGCGTGGCTACGGAAAAGTTAGTTTCACATCTGCCCCGAGTGCGGAATGGAGTTTTGTCCTAATTATCCTTAAATGGGAAGTAGTTGATAGAAGTGCGTAAACGTGTTAGTTTGGAAAATTTTTAATAAACCAGTGAACGACAGGTAATTTTTGACACATGGCAAAAATAAAAGTAAATCAGACTGGTCCCAATAAATTTAAGAATGCATAATATTTTAGAGAATTCTACGTCGTATACTCTTAGCTATAATTTTTACTCTCGTCGCTCACGACGGAATGCACCCAATTTACGAAGGAGGCTGACCTCAGAGAGTTTGGAAATTGCACGCAGTTCTCAAACAACCTCTCCGCCACACCCGTAATTCCTCCGACCCTGGCAATCGCTTGTCGCCATTTGAGCGGCGTTTCGTGGCAACCCGTTGTTAATGGATCCGTGGCAATGAGTAAGATTACTTAGATGGACGAGGATCGACCTTTTTTCTCTTGGGCGCGTTTGGTATAGCGAGAGAGAGAGAGCGAGGAGGAAATGGCGGTGGAGTCGGAATGGATAGGAGAGGCGGAGAAAGAGAGAGAGAGAGAGAGAAAGAGAGATAAGAGTTAGGTGAGAGAGGGGGATTAAGTCTGCGAGAGACACAAGCAGAGTAAATTAAAGGGTTAGGCAATTGGGAACGCGGCGTCAAAAAAAAAAACTTCAAAATACCATTTCGCTGAGTTTTTCTCATTTTGTTACTCTAACAGGAATCGACATTGCGTGCCATTCGCAGGTAAAGCGTGTTCTTTCCGTCCCGTTTCAATTTATTTCGCAAAAGAATTAACTTATCGTCCGTGACGTGAAGAACGATAGTTTTCTTTGGAAAACGAGAGAAGGAAAAATCTGGCGTTTTTCTAATTTTACATGTTCTCATTTTGTTCCAATGAATGAATAAACGTATGAATGCTCGAAGTGATGTTTTATTATTTGTTATTCCGAGGGGATTCGTCGATATTCTCGCCGAAGTATACTCGACCATTGGAATGTTCTGCAGCAAAAAAATATTTGGTAAAAATAAAACCGAGCCGTCGTCATATTTGCCGCATTGCTTTGAATACTTACGCGTGTCTTTTCGTTTGCTAGTCCATGCAATATAGTTAAAAATAGGAAAGTTCGTACTTTGAGACGATTTGTAAGAGGGAATATTTGTTTTGGCTTCGGATACGTCCACATTTTAAAAAAATCGCATTTTCAGTTTTGGTAAAGAAGACGTTTGGATAAATCAGCGCGACCTTAACTGGACATAAATCGTTAAAATCTCCTGACCTCGTTAAGAAAGAGGGTTATAAGTTTTGTATACACGTCACTAGGCGGGATGGGAATAAACGGCTTGGGAGGATGGTTCCTCAGGGAAATTAAATAAAGTGGGGGGTCGAGAAATTAATGTCTCGGCAAGCAGGAGGACCGTCGGAGCATTTTCACTATATTAATCACTCTTTGCATAGCGTGAAGCGATAATAGCAATGCTGAATTTTCGGGGATGATTTATAAAATTTGGTCAATTTTCAACGCGGCGCTGTAGAGGAAAATGACAGGAGTAATAATTTTCATTAATACCACCTTAAGATCTAGTTGTTATTTTGGGGACGGTTTGATTTACGTAATTCGTGTATTTATTCAAATGTAGGAGTGAATCTCTAGCACATTTTCTATTTATCTAATTGTAAGTTTTAACATTCAATTTACCTACTTTCATCCAGAAACTACCACCTTTTACAAAAGTGTGGATATATTCGCTTCGGCTCGGATTACGGTTGACAGATACATACATTGATGACGAAGATGTATATCTATTACAATCTAACAGTAAAGCAAAATGTTCATTTTAGAATTTTAGAGAAGCCAAATCCTAATGTATACTTGAATCGGATTATGGTTTCTATAACCTATTCCTCCGTAAGTTTATCCATTATCCAAACGCGGGCGCATTTAGAACACTCAGACTAATTTATTTGCGTGTTGCCGTAACCTAATTTGCTTAGTTAAGGTTCTAATCGAAGAGCGCAACCGCTATCAATCAGGACAGTAGCGTTAAAAATAAAAAAATATTGGAAAGATTTTCGTGCGGACAAAACGAAAGAAAAAAAAATTCTCGTCCCGTCCCGAGGTTCATTAAACCGCGAGCGTTAAAAAAAAAAAACAATCGCTCTAAACCAGTCTTTTCATCCACTTCGATTACGCGGCATCCGCGACGCGGGCGAATTATCATAGACGTTTAATTGTATACGCTCTCGGGATTCGGTTCGCAACTCCGGACGACTAATTTAACCCGAAAACCAATAACTAGATTAAAGAATTCCTGTTTTGTCCCCGTAATCTCCGGAGAGTCATTAAACGTTTTCCCTGTCTCTAGGGTTCCCGAAAAATAACGGGATAAAAGTGCCGTTCGAATTTTCCCTGCAGTTCATAACTAGATCTGTCCAATCCCACCGGACCTGAAGCGCGTTTTCTCTTTCTGCCTTCCCCTCCTCTCTTTTTCTCTCTCTTTCTCCATTCCCCTACTCTCTTTCTCTCTCTTTCCTCCTTCTCTTCTCCGATCCTCCTCTCCGTGCGATATACACAAACGCTTCCGAAGTTTTTTTTATTATTTTTGGAGGCTAGGGCTATAGTTAATGGCACACCTTAGTCGGATTTAAGAGGTAAGCAGCGGCACATGTGGAGATGTCGGAATACGCGGAGGGGAAGTTGTATGATTTTATTGTGGAGCGACGTGTGTGCGTGTATGTGTGTGTGTGTGTGTCGTAGCCAGGATTCCGGCATGGGGTCACAGGATATCGCCCATTGTTCCCGGGCGGCTTGATCTGTTCAGGACAGCCAATGAAGCCCGCGAGTGTGAGAGGGAGGGAGGGAGGGGGGTGGAGGTTCGACTTCGACGTGACAAGGGAAATAGGTGGGAGGAGGGAAAGGTTTCGGAAAGGTAGAGAGCTAGAGCGAACGGAGATGGAGGATGAATAGAGAATGTGTTTGTGCGGGAGAGAGGTAGGGAGACTGAAAAATGATCGAGGCCCGGAGAGGGGTGGAAAAAGGTGAAAGGTAGCGGGCGAAAGAGAAAAGAGGAAATGGAGGGAGGAGTCGATGGTTGAGAGAAAACGAGAAGGACGGGGATGAGAGAGGGGGTAATAGGGAGAGAGTTTACAAGAAAAGGTAGTTAGATTAAGAGGGTGTGAGAGAAGAGAATAATGTTTTTAGATGGGGTATGGCGATATTGATAGGGGAAAGGAATATGGTGAAAAGCCGAGAGGGATATAGACATAGTCAGAAAGGAAATGGAATAGAAGGTTCGAGCGAAAGAGGGACGAGGGTGGAGAAAATGAGATACGCGGAGAATCGTCTCCCAGTTGGTTTGGATATCAGATGAGATTTCGTGCTGCTGAACGTGACTGGCACCAGATCGATCTATCACTATGCCGATGTCATTGTTAAAAGCTCAATGGCGGTCGATGATATTTTCGGGAATGACGATGTTGTTGTGCTGGCCTTGCATGACGTCCGCTTTCCAATGAAATGGATGTCGGACGAAGGCAGTTAAGGCGAATGCAATGAATCTGCCATCTGTTATGCGCGTTAGTGTGATGAAAGTGCGTGCGCTTATGGCATGCTATTACTTACATAATTTTCACATATTCGTTTTACTTTACCCTTTTCTTCAAATTCCTACGGTGGTGGTTTGATGATTTTACGATTTTATCAAACCCTGTAATTATATCTTCCTTCTAAAAGTATTAAAATGATAAACTATTCTTGGCGCTTTTTAAATCTGCCCAATGTAAAACAAGTTCATATTTATAACTCGAATTTGTTACGTTTTTGTTTTCGGTTCTTTATTTTCGTAACACTAAACTTAAGTCGAATTTAATTAATTTTAAGTTTTGACTTGATTAAATAGATCATAAATTTTCTCTTGTCTACTATATTACCACGGATATTAATTCTAGGAAGGAACGCCTCCAGTGAATGAAGTACATACACGAATTAGTTTTACGCTGCACCCGTTTCCACAGACCAGTATTACTACAGGTTTCAACGATTTGTTGTCGTTGTCATCTTCGGTGGACTACAGTATTTGTTTTAATCGTTGTAATTCCATGCCAATCGTCTACAAAGGCTTTAGGCATCGATATTCTTGTCTGTGAGATGGTTTCTCCAGACTTATTCCCATCCCCATTTTATTTTTCCGAAAATACCACGAGCTACCATTCTTCCAAACTTTGCCTCTCTTATTTGGACACCCTCAATAATTTCTTTCGCCGAGATCTTAGCAGGTGTCTCATCCATTTTTTCATACTTTCTCCTGATGTGGACGGTTTTCTTTCCTACTAGCTTGCTCTCCTTCTTTCCCTGACATTTCTTTTTTAATTTCCTCTCTGGGACCATTTCCTTCCTCGAAACCTTTCATGGGTGACTTCTATATCCATAAGTCATTTCACTTCGGAACCACGATTTCTCGAATGTGGTATAACCCGTAAGAACAAATCGCAAATTTGTGTTTCTGTGACACCTTTGTGACGTGAAGTGTCTTTAGATATCCAAATGATCCTATGTTTTATGAAAAAAAGGTTAACCACGCCCGTCCACAATCTTTCGTTTTCTATTAGCGCTGTGTTTCTCGAGCGGTATTTCGCGAGCTCAATAGGGTTTTCAAGAGATACACCAGAAATATGCGTTATGACATATTATGGGGTTGATATTGGAATACAGTGGTGAATATGATATTATTCGAAGGATGACAGGTAAAAGAGAAATTGTCTCCCCTGCCTATTCGGATGGCTAACAATAATTTAATTTTGCTATTTTGAATTTATAAAATCAACAAAGCATTTTTTAAGTAGGTATCATTTTTAAGACAAAAATCTAGAAACGTAATTTTATGACCATAAGACTTAGGATTCAGTCCATCCGCAGTTGTAGTTGTGGTTATTTCATCGTTTTTAAGTAATCTCTTCATATCTGTATCAGAGATGAAAGAGAAAGTGATATTTGAAACAATTTATTCCAGAAGTAATTCCTAAAACTGAAAATAAAGAGATAAGAGCCGCTTGACATTTAACATATATTTGGAAATTGTTTTGTTGTAATTGAATTGGAGATTGACTTTTTAACGATTTGTGCATTAAACTCCGTTATTTATTGGCAACAAAGTCTGTAATAGAAATTAATTTGGAAAAATAGTTGAAAGGATTTAGCTGAAACTTGTTTGATTTTAAGAAAATACATCAGATATTCTCTCTTAATTAGTGTTTAAATTTAACGGCATGTGATCCTTCAAATGCTAGGATATTTGTTACTTTAATTATTTAGGTAGTTTAGTAGCTAGGATTTAATAACGAAAAGTCTTTATCTGTAATAGTTATTGAGTTGCACGTATAACAATTCATATTTTGCAGCTTTTATAGATCTAGTATTTATGTAACGAAAATGTGCAAGATTAATGGAAATCCCATAATGGAAGCTTTGAGATATTCATCGGAAACTTGTTCGTTTGATGTTAAGTAAAAAAGGTATTGGAGACTACGGCGAAATAGACGTATTTCAATAAGGAACTCCTTAACCGTAAAGATTTGAATATTTAGGGACAAAATGAACAAAGAAAATTAAAAGAAAACAAATGAAGAAAGAAAAAAGAAACGTTAAACGTTTACAGGGATGCACCTCACCGGAGACTTGGAGTCAACGTCGCAATCTCTGCCACTCACCGAAATAGTGAAATGCAGGGCACTAGTGGGTAACCAATCACTCAAGCAAGAAACAAAACTGCCAGTCGAACAATCACTCACACACGCGCTCAAGAAACAAACAGGAACCACTAAACTCACTCACTCATACAGGATCAAACTTTCAGACGAACACACACACACGCACTCAAGAAGAAAAAAAAGGAAAAAAGAAAACAGGAATCTCTAAATATTCAATGAACGCTAGATGCACATTTCGAGATTTCTACATTATCTGCTGAAGATGAGAGCTTAGCTCTCGAAATGTACATCTATTGTTCATTGAATATTTAGAGATTCTTTTTTTCTTCTTAAGTGCGTGTGTGTGAGTGTTCGTCTGAAAGTTTGATCCTGTATGAGTGAATGAGTTTAGTGGTTCCTGTTTGTTTCTTGAGCGCGTTTTGTTTCTTGCTTGAGTGGTTGGTTACCCACTAGTGCCCTGCATTTCACTATTTCATCTACATCTACATCTACATGATACCCTGCAAATCACCAGACTGGTGGGTGGCAGGGGGTGCAGCACACCAAAACCTACCCAATAACGTCCCTCGTGGGAATCACTCTCCTGTTATGATCCCGTATGGTCCTTGGGAAAAACGAGCTCTGATATCGCTCGGTCCTACAGTCGATCTCTCGTATTTTATTCTCGTGATCGTGCCTGCCCATGTACGTAGGTGCCTCTAATATTCCTGAGACCTCCTCTAAGAGAACTTCCGACCTAAATTTCTCCAGAAGCCTTAACCTAGCGCTAATTCTGCGATCCTCTAGCGATATCCAATTCAACTCCTTCAAGAGTGATGTGACGCTTAATTTTTGCTCATATTTTTGCTTTACGAATCTGGCTGCTCTGCGTTGGATTCTTTCTATTGTCCCTTTTCGTACGGATCCCATATGCTGGAAGCGTATTCGACCTGAGATCTGACCAATGATAAATAACACGTTTCCCGTACCTGTTCTGTGCTACTTCTTACTATTCTGCCTACGAAGCCCAATTTCTTATTAGCTGGGCCTACGATCCTTCGAATATGCATATTCCATGATAGATCACGACAAATGGTGACTCCTAAATATTTAACGTACTCTGCAGATTGGATATTCAATTTATCAATTCTGTACTCCGAGTCTAATTCATTGTTCTTACTCTTCCAGAAACTCAATAGGGAACATTTGCTGTGATTAACTTCGATTTTCCAATCTTGACACCATGCTGAAAGGGCGTTTAAATCTTCCTGGAGCGATTTTTGGTCATCCTGACTCGTTATCTCCTTATATAAAACGGTGTCATCTGCGAAAAGTCTTATTTTGCAGCGAACTACCGAGCAGATATCGTTTATATATATCAGGAATAGTAGTGGGCCTATGACACTTCCCTGTGGAACACCTGATGCGACTTTTACCGGGTATGAAGATTTCCCATCAATAACTACTATCTGTTTTCTGTCTGAGAGGAAGTCTTTTACCCAACTCACGATATTAGGGTTTATGCCGTACTTTCCTAGTTTTCCTATTAATTTATTATGGGGTACTTTGTCAAACGCTTTTTTAAAATCAATGAAAATGGCATCAACCTGAGTGTTTTTCTCTCCGCATTGTAACAAATCGTTTACGAACAGGGCGAGCTGCGTTTCGCATGACCTACCTTTCCGAAACCCGTGTTGGTTTTTGCTTAGTGAAGAACGACCGTCTAAATAACGCAGAACAGAGCTAACAATTATATGTTCTAGAATCTTACACGATAATGACGTCAAGAAAATCGGTCTATAATTTTCGGGGTTCTCCTTATCACCGCCTTTGTGGATGGGCGTTACGTATGCTAGCTTCCAGTCTTTTGGAACGGTACCATGTGCAACGGATTTTTCGAATATTATTTTCAAGTAAGGTGCGATTACCGAGGCTAGCTCTTTCAACACACGCGCGGGTATTCCCTCCGGCCCGGGAGACTTATTTTGCTTAATCGACTCTAGCTGGTGCGCGATACCTGTTTCCGAGAATATCATATCTTCCATCGAATTTCCCTCATCATTCAAAGCTGGTTCCTCAAATTCGTTGCTCACTGAAGTAAACGCTTTCTGAAAGTGTTCATTTAACAAGTTCGCTTTTTCCGCGCTGTCATGTACTACATCACCTGCCTCCGTTCTCAATGACGCTATGGTGGGGCCTCTACCATGAACCTCTCTAACGTACGACCAAAATGCTTTCGGATTTTCTTTCAAATTACTATGCAGAACTTTCTTTTTGTAATCATTAAATGCTTCTCGCATTGTTACTCTAGCTCTTGACCGCGCCTCTCTGTATTGTTGCCGTATCATTGACCTCTGTTCCTCTGTGACTTTTGAAGAATTGGTATTTAAGCGAGCGTGAAGTTTTCTTTGCCGTCTAAGAGCGCATCTAACTTTCTGGTTGTACCATCTTGGTTCCGCACCATCACGTTTAAGTTTATGTGGAATAAATTTATCCGTACCCTCTCGCATCATATCCCTGAACACGCACCATAATTCCTCTGTACTAGCATCGATAGATGCCCCGCAGAAATAAGGGAATTGTGTCTGTAAAAAAGACCTAAATTTCGAGTAATCGCCTTTGGCGTACATATATACGCGTCTTCTAGCCTTAACCTGTTTCTCCACTTTTAGCTTAAATTCTACGTACACAGCATTATGATCGCTTATTCCTTCCTCTATGGAAAGCTTGTTCATACGCTCGGGGTAATTCGTTACGAGTAAATCTAATATATTGTTCGATCTCGTGGGACATCTTACTAGCTGACACAACGAGTGTTTAACGAAGGTTTCTATAAGTGCTTCGCATGATTCACGCTCTCTACCACCGGGATCAAAGCAATTATGATTCCAGTCTACTGAAGGTAAGTTGAAATCTCCTCCTATTATAATGGCCCTCTCTTTATTTTTCGATATTAGCGTTGCTACTTGTTTCTCGAGATTATGAATAATTTCTAAACTTGCATTGGGAGGCCTATAAAATGCGCATATATTTGCTATAGTGTAATCGCTTCCTCTAACTCCACACCAAACACTTTCTATTTCGGTGTCATTAATCGGTAGTGGAAAACTTTCGTATGCCTTGCTGACTGCTATAAATACTCCACCTCCCGTCCGGATACTACGGTCCTTTCTAAAAATTCTATAGTCTTGAGGGAATACCTCCTGACTTGCAATCTCGTCAGTGAGCCAACTCTCTGTACCGATCACGACATCGGCTTCTAGACTACGAATAATATGCTCAAAATCGGCAATTTTCTTACGGATGCTGCGGCAGTTCAATACGACGACATTTAATTTCTCACTATCGCTTCTCAGATAAACCTCAGCCTTACCATTCGTAATCGTTCTAGGAATACATCTACATGCGTTCTTCATACTATTATTCCGCCAATTGGTTGATATAGCATTTTCTTTCTGATCGCGTTTTATTTCACCATTTTTATCGAAATCCCAAACGTTAACACTATTGACATCACGGATGTCAGCGCCTTCATCGCTCGGTAACTATGGTCTGTACCAAACTTAATGATCGCTGGGAGGCGGGGTTAAAATGTGTGGAAAGGGAACCTTGTTGCCGAATCAGTCCACAAACGTGGACCAATTATAGTGCTTCGCAAGTTGGCAGAGACGCTGGATGGATAAGACTCTTTGTAGGAGTGGGGTCAGACAGGCGAACATCAGTAAACGAAATTATAAAAATGTTGAAAACTTTAATATTTAAAGCTACATAAAATGAAATTACGAGTATTTACGTTTGGTAATATTATCGTAGTAACTACGAATATATTACTTCCTCCTTTGTCTTTCATAAGTAGATATAAAACATTTTCCACGTTATAGGGTACCTATTTTATATGATTGTCATTTAAACAATATAGAATATTCTCTGCTTATATGACAAATAAGAGAAAAGGATGTTATATTTTACATTTTTGAGAATACGTAGAAAAAAAGTTAGCAGGAAGATGAGACTATTTGGTATGCGAATGGCAAATGTCGGAGCAGGTAGTATAATAAACACAAGGAGGGAAGGACGAGGGAAAAGAATGGTGTGGGATTTCTAAGGGACCACATGTATAACCACAACATATGTTCCGTTCTCACAGTTATTTGCTTCTGCTTTCAAGCAGCTGTTAAGTATATAACGGTAGAACTGCGTAGAACCATCTCGTAACATTTCAGCCAGATGAAAATACTGCCATATTTTCCGTATCCTATCTCGTATTGCCGAAAATACAGAAATTTTAGCCATAGGTTGTAAAGACGCAGCATTCTAAAAGTTTAGGTCTTATTGAACTATTAATTTAAAAAAACCAAGTAGTACAATATGCATCATGAAAGGGAAGAGGGTGCGGAGTAGGAATAAATACACAATATTTAATTTCATCTATTTATTTTTATTATTAACAATCAACTCTATATAATTGCAAATAGTTAATAGATCACATCAAGAAGAAGAGCAAAATATTCTTAAAGGTAACAGTTGGATTACGGAAGAATTACATTTCGAGTACTTTCTTACTTCTATTGTTACTAATATTAAAAATATAACAAATGCATTACACGGATTAAAGCAAACACATAAGTTAATAATTATCATATTATTAGGAAATCATGATTGGATAAAAGAATAAAAATAACGCTTCTCATTGAGTAGGTACTTTTACTTATTCCAAAGACAATAAACCATTACATATTATATACACTGTGATTCAGAGTGAACGTTTGCATGAATATGGGAATATTAAAGAAATTCAAAGTAGTAAAATTACTTAATATATTTAAAACTGCACACAAATTGAACATTTTTACAGGGAAAAACCAGTAAGGCAAAAACCCCATTTGCAGAAAAACGCCCACAAGAAGAGACGTGAAAAAACTGCGAAACCTACTGAGGTAAACTAAGATATAGAGAGCTGTAAAAGAAGCAATGATTAGAAAACATAACAATAAACACGATTAAATTGTGCACATAAATAGTAAGATCAACACTAGAATAAAATAACCGTTTTTGTCAGCATATTATTATTACTGAATTTCATAAAAAGAAGTAAGTAATATAACTTCCTGAAAACCAAAACTTTATTATGAACAAACTGGGTTAAAACATTTACTGTCGTCATTACATTAGGATGAAAAGTATTTCAAATCCCAGATCATTCAAAATAAATTATTGGCTTCTCAAAAGTTATGAAATTATCTCTTTTTCAAATATTCTATTATTAAATTTATCCTGAGAAAACATATGACATTAGATTAATCATAGCCACATCAATGTCACTATTGAAATATAATGATAGGTACAGAGACAGAGTGAATTAAAAATAGAGTAGCTACATATAAAATTTAGGTTATTTGTAAATAGATGAAGTAAAAATAAGAGAAGCAATTTTAGGATATAAAATAAACAGAAATGGAATTATATACTAAGCATGAACAGTAAGTAATAAAGTGGAAATGCGTAATAATGAGAAAAGTTAAGACGAAAATACCTTTGAAATAATAACTTATCTTCACTTGCCTTAAAGTAATTTAAATCCATCACTTTCATGTACACACAGGCACTAACCTGCCACTATACAAATATATTGCAATTTAAACTTTAATAAGCTAAGTCCCTATAAAGAAGAAGAAGCACTTACATGCTTTGAGCATGAAATATAAAAACTATAGCACAAAAAGGGAAAAGCACTGTGGGATAGAGGGAAAAACACATTCACACTTCAGGGATTTCAAGTAGACACTGACCCTATACAAATAAATTACAATTTACACTTTAATTAGGATAATAGGGAGAACCACATTTGGTAGAAAAGGCACTGAATAAGTTAACCATTATAAAGAATATCCAAAGCTGAAGCACACACGATTTGAGCGTGAAATGGCAAGACTATAGCACTAAAAATGGGAGTAAAAGCACTGTGGGATAGATGGATGAACACACACTACAGGGATTTTAAGTAAGCACTGACACATGAAAATAGATTGATGCACATTTGAAGTGTAGGGATTACAGCAAGCCATGGAAGAATTTAAAACTGCACCTAAGAGATAACTAAGGAATGTAACAGAATCATATACTTTTCTTGCAGAAAAGAATGAAAATTTTTTAAAAAATGAAAGGCTTTTCACCATATAAAATTAATTGATGAAGGTTTTAGTTATATCATTACAGATTATTTTTATTATTAGCATTGCCTTAACTTATGAATTAATACTTATAATCAAACTTAAGTATGAACATTGGTTGGAATTAACTGGTTCTGCAAAAAAGAGAGGAATAGCATAATGAATTTCAAAACACTCATTCAATAGTGTGGTAATGTAATACTCCAATATACTTATCTTGTGGAAATTAATTAGCAGCTGGAAATTTGGGCAAAGGCACCATGGAGGAACTGATCAACTTGGCATAGACTGAAAATTTAACTTGTTAATAAATAGTCAAGAGGAAATTATACCTCATCATTCACCTCACCTTCTTACCTAGTAAAACATTAAGATATTTAAATCAGGAGACAAATTGTTGACTGATTGACAGTGTTCAATTGAAGCTGTTCAAAAAAAGAGAGATATTTGTATGAGTAAATGGCAAAACAATACAGCATATTAGTAATTATCTAATTTTACACTTAATTTTTTAAACAAAGAGTAATTATTCAATCAATACCTACCTTCCTTAGTATTTAAACAGAATGAAACAAATATAAATAATTTCTATAATTTTTATAGTTAGGTACCTTCTACAAAGGTGAAACTCCTAATTCTTCCAGTCCAACGTTATCTTCGCTAATATTGACATCACTGCTAGTATTCGAATCCGAACTTGAGGTCAATGCTATTATAATTTCTTGAATTCCCTCTTCCAATATTCCTTCTTTAATCCAAGCCTCCTCGATAACTTTCTTTGTGTGTTCTACTACGGTTTTCCTGAGAATACTTCTCGTTGGTTATTCTTCTGACTGTAGCCGTTCCCAAGTTAAGGGCAACAGCTGATCTTTTTACAACCTTCGAAATAGCAAGTAATGATCCACCATTACTTTTCTCCCTCTCGAAGTAATTTCGTACACTTAAAACTAAATTCCGCGCGGAACTCTGAAGAACACGTCTCACAGATTTTCGCTCAGACATCTTTCACACAATACTCATCCGCCGAAAGCAAAAGACGCTACGCATCTGCTGTGTGTGAGAGAGAGAGAGAGCGCGGTAAATTCCCTGAGTGGGAAACAAACAGACGGCAACGCCGGATGCCTCTGATTTGTTGACGAAGGGAACGCCCTAATCTTTGGAGGCCTGGCCAGCGATCATTAAGTTTGGTACGTAGTATAATTTATTTGCGGTATCGGCCGGATTTCTCGTAATATTGTTTTCTATTACCCTCTTAATTACACCTATTCCCCTAAGACGCCTACACTGTACCCTGCTCTCTAGCCTAAAAAAGCCCTACTATGCTCAAGGATCCTACGCGCTACACCCTGGGATGCCTCCGGCGTGTAATGAACCCCCGAGCCATTTAGGGGTGCCCCACACGATCCAAGAATCGGACGAAGGTCAACGAAATCCACCCCCATGTCCCTACAGAAAGACCATAACCTTCGGTTTAGCCCCTCCACCCTACTCCAAACCTCAGAGCCACAGTCAATCCGCGGGACAATGCTGCAGATGGTTAAACGCACATCAACCCCAGACTCCTCTCGGACACGACCGACCTCGGAGTTTAAGTCCCTAAAGGAACTCAAAATCTCCTCGGAGCCGCGCTTCGAGGCGTCATTGGTGCCAACATGCGCCACCACCCGCAGACTAGAGCAGCCCGTGCCAACGACCTCTTCCCGAACCACCTTCGTCACCTGGGGCACCGTACCTCCTGGTATACACCTGGAGAACACCCGCTCCACCACTCCCTCCCGGCGGGCCCTTGATAGCAAAGGCGAGTGGCAGAGGTTGCGACGTTGACACCAAGTCTCCGGTGAGGTGCTTCCCTGTAAACATGTAAGTTTAACGTTTCTTTTTCTTTCTTCATTTGTTTTCTTTTAATTTTCTTTGTCGATTTTGTCCCTAAATATTCAAATCTTTACGGTTAAGGAGTTCCTTATTGAAATACGTTTGATGTTAATTATATCTACAGTTTTTGTATTCGATTGTAAAATTATTGCTATCGCCTCTCGTTTCGCCGATAGCTTTCTGTGCAGTTTCTGAGTTAAGCGGCCATTTTGATGACATTCGAAAAAAAAATAGAATTTGAAGTTCCCAACGGAAACGTGTTACGTTTGTACCTGTTAATTGAAAACATTTAATCAATACCGTAAAAAGTTTTAATTCTCGACCGAATCGTCTGTTACTGCATGCGTAGTTGGAAAATTAAATTCCACTCGCAATCGCCGCATCGGTCATCAGCGCGAGTTTTAATGACAGCTCATGAAATTATAAACAAGGAGTGTCGGATATTAATTTCACATTAATATTTATCTAGCGAATTCGTGAAATGTCACTCGCCAAAGCGTTCACATGCAAAATGAAAGTAAACCATGGAGACTTAATTTCATCGGTTTGTGCTTTTGTTTTTTGATGGTTCCGGAATTGCAGCATACACAGGGAAAATTTAGTTTAACATCCATGGAAAGACTTACATTTTATTTCTAGCATGGTGTATGGAACGTGTGTATGTTCTTTGAGCATATTTTCACAGTAATTATTGTAGTTATCATCCTGTATATTTCAATTATTCAGTTTTTTAATGAATTGAAAGCGATAATTTTATTTTCAAGCTCCATAGATAATATTGTTTTAAAATATTTCTACTGTACTATATTTGGCTTAATTTCGATTTCTTACATTTTTAAATTAACGTATTGGTATAGACTCATCGTTTGAAGCTTTGGTTGATTATTTATTATATTTATTTATGTGAAAAGGTTTAAAGCATATGAAGTATACTAAATAAAAGCTGTACATTGCTTGAAATTTAGTTAATCGTAAAATTAAAGGATGAATCTAATTTTGAAATTTCCTTTCAATAGAGATGCACATTTTTTATAATAATAATAAAATCAGATGTGCTCTTAATTAACCCAAATATGACAGAAATTGTTTTATCGATCCTTTCAGTTTAATTCATTTTTTTCGGAAGTATATTAGCAGCAAACGCATAAAATATTCCAATGAATATGTCATAACTTTATCGCCAAGAGAATGGCGTTCTCTTGAAGATCCTCTAGGAATATAGTAAAGTAAAATTCGAAACATGTTCAGCGTTCATATAGGACAGTTATATATTGTTTAATATTTATTTTTATTATTCATATAAGAATGAATTAGTGTTTTTGATACGAAATAAAATTTCCGAGATAAATTACAGGTCTTTACTGGCGTTTCAACCGTTCTGATCAAAACCACGCCCTCTACTTGCGCAATCATATTCAACCATCTCTCCTAGCTCAGTCTGAAATTCAAAGTGAAAAGGAAATTCGCAACTAATTCTCACCTTCTTACTCGTACCCCTCCATAGTATCCCTCCTTATCCGTTTTGCTAGTTTCCATGGCACCTCCCGAGCAAATACCTTAAATTAGCACCTCCGCCTGACTTCCACTCTCTCTCTCTCTTTCTCCCTCTTCCTCTCCATCTCCTTTCCCATAATGGAACTCAAAGCGGGAGCTTCCCTTGGGAGACGGCAAGGATGGAGAGTTAGTTCGCCTCTTCCACGCTGCCCACCTGGAGGCACCATCTTCACCGCCGCCTACCGCATAACTTCACATCTTTGGCTTAGTCTCCTCTTTCCACCCTTTCACCCTTTCTTGATCCCATCGAAAGCTGACCCTTCTCAATTACGACCTCTCTCCCACTCTTTCTTTGGGATAAAAGAGCGCTTTATGACCTGCGCGTAGGAGTTCCAAAATACTTGCCACTCCACCTTCCCCTTCTATTCCTCAGATGCAATTCGTAGAGTCCTTCCACTTTTTTTTATCCTGGTCAGGAATTTCATAATTGGAACGAAGTATAACTTTTCATTATTTTTCTTTCTTTTCGGTGAGAAAAGTGTGTTGCGTACGAAGATGCCTGAGCATGTTGCTCTTTAAGTTATCGGGCGAAAGGTTTCGAGTTTTAACCGCACATATTTGATACTATGTTTCACAGTGATCACAGCATCGATTCAGATCAACTCCCTATTATACTCAGAGTTATGTCGAAACGTATACACAAGAGATGGCTGAAATGTTCTCGGACTAAACAGGATACGAGTGGGGAGTGTCGTTTACATAAATTACAATTAAAGGTCTTGTGATGATGTTTACACAGTTTCATGGTACGTAGTACCCTCAGTGGTTATTTCTCAGTAAATCATTTAGGATGGGCGCGTAAAACCGCGTTTCCATTAGCGCGAATGTTCTTTTGTCTCCGGGTCAAAATAATGCAACCAAGTTTCGTTTTTGCGTAACGAGTCCAAGGAGTCTTTATTGGCCTTAAATCGTTTCCAGATGCAGCTTCGACCGAGTTGCTCCTAGGAATTTCTGGTATTCATTGCGATTTGGGGTACCCATTGGTCATTCGCCTTCGTCATTTCAGTTCACAACGACTTATGTACTTGGTTTTATTATATTTCAAAGCTTTGTGCTATGAACCCGCTTGATTTTGTTTAACACCAAGACAGATTGTCGCCTGATTTACGAATTAGAAGTAAATCCTACAAAGAAATGTTGACAGAGCGCGCGAGGCTCTTGTGAAACAGTTCAAGTTTATCCAGGCATTTTCCAGCGAGTGAGCCAATCTGAATATGAATAATACCCCGAAAACCACCGCAAATGGTGCATGGCTGAGGTGGAATGTTATTCTTCTATTATTCTTAAATATTTATTTGAGAGAAAATGGTCGCTTGAATCGATGAATTTATCGTGTCGTGTGTAGTCGCAGTGTTTCACGTAAGTTGTCTCCTAATTATGTCTGGTAATGCATCTTTACATTCTTCTGTTCTAAACCTCTGCAAAATTCGATGCCTAGACCTTTCACGCCGTTTCTCTAGATACTCCCATCCATGCTCGTTTATTAGACTCGTGACACTTATTTGCCTGCCACGTAGACGTTTCAGGAAACACGCTCCCTTTCGTTGTATATTCTCTAACTCATGAATATGGTCTATCTCTTACGGGTTCCATATGTTACATGCATACTAAATTAGCGGTCTAACCGTAGAAGAATAAAAAACCTCAAGTGAATTTTCTTCTTACACTCCTAATATTCTATGGGAAAATCCTAACCTTATAAGAACTGCTCCTACTATCCATCAAATATGCCCCTTACAAGATTAACCGTTCGTTAATACGATACCAGGATATTTGTGTTTTTTCAGGGTTTTTAAGGGGCTGTGTTAAGAAAGTACTCACGATTAGTAATTGATTTCTGTCTGTCCTGTCAAAAATTAACTAAGGAACGTTTATAACCTTTTAACGCTAACTGTCACCATTCCAAAATGTAATCTTAATCAGGTTAAGGATCTGAACTTATTCTTCGTTGCGAATTGTCCTATAAACCAGTGGTGCCCAAACTTTTTTATCGGCGGGCCAAATTGAACTTTACTCACGGGTAGGCGGGTCACAAAGATTTTAAAATATACTAATGTATATAAAAAATATTTTTTCTAAGGAAATATTACATACATATTGTATAATTTAAATTACAAAATATTTATATTTGAAACTGAAACAAATGTACTTTGTGTATTCGTAGTTAATTCATAAAAATCAACAACATGTTGGCTATTAAACTTTACATAAAAAGCAAATACAATAACAAAGTACAAATGAGTTTAATGAAGATTTGGAAAACAATAGGTAAATACATAAAAGCAATAAAGACATCAATGTGATTCATGGGCCTGCATCTTCTTACAGAGTTGCAAAAAATTAGGTCCCACCGATATCCTCAGAATATTTTGTAGATGATCATCGGTCAACTTATTTTGAAACCAATTTTTTATATATTTCATTTTTGAAAATATTAATTCACACATGTATGTAGGTACTACCAAAAATAACAAGCATTCGTCTAGAAAATTTTCTTAAATTGGAAAATTCTTCCTCTGATAAATGTTTATAAAATTTTGCAAGATTGTTCTGTTTAAAGCAAGTCTTTCTCATTTATTTGAAGATCGATTAACTCCATTTGGAGTTCATTTGGTGCAGCGTCCACAGGAAAGGAAATTGGTTCGCCAAATAATGTAATTCTATCTGCCATAGCTTTAAAATCTCCGAAGCGTTCATTCATTTGCTACTGTAGTAATTTAATTGCTTCCAAAAATAAATCTTTCTCAAAAGGTTCTTGCAATTCGTTTGTTTCCAATAACTTTTGGCGTGATTCAAGATGTGAAAAATTATTCTTTAATATTTGACTTGAAAAAAGGCATAATTTTGTTTCAAAAGCTTTAACATAAGAAAACATATCACACACTAATTTATATTTTCTCTGAAGCATTATATTAATTTCATTAATATGTTCTACCAAATCGGCGGAGCACTTTTCCTCTACTTAGCCATCTTACTTCTGAATGATAAAGAATATCTCCATAAGCCGTGTCGATCGAATTTAGAAATTCTTTAAATTGCCTGTGATTCGACCCATTTGATCGTATGTAGTTTACAACTGATATTACTGTTCCCATTATTTTTTCAAATTTCAATGCTTTCCCAATCAGGGCTTGTTGGTGAATAATGTAATGCAATGCTAATGGCTTTTCTACCCCAATTTCGTACATATTACTATTCATTCCGCCAACTAAACCTGCACATGCTCTTTGCACCATCGGTTATTACACTTATTAAATTCTCCCAGTTTAATTTTAATTTCTGTAAAGTTTTTTCTACATTGTCAAATATATGTTCGCCAGTTGTAGTTCCCTTCACACTGCAATGAGCCGCTAAATCTTGTTTAACATTAAAATTTTTATAAATTATTTTGATTATTATGATAAGTTGTGCTGTATCTCCAACGTCATTACTTTCATCCAAAGCTATAGAAAAAAAATCAGTTTATACATTTTTGAATCAATTGAGATTGAACATCTTGACCAAGTTCTTCTGTTCTTCGAGTTATCGTCATTCTTTAGAGCGATACGTTTTTAAAAAGAAATAAATATATTTTCCTTGTTAATTCACGTTCCTAAAAATAAAATTGTAATCATTCAATAACAAAATAAAATTTTATGGCCACAAATACAGTCAAATGTATATTTTAATACTTCGAAGAAAAAATACTAACTTTTTGGATATCCTGTGACGACAAATACAGAAAAACAGTCCAAATTTAAAAAACAAAATGGTGCACCTTCACCAGTTAGCAAAGGGAGACAGGAATGCAAGGAAATATGATAACTATCACTCGTTGGAGGTTGAAACATGGGAAAAATTTAGCAAAACTTAGACTAAAAAGTAAAACAAATTGGATAACCTCCAGAATTACAAATAAAATCAATCTGTTCAAGATCAACTTTGTTGACTTTCCATACTTAATCATTCATTAACGATTTATTGCGCTAGGGGAGTAGCATCCGGCGAGAAAGTCTCATGAAAAATAGTAGTATCTGATAACTATGAAAAACAATTCATGAACAATGATATACACAGTAAGATAAAGGCGTTGGAAGGAGGTGAGGGGGGGTCATATTAAGTTACTTTTCATTGAAAACAAAATACTGGTTAAGTGGAGAGAAAGTAAGATGAAAAGGAAAGGCATAAGCCTACGTGGAAAAACAAAATATACTTTGAGTGTAGTGAAGCATATTTAGGAATCGTAAATTTATACAATTCCTAAGTTTTTTATTATCATTTATGACTTATGCTTCAAATATCTTCGCGGGCCACATTAAAGTGTGCGGCGGGTCGGATCTGGCCCACGGGCCGTAGTTTGGGCACCGCTGCTATAAACCACTGTGCCGTCCGAGAACAACCTACAACTACTGCGTGCAATTATGCTGAGGTCGTTTATATAAATGAGAAAAGTTAGCGGGCGCAAGACACTGGGGAAGACCGGATGTGACATCCACGGGATCTGAACAACGCACGTCTATGACCACCAACTAGTCTCGATCACATCAAAAAAAGCTCCTATCCATCATGCAACTGCCTCGTTAATACCGTAACGTTTCAATTTTTGAATAAGCTTCCGTCACCCAAAGCGTGTGTTAAAATGCAGAGGTAAATAATTACTGTAATACAAGGATATTAACAAAGGCCTCGTTTTGATTTTGGTCTTCATTTCTGACAGCAGACTCGAAAACACACGGCAACGAAGCGTTTGTCGGCACATAATGATGATAATTTTTTATTTCAGTTTGACGTGAATTCAACTCCTGAATGATGAAATACAATCTCGAATGACACCGTGTATACACACGTAAGCGCATACGTATACGCACGATCGCATATATACACACACCCAACACACAAGTTAGTTAATTTAAATAGTATAAATAGGGACGGTTGTGCCGACATTGAAGGCATTTATTGATATAATTAAAATATAAGTCATCAGTTGTGACGAAGAGCACTTTCGTCTATTTTTATCTGAATTATAAGAATGCAGCCATCCTCATTAGAAAACAGAATCACTCTTTTATTAGGCTTCAAGGAATGGATCGATAGAAGTCACAAGTATATTATTTAGATCATTGAACCTAGGGTAGATGATATCGTAGAAACCTTCATGAAGCCAATGCTGTAAATTATGAACGTAGAAAAGGAATTTCATTTTTTGAATTCATTTCATTAGTGACGCATTCATTTAAAAAAGAGCTTATTTCCGTTAATTAAAAGTGTCTAATAACAAGCTTAAAGAATTTAATTGAAGTGTTCTTCAAAGAATATCTCCTTTCTATAATTTTATTACCATAGCTTTTAATTCTCTATAAAATTCTGCAAAGTGAAACATTGTAGAGCGACTTTAAAGTTTATTTTAATTAGTAAATGTCCATTAATTCTCGTTTTTAATGACATATTTTGACATCGGCTTATGTAGCGTTGAATAAATAAAACTTAGCTTCCTATGCCAAAATTGCGCTTAGAAAATGTAACGAGAAAAGTTTCTAGCCTCGTATTTCGGTGGCTATCATCATTAGTGAGTTAGCGGTCAAATACTGTGGAGTATTTTAAAGTCCAGTGCTCGCTAATTGTTTCCAAACTTTCCCAGTTGTGGTCGTTTCAGCGACCCACTAAATGTCTTTCTATGTCCTACTAGCGGTAATCCTCTGCAAACATAAATCATTATTTGTACAGTAAAATACTAGTATGTATTTGATGTTCCTATCTCGTTAAAGATGATTACTTAGCAACTCAAATTCGGACTGGAAACTTTTCAAGTTTCAGTCTCAGTGGTGTTTAAAATAATTTAGATTGCTTGTAATTTTATGTTAATTTTATTTATCTGCAGGAAGCGGTTTCGAAACAGCGCACGTATCTAGTTATTTGCACACAGGTATTAATCCTCATTGAGCGCTTATATTAACGCCATCAATAATTGAATATTGTACGGTTGGTTTGTGATGCATTCGACCTCTCATCCACAACTAAGTGTACTTTGAGTTTTTCCTCATAGAATGAGGACTCAATATTAAGTGATCGCCTGATCCACCGTTCAACCATCTTTGAGAAGAACAAACAGCTACATAATCCTGTATCACATCTCCTTTACATACTACATCTTGCCACTTGCGGGTCGCTTTGCTCGCGATCACTACTGCATTGGAGTAATACCTGCGTATCCTGCGGAGCAATTGGATGTAGAATTTACAGAACGAATTTGTTGACAGGTACATTTTCAAATAATATTCTTAGAAGTTTTTCCAACCTCGAGCACCCCTTACCTTATTTAAATAAATGCTATAATTATGTTTTTTATGGTATACAGTTTTGTTATATAATTTTTTGTTTAAATTAAGAAAAAAGTTTAAAACCTCTTTAGTTCAATTATGAATAACAAATCAATAGAAAAAACTAAGTTCTTGTTTTCTTTTATAATTCTGGATGATAGACGGGATACAGACGACATGTTCAATCGAAGGCTATTGCATCAACGGTTACTTAATATAATTAAAATGAAAATTTCTATAACAATAAACAAAGAGATAATATTTTTCGCGAGCAGCTTATTAAGATGAGTGCGACGTTGAGCATAGCCTTGCCTCATTGGCCGAGTTTTCGGTGGGGAAAAAAAAAGAACGGGATAAGGGAGCCGGCAAAAAAATAAATAAATAAATCCCCAAACTTACTTTGTCCTTAATGAGACCGTCCAATCAGGCGGAAGGAATGAGAGAGTCTCGGGACCTTTCATTATTGGAAACCGCGTTTATTTTCAATCCCCCCCCCCCTCTCTTATTTTGGATCTCGGAGGTGAATAAACAGAAGGGAAAAACAGGAGAGGGAGTGAATGACATAAGGGACCGGGGCTGATGGGATACGTAAGGAATGAAAGGGGGATTGAGCAGAAGTAAGAGCAAGGGAGGAGAGGTGTAGGAGGCGGTACAAGGCAGAAAGGAGGAGGAACTTGAGAGGGATAAAGCACGGTTCGCATGGGTGAGAAGGAATAAAGTAAGGGAGAATGTGGAATATGGAAGAGTATGGAAGGGAGGATGAATAATGGAAAGTACGTGTGTATATACATATGTATATGCACTTATTTACGAAAGGAGGGGATAAAAGTCGAAAAGAAACGACGGATGCGTGGATATGAGAGTGCGTATAAAGACAGACAGACGACTTTATTTAGGGCGAAATTGAGACTGTGAAGTCCCTTCTTACATTTAAGAGGAGTGAGTGGAAAGGAGAAAAATTGGTGAGAGGAAGTACATTGGGGCTGGTGAGATAGAGAGATATAAAATAGAATTGGGAGGTCGGATATGTGATAGTTAGGGAAATAGGAGTTTGAGAGAAGCGAAGCGGCAAAGTAGGGACGCAGTTGGGTGAGAAGGTGGCATAGGATAACGAGGAGCGGGGTAAAGATAAACGTAAGGAATCCTTACTAAGGATAGAGTTTCGAGTGTAAAATGGATATCCGCTTGATGGAATGGAAAGGGGGAATGGAACTAAGGGGGACACATGAAATCGAGTGGGGAAAGTAAAGAGAGGAGGAGTGGATGAAAGCAGGACGAAGGTGAGACGACGTGAGAGAGAGAGGGGATGTACATAAGGAATGGAGAGAGAGAGATGGAGATGTTGGGTGAGTGGGGCGGGGAATAGAGGAGATGCATAAGGAGCCAAGGGGAGGTAAGAGCAGCGGAAAGAGGGAGGTTTTAGTTGGAAATGTGTTGAAAACGGAGATTGGTGAGGGATTGGGTGTGTGTGTGACTGGGATGAAGAAGGGAGGAGGAGATGAGGGGGAATGGGTAGAGTGTGTGTGTGTGTATGTACACGTATGTGTGTGTGTGTGTGTATCATCATCATAGGCAGTCTGTCCGTTGACAGGTCCGTGATTATTCTAGGTTTTATATATATATATATATATAGAGAGAGAGAGAGAGGGGGGGGGAGAGGGAGAAAGAGAGAGGGAGGGAGGGAGAGAGAGAGAGGGAGGGAGGGAGAGAAAAAAACGACTAAGAGATTGGGGTAGGGAGGGTGGAGTATAAGGGGTGGGAGGAATACGGTAGGAGAAGGGTGGGATTAAATCCGGAGCTGCACTTTTGTTTGCGTATGATAAACCCTAAGTTCCATCCCAACGCTCACGCGGAACGAGAGAATAATCTTCCAGTGCAGCCGTAATCCGCGGCCTGGAATATATCTATTTGTGAAGACAATCCGACCTCATGGGAATGTAATATTTGGCCGACACGAGTCTTATTTTGGGCACGAACTTTAAGCCGCGTTTTGCTTGATTAATTCCTTATAACGGGATTTATTAAACGCGTTTTTATTATTCTTCCCAGGGAGAAATTGATTTATATTGATTAAGGGGCATGTAGACACTAATAACTTATATAATCTTCAGTGTTTAAAGATTATAATATTTTTTGATTCGCATTAAAATGTAATAATTTAAAATGAAGTTTAGAACCTTTTGATAAACCCTAAAATTCTGTTGATGCGATGAAATATATATATATATGTATATATTTTCCGTTTATCGTTGGTTAGCCTCGGACTTGTACCGCACATATTCATTTTCCCTCCTAGCATATTCTTAGCACGTTTTTATTCGTTTATCAATTCTCACTGTTCATAAACAGAATGATGACGTGGTCGCTCCATTTTGAATTAAATTTTTTTCCTCTCTTTCAGCTATATATTAAAGCCTATGTCCGGGACCTAACCCATTCGTTCTTTTTCCGTCTCTCTGTTGATAGTCGCCCGCTGAGGTAAATGTAGCTATTTACTTCCCCAATTTCCTGCTGTCAACTTGCCAATCTTAATTTTCTCCGTTGTTTCTGTAGCCAAATGGTTGAGGCCGCCTTTATTAGTGGAAGTTTTCCTTGAATTCACGTATAATTTAATTTGAATTTATATGGAAACATTTAAACCACTTAATTTTGTAAGGCGGAAGTAAATTGTGTGCAAGAAAAACTCCAAATATCAAATAACTTGATGCACGAATGGTGACATTAATTACGTACTATGGAATGAAATTTTCTAATTTTTCATTATTTTTCCTATCGAAGAATATTTGCAAAAATCGCCCTTTCAAGAGATTAATTTAATTATATAAAATTCAATGAAAAACTAAAATTTCATGATTTTAAGATTTTCTTAAAACGTATCCTTTATGAAAACATCCATGAAATTGTTTATGAGATGTTAAGTACGATAAACTCTATGTATTTTACAAGGGCCATTTTCAAAACTCTTATTAGATAATAGACGTATCGAAGTAATTGGTTATTCACCGAAACTATCATCAGTATACTTAATATTAATTATTTTATTCGTATAATTTGTCAGGATTATGAAATTATTTTCCTGTAATTGAAAAACTCGTGCACAATTTAAAAGATAGATTTTGTAGAACTTAAGTAGAAAATAAAACAACTTTCCAATTTCGGATTAACAAAAATCTCATGTTAATTATGGATTTCCACAAAGGTATGGCATATTTTATTACCTAATTTCATTTACACAACTTCGTAGAAATTGACTACTATAGTAGTTTGAGTGGTAGGCGAACTCTTATCTGCAGAAACCGTGGTCGCATGTATTTTTATGCAGTGGAATTTGTACGACATTGTACCAAATTTAGTTTTTATATTAAAGGTTTTCTGCTACCTCAAATTTGGTTAGCTCTGTAACTGTTTCAGTTAACTTTCATGTAAAGATGCCCAAGTTACTGCTTGAAGAACTATCATTTTTAGTCTGCAAAATAATAAATATAACATTGATATTATAACGTTATCTAAATACAAAAGGTAGTAAATATACACTAGTAATCATATACATTATTCTATTTCACAATAATACTAACGTTATACTTTTGCATAAAATAGAATCTGCCGTTGGTTTTGAGGACACTTGATTGTATTTTGTTTGTTTTTGCATCATCGTGTACTGAAGTTTATATTCCTGTCTACGTATATTAAAATTATTAGCGGTTTTATAATCAGCTTATATGTTCGGTTTGTCAGTCAGTCCGTTTGACGTGCTAACCCAAACTTAACGAAGGCAGATAGAGACCATGTTTTATCGCTAATCCATTTCGTATTCTGTCTCTTTGTCCACGTTTTTCGGTTTGTCCGTCTGTTCGTTTGTCTTTAAATTTTGTAAACCTCCATCTACTGCCTGCTTCAGCAGCTTCTTCTTTACTTGCTTTCTTAGTGGTAAAGGAAGACGAGCAGCAGGGATTGGTAGAGTGGGAGAAAGGATATAATGAAAAGCATATATGAGATTGAGAGTAGGAATGTAAACCGAAGAGCCAGAGGCGAAATGGAGGCGTGAAACAAGAGTGAATAAGAAGAAAAAATAAGAAGGGAGGACGGATGAGTGAGGAAGGCGGAACTGAAAGAGATGGAGATGGCAGACGTTAGGGAAATGAGAGGAAACAGAATAGGAAGAAGAGGTGGGATAGAAGAGAAAGTGAGAAGAAAGTGAAAGATAAAAAGATGTGGAAAGGGAAGAGGAAGAGAGTAAAGGTGGCACATAGTATAGAGGTGGTCGTATGGAGGAAGTTAGAAAGGGACAGATGAGGGGAAGTTTGGTGTAAAAAGTGAACAGAGAAAGAAAAACAAAGCAGGATGGAAGGCAGAGGGGACAAGAAATCGAGGAAACGGAAGATGGGAACGGCGATGTGGAAGATGAAAGGATAAGTATGAGGGAGAGAGAATGGAGATGGAGAGCGTGGGCTGGAGGGAGGAAGAGGGACGGAGATGGGATTTTGAGGATGTACGGTAGAGATGTTCGTGTAGCTCTGGATTAAACCGGAGCCATCCACCGAGGGACGCACCCGCGATGAATTTAACTTTCAAATGTCGAGAGGGGTTAGGGCGGAGAGGGGAGTTTGGGTTTTGGGCGGGGGGGGGGAGGTGACCTGGAGGGAGTGAAGGAGAGGTTAGGGGCGGGCGTTGGGGTGCCGTGCTGGGGGGTCGTGGTTTCGGATAGCGTAGGGAATGTGGACATTTGACGGCTTACCATCCAAGAAGAGACGATAGTTTCCCTAAATGAATGGACGTGTAGTAACCGCAAAAGATTTCCTAATAAAATTGATTTGAGTGGACGTAAAATTTTCGTCAGTAGTACTAGTGTTGAGCTTATACTCTTACATACTTTATTGGTTATTGGAATTCGTCTATCTTTGACCGTTTCTCGTGCGTATAGAGATGTATTTTCCATTTTTTTTGTTTGTCATGCATTCTCCATAATATAATTTCGGCTGTATATATTGAATTATAAAAAATAACCTCTCAGAATACCGGAAACATGAGCATTATCGCATATATGATATCATCATTATAAACGGTTGAGTTTTTATCGTGGTTTTAGTACATTACAAACTCATGGTTTGAAATATTTAAAGCTTATTTGTGTTAACCATGTGTTTCAGTTTGAATAGTGCTATCTAGCAAATATGTTTCAGAACCAAACTGCCTCCAAAATTCATTCATGTTTTTATTACGAATCTTCAACCGCGGTCTTGAAATTAAAAATTCACAGGAAAAAAATCAATTTTTACGATAATTAAGGCGGTGCTGTTATTCTAAAATGCATTTTACTTTAGAAAGTGCTTGTTGGCGTTTTGAGTAATAATGAAAAACTCTGTGGAAGTTAAAATCGAGCACAATTTCACAAAACGATGTAGTGTAATACTAAGTTAGGAATTCCGCGGGAGAAATTGCATCATTAAATTACACGGAAAATGCATTTCGGTGTTATCTTTTCTTATTTTAATCTTTCCGACCCATTGGAACTTTATCATAATGTCATATCCCTCTTTTTCAATATCTCATCTACTTTTTCCTTTCCCACATCCCTTTCTCTCCCAGCGACATCGCTTCATCTCCCCCCTTCCGTCTCTCTCCATTCCGCAATTTACTCGCGCCCGCCCCCATCCCTTCTCCCTCGGCTAAAAGTTGTAATTCTCTGTCTGTCGCTTTCTCTATCGCCGGAGTCCTTCTCCCGTCATATTTTTCGCCTGTCGTGACGTCACCCACTTTAAGCCGCTTTCATCATTCGAGGATTTCTAAGTCCGCAAGCGAGCAGTGGTGACGCCGTAAATTGACGAGAGCGCGAGACTCTTCATTCGGAAATTATTCGATTTTTTCGCACGTTCGCCCGGCTTTCGGAAGGGGATAAATCATCGGACGGAGCGTGTGGAATGAAAAAACAACGCTTTTGTTTGACGCGGGAGAAATTCCACCGTGAGGACGCTATTGTTGATGTTTATGGACTAATCAACGTCTCGCTCCCTCCGGGTAAACTCTGTGACACGCGTTTATTAAATCGACGGTCACTTTTTTTGAATTTCGGCCAACGGCTTCCTCCTCGGACGCGGCCGTCACCTTGTAGGAATCCATCACGCAATTACGTCGCACGGGGGGATGGTGCCGCTCATCTCGAAAACCGTGAAGTTCGGTTTTATTTATTCATTTACTTGGGAAAACTCTGATAAAGTTACTCGAATGCATATCCGTGCAAAACATTGCGTGCGTATGGTAGCGTTATTTATCTCATGCTATGTTATCTAATATTTGCGATCCTTTGGGATCTCTCGTGGGACACCGAGTGATAGGTGCCGCTAACAAAATGTTGGCCTTCAAAGGAAGAATAGTTCGAAATAGCTCAGAAAAAAGTGAAGGAGTTATGTTATTAATCCTTGGTTCGACCGCAGGTTGAACATGCGTCAGCTGTGTGGGATCCTTACGAAAATGAACTCAGTATGTAATGAGATAGAAAAGATGCAGCGCAGGGCAGTTAGATTCGTAAGAAGAAATTAATATAGTAAACGAAGCGTAACATCATTAATACAGTATCGGAAATGGGCTTCGTTAGAGGAACGAAGACTTTAGGCCAGATTTAAACTGATAGAAAAACATATGTCGGAGGGACTAGCGAATGAGATAGTAGATCTTATCAGAATTCCGACATACGTATCTCGAAAGGAAGGACAGCGGGGATAAGATCCGCGAGATTGATTGTAGGGCGGAGAGTTATAGTGGATACTTTTTTCCTAGGACGATAAGAGAACATATTAGGAAGAGGTAATGTACGAAAGCTACGAACGTTTGCTGCACTATACCCCCTGCCATCAACCAATAAAGTGACTTGCCAGAGTATCATGTAGATGTATTAAAGGACCCTTTTTTTTCGATGCCCGTAGTAATTCGCCTGTAGGCAGGGAAGTTATTTTTATCGAATTTTTGAGAAAAAACTGAAGGTAATGATGGTAGGATAAAAACAGGAGCTTGGCTTACGCTTCGAAAATAGTTACGAAAAATTCGTCAACGCTAAACACCACAGTATATAAACAAACTGTTTTCGGACAAGATCGAACAGAATGAGCCGACCGAATGTTTTTGTTAGCGGGATTTGGTAAATAACGCTATTTACTTAGTCGCTTAGGTAATTAATTTGATGTTGATATTAAAATACGGACGGGTTTTGTATATTATGACAGCAGGACTAGCAAATGAAGGCCCGAAGGGCGTGCGCGCTTAATGGACGTATTAACATCGGCGCTTGAAATCGATGCTCAGTAATCTGATTGCGTATCTGTGGGTTTGATTTCGATATTTTAAGCGTAGAAATTATAAGGGATAGCAATAGTGGTTAGAGGTAATCAGACGATATTCAAGTCTCAATTGAAATCTAATATGGAGTGTAGTAGATATTGCTTGATTATTTGACCTGAATCAACAGAAAGTGACCGCCTCACTTTGCTTAAATCATTACTCAAGAATATTATTATTGACTTTATATTAGACAAACGCGCCTTTGGATGCATTATTTTTGTAGAATTGCCGATTACAATTAACATTTTTCTATGTATTTTAAGATCGCTCCCACAGATCGCACAAAGTTTCATTCGCCATTATCCTCTGGAAAGTTCAGCCTTACACTAGACCAGGGGTCGGCAACCTGCGGCTCCGGAGCCACATGTGGCTCCTTGATTACATATTTGTGGCTTCTTAGAAGTTAGCTAAACTCCCTAACCTTTGTCAGTCACGAAAACACGCTTATTGCAATCCGCCCTCGTCTTTCGAGAACCCTCTCCCTCGGTTCTAAATTTCTTTCTCCTTATATCGTAGGTATATCTGGAATCCTCAGTCGAATCTCAAAAAAAAAGATCATACAGATTTTTACTGTGTGGCTCTCAAGTTTTTTGGAATGCGGCAAAAAACAAAAAAAATGGTTCTTTTACTTTGAAAGGTTGCCGACCCCTGCATTAGACGATCCATAGATTATTAAAGGTTCCTTCATCTCTTAGCAATTTGACAAAGAAATGAATACAAGAAAGATAATGTCTTTCAACAATGTCTACAATTAAAAGTTAAACATCTTGAAAATAAATAAAAGACAATAGCAATTAAAAAGAGGTTTTCGAGCCTATAAGATAGACCAAATAGATATTCACTGGATGCGGATTGTCTTCCTGAGGAATATTTTAATAAAATCTGCTCAACTACTTTCCAAAAATCCTTAAAAGAACGTATTGCACTATTCTAACTCTATAAAAGAAACTGGGTATTTCCAAGGACAATTTCTTTCCAGTCCTTATAAATTAACCCGGGATAACTAAAATTATATTTGCATCGGTGAATCTGAGAGAATCTTCTTTACTTTATCATCTCTGTCAACATAAAATTTATTGGATGAGGGCCGCGCCTAAATTTTTTATCAAGCAGAGTGACGACTGGTAAAATATAAACTTTTCCATCCTTAGCCGTAAAATTAAATCGACTACTCTGTAAACACAATTGAGAAGGCTTGACGCTTGAGAATTTTTGTGAAAGTCCTCAGATGGTATTGTATCAGTAATCTCATCCCAAAATACGATCTACGTTATTATAAATGATCATAGCTCTCAAGAAATCCTACCGAAGGAGAAATAAAAAAAATATCGGGCTTATTGGAGAAATATACCCCCATAGGAGTTTCCCTCGCATTTACTTTAAGAAAGGCCTTAGAATCCCGCTGGGAATTCATCTTGTATTCAATTGTAATATTTTTGTTTCTTTTATGGTTTATATACATATTCCTCGGGATAAAAATGCTTATCCGATAAGATAACGACTTTGAAGTTCAGAATTTTATTTTTAAAATGCTTTTTATTAAAACTTTCCGTCTTGTAGTTTATAATTTTCTTTTCTTACAGTTTTTCTTGGTGTTTCACTAAATGTTGAATTATACGGTTTAAGAATACTCATACCATGGTAATCTGTTGGTTTTGTTTCTCAGTTAATACACACACACACTAAATAAATAGTAATCCTTATATTTATACTAGAAAAATTTTTCACCTGATATTTTAATTGAGTCGGAGGATATTTTAATAGAAGATTTAATAGAAATTATCAGGTTAAATATGCTGTAGAACGGAGGAAATAAGTTTGATGAGAAAAAGACAAAAAATCGAGGGTCGGAAGGGAATGCAAAGAACACGATTAAAAAAATTTCAAAAATCGTAAGAAAAAAAAGAGGGAAAAGAAACGCTAGTGATTATGAAAGGAAGGGTTGCAGATAAGATTTAAAGGAGGAAGGACTAGGGATTATGGACGATTTAAGAGGAGGAGATGATTGAGGGAAGATGAAGGTAAGGGCTTTCGGATAATGATAATTCGGAGGGATGAACCAATAGACCTTCCGAAAAGGAAGAAAACCCTTGATTGAATCTACTAATGGGAAGATATATTTTTTACTTGTGAATTGAGAAAGTAGAAAGGGGTGCATTTAAAGCGGGTTTTTAGAGAAAAATTATCATAAAAAGTACGGAGTTGACGGGGAATCGAAATGACTCTGACGCACGAAATGAAAGCAATGATCCTTATTCTCTAAGAGCAAGGTTTGTTTTTTATTCAACCCGTCTACGGCAGCATTTACTCACAAAGGATGCAAATCGTCCATGTGTGCACGATCATTCCGAGCCACTCCGTCGAATACATAAATGGAAAGAGGCGGACCAGTTAAGGGAGAATGATGATTAATTACGTCATAATTGTCGCGGGTGATTTGACTCTGTGCTAAAATTAATGAAGAAAAGTTAGTCGAATAAAAAGGCTTAGAACAGGTTTTCCAAAATGGGGGTCCTCGGAACCTTAAAGAGTCCGCGAAAGCTTGCAAAGGCTCCACGGCACTTGCAGAAAATATTTTGTATTAATTTCGAGAAATTATGATTAATTCATTAGTAATAATATAAAATGTAATCTATTGCCATGGAAACATTAATAAGTTGTCATGTCTTTCAAATCAAATAACGCGTGCTCCTCCCACTCATGAATGTGTTATCGAATGTCAAGGGGTCCGTGCGATTTCAGATGTTTCAATGTGGGTCCGCAGTTTGAAAAAGATTGAAAATCCCTGGCTTAGAATAAAAATGTCGGCTTTTGCCGTAAATTTATTTTTACTTTCTCATATGAAGTATCGAGAAAGTATTGTTTTCGCGAAAAAATTCGACCTCGAGATTTTTACGGAAATACACGTTTTAGGTGTCGCTGAATCCGAAAAAGTGGTTTTCGCAATGCCGTCTGTCTGTCTGTTAATGGCTCTGGAGCCTAGACGGTAGAACGAAAATGAATGAAATCTCGTACTTAGGCATTTCATCATACTGAGCAGAGTATACGTAGAAATGGTTGACATTGCTCAATAATTAAGAGTAGTTTATTCTACGCATTTTTAACAACAATCCGATTTTCTCGAAAACGGCTCTAACGATTTTGATCAAATTTCGTACAGTTACTTGAGTTTACGTCTTCAATAATAATGTATAGTTCATATTTCTCAAAAATGAATATAAGGCTAGTTTATTCAAGGCAACTTTAACAATAATTCGATTTTATCAATAACGGCTATAACGATTTTGATCAAATTTCGTACGGTTACTTGAGTATACATCTACAATAATACTACTTATTTCATTTTTCTCAGTGAATGAATATAAGGCTAGTTTATTCTTGGGCAACTTTAACAAAAATTGGATTTTCTAAAAACAGGCTCATACGGTTTTCGTATTCTAAAGATAACTAAACGACGCATTAGTACCTATGTATGAGAAAGTTTGTACAATGTATGTTGTACCGATTTTTTTATATGGCGTTTACCGGATTTGATTAACTTCGCAGCAGTTGGAGGAATGTACGAAAAGCAGACAAATTTTAGCTGACAATAAGAGTTATTTTAGAGAGTCCGAGTAAAGATTTTGTGAAAAATTAATCAGTAGGGCAAATAATTTGTGGAAATTTGGGGATGAGGAAGTAACGATTCATTAGCCGAAAATATATTCACAAAATTATATGATTTTTCCAATTAGTTTGTTTTTTATGGCATGATATTGATGTTTGGCGTTGTTTTCTATCTGCCCCATTTGTCATTTTTAGGAAAGTACCGTAGTTTTAATCTCACATTATACTCCTTTAATTACCAAGAATGTATTAATATTATATTCTAAAATAAATTATTTGTAAACGTTTGCGTATGTTTTCGCGATCGTTACGCATAGGTAACAAAAACAGAAACGTTTTGATATTAAATTATTATTATTTTTGATAAAATAATTATAGTTAATGCCACAGGGAATCTCTTTATTTCAGACATGATTTAATTCTATCTTTGACGATTCAGTTTCCGTTTATTTAGAAAAAGTAATCAAATAAGCACTAAAGCATCAAATATCCAAAAATTGAGTACTTGTCTCCGATAGCCAAAGAAAATGTCATAAAAGAAAACATTCTGGTAATAATAAACTTTTCAAGAACTTTAAGCTCTCGGAGAATAATTGGCTTAGTCACACTTTATTGAATGTTGAAACTTCTTTACTATTGCTGTAAATGTGAATAAATGGACGGACCTTGATCGAAAATTTTGGAAATTACCTCAGAAATTCTCAGGAGTTTCTTCGCCAAAAGTTTTCAAGTTATCCAGGAGCAAGTCTAATTCGTATATAAGGGCGTATTTACTCCTGGATCTTAAACTACTTCCTTGCTCGTGGATGGAACTGTAGCCTTCCTCAATTACTAAGGTTGAAAACTCTTTTAGGATGTACCTACCATTGCTATCGCGAGTAAAATATTACCTGTCCTCGAAAATTGCTTTCCAGGCTATTCTCGAGAATTGGTAAAATAAGATTTAGGAAGGCGGAGACTAAGTAACTGATGGGAGAATAACTAGATAGAAGTGGGAATAGAAGAAATATAATTGGAAGAATAGGTAGACGTAGAGGGAGAGTAGAAAACGGGCTATAATTGTTTTTTATTTCCGTTTTAAAAATGATATACTTGAAAACAAACAAATTCTCGATGCCATCAAGACCATTTCTAACATGCATGCAGAATACGTTTGCCTGGAGATTCGTTTACAATAACTGTTTCTATTACCGGCAGCCATATTTTGTAGCCATTCCAAAAATATTTTTATCAAAGTAATCCAGTTAGATAACGAGAAAAATCTACCTGAGCTGGGTAAATAACTAATTCAACTACCGTATTCACCGAAGCATGATTTTGACTTTTCTTAAATGGCATAATATTACATAATCCTCAGTTCAGGTGATTATTTACCAGCGAAATTTAGAACGTTGAATTTCCTTTCTTAGTGTTATAGGCATGAAAAATCTTCTGATTTGGGAGACAGGAAAAAATTTCACGCGTTTCCGTGAGCGAAATCAGTCTTCGTTATGTTCCCATTTTACAGATAAGAATCTCGCCTAGTTTTCTTCAATGGAAAATGCAGCCTTAATGAAAAAAATAAATGCTGCGGAAGAACGAGGAATAGATGGAGTCCTTCCGGCAAATAAAAGAGATTGCCGACGAAGGTGCCGACGGAACTGTTCACTGTTCCTAGGTTCCTCCTCCTCCTCCACTCCTCATCCTCGATCCAAAGTGTTAAAAAAAATACACAAACTATAGATCATCGCGCACAGGTGCTCCGAAGCTTCTAGAGTCATTTTGCCCGCCGATTGTCGTCTGTTTGAAATCCCTGCGGGCCCTCTCTCGGCGATCAAACGAACTCGTGCGCGCGGTTCTTTTTCGCACCCAAACCTCCTCCCGCTCCACGCCATCATGGTGCAGCCTTCCTCCCCCTTCCTCAACCATCTCCTTTACCCCTCTGTCGCCTCTTCCATTCCCTCCTCAGCAACCCTAGCGCCTCCGCATTCCGAATCCGCTCTTTTCAGCTGACTGGATTTAAGTTTACTTTGTTTGCTTTTTCACTTCCCTCTCTCTCTGGTGGGAAAGAGAGGTGATGGGAAGGGAATTATGGCGGGAGGGAGAGGGAAGGGGAGTGTTGGAGTGATGAGATAGGAAGATGGAGAGAGAGGGAGAGAGAGAGAGAGAGAACGAATAGAAGGAAGCATGCAAATATCGAAGGAGGCGATGAAAAAAAGATTTCGCGCTTGTGTGTATGGGCGCACTCTGCTTGTCGATGGAAATCCTGTCTATTTTTTTGAAAAATATCGAGCCTTTGCGCGGCGTTCGGTCTTTCTCCCCTTCGCTTCTCTTATTGTCTCAAGTTCTTTACCCTTCATGTTCGTCCTATCTCTCTCTCTCTCTCTCTCTCTCTCTCGAGTTTTTAAAAGATAGCGGAGAAAATAATAGTTTAAACGCGCAATCTTGCACTGAAAAATTTCTCTTGCAAATATTCTGCTTTTGAAGTGCTTGTTATATCTACGGTCGTTGCAATCAAGTTATAATGTGTTTATGTAGAAGGTTATTTGCGTGTGACCAAATGGCCGGTGGAGATAAGGCGTATCCTTTTGTAAGTTTAACAAATTTGACGATCAAACTTAATTCAATTGAGGATTAACACGCTTGTGTTACGGCTAACATCAAATTATCACAAAGAGAGGCATTTATTCAGAACCTACTAGCGGTGAATTCCACTGATTACGGCTACCTCGTAGCCGAAATGCACATATAGTTTTTCGTGAACTATTATAGATATTGGAGTGTGTACTTATTGTGCCAATGCAACCAAAATTAAGATGTTAGAGTATTTTAGGACAAAAATTTGAGTTTTAGGATGTAAGGTAATTGTATCGAAATACCAACGGGAAATAGAGCAACTGAGTATTATTTTTATGCCAATAGCGGGTTTCGTTGTCCTTTGACCATATTGTTCCATATTCGGCATTCTGTATATCCTCCCAGGTTTGGCCTGGAACAGCTGCCCTTGTCGTAATTATTTCTCTTGGATTCGATTTTTAGACCTTAATGTTATAGAGTTTGCTTTTATATTGCTTCGAATGTGAACGGGGATATGAATCGTAGATATACGTAGCCCAATCCCTAACCAAAATGAAATAACTTACAATATCCCAGACAAAGTCTATTTCTATACGAATCCCATACGCTGTGCGCACTCTAAATTAATGCGCAATGGGTTTCTAAAAAACGAAATACGCGGTTGAAACCTTTTGCTAGAATAACCATTTCAGTTCATAGAGAATATTTCGAGGTAGAGTTATATTTTCAATTTTAATTTAATTTAATCTTCATACAATAATGTCTTAGTTGCTTGCTTTCTCAACTCATACATAGAATAAAATATAGCATAGAGCTATGTGAGACTAATGTTGCAAATCCTTGTATTAAAGCATTGATTAATTACTCTTAATTAATTTGAAATATATTTCAACGTCGCGTTTTTGTGGAAATCGACAACACTGATTGTAACGCGCATGAAATCGTATTTATTAGAAACAGAACTTGCAACGGGAACAATAATTCAAAGTTTTTATACCTCTGATTTAGAAAATGCCCTTGAATGCAAGAAATATCAGCTACTCACTGAAAAAGGGAATTATCCAATCAAATCAGCATTTGTAATTGCAATAAATCTCAAGCCCAAAAATTTGGAACCATGTAGCGAATGCGTTTTTCAAAAAATTTCGCCAGAATATCGACCAATTTAGATTGCATACACAGGTAGCAAAATCATACCATAGACAATGTAATATTCCGGAAATATTTTAGTCCGACTTTTGATAATAGTATAGTTTCATTATCTCTTTGAAGCTTTTCTCTTTAATAAATTCATCTAATCCTCGCACCACTCACTAAAATTAAAATGCTATAATTCATAGTTATTTTCCGTCGTTCATAATTTATTTTGCTCCCGTTTCATCCTTCGTAGAACGGTAGTAAATAGTTAACGAAAATTGCCCTCCAGTGTAGAACACCATTTGAGATTGTAGTTATTTCGTTTCATAAGGAAATTATATATTTATGAGTGAATAAAAATTATATTTCGTGCGAAGTGGCTAATTATTCATCACTTGCTCTGTGTCGTTTGATTTTTGAAATTATACCTTAGGTCGGAGTTGAGTCCATATTGAGCCATGCACGGCAGGACAAATTTGTGGCTATTTCTGGAATTAAATTAATGATTTATGCATGTGATGCATTTTCTTTATTTCCGCATAAACGGATATGACACTTCTGTAAAATATTTTCATATTGATAACAGCGTGATGCCATACTCAAAGATATACATAATTATTTCATATACCAGGAAGCCTTTTAAATTTTTATCTTCAACTGCAAGGTGCAAACTGGCGAAGTCCTCTGTGTAAACGCGCGTGATTTTTTCATCGTCCTCGTGAATCATTCACGCGAATGTGACAGACGAAATATGAGCAGCTCCCGCTACCTAAGTATTCAGCACTGCACCGTGACAAGCGCTCGAGGCGGGCGGACCCAGTTTACGCTATCATTGTGCTGATGTTGGAATTCCTCTCCGGTCGGATGATCAACTACCGGAACTGTAGGAACTCTCTTTTTTCCCCTCTGGAATTATTTTTGGTAGGATTCCGATGTTGATTCTTCCCTTATATATATATATATATCTTTTGAGTAATTTTAGTTTGCTCTGACTCCTTTGAGGAATGCTTATTTTCATTCCTTTCTCCGAAGGTCGAGTGCCGTCAGAATTAATGGAAATATATTTCTTCTCCAAAGAAATTCATTCGAGGAACATAAGGTATTAAAAGCTACTGGCTGACTCAGGGTACGTTTTCTTTTATAGTTTTCTTAAGAACTTGGTATATATAATTTTCTATTTATACCGTCGCGTGGGCCTCGCTCCAAACGGATGTCTGGAATGTACGATTAAAACGAAATTATCTTTAAGGAAATTTCTCATGAATACTGTATTAAAGCCGTGGCCCTGTTAAATAATCATGTCGGCGTAGTCCACTCACAAAAATCCTGTAGCTCTCAAGAGGGCCAGAGGGCAGACATGGACTTCTGCATCGTCCTCCTCTGGTATACGTGCGTGATAGCGTCTGTGAGTTTGTTAGTGAATTAGTGAGGGATGTGTGTGTGTGTGTGTATATATAATTATATATGTATATATATATATGTCATTTAGCGATGTTGAGGTAATGGATAGATTACTAGTACGCATTAATATAATCTAATTTGTTTGATGGATGGGCAAAAGATGTTTGTGGAAACAACAGCGCGGTGGATAACATAGTAGTCTTCCTTAAATAATCATGATGCTGTCACCCAAGCTGATGAATTTGGATTACGTTGGTCGAATTCCATACTAAAAAGATTGGCGGAAAACTTCAAACATTCGAAACTGAACAAAAATTAAAGTATTCGTAGTGGATTTGTACTGAGTTGTTTAATTAATTTGTTTACAAATTTTGTCTTTGAGTTTTCAATATGCGATGCAAAAAAGTAATTTATGTAAGCAAAAAATAATTAAGAGACTACCCCATAATATTTAATGGTATTGCTCAGGTTATAAGTGTTATAACTAAATAGAAAATCATCAGAGATAATTCAGCGGTAATTGGCTCAAATAATTAGTATCAACGCTCGGAGAATTACCAAGAACGGCGACTAATCGTTAATTCCTTAACCGTTCTACGGAAATGCAGGATGCCCATAATTATAATCTGTTTCAGAGAAGCCATAGTTTAACATTGAAAATCCATTTTTTGTTTTCTTATTTTTGAGGTTGATATATTATTATTATTATTGATTTAATTAAAGTTTCATATAATACAAAAAATCTTTCCTCTGCTAATCTCCACTTTATGATTGTGGGCGTTTTATATGGAATTTATTTGAAAGGATATCGATAAAACTTCCTTTTTGCATGTGCACCTGCAATGTTACTTTAATATCTTCACGATAAAAGGCTCCGGAGTAATTTGCATGTTATCTCATAAATAATTCGCGCGGACACCATTTTGGTCTTAAATAACGCAGGCAAGGCGTATCAAATTCGGTGATGCATTATGGTTAGGATAATTGTTTTAAGAGCGCCGCATCGGATATTATGATTTTAAATATGTTTAAGATATCAGCAGTAAAGCGTAACAATTGATAACATTTGATGATTTCAGAAATATTAAGTTCTTATTAAATCTTTCATATTCTTTTAATATGCTATATGCAGGCTGCAGAAAGGCATACAACGTGTCGCCACTTGGATGCAATATCCAGTATAATTTTGATGTGTGGTACTTTTGAAATCAACAATTTTAGCTCATATTTAATAGAAATGGGAGATGGAGCTAAATTACTTAAAACAGAGTTTTTCAACTTTTTTTGCTGACGTACTCTTTGGAGAATTTTTTTAATGGTCGCAATACACATTTGCCATTTCAAGTGGTAACGAAATGCGTAACACTCGCTTTACGGTAGATAACTCATGTTTAAAGCGTTACATTTCACAGTTTCTCCGTATTTTTCTGTTTTATAACGTTATTTTCAATCGCGTCGTCGCAACTTTCGATTCCGGAGTCGTACATGAAAGACCAAGTAAGAAGAAAAAGTGTAATCCTTAACACTTTCAAAACTGTTGACGTACCCATAAGGGAGCAGAAAACTCTTGGTATAGAGAGGGACGAAGAAATAGAACCAAGCAACGACAGAACGACCGCCCCTTGTTGTTTTGTACTCACATCAATAAGAACGAGCGTAAAATCTCGTGAGTAAAGTGCGGGGTTTGCTTAACAAGTCCCGGTTTAAGACCCCCTTTCTCGTCCCCTATCCCTTTCTTTTTCTGCATTGCACTTGTTTTCGTCCACTCTTTCTCTCTTGTTTGTTTTTATTTTATTCTCTTTCCATATTTCCTTTTATTTGTTTTGCACTCTATCCCTTTATTTTCTTGTCTACCGCCTCTCTTTCTTGCCCGCTTTCTCAGTATTCGTTCATTCTCTCTCCCTCCATGTTTTACATTCCCCGCCCTCTTTTAATGCCTCTCCCCTTTCCTCCGCTCCCGACTACGCCGTTTCTCTTAAAGGTTTAAGTCAATGACATTATTTTATTCCTATGACCCCATTCCTTTTGTTTGAGCAAGGAAATTTAATTTTTATCGACGGAGTCTGCAAATCCTTAACGTAAATCAATGTTATCTTTTGGGGGTTTTTCGCATTACGTCATGACGGAGGAAGGAAGGGAATGGGGAGAAGGAGGAATGAAGGAAGAGGGTGAAGTGGTAGGCATTTAGGAAGCGAGAGTGGCGTGAGAGAGGAAGGAGTGGGAGGAAAGGAAAAGGGAGAGAGGGAAGGAAGGAGGTGAAGTAGTAGGTATTTAGGAGGCGAGAGTGGCGTGAGAAAAGAGAGAGAGAGAGAGAAAGAGGAGGCGAAGTTTGAATGTTTTAGGGCTTAGAAGAGCAGAGGGGAGAGAGAGAGGAGAAAAGGGAGAAAGAGAGCGAAGAGTGCGAGCCAAGCGGCTGTTTGTCGTGTATTCCAAGGAGTTGTCATCACTCGGAGATGCCCTCCCTTCCACTCCCCCTCCCTACCCCCCTCTCTCTCACCCTCCATCTCTTCCTCCATCTCTCCAGCGTCTTCTTCTTTCTCTCAAAGATGGAGTTCTGGAATGTAAACCCAATTACACAGACTCACGTTTTCTTAAATCTCCGGCAGGTTTATTTTTAAGTCGCGGGATATGGAGTTAATTTTTTTTTGTACTTTTATCCGGGATTTTCAAATTTGTCGGGGTGTGGCTTTATGGAAGTGAGTTTTTGATGAGATTTATGTTAGGTGTTTAAGGAAATTCTCAAAGGCGAAATAATTTAGTGAAATTTCATCGTAGTTTTCAGGAAATAATTCATTTAATGTGCTCCGATGCCGAGGGGAAAAAAATTAAAGCTGCTTAATTAAATATGAAAATAATTGAAAATGTGTACATTCCTATGATTTGGAGAGTCAGTTGTCGTACGACATGCATTTAACACTCTTATCAAAAAAATAGTTCCTTAAATAATAATAAGAATTTATTCAATACTCCAAGAAAACTATTGCGCCGTTCATATCGACTATGTCGATTGCCAAATACATTCATAAACCCCATAAAAAATCGGGTTTTCAGAGAGAGAGAGAGAGGGAGTCGCCATTTTGTAAACGACTCCAATATGGGATTGGGAAAGTGCCCCTTAAACGCCGAAGTCCTCCCACTCGACGAGCTTCGTGACTCGGTTGAAGAGCTCAGCATTAGTCGCGAGCCGTGCTTTTACCGGGAACACTTTTCCCCGGATGGGTTTTACAAAGCCCTAAAGGGCAATAGGTAAGGACCAGACAATGTTTAGACCGGGCATTTACTTCTTCCCTAACTTCGGCGGGGACGATCAAACCAAATGATGGTTCCAAGCGAAATACACACTCGAGGTCGGGAAATGGGAAACCATCTCGAATACCGTTTTTACCGAGCAAGATGTTTCCCGACGCTTAGGAAGGAATACGTACGATGTTACGGCAAGGATTTTTGTTAGCAGCCGTCCGTGTTTTCGTTGAACGAAACCCTTTATGGGAGATGTATTTTGGTGATACCAGTGAAGAGGAGAAAGTGATTTTGAAGTGACGGGGTTAACAAGTGGGCCCTTGGGTATCGAGAAGAAATGAAAGAAAATGCGAGTTCGAAAAATGGAGCGGAGATGAGTAATACCAAATCTCATTGGTTTAAAAGGAAGGTGAAGTTTTTAAAAAGGTGTTATAAAGGAATTGGAATTTGATTTACAGTGCTAGATGACAATAGAATCTATGTAGGCAACGTCAAATATTTTGTTTTTACGCACCTGACCTCTCAAGGTCAACACGCAGCGGAGGAGTCGAATTCGCACAGTGAACTACAAATAACTAAATAAAAGTCTTTCATAGTAATTGGAAGAAGGAAAATGTGTATAATATAAAATAATCGTCAGTAAGTTAGTAGCCATATTATAAGATTCAATGTCGAATCTAATATGGTTATGTCGACGTATTCAAAACTCTAGTTTTTTTCTGGCTTGAGAGTAATCCCTTCCCGTTAAAAAACATAGAGCGGAATTGTAAATAAATGCGATAAGTTCATTGGCCCAAATTAAAAGTTACGGAAACGTGATCTACTGGCAGAAGACGTTTTTAAACGACGCCGAAGGACCGGAAATTGAAAGTTGGCCAAACATGCGGCTTATGTGGAAAACATCGAGGGAAAGTTTTAAAAAAACGAGCCAGGGACTGCTAGAAAGTACGGAACATGTGTAGAAAGTGGACCTTTCAGTTCTATTGTTATGCAGAAAGGAAAAGGAATAATGGCGAATAAGGGAGAAGTTAGTCACAGTTCCATCAGAAACAAGAGTGAGAGGGGGAGAAAACTTCAGTGGCGCTAGGAACTCGGGGAAGAGGCGGGCAGAATAAATTGAGGGTCTATGCGGGAATATCAAATGTCGAATCGAATCGTAGTAAAAGAATTGAATATATGGGCATGGAAGATCCTTGAATATCATACTTTGGGATGTGAAAGATATTTGGTGACTCGAAAAACTCAGGAAAAAGCTGCTAGAATAGGAAATATAGAGGTCGAATTTATACAATGTTCGGACTCTTTAAGGTTAAAGGGTGAACTCAACCCTCAAGTGAGGAAAAGAAAATGTTGTTGAGAAGTGCCTTTGGAAAATTTATTCCTATCAAAACTACACGGACAGAATGAAAAACGACACGGACCTTAGTGGGAAGCTCAAAAAACTCGTTTGTTGATCTCTAAAGGTTGTACAACGAGCAACATTGGGACTTAATAGCAGGACGAATGGTAAACTTTTGCACGCCACTTTTATTCTTCAATTATAGTTAGACTGGTATCCGATTTGCGTCGTCAGGTAATTTTATTTACTCGGCGTCAGCCATAAATAAGCATGTGACCGATTCGGAGGAAAGGAAAATAATGGGGAGAGGGGTGGTTTAACGAGGGTGAAAGTTGTTGGAAGATGCATAGAGGAGGAGGGTAACTTTCAGTAACTGCCAACCACGCTGATCCTACCCCTTTTCCATCCCTCCAAAGTTGGTCACATGCTTACATATGTCCAAGACCGAGGGTGTAAAATTGCCTGGTGACTGCGAAACCGGTCAGTAGATTTTAAAAATAAACCTGAAATTTCTAAAGTTCAGCATACATTCTGCCAAGATGGCTTCTCACGTAGTTGCACCTTGATGAGGAGAGCGTAAACGGGGAAAAAAAAAGGCAAGAGGATAAATTTCCGCTGCAGTGCTATTTTTTTTACAAATAATCTATTACGGGACAGGATAAATGACGCTATCACTAGCTCCATTGCAGTCTGTTAAAGTAGCTTTAAGAAAATTCGGAATAAAGAGGAAAGGATTTGAAGGTGAAGCGAAAGCCATTGTTTCTAAATAAAAAAAGAGAAAGGGAGGAGAGGTGACCGGGAAAGGGAAACAAACGAATCGAGAGTATTTTGTTTTTATTTTGGGAGAGTGTTTCAGTTTGGACGTTTACTTTGGAAGGAAGCGCTCTGAGGAGAGTTTTATTTTGTTGGCGGAGAATGTCTTTTTCAAAAGAAGCGTCCTATGGTTGAAAACTTCGGGATGTTATAGACGGAGAGAGAATTTTGCGCCTTAGAAAGTTTTATTCTTTTCGAAGGAAGAGAGTGGCGACGGAAAAAATGCAAAAATGTGCGATGTAGAGGAAAGTATCGAAGAGGCGACAGGAATTATCGATTGGACTAGGAAGGACTGGTGACAGGCGTCCCTTCAACTGAACCTGCAAAGGCACTGTTATTTTTTCTGTTATTTCTTACGCGTGGGTTTACTCACCGGACATCTCTTTGGGATCAGGTGATGGTTCTCTCTGTATTCCAACGTGTTAAACGCAGATAAACATATCAAGTGTCTTACGAAGTTAATGTCGGGCTTGCTTTCAATTATGGCGTTGCAAGAATCCTAAGAGGCAGGGAGTTTGACAATTGCATTTCGCGCCGTGATCTGAAAATGTGCGAATCTTGAAGCGTGCACTTTTGCGGAGAGAAATGTTGGTAATACATATGCATTCTGCTAAAACATGCCTGTTATATAAGAGCATCAAAGATGTAAAAACAACGAAAATTGATCCGCAATATTCTCGTAAACAAAATTTCTATATTAAATAATTGTTTATTGATAAAGTTTTATCCCGTCATTTAGCAGAGGAGTTAGGCGAATGAGGGACGACCGATAAATAATGCCCTAAAAATTCTATGATGGTGAAAATAGTAATTTTGAGTAAATAAAAATAGCATTCACAAATTTATTTATTCAATGTACACAAAAATTGTAATTAAGAAACAGTATTTTTCTAAATATTTGTAGCCAAATGTTGACTCGCAACTCGCCTGCCAAGGTACCTCTCTCTCTTTCTACGACACTGATTATACAATGCGTAACAGTAACGGCAGAGCTGTGATAATTAATATTACTCCTAGCTCGGAAATAGTTTCAAGTTGATGTCATTTGACATTCATATATGTAGCTAACAGACAAAATCCTCACGCTCTGACGGAAACAGTCTGCATATAAAAGAAAGTTGCTTCACATTATGATGCGCGCATCAGTTGCGGCAACACATTTCCTCCATCCATGCCCCCACATTCCCGGCAAAAATTCCTTGAGAGCCGCAAAAAGTCCAAGGGAGAACGAGGAGTAACATCTGGTTGAAATATCATGTTAAAAGTAATGAAGATGCTTAACTTACAATCGAATTAGCACGGTTCAAGTTTCCTAGTCCAACTTGTTCATGAGATTTGTTTTCAGCCGAACGGGGACTAGCTCGATAATTCTCTAGCGAATTCTTATAGATCCTCTGAGAAAATAAATTAAATCAGAAATTCTCCATCAGATTTCCTTAAAAGCTGCCATTTCCACGATAAGTACCGCTTGAGGCATTTTTCATTGCTGCATGGACATTAATTTTTTCTCCGCTTATGCTGTCCCTTCTCCGTTGTCGAGGCGTCGGTTGTTGCTTCTCTCCGCGGGACGTCCAACTCCTTTTATTTTTTTCACTACCGTTGCAGTTTCAAAGAGAACGCTGCAGCCGTCGCTCCATGAATAAAAGAAAGTCGAGGAGCGCATCCCGCCGTATTATGAATGCGAGGGGAAGGCGAGTCGGGGAGAGATTGAAGAATGCGGCTCGGGAAGGAAGTTGCTTTCTGAAGTTTAGAAAATGTGAGGAGGAAGTGTTAAAGCTAAAGCTGTTCGCCGAAAATCTTTGAGAGATTATGCGAGACAATTGGGGAGCCTCTAAAAACACGGCGAAGGCAGCGTCTAAGTCTTGCGGTGGGTCTTTGGCAGCGAAGGGAGGATAAAAGAAAAACGGAATTATTTTCATCCACAAAAGGAACTCTTGAGTTTAGTATACGCGGCATGCAGCTGTCCTAATTTGGGAGGGTTATTTCTGTAATTCCGATTCCCTCGAAGTCCAGAAAATTAATTTATTTGCGCTACGAGCTGTATTTAAAAAAATAGCAACCGTTCCTTATAGATGCGAGCAACGAGGATGCTTTTTGAATAAAATAACCGGCGGTTTCTAAATTGTTGTATAAACTGAGTATATTTAATTCTTATGTTGCATTTCTTGAGTTTTTAAATTCCGACATAAAAATGAAATTATTTGTTGTTTGTCTGCATTTCAATTTGGAATGTAATTTTGTTGGTAAAATCATTTTAATGTGGCTATAGTAAACTGATTTTGGTATAGCCTGTTTTTTGATGAATGTAAACTTGGGTAAAGAAAATTAAATTTTTGATGTTAAGGTCTTATTCGTGCAAGAATTTTGTTGTGCTCCTTGCCAATGTGGTGTCTTCCACATAGTTACCTAGGAAAATGACATTTCCATGTGAGTTACGTATGTAGTGGCATTTTTTAACTCGATGAAAATCCAAAACTGTGCAATACCATCACTGCAGTATAATCTCATTCGTGGTGAATAGGTTGGAAAGCGTGTTTGGCTCTTTAAGTTAGGGTCGCGTGTTTTGAATCCTGCTACTGTGATGGTCGTTTGTTCTAATGTTTCATATCGTTGAACTACTTATTGTAAAAGTCGTTGTTGTATTTATGAGCTAGTTATAGATAAAAAATAACTTCCAAATGTAATTTGAAGTATTGGTAATTCCTATCGTCCAGTCTTAAATTTTAATGCCCGTCCTCCCAAATTTTATGTAATCCTACTTGTTGAATTTAAAGATAAAAGCGTTATGGCCCAATGAAGTTTTGTTCCTTTTTTTTCCAAACTTGGGGAATGAGGTTTTGAATTTATGTGTTAATACATTCGGGAGGAAAATATACACGCGGTGGCTATTTTCCATAATTGGAAACAACGCCAAGAAAATAGACGGTACATATTTTTAGAAAATGTCATTTTTTACTGTCCGGCGATGGCGACGGATTGCTTCGCTATTTCCCAGACGGAAAACTTTTCCTCCGCCCGTCCTAGAATGCCCCGGCGTTTTTTAAGAGAAGCCCCACCCCCTTCCCCTCGTGTTTTCCCAGGCGGCTTCATTCCTTTGGTTGGTTTTTCTTTCGCAGCGCTTCGCTCCGCGGGGATCGCGTCGTAAATATTGCAACCCGCGCTTATTCATACATTCTCATTTTTCCCAATCCCCTTTTGTATTTGCTTTGTTGCGGGAAAGAATTCCGCTTCTTGGTCAGTAGTGCATACATCGCTCGGCCGGAGGGGTTAGAGGTAGGGAGAAGGGGGGGGGGAGAGAGGATGAAAGGGGGAGGGGAAACGGGGTAGGGGAAAGAGGGGGAAGGGAGGGGGAAGGGAGGGGGAAGATATCTTTTCCATCGCGAGCTTTACAGAAGTTTCTCCCTGCTAACCACCCTCTCTCTCTCTCTTTTTCTCTCTCGTATTTTTTCCCGCAATCTCCGTGTCTTTCTTTCTCTCTTCTCTTCGATCCTCTCCTAACTCAACTTCCTTTTCTTCACACTATGTTCTCCTCCTTTTCCCTGCCTCCTTGATTAACTTATTTACCTACTAGGCTCTCCTGCTTTGGTGGTTTATTGTATATAGTTACATTTATTTTATCGCTTTAATCCTTCATTTCTAATAATCCTTTACGCTCGGACGCTCTAACTAAAAAATACCATTCCCATCTGGTTGCGTAGAATCATTTTGCGTTTATCGTCCAAAAAAGGGCTAATTCTAATTTTTCTTGATTGAACAATTTATTCAGCTATACCGGTCTGACGTTGAGGATAAGAAATTTAATAAGCTTTAATCACTAATGACGTCTGAGTTCGATTTTACAAGCGAAGTTTTAAATTGTACGAGTTCAGATATTGAATGTAATTAATAAATAATAGTTGGCGTTCATGATAAAGCAATGTCGGCAAATATTAAAAAAAAAATTATTCTGCGATTCATTTAAAAAATAATATATTGCGTATTCAACTCATTTTTTTCTTTTGGAACTATAACAGCTTTTTAGACCATTTTCAGTAAGAATGTGCCAGTCTACTCATTAAATCACTGTAAATCATTGGATTTCGTAAAAAATGGCTAAAATACGTATAAAACCATTTTTTAAAGCTTTGAAAAATAAGTTGCTCATAACGACAACTTAGATAAAAATTCTCACAAAAAAATAAACCAACAGCTGAGTTATGAATTTGAGATTGCCATCCCGTTTAAAAATGTCGAGGGCAATAAATAACCGCTCATAGAAGAAGTTATCTACGTATATGTACCCATCGTGCATCAAACGTTCGGGTGTAGGCTAGACAAGTAAGACCGGCTTAGTACTTATTTCCAATATCTGATTTGGGAAAAATAAATCTTTTTCTTTAAGTCTACCTCCGATGCGAATCGTTTCATTTCACTCTCTCTCTTTCTCTGTCGAGGAGGAGGGAGAAAAAGAAAACTGTTTGGACGAGGCTGAATGGAACTGTTACGCGAAAAAGCAATGCAAGTTACATTTTTAAGACAGGTATGGGATTGGAGTATCGGGAAAGGGGACGGGATAGGAAGCAAGAAAGAGGGAGAGAGAGAGAGAAGATGGGGGAAAAGCGAGGTGACGATAGCTTGAAGCCCTTGCCTTGACACTTCAATGGATGCACCCGATGCTCGCTGTAGTGCTTCCTGATTGATTTATATCCTTTTGAGTTCTTGCGCGGGACGAGAGTGCTTCAAATGTTTCTTTGAATGGAGTCGGCGGATGTGACGTGGAAAATGGAGCGAAGAAGAAGTATGGGAGAGAGAGAGAGAGGGAGAGAGAGAGAGAGGGAGAGAGAGAGAGATAGGAGGCGGGGGTTAAATTTATGAAGCGGAAAGAGATTGTGAATGGCATGGAAACGAATTCTGGGTTTTTAATGCTGCTGTGTTTTTGATCCAGCTACACGAGGCGGAATCTTAGGTGTTCTTTATTTTTTTTTAAATTCTCGAGAGAGAGAGACAGAGAGATTTTAAGTGCGTTACACGTTTCAATATTTTATTTGAATTTCTAACGCAATGAAAAATAAAACGGTTCGGAGAGGTATGGGAAGGATGGAAAAGGATAAAAAAATCATGCATTGCGCGTCGTGAATTATCATATGCGACAATCACGATTCGAACGGAGAAAAAGGTAAGGTCTTAGGAAATTTTCTGTGAAAAGAACGAATTTTGTTGCTGACTCAAACTTTTATCTAGTTACGCGGTAACATCTGAGAAGAGAGACAGACTTTCAGAACAAGAATATATGTACATACATTAACACAAACAAACACGCTTATATCTAATGGAGAGAATAAAAAAATTGAAAATCATTTCTAATAACTCCTGAAATTAATAGGATTTAAAATTTATTGATACATTTATTGAAATGTTTCTTTTTAAGCGGAATTTTAATGACGGACTATCTATATTCTCAGTGACCTAATATTTGATCATATTTTTATTTATTTGACGACCTGTTTGCTAAAACAAATTAATTTAAAAACGTGTGGAGGTATTTAAAGAACGTATCTCGTATGATTCGATTTGAATGTGCGCATGTCCTCAGAATGCCTTGTATTTACTTTTTTTCTTATCTCTTCAAGTCTTTGCGGTTTTTCCTAGTTTAAGCACTTTAGGCGTGATGACATTTCATTAATTTGGATAGAGTTTAATATTTCCTAAAAAAAATCTAGATCTATCGATCCGATTTCGTCTCACGGATACCGCGAATATTTGCGATCCGCAGAAATGCGAGTGTGGAAATATTTCGTTTCTCCGGGGAAGGCCATCCAATCGCTTTAGGCGCATAAGGAAAGAAAAAAAAAGAAGCCGTGAGATTATCGAGAGGGATATTTGTTTTTCATACATTTTTTCCTCACTTCCCGCTTCTCTCCTCGTCCTCTCCTGTTTTTTTTTTGCCTCCTATTCCGGTTCTATTTTCCCCCTCCTAAGCACCTGCGGCCCTCGCATCTCATCTAATCCTCCCATATTCTGCCGCCTACGGATGCCCTCTTTGCCGGGGGTCCGTGTGTCGGAAGCGGAGAATGGTCCCGTACGTGCCTTTCCATTGCGCACTGAATACTCTAGACGCAAGTCGGAACGCTGAGGAATAGCGTAAAAGGCGAGGTCGCCTAGGAATATCCATCCACATTTCGTCCGGGTGAATAATCTTTCCCCGTTTCTCTTTCTACCCGCGTGGCCTTTTTGTCGTTATTTTTTCTGTGTTGTGGAAGATATTCTTTCTACTTCTATTCTTTCCTCTCTCTCTTTGGTTATTTCTATCAGTTATTAACTCCTTTTCTTTCAATTCTTATCTCCTTTTCTCTAGCCTCTCTTTTTGCATTCCCTCTTTCTATCAATCTTTCTCTCCATTCTTGCCTTTAATCATACCGAACTCGCTGTTTTGCTCTGTCCTTTTTCGCTTCTCTTCATCTTTTATCTTTTTATTTATCTCTCAATTTGGCTCTTCCTCCTCTCCGTTCTTCACATCTCTTTCTCTCTCTATCTCCCCATTCCAGTATCTCTTTGTGTATCTCCTTTACTCCATCCTTCCCCTTTTCTCTATCCGCACTTCTTTTTCGGATTGTCTTCTTTAATCTTTCTTTCTACAATTTGCGTCTCGTTTTATTTTTATTTCTCTCGCCTCAGCACAACTTTCCTTTCTCTTTGCGTCTTTTCTTTAAAGAAATTTTCTTTTACAATTCTTTCTCCATTTAATTTCTAATTTTTCTCCTCTCCTCCTGTTCCATTCTCTCTCGATTATCTCAGTTTCTTTGTCTATTCCTTCTTTTTTTATCTTGTCATTATTGTGTTTCTCGTTCTTATCGTCTCATTCTTTCCCTTTAACTATTGTCTCGACCTCCTCCCTTCGTCTTTTCTCTTTCTCTCCATTCCGTTTCCTTCATTCCTCTTTTGCTTATTCTTTCCGATATTTACGCCTTTCCGTCGAAAGTTTGTTCTTGCCCCGCCAGTCCCTTTTCTCCCTTAACACTTTTCACCTCAACCAGCATCTTCTTTACTGTACGATGTGATAAGCCTTTTACGCCTCACCTTCGACCACCGCATACGCGCTTTTGTACAAACAATTTAGAGAGAGAGAGAAAGGAAGGAAAAAAATCCCCACGCACTTCAATTTAGACTTAGGTTTAACTAAGGTTCCACCGGGAGTTTTTTATTTTGTATTTTCTAAGGTCGTACGCTCCGTATCTCACAGGACGGAATTCCTTAAGCTTTAGTGCCTGTGCGCGTGCGTATGCATTTTTCTCTAGTCTCGAAATCGGGGTTAAGTTTAGTATGAAGAAAGGGAGTCGAATATACGAACAAAACGGAGGTTTGAACCAAGTATCGTACAGTCTTCGATAAATGTTCGTCCTATCTTTTCATAAAAATATTTAACATAAAGCGTAAACATTTCAAAATGTGACAACAAAAAAGTATTTTATCGAATATCTTTCCAGCTCTAACTTCGTTCAAAAGCGACTTTGAAAAACCACACTTTCACCGCGGAAATGTAGGTAAATTAACATGCGATCGTTCAATTCACAATGAAAACGGAATGAAACCAAATCTAACAAAAGTTTTCAAGCTGTATTTAGATAGAATCATGCCACAAGCATATAAAATTAATTTTACGCGGAGATCGCGAGATTTAATTCAATACCGTGTTACGATATCCGGTTCAAACAAGCAAATAATTAATTTGAGAATTTTAAGCTTTTATAACATGTTGATTTAACCGGTGGCTCTCTGAGTATATTTAAGTGTGTATGTGCATTAGTTCGTGTTTGCATCGACACGTACATATTTTCGAGAGTAGAACTGGAAGGATATTAAAAGATTCTCGCTATGATTTCGAGTCTGCACGTCGATTTGAAGCATCGCAAGGCACGGCAGCTTCTAAAAATAACTTATTTCCGCCCCGTTTATTTCAGAACGCTTCATGCTTGCTTGGATACATTATTCCCTTCTATAACGCGCTCCCGTGTTTTTGCGAGGGCGAAAACTGAAATATATGATCCTAACGGACGAAACTTTTTGCGTTTCAAAGCTGAAAGCTGAATGTCGATCTCTGAAGGGAAATAACGACTTCGGGGCTTAACAAATAGCTTTGTTTTGTTTTTTAAATTTTATTCTCTTCTCTATATACCCTAAATTTAACATATAGGCTTAAGGGATACAGATTCCTATAAGTTTCAGAACGGGAAATTATACAGAGGTATTTCGTGACTCCTTTATTTTGCTTGCTCATATACGAATGTGTATAGAGACTGTATTGTATTCTATGGATAGTTATAAATATTCTCGTTAAGCAGAGATTTTCAATCTGTGTTCCGTTGGGTCCAATGGTTCAGCGAGAGCTTCAGCGGAGTTTCAGGAGAGAATAATACGGGGATACAGCCATGTTGATTATGACTTTTGGAAAATTATTTTAAATATAAGGGCTCCGTGGCTTCAAAAAGTTTGAAAACCCTTGATGTATACACTTCGTATATCAGAAAATATTGCAATATATATCGAGTTTTTGATTTCGGTGCACATGCACGTCTGGGTCTGATTGCGTCTGCCTGCCGGTAGTTCCCAATATTTTTGTAAGCGTAGGATTCTTTCATAAACAGGATTTCACAGCACCTCTGCCTTTAAACAAGGATGTTTATTTATTATACATACGGTTATCAAAACGCTTGATCGATTCACTTGCTTGAACTAGATCATTATAAATTAATTAAAATAGAAATTATTGCTGTAGTGACTTGTCAACGGTTCCATATCGCTTGTTTATTTAATTAAAGTTTCTTTTTCGCGGAACCACCTAACACTCAGTTTGGGAAACACTGGGCTAAGAGGTTAAACAAAATCTAAAGATACCTATCTCGTTTATATATAGGGTATCACCCTGAATAGAGAACTGGACGAAATGAATCATATCGTGCGACAATGGAGAATAGTTTGTTCTTGTCGATTTACACAAAAAGTCGATTTACAAAACAATGTGTGGCAGGATTTTCACCAAAATTCTTTTGAGTTACAGAGCTTTCTATTACAAACATAAACTGTAAAAGCAGTATTCCTCAAATTGTAACTATAGAGCAGGGGCGTGCAACCTACGGCCCGCGGGTCGCATCCGCCCGGTAGAGAATTTTATGTGGCCCGCGAAACTTTATTACAGACGATTTTATACATTTTAAGAACTACTGTTGTCATAACACACATCCTGGAGAAGTTTTTACTGTAAAAATGGTGAAAACTTTATTTTCATATTTAAAATCTCTTTAGTAAGTTCCTATGTAAACTCTCATCCGGCCCGCCAAGGTACTTGCGACTTCTAATCCGGCTCGCCAAAGCACACACATGCATGAATGTTGCCCACCACGTAAAAAGGTTGCACACCCCTGCTATAGAGCATCCAGTGACATAGCATATCATGTTTAACGTCCAGCTACCTCCAAACTCTCCATGCAGCAATGTAACTAAGTAGTGGCATTATTTTAAGTATAATAGAAGAGTACGGGTATTCACATGTAACAAAGCCCGGATATATCTGTCTGCCTGTCTATTCTGATGGAAGAAGAGATTGTTTCAATCTCGTCTATATAAAGACGTACATAATATATCTATGTCCATAACGGTCAGAGAACCGACGGCAGCATAAGATCCAGGGGCATTGAGGTAAATCCCATTCGACTCACACCTTCAGGATTTACTTAGCCCCCTTACCCCTTTGAAATTTTTAGCCCTCTACATTGAAGTCATGGGTTCGATTCTAGGAGTTTTATTTTTTTCATTTGATTAGCACTTGGAAAAATACCCGTCGTATTTGACGAGCAGTTACGCTAGTTAAGAGATATTTTTTGAAACGGATGTTCAACCGATTTTTTTTTTTTTTTAGGGTGGCGGCGTGGTACAAAATTCACGAGCCCTCTGAACTAGCAGTTGTCGCGTGCGCCAATCACGCATCGGTCGAGTAGTTTCGCTTCTTGAACTCGATCCCGAAAATCCTACTTTCAGTCTGGTAACGAAAGGGTCTATGAGATGGAAACAATAAACGATCGATGGTTTATGCTCCCGAAGGAATGAGTGATGCGATCGCTTCTCCTCCTCCACCCACCCTACACGCCCACATATCTCCGAAGTGACCTACTTTTTCCGACGCGCTTTCCAAAGGGAAGAGGGTCGTTTCGTATCGGCATTCGTAATTTCTGGAAGATTTATCGTGCGGAAAAAAGAGTGTATGACGCTCGTTTGCTTATTCCGAAAATTCGATGATAAATTATCCCGCGAGAACAAAAAAAAAAACAAATAAAAGGTCAAGTTCGCCGCGAATCGCTTTTGCGGATAACACAATCAAACGGCCGCCTGTCGCAGAAACAAGCTAGTTAATAACGGAGGCCGGGGTAATTTAATGGCGCGGTCGAGAGGGTGCTCGTGTAGTGTAGAAGGCAACTACATGGCGATAACGAGTAATTGAAGTCTCCTTAAGGGCATCGTTCGGCCGGCTCGCCGTTGGTAGAGCAATAATGGGTTAGATAGTGGAGTGTATTATTGGTAGATAAACAATCGCGCTTAGGTCCTTGGATAAATATAGGAAAATTTTTAAGACAGGTAAATTTATGTAATTTTTTAATGATCATCGTATTTTTATTCCCACGGTCGTTAACGAAATAACTTTAAAGAAGTCGAAACATATTCTAATGGAGCGTAAATATAACAAGTAGGAGAAGAAAAAAAGTCCTAGCTGCACAAAATTAACTGAAGGCGTTTAGGCGCGAAAATTTTTTGTCGTGAGTCAACAAATGTTGCGAAGCGTTCCAACCCCTTTTCGAAATAAATTTTTTTGAATTTTTTTTCTTTTGCGTCCGGCTGAAATATCGCGTCCCGATTAAGGAAGGGACCAAAGGCGGCATTGACATGCGTTGATGAATCGGCGAGTTAACCAAAGGTAATCGATGGCTGCGTCATGCGGTCGTCTGGCCGTTATAGTTATCCTCGTCTTCGATCATCGTCGGTCCGGACAACTGCGATAACAGGGCACTCGTCGCGAGATTTAGATCGCGAGACGGGGGAGAGAGAGAGAGGGGGCATCATTCGGTGTGACCATTGTTTATAAGGCCAGTGAGTGCTTCATATACGAGTAAATATTTCTAACAAATTTAGGTTTCTGAAAGGAACTAGTCGACATAAAAATATTGAGTATGTATCCCTGAGAGTATGTTGGGCAATCTCCAGAAGGCACACATAAAATCTCTATAGAAAGCTAAAGGTCTTTATCAAGGATACATCAGACCAGGGGAAGGGGGCAACCTACGGCCCGCGGGCCACACCCGTTCCGCGAAAGCATTTTATGCGGCCCGCGAGACTTTGGTGAATATTATATTTATTACAGATAATTTTGTACATTTTAAGTTCGATTGATGCCATAACACATTTCCCAGCGAAGTTTTTACGCTAAAAATGGTTAAGACTTTATTTTCAGTTTTAAAATCTCATATATATAATCCCTTGAGTAAGTTCCGATGTAAACTCTAATCCGGCCCGCCGAGGACTCGTGACTTCTAATAAGGCCAACGCATTCAAACGTGAAAAAGGTTGCACGCCCTGCATTAGACTTACAAGGGGACCTTACAACATGTTCGTAGCCGATTTACTTGAAACTTGCTGAGCATATAGCACACTCCTAGTGATGAAAAATGCCAAAGCAGGAAGACGCACCTCTCAATCATTCGGGAGATTTTTGCAATTAAATTTAGCGAACATAGGTTAGGGTTAGGGGTTAGCAAAAAAATTTTTTAGCTTTACATAATTTGTGAAAATTTAATTATAAATCCAGTAAACTTTTAGCAAATAATATATCCCAAAAATTACACGACAATAGAAAAAAATCAAATAATAGAAATTGAAAGAAAATTGCGAGTGTTAGGATCGAACTCGCGCCCGAAAGTTTGGGAAGCTACCAACTGGGACACAGCCTAAGCTGCCTATTACGACTCATGTTAGGAGATAAATTGAACCCCTAGTATGTTCGCTAAATTTAATTGCAAAAATCTCGCGAATGCTTGAGAGGTGCGTCTTCTTGCTTTGGCATTTTTCATCACTAGGAGTGTGCTACATGCTCACCAAGTTTCAACCAAATCGGCGACGAACATGTCGTAAGGTCCCCTTGTTAGTCTCATGTAGCCATTTATTTTTCGGGTACAAAATTAAATGCATACGTATAGCAGCGGAAAGTGAAATAACCAGCCAAGGTTCTAAAGAAAAGCGGTCGTTTAGAGGGGTAGTCGCTGAATATGGGTCACATTGCCGTAGTAGAGTGATAATTAAGAAAATCAGTCGATGAATAGGGATGGTCATTTAAAGAGGTCTCTCTTCCTGTCTAAATTTATTCTTTTAAAAACTTGAATGTAGCATTTGTGCGTGAGAAGACATACTCAAAATGTTGTGGTCTCATTTATCTTCATAATTGCTAACAAAAAACTTCCTAGCTTCAACGGGGTGATTTTCTTACCTGGTGTTTAATTAGTCGTTTATCGCTGTCGTTCCGAAAAATATAACGTAAGTGATATAAACGTCAAAACTCTGTTTACTTTTAATTGGCCCTCTTACAAATGGTCACTTAATTTAATCGGATGGCTTACAAGGAATTTATTATGGCCATAGAGAGCGGACATAATTATTTTTATCTCCTTTTTACATTTAAAATAATATTCTCGATTTTGTTTGCACCCGTCCCTCAAAAGTGCACTCACTAAAACTGACATTATTGCTGAACGAAACGGTCTAAATTGAAATTGACTGCGTACATCACGTTGTACTTCGTCTCTTACCGGCGAAAATTAAGTAGCGATTTAACAAAAAGCTGACCAAAATGTTCGATTGGAACAGTTGAAATTATTCTGTTATTTTACCGAGCAGTAATTAAAGATTTACACCAGTTACTTCGATGCAAATTCCATCTTTGCATCTTTTCACTGAATCGCATATTCTCAAAAGAATATTTTTTACTTTACTATTCGTCGTTCTTTTTTTCTGGATTACTTCTTTAGAACCCAATCGTCCAAAGAGGAAAAACGACGGCTCGTGTATGAATCCTCCAATCTCCGAGGACCGGCATAGCCCGCGAAAAAAATTCGTTTTCATTTGCGTGTCTAGATGGAACTAAACAACGCGAATTTATTGCGCGCATGGTTACTCATTTTTAAAGGCGGTCATAACTTACTCTAATGCTCCATAAAACATGCGAGTGGTATGTTAGGGAGGGCCGGAGCCAAGTGGAATAAAAAAAAAAGAAATCCTCCGACGCGTTGAATTGGCCCCTAGGGGAAATGTTGACGTCATCTTCATGTTTTATAAAGCATTACGTCATAACCCAGAGGGAGAGGAGGGAGGATGAAACTAAAAATTTACATTACTCCGTCGAAGAATTTTTTATTTATTTTTCGGAGGATTCTATTTTAAAGGCCAATTTATGTCCGGAGCGCGATTGGCTGCTCGTGAAAGATAAAATAACGAAAGGGATTCAGCGTTTTATTTTCGTTCAAACGGTTAAGGTTCCTGAAGGGTTTTTTTCCTCGAGCACAGCCCGCGCTTCCGGAAACATTATCGCCGAACCCAGCTTCAAAGCAGTCCGTTGCCTTGAGAAGTTCTCGCTATCTAGAAAGTTAGCGGGCAAAAACAGCCGTTTCAAGGGATGGAAATTTATATCTCTTCTGCCGCGGGGACAACTTTTACCTTTATTGTTACGACCAAGGTTATGCAGAACACTTTCACCGGCTTTCTCTAAAATAACCAGGCACGTTAACTATCTTGAATGTGCGCCAGGTGTTAAGTATTGACGTTTTCGGCAAGTCATAGGATGTTATTCTCAGAGAAATCGATATTTGTATTTATTTAAATCTCCCAGCATTGTAACGTTATGAAAACCGTCATTTTTAACTACTCTAATAATGTTTCTTACCGATAGTACCCATATAAGATAGCTCGAAAACATAAACAAGAATTTTATATAACTAGAAACGGTTTAGGTCCTGATTTATAAATTAACGGAGAACTCAAATTTTCCAAAAATTAAGAAGTGAACAAGTACGTAATATTATATGCATAAAAGTGTTCCAGCGTACATTTTAGATTATGGGTAAAGATGCTTGCGAAATGAAGTCTTTTGGCGATGTATGGCTTCATTAATTAAAATATTACCTATTTCTAGAAACATGGCTACGGAAATTTCCTCGTTTATACGCAGTAGCAAAGATAGAACTCAGTATACCTATAAATACCCGTGGGAGTGCTTTAATTTAATTAAATTCATTCGCTTCTTTGCAGAGGGAGTTTTTATTTTATTTGAATTTCTGGACCGGTTTGATTCATACATTCACTTTCTTCAGGAGGACCATTTTTTCTTCACATTTTAAGGTTGCATTAGACTCAAAATGATTAAGTTTATAAGATATTCGTTATTTTTATCCCATCCAGATAATTTACCCTGGAGTAGAGATACGTTGGTCCCATTTTTCAATGATAAATTTCTATTAATTCTCTGAATAACGAGTTTTAACTCATCCAACGTAATTTTCTTTTTGGAAATTTTTATTTCAAGGGTCAGGCATAAAAATATTCGGTAGGCAAAATTTTCTGTACTTTAAGGGCATAAAACACTGCGCAACCATTTGTCTATTCAACTCGGGGAGTCTGCCTCCGATCTCCCATCCGAGGCCGTGTTAGTGTATCCATGGTGAGGAGTGGATGTCCACGATAAGGAGAATGTATCTGCTGCCGAGATGAGGGGAGAGAGAGAGAGAGAGGAGGTGGAGAGAGGGATGAAGAGTGGAGATGGAGTGAGCGAGGGAGGGGGAGAGGGCAGCTTTAGATTTATGTGAGCGGAAAGCAGACGCAACGCAGAGGTACGCATCTGTGTAATATATAGGCGGCGTCCTTGTTAAGGGGCGAGGAAATGTTGCGGGGGAGGGGGGGGGAGGAGGAGAGGTAGGTTTTGAGGGGGAATGGAGAGTGGATGGATGGAGGGAACGAGTGGAGTTTTGGGTGCACAGTTTTCCTAGGGGGGGTAAGGGGAGGAATAGACGGAGGCCACGGTTCAGGGAGTGAGGCATGCGCTGCGGAAGGAAAGGTCGGGGAGGTCTGGTGTACGACGAAGAGGGGGCAGAAGGAGATGGGGGATGGATGAGAGAGTTTGGAAGGAAAGGAAAGGGGGGGGGGGGATTCGAGGGAGTGTGTGGGAGGCGGGGATATAGGAAGGAGAGGGAGGCGGGTGTGAGGTGAATGGCATTGTGTATAGGGCTGTATAATAAGCCTTTAACACATCCTGTTTAGGGCCTTGCAGCCAAGAACAGCGGAGGTATACTAGAACGTTGTGTTTGTGCGCGAGGGAGAATGGGAGAGCTGGAGAGGGAGAAGCAGTGAGGGAGAAAGGGTAAATGGATGTAAAGAATGGTGGAAATAATGATGGAGGAAGAGGGAGGGCCAGGGATAGGCAGAGAAAGAGGGCTAAAAAATTGTCAAAGGAAAAAGGATAGATACGTGGCTAATTGGTGTTATAAAAGGTCGACTGAGGCTAGAATCTCTCTCCTTCCATTTGAAGTATTCGTTATCTTTATAATACATCGAAATGATAAATAGCTAAAAATGTCATCGTACCTACTAAAAGGGATGAAATATTGAAGATGGCATGAAAGAGCATTAAACGGGAAATTTTGAGTGAGGAAAGAGATATGACTAAAGAAAGAAAAAAGAATCGATAGGGATGAGGCGGATATTAGGTAACCGCTGAGAAAGGAGATAGGTAGTTGTCGTGGAGGAATTGATCGACTGCTGAAGGGAGCCATTGAACGCGCCGCAGACTAATAGTAGGGAAACGATCCTAAGGAAGACTTGCATTGGTGGTTTCGTGACAGGAAAAAAGGAGACGAACGCCGCGCGATACCATTGATGCATTTGATGTTGCCACTTTGACTGGGAGAGATTTTTTTTATCCCCGCCTCCTTGTTCGAAAACACATCATTTAATTAAAAGCTAATCGCAATATAAAACGGTTAAGGATCTGCGTTTTATTTTCAACGGATTCTTGCACAAAGCATATATTACGGGGGTTTAAAACTCGAAAGGGAAAAAATAGTCATTTAGAGTCGTAATTTAGGAAAGAGAAAGGGGCTATAAAGATGATTCCGTTACGCGCATTAATTTCAGCCGGATTTTTTTTGCGGTAACATTCACCTTCATAATCTCTGTAGCGAGGATTGGGATCTTTCCAAACCTTTTCGTTCCCACATATTCGGTTTGATTGCATTGAATTTATGTTGCCTTCTTGCATATATTTTTAGGTTTGACTAATTTATTTAATTATGCACTCGGTTCTATGTAGATATTGCAGCTAGCGTCAATTTCATCGCCGCGATTTCGTATCTAAAATAGCAAAAAAGTTTTCATAGACTTAATCATAATCTTCTTTCTCACTTACGGATTAGGCCATATCGCCTGACTAAAGTTAACTGTTAATAGGATAGTTATTATGTTTTAAATACAGGGTCAGTCGATCAAAGAATAGGCTTTGACATCATACAATTATTTGCAGCATACGCTACAATCATAACGAAGATGATTTTTATCGCCATAAATAACCGCGGTTACCTTTTTAAATATAAAACGTTTTGCGTGTTTTCAATTCCTTTATAGTATATATTAAATATATCGCTGAAAATCCTTCAGGTAAGGAAAGTGCAGCATCCTCGAATTTTCGTCACACATAAACCTTTGATAAAGTTTTATTAATTAATTATAGGCGGCATATCGATTGGCCTTTCGTAAATTTATTCAGCTTCTTCAGAACAGGATATACTAATAAATGAGCGAGATGAGCGATTTTATTTTATTGAGATATTGGCATAAGATGAAGTTCGTGAACTAGCGCTTAAATAAGTATTTGTCTCAGGCATCTCCAATAGCCATGACAAGGTTATAAAAAAACCAGATGCGCGTTCTGAAGTTTAGAATCTATTTTCGGTGAATTACCACTGAAGACGGCTGCTTTGAGCAACCTGAGGCAACAATTTTTGATGTGTCTGTTCTTGGATTTTTATCGAAAGCTCTCTGTTGAATAAAATACGGTCCATGATAATAGCATTCCTATCCTGGTGTCTATTTTCATCCATCTTGGGTTTTATCAATATTTATGAAAACCTGCGACTTAACCTGCCGTCGGGGAATGTTGGCTCACATCTGCATCCTCCGTGGATCGTATAATCGAATATCTCGGATGGTATCAAGTCCCTTTACCTTGACTTGTTCATATTATAGTTCCCAGATAGTTTCCCCTTTTAGCTTTCAAGCTGTTTCCAAAGTTTTGTAGCCTGAAGTTTGATCGCGATAATAGGCTGCTAGTTGTGAAGTCTATTTGAGTTTTAGTACGTCCTAGACCTAAAACGTAGAGTGCTTATAGGATGATAGGAAATCAGACGCAGCCTGGAACGCTTACCTTTGTCCAACCAAGGGAGACGTCGGTTATTTTCATAACTCCATTTTGGGTAAGATTTAGGGTAATCTTAATATATTATTTAACTTATGGAGGTTGTGTATGGTTAATTAATAGCGAAGTAGAACGGGAGTTTATTATGGTCTTTTTAAGATGTCATGGAATTTCGAAAAAAAATTTTATGCGTAGATAGTGAGTATTAATACATTTATTATCCCCGTCAGCTTACAGTGCAACGGAGAAAATACTTATATCGCGTACCTTCTTATTGTTAATCAAAGAGTCATTAGACTTCTATCTTTTCAACGGAATCAAGGGACTAGATGCTCCAATTACGTTAATTTCTTCGATGATAAAAGTGCACGGGACTACAATCTTTAGAAGAAGATAAGTGGAGAAACCTCCTAATAACAATAAAAATATTTTTTTAAAAGTAAAATGCTCACATTCGCACTGTATTAGGAGAATTTACTCCACGCCAGTGACCAAACACACACACAATCTTACACACTCCAGGTTTAGGAGGAATTACTCTATCGCCAGGGACTCTTTTTCTTTGTCCACACTCACACAAATACACACCAACAAAAAAAAACACATTAGTACTTCCTTTCTAAAAATTTGCCTAAATACGTATTTCCTACTGACGATGGAATCGTTGTGTATTTTCCTTTAAAAAAATATTTTTATGGTTATTATGTTTCCTCATTCATCTTCATTGATTAATAATTGGGCTCATAATTAATACTTTTTTTTGCAATTTTTAGATTTGGATGCTCAATTAATTACCGCTTTAATCGTAACCAAATGGAGCTGAATTCCATATTTTATTGTCGTCATTATATTTATCCGGAAAATTAGAGGTTGTTTCCAGTTTTCCTAAATCGGCAAAAATTTTTTTTATTATAACACATTTAATTGGCTTCGAGTCTGGGGTACGCCCTTACAACGCCCTTAACTAGGTATATTCGCTCTCGGCGCTATTCGTAGCTTTGTTCCCCCTCGTTAACATTATTGGAGATCGGATCAGGAGCTAATGGCCCATCCGCTATAGCTCGCACGAGTTTTGAAATATGCTAGACTTTTCATAATGCCAAATTGTTAGTCTCTGCGTGCAATGAGGTACCTCATGAGATGTACTAAATATGCACAAGAAAATTTTTAATACAAAACATAATTCTTCCGGTAAACGCATATCGAGACTGCGTAAAAGTACCTACCTACTACTTTAACATTAAAAATAAACAGAGAAACCCAAATAAATATCGTGCAAAGAGTTTGGCGGTCATATAAACTTTATGTTGCAATGCGTTAACCTAGGGTTTCGCCACCTGAAATTCTTAGATCAGTTTGTGATCGCAAAATCACCATACACTGCAGCATTATATAGCATATATAGGGGAGTCCCTGGACTCGAATCAGAGCTCTTTTTATGGAATTCCAAGAGAATAGTCTGATCTAAACAACCTTTTGAAAAGGAATTTTCTTCCTTTGGAGAATTTGGATACCAATGAAGATACGAGTACCAACCAAATTGAATCGTTCGACGATATTTTCAAGAATAGGTCATGTTTATAATTAACATGTTAATCTTTGACCATATGTCTCAGGCGATGATCAAACTCGTAAAGGGCGAGGGCATATTTTGCCCGGCTTAAAGGGTGAGTGAGGGGATTAGGTTGAAGAGGAGATAGTGCGGGGCAACGGGATGGCTATCAGGAAAAAGACGCAACCATTCGTTTCAATTCTGGCTCATGGGTCGTCCAATTACAACCGCGCCGCGACGATGACCTCTAGGTAGAGGCGGAAGCTCCTTGGTCTTCCTCGCACTGTCCTTCCACACATTCTCTTCTTCTGCAACCTCCGTACCTTTAAAAAAAAAAACTCCGCCCTCTCTACTTCACCCTTTTCTCCGCCTGAAATCTGACCCTTTGTTTCTCTTCCCCTCGTGTGAAAAGTGGGGTCACTAAGGAAGGCGCATTTTTTTTCGGCAGAAGCGTGGCAAAGGACAGCCCTCTCTCCCCTTTCTTCCTCTTTACACCCTACCTACCGTCGCTTTGGTAATTCGGATCTCGTTTTGAAAGTGAGCCACATATTTCTTAAGAGAGAATGGAGCGGAGTGAACCAAATCCTCCTTTGTGCCTGTAAGCGAGAGGGAGAGTCGACGAGGAAAGAGGGGAAGAAAAAAAGGTGAAGGGAAAGAGAGATTGGGATAATAAGAGAGAGGATGAAAGGAGGAGGGTAAGAGGAAGGAGGAGAGAAATGAGTGCGGGAGAGAGAACATTAAGAGAGAGGGAGAGAGAGAGAGAGGGAGGGGAGAGAGAGAGAAGTGAAAGAAAGAGAGAAAGAGGAAGGGAGAGAGAGAGCGAGAGAAGATTTTTTTAAAGAGTTGAGCAGACAGAGAAAGAAAAAGGGAAGAGAATGTAAGTAGAATGGAAGAAAATTAGTTAAAAGAAGGGCGGAGGGAATAGAAAACTATCCTTCTTTATCTCTCTTTTTCCAAGAGAAAATGCGTGAATCTCCTTTCTTTCTTCGTCTATCTACAAAGACTTCCTCAAAGAAAATAGCGTGGGACTCTTCTTCCCGTTTGAGGATGTCGTATTATCTGGGGGAAGAGGTAACGTGAGAAAACTTCCGAATTTTAGATCGATCGCTTCGTTTTGTTTTTTTTCTTTTTTTTTAAGCTTAGAGCCGAGATAATTTTATTGTACTTTACGTCTGTGAGTCGCGACCCTTTTAAAGGAAATAAATATCCTTCTAACTTTAGGGAAATGGAAAAAAAGTGTTAAAACTTTGAGATGTCTTCCGAGACGGATAAGGTAACAAAAATTTGGGGAGAAGTTGGAAGAACAAAAGAATTGAAAGATTTAATATCTCTGGGGATAGATAGAATTAGGCAGTGAGTTTTAAAATGCAAAAATAAATGTAGTTCCTTTATTTTTTTCCGATGGGCAGGCAATTAATGGTAGGCTCTGTAGAAGGCTTTGATACTTCGCATTTCAATTATATTTTTAAATATATTTTATCTTTCTATACGCATTATTAATTTAAATTTGGGACCCAGAAAATCTCTTGGGAAACTATGCACTTTATAACTTTTTCCTTTGCTTGGACTGGTAAATTAAATTCTTCCTTTTAGTTCTGCGTTTATTTTTCTTGGAAAGAGCTTCAGCCGTTCTCATTTATTGTGAAAAGTTTCTTTTTTTAATATAAGAGATGACTTTACTGGCTGATGAACGTTTTTCAATTATAATATGTACTATTTATTCCATTTTGAAGGCTTGTGTTTTTGGACCCATTTTCCAACTCTTCAGCTGCTCCGACAACCTTTTCCTAAATCAACGATTTAATTTGATATTGGATCCATAATAAGACTGGAAATATAAATAGAGCTTTCATACCATCTGAAGCCATTGATTTGATCATCCGAATACCAAAACTCGCGTATTTTTTGACTCTCTATGGTACTTTCCTACGTAAACATTACGAGGCCTCTCGCGGATAATGAGGAGAAACTCACGTTCAGATCACTCGGTCGCAGATACGGGTGATAATGCGACTTCATGTCATATCGTTTCCACGAATTTTAAATGTAACTACTAGCTCAAAAGTCTCCGTTTAACTAAATACCAGCCTCCCTTATCACGATGCACATAAGGGTGTTCTCATTTTCTTATTCAGAATACTTTAGAAATATCTGCATTTTATTTCTTAGTTCTTTTCCCTCCGTCTATTAACGCCCTTTTTATTTAGATGATTTTTAATGGTAGTAACTTCTTCTTATGATCATTTAATACGGAAAATGTGTATTTAGACTCCCTTTGTAATTTTGAAAACTATTTTAGTAATAGCGAATGTGTTTTTATGAGGAAAATTTTGCGCATGTTTGAAGGTCCCCAAACTTTCGTGTGCGCTGCATGTTATTTGCATATCCAAAATATTTCTTTACTTGCTATTGTATAAGATATGTAAATGTAGCGGGACGTGTAAGAAGTAGAAAATGTGACACTTATAAATAACATCCTTGAAACTGTGAAGCCTCTTGTCTCGATAAATACCGAAAAAGGCAATTAGATTCGAAGTACCATAGTTTTAAGAGACTAAACAAATTAAAAACTTGTATGTTTCCACTTTTTTATTTTAATATACAGAAACGACCATGGTTTCACTACACAGGGACCTGATGATGCTACTGTGTAGTAAAACCATGGTCGTTTCTGTATATTAAAATAAAAGAAGTGGAAAAGTACAAGTTTTCAATTTGTTTATTCTCCAAGACGGATAAATTTCACATAATAACGCCTCAAACCATGCATTTTACCATAGCTTTAATTCTTGCAATGTCTTTCTTATTTTCATAAATGTTTTCTAAACGTCCGTCCGCTCCTCATATTCTTTTTATACTCTTTAAGGTATAATTAAAAGTGTAAAATAATGAGAAGAGGTCGCAGAGAGACAATTTCGTTTTAGTCGTGGCAAAATCATCATCAAAATGTGTTAAGTTGGATCAATAATTGACTTTTGAAATATCAAAAGTGAAATGGACCGACCTTTCCGGTTGAAGATGTTTTGCTTCGTTGCGATTTAGCACAATTCTTCATTGGAAGGACTCTCTTAGATTCGACTTGCAGTTTTGTTTCATCCTCAATTGCTTCCATTCGTATATTACAATTTAATGCAGAAAGAAAAAATATTACCAAGCAGATTTGAATGGGAAAATCCATAATTAAAATATAGCATATTGATTTACCTGAATTTCGCTACCACAAAAATTTGTACTAAAATACCAATTTTCATAAATAATGTTTCGTTCATTATTAATATTAAAAACTTTCTCGTTATTTAGAAGCTTGTCTCTAAAGAACACATAACCTCCATCTTTTTCTGTTTGCGTTTCTCAGCTCCGTAACTTATTCAACTAACGGACGATGGGAATAAAATACTGTTAGTGGCTATCCCACAAACGGGAGTTATTTGCTGTTGCTTTGAATATAGTATACTCAGTTTTTTGTGTTTATCGTTAATTATCTATGGATAAGCATACGCTGAATTTTAATGGTGTTATATATTATCTAAATTTTTGCATCAGGCGCTTTTCTTGAAATTATTTGGAAATTATAAAATCATTTTTAGGACACCGTGATGATTATATGTATCTTTGTATGATACGTATATAATTCAGGTAAGTACATACAGGTTATCTCTTTAGTTGTATCGTCAAAAATTTCCAACATGATTTTTGTTATATGGAACAACACAAGTGATATTAATTAAATTTTATAAATATTGTTGGAATTCAATAACTGCAGGCATACGTTCTAAGAGCATGTAAATTTACAATTGAATTTCCATATAAATAATCTTTAAAATTTTAAATTAATTGATAGTTACACCGGTTAGGAACGTAAAATATGAAATCTCACGTTGTAAATCGAGATTATTAAAATGAGATATTTTTATATAAGTTATGTAATGTGCAGGATTCCACGAGAAAAAAGTTAATATAATATATAAAATTTGTACCGCGTCCATTCTTAACCTGTTATCGCGTAAAAATATAACTCCCTCTCCTGGAAAAAGAAACGTCCCTTGCTCTGAAAACGTCCCATTCCGCTTTGTGTTCCGGATACATCCCGACCAACGACATACATTACAAAGGACACGTAATATCGCGTCTTCAGTAGTAAGGTATACGACAAACCCATTACTACCGTGAGTAGCAAAAAAGGACAAACAAGGAGAAAGCCCAATTCCAAGCCGTACACAATGGTTCCGTTTTTCTTTTTATTGGCACTTTCTCGGCCATTATCGTCTTTCTTTCCTCATCGCGTCGCTTCTTTTTCTCCCCGTCCAATTTCGGCTACACCTTCCGTCTTTCCATCTTCCTTCTTTAATTCTTCTCTTCCCTCATAACCATTTTCCCATTCTCCACCCTTTCCTTCTTCTCGGAATACCCTTTCCTCTCTCTCTCTCTCTCTATCTCTCTCCTTCCGCTGTCTTCTCCTCAGTTTCCTCTCTTGCGCACTTCCTCTTTCCGTTCTACCAGGAATCCCGTCATGTCTCCTCCTCCTCTTCCATCCGCGGATTGAACCCCTTGACTCACTCCTTTGTCTCCACCGTCTTCTTCCTGTCTACGTTATTCTCCTCTTTCTCCCTATCGTCTTCGCTCTCGACCCTGCTTTCGTCAGTTTCCCGTCGAGTCGAGAGGGTTTTTATTTCCCATCTACGTTCGTAATCAGTCTCGAAAACCCCCTTCCTTTATGACCGGTGATCTTCGGTTCGCAGTTTTTCTGAATTCCGCATAATTTGCACGTTAAGGAAGTTTTAAGTGTAGGAGGAGCCTTCGTAATATTAATGCTTAAATTACGTTGTTATTTAATCGATGAATTTGTGATTCACTTCGTTTGCTGTAAAGAAAACTTTGCATCGAAATGCTAAGTTGTTGTGGCTGCTATTTTAACAAGGAGTAAATGTTTTTGTACGTAAATAAAAATACATGCGATAAATTATTTTGAAAGATGCATTTCAGTGCTGATTGATTTCATTTATTCACTTAAAAGACTAGTTTTGGAACTCGACTTGGTTCGGTCTTAACAGAAACGCTGAAAATGTTTGTGAATGTATGTAATAGTACTTTTCAGTTACAGTTAATAAATGATTTGCGGCAGAAAATTTCATTTGTAAGTTTTACGAACCGAAATATTTTGCGTTTTTTCGAATTAAAAATAACGTAATTTTAGTACTTTTTATCTCAAATTCGGCAAAATGAATTTTTATATAGGTGCGCAGTGAAACCCAAACTTTTCTTAGAAGACAGCTGCTCGACAGTGCGAACGAGAAGAGCGAATATCAAAGAAAATAAAAAAATACAAGATTCTCATCGACAACATCTCAATCATCTGGGATACGTGCACGCTTTACGTGATCTACCCCAAGCCGTTCCTCCCTGCCTTCTCCTTTATACCCACTTCACACGGATCGTCCTTAAAACTCTCCATCTCATTCACGCCATCCCCCTCTTTTCCCCGTCCCATAAACTCCCACCTCTCTCTTTCCTTTCTCTTCTCATTTCGTCCTTCATTTAAGCGAAGACCAACCCATTTCCCTCTCGTCCGCATAGCCATTCATTCCATCCCACCCCTCTATATCCCCTTTTCCGCGACCGAAATTACCAACCTTCTTGCCTTCCTCTTCCATACGCGCTCACACACTAACGCAAAAGCTCGCAGCCACACAAACACGAACTCACACACACACACACGCATGCACGCACCCGACTCAACCCTTACATCATTCCCTTCATCCTTGCCCTAAGCCACCCTCCGTCACACCCCCTCTCTACAAAGCCTCTCCTCCTTTCACCTACTCCATTCGACGCATTACCGTCCGCCGCCGCCATGAGCCTAAAAAAATACTCCATTTTATTTTCCTCCCTCCCTTTTACTCCTTTCTCTCTCGAAGATACCACCTCCCCGTTCTCTCTCTCCTTTACATCGGAAAATAGATTACCCTCCCCATATCTCTCTCTCTCTCCCTCCCTACCTCGACGTGGCTCCAAAGACCGTTCTATCTCCTTCCTTTTCTCCTGCGTCCTCCTCCTACCCGCAATTCCCTAGCAATTTCCCAGTACATCTCCGCGAAACATTCCTCCGAGATATCTCTCGGGCCTCTTCTTTTTTATCCTTCCTCCCTTCTACGTTTCCCTTTCTATATCCCGCCGCGTCGTCTCTCCTTCGCAGTAATTAAACGTAGTTACGACGCGCTCGTAAAAAAAATTAAGAATTCGCCGAGCAATTTAACGCTTGGCGTCTCTTCGTTTCCACTTCTTCTTTTTGTAATAATCGTGTAGCGGTTTAAATCCGTCGCCGTGGTCTTATTAGTTGTGCTGCCGCGTTCATTGCCTTGGAAACAACTATTTGTTTGTTATTCCAGAAGGAATGAGTTTGTTCGCGCGTGAAAAGCGGAGATTTATCCCGTATAACTAAGAAGTATATAAATATAATATATATATATGTATGTGTGTGTGTGTATATATATATATATATAAAATTGGCTTCGTCGTCGTCCTCGGTGGGAAATCGGAACTATGTAATGCTATTTTTAACAAACTTTTCGAGTAGCTAGAAGATTGAAATTTGGTAGGAATGTTCGGTTCTTAAAGTAGAAGCCATTTACAAAAAAAAAATCCAAAATCGAACCTGGTTCTATTCCCGAGAATGATTTCTATTACTCATAAGATAACATGGAAAAATCGATATTTCGATCTGCAACCTTATATTATCTTGCTTATTAAAATTCACATATTTGACCTACGATTTTCGGACTTGGACTATATTAAAGAAAAATAAATGCAGTTTCTTATTCTTATCGTCTTTTATCGCTTTCGAATCTAAATATTTCAAATTTAACGTTTTAATATCAAATTTTGACAAAATTTAGCGTTTTCAACGTCAAGTTGCCTTGCCAACCGATTACATTGTTAAACTCGAAATCCTATTATCCTCACATATGCTCACGTTCTCTCCGGACCTCCATGGACCCTCCCGGCCCAATTCATACGTATCAGAGATATCTCAGAATTAGTTTTTACTTTCTCCAAGTAGTATAAAGAAAATATTGTTTTCATGAAAAAATTCGAAATCGAGATTTCAACGGAAATACACACGGCTTTACGTCACGTTGCCATGTTAAATGACATGTATGTTTCTTTCGTATGTTTATCAATAAGCTATTGTAAGGAATGAATTTTAATGAAACCCAGTACCTGTCAGATAAATCGGAATACGTAAGTTGAATCAAGTTTATTGGTGTCAGTTCACATTAAAATATATGTCTGGCATAACCCGGGCATCGCCGGGTACCTTCAGCTAGTATATCATATAAATAGATCATTTGAAACAGATATTTCAATATTGTCACATTTCATGTATATAAGGATATTTCATTTGTTTTTCACAAATTCATAAACAGCACTTTACGGTCTTTTACAATGAGCGTAATAACAATAATAAAGACGAACACATACGACCACACCCTGACCAGGATTCGAACCCGCGGCCCTAGTATTGGGAGATAAACACGCTAACCACCCCTCTACCAAGACCGGATAATCAACATTACATTATTAGTGAGGCAGTGGTTTAGCCAATGATTAATGCATTAGAACATATGGTGAATTATATTTGGCAGTGTTATCATAACCGAACTCTTTTTTCAAAACCTAGTTATTACAAACCATGACAGTTTTAGTGACTCCATGTTTTATAACCGGCTTCGCACATGATACGGCATCATGAAGCACGTAACTGTTTACCGCTGTTCTTTTGAATCCTAAAAACGTGTTTGGCGAAGGAATTATGGGCCAAATAACTGCCGAATTTCTTAACTAGAGCGTAAAATGGAATTTATTTAAGTGGCTTTATCCATCCTGCGTATTTTAAATCATGCCAACTATACAAACGTTTCAGTTTCATTTCAAAGTCCAGGAGCTAAAGCCTATAAACATGCAATTTCCATTCAGACTCACGTTTTCATACAAATAGCGCAGCTATCGCTTTGACCCGCTTTTACCTCCTTGCAGCTATGCAACCCATATCACACGCCCTTCAGTTTTTTTTCATAGTATATACCCCTCTCTCTGAAGGTTTTCTAGGAGTGAAACATTCCTGTTGTTTATTACATTCCCACCTGGGATACATTGCACTTGTCTTCCTCCCATAATCCCTTCTGCTGTATTTTATCTCCAATACCACAAAACCTCTATCGCTCTTCATCTTCTCGCCCTTCCTTGCTATGTGTAGTTTCTCTTCATACCCATTTTTCCTTGGCAACTGTTGATTTGTTTGGATCTCATTGTGTACAACCTAGATATCGCCCTCCAGAAGGACGACCCTGAGTTATTAAAGTCACGCTAATACAATTATGTTATTCAAGGTTGGCCTTTTAAAGTTACATCAGGCATTCTTACTAGTTCGGCCCTGCTTCATATCCGATTTATGAATCTGAATAAATAACCTTCAAGCCGCTGAAATTGAATTTCAGCGAAAAGAAGAAATAAACCACATATACATAGTTACGCTTAATAATTATTATTATATTAATCGTTGAAAACAAAGGCAATTGTAGAATAGTATACTATTTTCAGCTAACATGTTTATAGTATCGTTATGCTCAACTTTAGGTATATAATTTTATCATTACGATCAAGATAAAAACCTTTTAAATTGTCTTTTCCCAAATTATTGTGTTATTAAATGAGCATGGTCATTATATTTGAGTAATAACTGGTTGGCAAAATTATTTTAAATTTTAAACGTTATTTCTAAACTTGTAAATGATATGTTTTTCGACCTTACGGCCGACGTGACCGGGGACCCACCGGACATTTGTTTTTTGGTCTGTCGTAAACTGATTGCATTCCGATTTTTATATAAATTGTCTGATTTATGATACTGATTCATTTGAGAGCAGTCCCTTACCTCGTAACGAATCGCCGCTTATCAATTGAAACACCAAAATACCAACGCATTTAAACCATAGCTTTGACATTTTAATTTTACCTTTTCGTCTCCGAATTAAGAACATAACGTGAAATACGTTGCAGAGATTATTCACATCATTCCTCTCTCTTGAAAAGGTCGAAAACAAACGGAAAACTTCTCGAAACCGTAACGGCAGCGAGGTTTTCATAACTTTTATCTTCATGCAGTCTCTGAGCGCTGGCATCTCCGAGCGATTATTCCTGTCAGCTTTATCTCGGCTAAAACGGTCCTTTGTGAATTTACAGTCACCCTCGGAACTCATTTATTCTTCCCTCATTATGAACCCTCCCTGCGTGTAACTCCTGCGCCTGCTATTGCTGCTTCCAACACAAGACCTGGGGCGTTTTAAGGACGCGTTACTTTATCACACGATCACGTCTGCTCTCTTAGACAAGGGTGTAATCCTTCACAGGTATACAGAGTAAGGGGAGAAGATATAGGGGGAGAGAGAGAGGGAATGTGTGCTCATTCGCCGCCTAATACGCTGTGACATTTACTACGGCAGTGCACTTTGCCGAGCCTAGGGCTTGAAACCCTCGATGACGTCACGCAACAATTATCTCCTCGACCGTGGTTAAGCGTCATTGTCTTAGTTAGTAGTGAAGTGAGGCGAGCTCTAAAAGGAAAATTAAAGGAATACACACACATATGTGTGTGTGTGTTCCTTCTAAAACGCGGTTACCCACCGGGCCTGATCCGTGACCAGATCCGGAGGGCAATTACACCGGCAACCACTAAACACCACCCTCACACTGCTCCCATTCCTGATTCTACCCCTTCTATTACCCTTACTACCCTCTTCCACCCCGAGATCCACGAGGTCCTCAAGGAAATCCTCCATGCTGCCCACCCAATTCTTACTTCCACCTCCCACCAATCCCCCTTCACTAATTCCCCCATTCTTTCCTTCCGCCGGCCTCCCAATTTGGGAAATATCCTGTGGAAGAAAGAACTACCCACTCCCAACCCTTCATCCGCTGCAGGATCTCAACCCTGCGGCAAACCCCGCTGCCTCACATGCCCCATCCACCCACCCTCGTTTTATTTCACCAGCCCCTCCTCCAATATCACCTACCCCATCCCCTCCAGAAGTAATTGCACCACGAGGAATGTCATTTACCTCCTCACCTGCACCCTCTGTCCTGCTTTTTATGTTGGCCTCATCAGTAACCCCCTCAAAATTAGAATTAATGGCCACCGGAACAGCGTAAATACTAACCATCCCCTTCCAGTGGCTTCTCACGCTAATTTCCACCAGGTAACTTTTAATAACTGCTTTACTCTAAGGATTATCCGCGCCCTACCTGATGACACCCCCGCCCCCCTACTTCGATGGTGGGAGTTAGCCTACATCTTTCTCCTTGACTCTTTCTCCCCCACTGGTCTTAACCTCCGATAACCCTATTGGCCGTCCCCCCTCCCCGCCTTCTATCCTCGAACTCCTGTCATTACCCCTCTCCCCCTCCCCATATCCTCCCCAGTGTGTCACTTCAAACAGTATATGTCTCTCCGTCGCTGAAGAAGGGCGTCAGCCCGAAAGCTCCATATTTGTGTTGTTTTTGTTTTTTTTGGTTTTTTTTCGTGTGTCCTCAGCACCCCCAGCCGCTCTTCAATCTAGGTAAGTGTCCACTGGGCTTCCTCCAACACCTTGTTGCCACCTTCATTATATATATATATATATAAAATATAATTGGTAGTCTGTACGTAGACAGGTCCTTGATTATTCATTGTTAAACTTGGTTCTCCAAATACTCCTATTTTCCGCAGTTTTCTTCATGTCTTGATAGCTCTCTTTCCTTTTCAAGTCGTCTATCCGCTGAAACCTTTTCCTACCTTTTTCTCTTTTTCCATCCACTTTTCCTTCTACCACTTCTTCAGTCATGCACTCTCTCCTCAGGTAATGCCCAATCCAGTTCGCCTTCCTCTTTTTGATAGTCTTTATAATCGTTCGCTTCTCTTATTCTTCGTAGTACTTCCTCATTTTTCACCCTATCTGTCCATTTTACCTTCAGCATTCTTCTCCATGTACACATTTCGAAATATTTCAAGTATATAATATCATTTTCCCTTAGCGTCCATGTTTCTCCCCCATATATACTCCATACATAGCATTTTATGAACTTCTTACGGATATCCTCCTTTATATTCCCGTTAGTAGGAGTTTCTTTATTCTGAAAGCGACTTTTGCTTGCTTTATTCTAGTCCTGATTTAACCGGTACATTTTGCTTCTCTAATTATGATGCTTCCAAGGTATTTATAGCCTGAAACTTGTTCTAATGGCTTTCCTAAAATACTTGTTTAAATTTTCTTCTTCTTTACTTGATATTCGCATGACCTTGAATTTTTCTGTATTATTTTCCATACCGTATTTTCTATCTGATATCACTAGTCTATTTATCATTTTCTGGATTTGATTTTCCTTTCTTGGTAGAAGTACTTGATCATCCGCGTATTTCAATGTTCTTATAATCCTTCCTTCAATTTTTATTTCCCCCGTGCCTTCTAACGCTTCCTGTATTAGCCTCTCTCCATATATATTGAATAGGATCGGCGATAAACAACAGCCCTGTATTACTCCTCTACCGATATTTACTCTGCTGGTGTCCGCATTCTCCAACCTGACCTTTACAACTTGATTCACATATAGATTCAGTTTTTCTAGGTCCCAAGTCTGTCTTTCTCTTCTCGTTTTCCTTATTTGTTTAAGCTTTGTAGTTACATCGACTATTAGAAGGATGTGATCGGAATCAATGTCTGCTCCTGGTAATGTCTTAGCATTTTTGATGCTGTTCCTGAATCTTTGTTTTACTAGGATGTAATCTATTTGGCATCTCATTCTATCTCCTGGGCTTTTCCATGTGTACAGCCTTCGTTTATTGTTTTTGAACCATGTATTAGTATTTACTAGGTCGTTATTAACGCAGAATTCTATAAGTATGTATATATATATATATATATATATATATATATGCACTTGTGTAAGAGGAAAGGTAAATAATGATATTGAGGGCAAATAGGTGTTGAATGTACGAAAAGGAGAACGGCTGGGGTGTCAGAGAGACACGTTTGTAGACGTTGATGGAGCTTTCGGGGTGATCCCTTCGGCAGCACAAGAGAGACACAACTCCTTCCTTTAACACCTAGTTGCCCCATATATATATTTATCTCTACGTTTTTATTAGATAAGGTAATATGACAATATGACCGGAAATGACACCTTTCTGCCTGCCTTTGCGGTCGTTGCTGTCTTTATGTACCGCATGGGAACAACTTTTCCGTTATTTATTCGAAGGTAAATTCTTGTGTGTTATATCTGATCGTGCTTTGATTTGAGTGAAATAATTTTTTTCTCTCTAAGGGTATTATAACTTTAATATCGTACTTATATAATGAAATGGAACTCAATGTATCGTTACGCTTCCAGGGATTTTATTTTTTTAAGTCTCTCGTATCAGTTTTTCAACTTTTTCCTATCTTTGACCTTTTTACTCTCTCCTGCTCGAGGGAAAGCATCCTTAGGACGTATCTCATTCCATCTGCGCCATTTCCGTCCCGACCGTTTCCCCACTCCATTTCTTCCCACTCCCATCCTCCGCATTCCCTCTTTCTCATTCCTATAAATTTCCTCCCTCCCCCCCTCTTCTCCGTACATCCAACATCACCCCTTATGTTTTTCTTCCTATTTATTCTGCCTCCCGTCCTTTCACTTTCGTACTTATATTCCGCTCGCTCTGTTTCCCGTCTTCCCCGTTAAGTCCTATGGAGACTGAGCTGTGCATCAACACGTTGATGAGTTTCGAAAACCTTTTGGATTTCCACATGTGGAATATGAAACAGATCAGAAATCATGTCAAAGGTATGGGTAATATTTTAATCGATTTTTCCGGGATCGCCTGTCATCTTTAAAAAAAATATATATCTCGGATATTTACGTTTGACTTCAAAGCGAAAAAATAAACCGATGGGTGTTTTTATGGCATTCGAAATTTTTCGAACACCTTGACGACCTGTTTACTTTTCACGGCAGTTGAGGGAAAGGGAAAAAGGGAAAGGCGGAAAGAAAATATAGCCTAAGGAAAAAGGTCCCACCGCTTCCACCTTCTACTTTGCTCCCCTCGTTCAATCCTCTTTTATGTCTTCCTATCCTCTTCTCCTTTTCCGCCATTTCTATTTTTCTTTCCCTCTTATCCTACTCTTCTCCCTCTTTATTTATCCCCTTCTCCTCCTTCCCGTTCCCCGTCCACGTGCTAAACTTCCCACTCTTCTTTCGTGTATACGGAATTGGAGCTAAAGCGGAAATTATAAAGTTTATAATCTATTCCTTTGACATGAGTTTTCCGCAGAGTAACAGTTTATTTAGTACTGCCTTTCAATTTTTCCTCCAATCCTATATACTAGGAATATCGCGTTAGGACGTACTTTATAATAACGTCCTTTTCGGGTTTACCTAATTTTTATGAATGCCGGTTAATGTTACATGTTTGTAATTTAAATAAAATAAAAATTTTAGCATGCCACTCTTTAATGTTAATCGGCTTCCACTGATAAATGTAAAATTTTAAATGGTTCTTTATAAAGTATTTATTGGCTGGAAAATTATGCAATGAAGTATTGACGGTTGACGTTCTTTGAGATACGTTGAGGAAAATATGGCATGTCACTATAGGAAATTTCAAAACAACGGAAAAAGGTATGTAAGAGCTATGTTTTTAAATTTCATTCGAGAAAAGTAAAAGTGACGCAACAGTATGACGATTTTAAAAAATATATCCCACTGTGTATCAAGTAAAGTTTTTCAGAATAAAATGCTGTAAGTAAAAAATTGAAAAATACATGTATAGCAGATATACTAGTTTTCCGGAGATTTCTTTGTACTTCCTTCACTTTCTCTCCGTCGCTCCTGTCTCATTGCATAAAATTTATTTCGAGATTGCTGATTCTCAAATTGCTCCAATATCACGATCTCTGCTTCCTTTGTTTATTCGTTTCTCTTTTCCTCTTCCCCCGCTCTTCCTTCTCACCTCCCTTCAACTATTTTCCTCTTCTTCCCGTATCTTCCCATCTGATGACTTTCTCCCCCTGTGTATGACGTGCCTTCTTGATTTTTCCATCTCGTTTTCCAATCATAATTTTTTATTGTTTTGAGTTTCCACGGAAACGGAAAAAGCAAATTAATATCTCCTGATATTTCTCTCTTTCGACTCGTTTCTGAGAAGAATATGGCGTCATGGGTTAGCAGCAATCCTACATCGCACGAGTCTGGCATAATCATCTATTACCCTTCCCAGAATTAATTTTAAATATATCGAATGTATATTACCTGTTTTCGTTTTCCTTTTTAGCTCATATTTTAAAGCCCTCTCTTCATTTTTAATTTGTTTTCATTATCAGAAAGCACTTGTTTCCGTGGCCATTCTTTAAACAGCATATACCTGTCGAATTAATCGATATCATTGCCGTTGTTACTTTTATAATGAGATTATACCAATTTTATGAGGTCAACTATCGCGAAATATTTTTTCATTTACCATTTCAATTAATCTGCAGCGGATTATGAAAAATACCGTAAATTTGTTCATTGTGACTTGAAATTACTAAAAAGAAAATTGATAATGTATTTTTATTGATACTGTAATTTACCTGAATTACCTTTCAGCGATTTATTCTAATTTGAAAATTTTTTGGTTTTTGGCTTTTCCCAGTCGGATTCAGTCATCTTATTAGTGATTCGTTATTCTTCATCAATTTAAAAACACAAAAATGAATGAGAATAATTGCTTAGTAGAACGTGCCAAACTTTTCTCTATCAAATTCCATCCATTTTAATCTTTATGTCTGGTTTTCACATAGAAAAACGAAATTCTGTGAAAATATTTCTTTCTTTTGCTATAAATTTGGTAGACAAACGCAATGTGTATGGATCTACATATTTTTAGTATTGAAAATCAATCTAATTAAGACAACGTTTTTAATCCCAAACGAACATTCAAGGCGGTTTGTCTTTTTGTTTTATCGTCCTCTATTCTTCTCGCCATCCCCTGTAATCATTACTCTGTCCTTTACCACCTTTATCATAAATTTATCCCACTTCTTTTTCATTTTCGACGTCACTTTAAGTCCTCCTTTCATGGCCGTATATCTGGACCAATATTTACCCTCAAATACCCAAAGAACCCCACCCTCCATTCCTTTTTATACCAACGCCAACTTCCTGTGGCATTCCATATATTTTATCCTTGTTTCTTCTTGACGCGCCATCTTCTTTCTACTTTTTTTATTCTTATTCTTTTCCCTCCCCTCTCTCTATTTCCCCCACTTTTATAATTCTTTTTTAATTTACACACCTCATGTCTTCCTCGCTTCTATTTCACCTTCCTTTACCATAAGCCCCCCAAACTACTCAGCCCCCTCTATGTGACCTCCCTCCCTCAATCCCTTTCATTTCTTACACTTCTTTAGCCTTAGCCCTTCGTCTTTGTCTACCCTTTTCTTCCTCCCCCTGTTGATCCCCCTACACTTCTATTTTTCTAACCCCGTCTCTCTCTCTCTCTCTCCATCCACTATCTCCAAAAATTTCATACCCTTCTGTTTATTCCCTTTTCGGGGCCGTTATTTTTTCTCCTCTATCGGTAACACTTCTCCTAAAAAGATTCTTTCTCACCCCCCTCTCTCCCACTTCATTTCTTTCCCCCCCTCGTGATCGCATTCCCTCCGCAAACATCCCGGTCTCCCTCTTTCTCCTCGATTTTCGTCTAGCATTCCCTCTATTTTACGCTTCTTCCGTCTGAGCTTCACGCCTTTCCACTCACACCCGTTTCTCTCCCTTAAACCTCTCTGCGGTAAATTTCCGATTAGACGGATATCGAACGAACGGAATTTCGTTTAACCGGAATATTCAAACTTTTTTCTTGAAAAATTTTCATGCTGAATTACTGACGTACATATGTACGTTATGAACTTTTCCTATACCTTATTATAGGTGTTAACGAGTGGCACAGTATTACGCGAAATGAAATATTAATTCTACAGAATTTTCGAGTTCGTCTTGTGGCTGAAAATATTCAAGCACAAGTAGATACTATTTGAGAAAACAATTAGTCGAATTCAGCAGAGAATTAACGGTCTCGTCTTATGGCTGGAAATATTCTACAGCAAGCACTTAAAAATCAAAATGTTAAAATATTACTTATCTCAGATACCTTTATTAGCCGCCATAAGGTTAGGAAATGCTTTTTCACAACTTTTTGTAGCTAATGGAGATGCTTGAGATAGGTATTTTTGTAAAAGTACTTTTTCTCGTAAAATTTAATTTAACAAATAAATTATATTTTTAATAACTTTTCTTACAATTTACTTCATTTTTAAGTTGTATGTACTCTAGTAGCTTTAAATTGATATATCGTTTAGGCGGAATAGGCTCGGTTTCAATACATACTGTTAATCGGAAGTTTATAGTTCTTTCGTTTACTCTTTTTCTTAACTTCTCTTTTTGTGTATCTTCCGATCACATCTACTTCAAATCTCTTTCTGTAAATTTATTTTTCTTCGATTCCGCCCCTCGGATAAACCCCGTCTTCCCCATGTTTATCTTCTGTCTTTCCTAATTCCTCCACTATTCATTTTTTTCCCACTTCTTCCCTCCCATACTACCTTCATACATTCTTTATCTTTTCTTCCTTCCTCTCATACCTTTCTTCTCTTAGGGATTTCTTTGTATGTCGCCGCCATTTCTCTCTTTCTTTTATGTTGAGGCTGGGAATATAAATTGGTGCAGATGGCCGATAAAAAAATGGACAGGATTTCATTCCGAGAAAACACACTTTTCTCAAGCAAAGAATTCCAGGAGGACCTTTTTCGTTTCCAATTTCATTGAATGAATTAAGTTGCGGGCTGAGGCACTAAAGAAAAGAAAAAAAAGCTCTCCCTCAGAATTATCCGTGAAAATAAACTGAACATCCGGTGGACATCTTAAGTAAACTTTTTGCTCCATTCTTCCATAAAAACACGTTTTATTTAAGGGTTTTGTAATTTCCGGAAAAATCATCGGTTGAACACTTTAAAAACTTATATCCATTAAATAATGTAAACGCTGAGTCATTCTCCGATATTAAGTCGCGGATTAAAAAAAAACGATGATGCACAGGCTAAGACATTTCTTATAAGCGTATTGAATAGAAGGTCTCTTATAATAATTATTTGATATTAATACGAGTCTTTCCTTGGATGTTTGCAGGATCGCTTGTACACATTTTATATTAGTGCTAGCAGAAGTGCCCGTTGAATTTCAACGGATTTAGTGAATGTAAAACTTCGACCGTGTAACATATAAACATAGCAAGAATAAAATAGTACACAGTTTTAACCGTCGAATAAAGCAAAAATGAAGAAAATCAGTTCGCATTTACCTATTAGATGAATGAGGGAAGAAAATCTTACACAGCGAAAAATCGAAAATTACGTGTAAACTTATGGGAAAATAATTATTGAATTAAGCTCTCCCTCCCCCCAAATATTTTATTGCCATATAGTCTATGTTATCCGCAGGTTAAAATTATATACCTATGCGAAGTTTCGTGAAGATATTATCAAAACGAAAACTGTAATTAAAACCAGCAAGAACACAACGATCAACAGAAATTAGATGAACAAAGGAACAAACGAAATTAATTAATTTAACGAAAGACAAAAAAGTAAATAGAGAACGTTTAAGAATCGGAGAGTGAATATTATCATCCTACTATTAGCTCGATTCTCTCATCCATGAGTTCTGTTACGAGAAAATTGTTTATATCAACAATACTTTGGAAACAATTAAACGATTTATCCAATTAAAATTCGTGGAAAATGTACGTCTAATTATTTAAGTTACTTATTTTTAAAAGCAGTTTGCTTTGGAGTACTCTAGGCCAGCGTTTCCCAACCTATGGTCCGCGAAGTTTTTGTTGGTGGTCCGCAGAGGTTTCCAAAATGCAGTTTTTTTTAAGGCGACACCTCATATTTAGTTGGAATTTTTTGGGAAAAGTTAAGTTAGTTTTACACTATGGCAAGAATTGAATATTGTTCTTAATGGTGGTTTTAATTAAACATTTTCCCACTCCTTCATATTTCTCGATTCCACCTCTCTGCCACCCTGAACTTACACTTATTGTTAGTGCCTCATAAGCTGAGAGTAATCGTGCCGTTTTATAGTTCGCCTTCGTGTCCAACATTTGGATTTGTTTTATTTTCGGTTTGTGTATTTTTGGTTGGCTTACTCTGTGTTACATTTTGTTAAGTTTTACCGCAAATATCGTTGGTGGCACTTAATGACCGATATAATGTTATGTATTTTGTAATATGCTTATTATGATGTTTGTTTGTAAAACTATTTCATATTTCAAAAATTTCTCCTGTGCCAGCGTTGGAAATAATTCTTAGAATAACACAAAAAATGATCAGGTGATCCTCAGACAGACAGAAACGTGTGTAATATATTTGAAAATGATCAAATAAACTACGTAACCTTTTAGTAGTTTAGTGCAAGAAATGAGGTGGTCCGCAGGGTTGCTGAAGTGGCCCGCGGAGTTCAAAAGGTTGGGAAACACTGCTCTACGCATTAAAAATCATTTATTAATAATATTTCAATTAAAATCAACAAATATTTTGTCGTGTAAACAAATCAAAATCGCACACAGAAATAGAAAAACGAGAGTATACGTTAAAAATTTTTGCATATAAATGCATTGGACTCTCAACTTCGGCGACAATGGGAGTTGTCATGGTAGCTTATGTTTGGTATTGTCATAAAACTGATAAAATCATAATGTGTACCGGACAATCTTTAAAGGTAATAATATTTAATAATTTTTATTATCGCCGCTTTCTGTTGTCTTTGATAAACCGTACAAGTGCCACTAGAATTTTTGGAATATATTTAAGATATATCAGCAAAATGTAGTTAATAGGAAAAATCGTTCCTCGTTTAAAAATTATAGTAGTATACACTTTAATTATTAATATTACTTAAAGTACTTAATATTAAAAAAAAACACGGAAATAAGTTAACAACGAGAGAGCGTAGAAAATAACTCGGATTTAACTGAAAGTAGAGACACGATATATTTATTAGGATGACTTCGAAGGATTTTTCGAAGCAAAAATTGGACTAAAAGATAAAAATTTTAGCGCTGCTCCGATCAAACGGTCGTACCAGGAATCGCTTGTAGTTTTGAAGGAGAAGAGGGAGGAGGAAGGCAAAATCACGAGATAGAAATGAGACCGAAGCCCTTTTTGAGCTTCCTGTATGCATTTGGATGGAAGAACGGCATAAGAGGATTAGGGAAATCGTTAAATCCAACTTGTCGAATGGTTAGGGATAGACAGAGGAGAAAGGAGAGTAAGAGAGAGAGAGAGGAGAAAGAAGCGATGGAGAGTTGATAGGGTGCGATTTGAGGAATAAGTGGGAGAGGTAGCAAAAGAGAGTTTAGTAGAAAAAGAGAGGAAGGTTATAGAACGGTAAAAAAAGGAATGGAAATGGCATGGAGACATTCGAAACTCTTTTTAGCTACTTAACTGTTTATGACGTAATATTACGTTACTACTCTGTCCTATCCGGCGATACTCCTCCTGAAATTATAAAATGATTTATTTTTCTGCTATGGCTTAAGAGAGAGTGAGAATAACTCACAGAACTGTAACATTTAAGGTATTAATCTCCTGAAAACAATTGTTTACAAAAATCTCTCCTAAACTCTATATTTTGATGTGTAACAAATTGCGGAAAACTGTTCCTTTTATTTTGGCGTTTCGTTATTGAAGCATAATTAAGAAATGTGTTTTGATTTGTATTTGAATGTTAAATGGTTTCACTCGTTATTTTTTAGAGTATAAAGATTTTTACAGCATGATTTATTTCCTGACGAAATTATTACGAGGGTTGTTTACACGCTTACATAAAATTTGAGTCCCCTTTAGTTAAGCAAGTATTGATAATGACATCATTCGAAATTTATTTTCCTAACGCTTTAATCCAGAGCTGCCCGGAGGGAAATGCATTAAAAAGATGAAAGAGTTACGCTTTATAAGAGGCGTGCTGTGGAGGACCAGGTTATTTGGGATGATAAACGATCATTTAAAAAAATCATGGTTTTATGTTGAGCGGATATCTACGTAGAAGAGCTGAAAGGAGCCTGTTAAGGTTAACCATATAAATAAAAATTTCACGTTTTTAGGAAAGACACTTTCAGGTGCAAATTCGTAGCTAATACGAGGAGTTGGAAAAGTAATGATACTATCCGGCATGTCTACACTCCGTTACTTCGTTATATTTTTGAACGTACATACTTGAGTCAGTGGAAGTAACATCTCGTTTACCGCATCTTCTTGAAGAGTCTATTTTATCGTTCTAGTTTTCTGTCGTGGTTTTAATGCCGTTCAGTGAACGTGTTACGGTTTTGCAGTACGCGAGCTGCAGAATTTATAAATTTGAATGAAGAAGAACGAAATTTCCTAATAAGTAGATGAAAAATTAAGAGAAAATTCTTCTAAACGTATAAATATATCCAATGCCAGTGGAATAGTAAAATGATAAAATAAATTACAGCAACAGAAAGGACTCATAAAAAATGTACACAATTTAATATATTTCTCAAAATCGGGCGAATTTTCTTATTCCCTGACGAAGAGCTGCGTGGAAAATTCCTTTCAAGTTCTTCAAAATTTAATCGCGCCTGTGGAAAATATTCAGGATTATTGTGACGCCAAGCGAATGAATATAATAACTAACCTTAGTCTAATTTAAATGATATGCGAATTCCATTCAATTTCTACGTGGGATAAAATTTAAAAATTCCTTAGAGATGGAAAAATACCCGTATTAATCTTCCTACGGAAACATTACGCGTCAAAACAAGCTATTCATTTGCGCCTCGGACTGGGAATTTTGCGGACAATATAATTTGTAAGGATTTATGCGGCATCTGTCTCAATTACGGAAAAATTATGAATTCGGCAACGCGGTATACCTAGTCGTACATTACGTCCGAATTCTGGGATATAAAATATTTTTCCCCCTACTTATATAGATGATTAATTAGCAAAAAGCGGAAACAGAAGAACGTTAAGCGTCACCACTCACTTTTTGCAGGCAGGGAACGTCCCGGTTAGTAAATTACGCGTTTGAAAGACGGCTCTCTGCCGATTGGAATAAAAATCCAGATTTCTTTGTGACAACCTGCGCAGTAATGTTGTTTGGTCCGGTGTAACGTACCGAGCGATGAAAGTTTTAAAGGCTATGTCACATAGAAGCGTCTGTAGCTATTTTTATTTGAGAGAAGATGGAATGTCATTTGGTTATGAAATTAGGCGCAATGTGAAAAAAAAGGAAAAGGATTTGGAGTTCTCTAGCATCCATGCCAACTACGATTTCTAGTGCCATGGTTTACACGGTTCGCTTCCAAAGGTTCGTCAAGAAACTTTCTTGATTGCGCTTGATATTTCGAATCCTTTTTTTTTATCTAACTCAAATTTTATGGCATATGTGCTTGATTGAGACATGTGAATGCAGTCGAACTTCTGTAAGCCGAACGTCTATAAGTCGAATTTTCCATAACTCGAAGTAAATTCATTTTACGAGACAAAATCTTTTTCGTGTTATTTTTCTTCTATAACTCGAATTTTCTATAAGTCGAATATTTCGAATATTATTTTTGTTATTCTCGAGGTTCGACTTTAAAAAGTTCCACTGTGCTAATACTTTTCTGATAAACTTTTGGCTTTATTCGTATAAGGTCAATATTTTATTGGAACCCATTAATGTCCGTTGGAACCATCATTTCTAAAATTTATATTTCTCTGTGGGAAGCCTTAATTTTCACAACTTGAGACTAAACTTCACGCAGTTTCAAAAATGGAAAAACTTGGACGAGTCAAAGGGAAATTTGCGTTCATGTGTCATTCTTCTTAGCCGGAATTCAGGTAGAAAAGGTAGCGTTTTTAAAAACTTTTAGTTCACCCAATTTTATTCGAAATGCTGGTTTAGCAATTATAAACGAAATATGTAGGATTAAACGCCCATAATTTCTGATACAATCTGGCCTTTTGCATTGGGATCTGTGCGATACTTAGTTTTTTGCGAATTCAGATTAAACGTAATTGTCCCAAACTGTCGAAAAACTCCTTGTACTATCTTGATTCATTCCAACGGAATATTCCGCTTCCGAAGGAAGTTTCTACCTCAGACAAATTTTACTATCGTCCGCCTCTAACCTGAGACTAAGCGCCATTTCAAATCGATCCGAAACTGGGATACAGACAATGCTATCTCCGCGGATTACATTTAGACTGACGTCTCATTGTTGAACTTTAACCGGCTTTGTTGGTCCTGCCTGAGGCGTCGCTAAAACTCTCTCTCTGAAGTCCCCCTCCCCAAACCGCCACGAGTGGGTAACCATGGGATTGTTATGGTATACGAAGTCAATAGGGCAAGGAATCGCTAAGGGAAGGCAGGAGGCGCCGAGACTGCAGCAGAAATCGGAGTAAAGTTTGAAGGGTGCAGCAAAGTAATACTTTGGGAATGAAGAGTCGCTGACGTTGGAAAACGTTGCAGTAAATCCGAAGGAGAAGAAAAATTGCTGACCCTTTTACTAGGAATATGTCCGAGAAAAGTGCGACAGGAAAATAATAACAAATCAAAAAAGAAATAAAAACACTGATATTTTATCAAGCTCCTGTCTATATAATAAATTTTGCGTGAAGCTACGTGCGTCGGTGCGTATGAATGACTCCGTATATTTTATACTATATATTATAGATATGGGAGTTACGTTAACGAGAAGCAGTGCAGTGTGACTTTCAATCGCATTTTAAATGTACTTATAATCGTCGTACCAATACGAGATTTTAAACAAACTACGCTTAAAAGAATGAAAATTCATTTTAATACCGTCGATTTCTAAATACGCGCCGAATCGGTCCACAAATGCGTTTTGAACACGAACATTTCGCGTTTTTCGAGTAAAAATCTTTTGTCGTCAAGGGAACTTGCGTTGTTGTGATCATTTCGTCATATAGTGCGTCTCTTAAGAGTTTTTTCACCCTTCCCCCCACCCTCCAGCGCTATTAGTCTCTCTACCGTCCAATTTGCGAACGATTACTATTTCGTAATTAAATGGACGTTGTTATTTAACGGCAATTGCCATTAACAAATTGTTTACATGTTACGCTTCTATATATTGTAAGGGTAAAACATTGCGGTGAGATTAGTTAATTTCTCGAAGCGAAAGTAAGTGAAAATATACAATTCTAAAAATTTATACCGTAAAATAGTTTACTAAGTTTCGTAAGTAAAACTACAAATCATTTTATTTTCCGATACAAAATTTGTACATTTGTTTAAAGAATAGGATGACACACTGATAGGCATACTTTCATTTAACAATGTTGTAATAGATGGATGGTTAAGAGTATCAGCCGGCAGATAATAATGTCTCGGGCTCGAACTCCGTGGAAAAGACGTTTTTTGTCATTCCGGGTAAGAATCGACCAGATATTCTAAATCTCGCCGTTAAATAATGGCAGATTATTATTATATTTTTCTTTCTTTGTCGTGTTATTATCCTTCTACTTCTATTTGGTAAATTCTAACTATAAATAAACGGCAAACGCAGCTGCAACGGGCATGCTTGTTCTATAAGATATTCGCGAAAATCGAATTTGCATTGTTCCCTTATATTTCTGGTAAAATATCGCGTTTTTAATGGGAAATGGAGGTAATATGCGACTAATTATACGTCGTCATGAAACAAGAACTAAAAGCGCTGATTTTTCTATTTACGCTCATTAGATTTTCGGAAAATACTTTCGGAAATGGAATTTGCATTGTTTCAATAAACGTCTGATTTTTAATATCAGGTACCATTCACCGTTATGGTTTTTCTCGTGATCATAAATAATGTAACTTTGTTCTCTTGGCAACGGCCTAGTTCACGATAAAGGCGCCAAAAAATGCCCGCGAATAATTATAACACCCCTTGTCTTGGACGGATCCTATCTTGATCGGCAAATCGTCCGTTTCAAAGTCCACTCCATCTTCAGCGTAACGGCTTCCGTTAATTGCCGCACTTTGCATCTATGGTTCCAACGCCTAATATCCCCGGAAGCTATTAAAACACTCTTACGTTGGAACGCTTCCAACGAGTTAACCGATTTTCAATGCTGCGCCGTAAGCAGCGGACCGTTCCATCGATTCGGGAAACGTTTGAAGCCTTTCGCTTTTTATGGTTTTTTTCCCTGGAAACGCGTTAATCAATTCCAAGCATTGTGTGACTCCATTAAATTCATTTAAAATATAAAGCTGCGATAATCGAGAAACGGTAAAAGCATTTTGTGTTTATTGATGAAACAAAGAAATGAATGGATTGCTTGTTAAATTGGGCAAGCAAACGTTTGGATGCTAGAAGTTATTGAGAGGAACCGTGTTATTTCTAAACCAGATCTTGTAGTAGCTGGATATAGGCTTTGCTAAGATTTACGGATATAATCTGGAAGATTGAGAAGAAAGAAAACTAGAAATGGTCAATAGCGTTGTATAGGATGGAAAATGCTGCATTTCGTCAACAAAGCAGCCGTCATCAGTGGTATGTCACCGATTATGGATTATAAAACTTTCTTTCTTAGAGTAATCACTTATGGTGGTTGATTTGTAGTGGACAGCACATTATATTATCCTTTTTTATATATAATCTGCCATGGAGAATTGAAATTGGTGACATTTTTTTACACGTTGAAGATTGAAAAATAATTCTTTTTTAGAGTCCATAACCGTTGAACCAACACTGATGACGTCCACCCTATAGCCAACATAAGCATCTGGTCTTCTTAGCCTCTCTATTGGAAAGAAAATTTGTCAATTCGATTGAAATTTGATTGAGTCAACGTGAGCTCAGTAATCCTTTCGTGAGTTGCCTTGCGGGAAATATCTTAAAAGAATAACCACATCGTCCAAACAGAAAGAGATATTGAACGGCGACAGGAATTCTTGATGAGTGGCGATGTTTTTTAAAGTGCCAAATATTACGGGAAGTTAAAAAATAAAACAACACCTGTAAGAACACATAAAGAATTCTTTTTTAGACGACTTATCACGAGTAAATATCGTGATGTTTAATCAGCCTCAATAATTTGATAACACTATAACGAGACACGTTAGGAGCAACAACGGAATAAAATTACAATTTTTCGTCAGGGTTGAGTATGCGAAGTGATGCGGCAATCCTCTCGGCGCTTGCCGGAGCCCGCGGGACTGGGTGCAGCGTGTAAACGCTCGCGAATTACGCCGGTTAGAGCGAAGCGAGGCTGAAAATTGTTTCGCGGTCCTGCTTAAAACTCTGTGCAATTGAGAGGAGAGAAAAAACGGGAGAGAGAGAGGTGTTCCCCTTCTCTTCCCACCCACCGCCTCTTTTCCTCCCCATCAAAGACTTTTTAATCGAAAGGGAATTCATAAAGGAATCCTCGTTAACTTGAGAGCTTATTGTGAGCTTCTTAACAAAGCGGCCACTTCTCTCTCTCTCTCAACGAAGCTTTCTTGAAAAACGTAAGCGGAAAAATGGGGAAATGGGTTTTTTAATATCCACAGAAAATTAAATTTTTTCCTCCTTTTCGGCCCTTTCCACCGTCTATTGATAATACCATCGACTTGGATGAAGTTTCGCAATTAGCAGAGCTCTAGAGGGCCACTGACGAGGAATTTTATTTCGACGGATTCGTTATCTTTTTTTATTTTTGCTATTTCCGTCTCACTTCTCTCTCTCTCTCTCACTCTCAATTCGACGTTGAATGGTGACGCGTTTCAAATTACACTCATCCACAATGATCGCTTAAGGCGTTCTTATCCCTGCCTCTCTTCCACTTCTGAAACAGGAATATTCTTGAGGGTATGTATGTATATGTCTGTGTATAATATGTGTATCTACGGAAACTAGGTGTTGAACTTTTTTTTAACAAATAAATCAAAGATTTGGATGTGTTGATAGCCAATTGTGACAATAATATTTCCTCTAATAAACTGATTATTGTTAAGAGTCACCTAATGGATGCCTCCAACGGTTGCAATACCCGCATGTTAAAATATAAAAACCCTTGTTTCCAGGCAGGGATGACGCGAAATTCTGTTTATCAAGGAAAGGGTGCGGCACCTAAAAAAAGTTTCGGAACCACTGCTCTACGCTATGTAGTGTCAAATAATTTCACGACGCGTATGGGCATCCGAAATTTATCATTTGTATCAACTATCTTGCCAGTCTTTATAATCCGTATATCAATCTTTAAAACTCTTTTTCTTTCCTTTCATCTCTGCAAAGTGGTCCATGGTTTCCGAGAAATTCATCCGTCGTGCAAAGGTTTCTTCATTGAAAAACAGCGCCAGATCATGTAATATTTTCTGACTCAGCATTTTATGAATTATTATTAGCTTCGAAACAGATCGCTCTGGATGAATTCCTTTCCGAAACACGGATTTCACTGGACTTTGAAGTTACCAAAACTGCGAGATAAGATACCGTAAATAGAGAGCAGGACGCAGGGAGGTATTTGAGCTAAAATTCTTGGAATATATGACATACCCACGTATAAGACGCATATTCATTCTAGCTAATGATCTATATCGAAAATATTTTATCTTTTAACGAGGAAACTGATGAATGAAATATTGAATGTGTTTGTAATAGGAGAAATAATTAAATTACAATTTACGACCTTTAACTCGTAGTCCAGTGTTTATCAGCTTGGGGACCACGAGTTGAGTAGGGTATGATGCTTATTTTAAATTTTTTAATTGTTTGATCCCGCCCACAACTCTGGTTAATATTTCAAAGTAAAAAAAAACGGGACAACGTATGAAAAATATACTAACTTTTCATTAGCAGAGGGTCCGAAGTCCTAGAAATTTTGAGAAACTGCCATTAGCAATCGACTAGATGGCCTTGGAGGCGACATACTGTGGTAGGATGGTGACGATGGCGACTTCCGCAAAAAATGGCCATTTTGAGCAGTTCGACAACATCACTCAGGATGAATTGACCCTTTACAAGGAATTTCTTGCTATTTTATTTGTGATTTTGAAAACTTTTACTTTTGTTTTTATGATTAAGGGAAGAATTCAATCGTCATGAATTCAGATTGGAGATCTCTAAATTAGTTTATGGTTTATGAGTGAGAAAATTTTTGTGTGTTAATGTAAAAAGGAACAATTTTTTAATTTTTTTGATTTATTTTAAAGAGGAAATAGTTATTTACCATCTTTCGTAATTTCATTCTCCCTTTGCTGCATTGTAATTCCATGCGAATATAGTACGCAAATTTCGCAGAATTTTAATGTTCATAATTTTAGGATTTAAAGTATACTTAGTTAAATTCACAAAAACGAATCACCTAGACATATCGTTCTGCGAAAATATAAGCCGTTTGGCGGAATACGAAATTTCACGAAATAATATATTATAATATGATATATAATATAATATATAATATAATATATAATATAATATATAATATAATATAAGACTTATAGAAATGGTTCCCAAACTTTGGTCCGCGAGCCTACTGCAGAGGGTCCGCGGAAAGAATAGTATTTCACTTCTTGCTCAACAAATGTTGAAGTAATGAATAAGAACTACACAAAATTTAAGGTTTGAACATTACAAACAAGTGCTGGGTGCATATTCCTTTGTTGTTACGTTAGATTTCCATATATATAGACATGAAAAAAACGAGTAGTAGCATGATGTCTTCCGCGAAATGTTTGAATGTTGAAAAGTAGTCCGCACGCTAGAAAAAATTGTGAACCATTGTCTTACATGAATTTGTCCACTTTCGGTGTGACAGGTAGAAGACGCTCGAGTATTGTGAAAATGAGAACGCTGCACTGCAAGCGCAGAATGCACCGCACAAAGCGCGTAACTACGGAAGGAGTGGAAACAGAACGTGTAAAATGGGTTGCATAGCGGCAAAGCGGGACAGCCAGCCTTTGCGGAAGGGGGAAGGCGTGTAATTTCTTACGAGAAAATGCGTGACATTTATCCTCCCTTGGGCGCACGTGTCCAAGTGTTATGAGCGTACATTTCGACCACTCCATTTCGTAAAAAAATAGAGGAACGCCAAGAGAGCTTTGCATCTAGGCTTTGCCGTCTCCCCTTCTTACGCCTTTGCTGCCTTTTCTTGCCCGGTAGCGGCTTACACTCTGATTTTTGGCGTACAATAAGGTCTCAGCACACTCGCTCGTTGCTGAAGCATATACTAGGAAAAGAAGGGACGAAATACGACCGTGTGCAATATGTGCGAGGAAAAGAAAAAAAGAAGGCATCCGGATAAATAATTCTTGGAAACTGCGTATTTGCTCTTTGTTCTCAATGGCTCAGCTGCTCCCGGGCGCTTCGAGTTCTAGAATGGAATTTTACTTACAAATTCACTTACCATTTTTTAACCTAACATAGGTGACGTCTTATAGTTTCCTTCTGTTGCTTTGCGGGTGGCTTCCCACTTTTAATAAAGAGGCTGTTATAACGCTTTCATGTTATTGAGAGACCAAAAGGGTGGATGTTCCTTTTTTCTACTACCTTTTGATTATTCTTATCTTTAATCGCTTTAAATGTTCTTGATTCAGTAGTTTACATTTGGTAGTTATTTTGATGATAGATTTTTTAATTATGGAAAATTCGCTCGCAGTTGAAGTCGAAAGGCAAAATTAACGTTGTAGTTTAAAAACATAATTAGTGTTTTATAAAAACGTATTTATTTGGTTCCTAACAAAAATTCGTAGATGTTTACTGACAGGACCGGCTCAAGGTGTATTGGCGCCCCGAGCACCAAATTTGTTCGAGCACCCCCCACCACCAACATTTTTCATTGCTAAATAAAATTTTTTTACTGAATCCATTATATCTAATATAAATGTTATTAATTTTTAATTTTTTTAGAATAACTAAACCATATTAATCATTTTATTAATAGTTGTATTATTGTGTTGTCTGTAGTAATATAATTACTAATAATACTATACGTTCACAAGAAATCACATTTTTTTCTTGGGCACAAGCTCCATTGTGTTGTGTTAGGTTCGGCATTTTGGATTTATCATTGATTAATTACTTCTAAATAAATGCATATAAAGTATTCAGAACAATTCTAGTTTAAAATCGGTATTAACTTATTGATGAAACAATAAGAAATCAAATATTTCACCTGAAAATAAAAAAGTAAATTTCTTGTAGAAAAAATATATATTTACAAAATATTTACATACAATGTTTTATTCAAAATTCATTTTCCTAGCCTTTATTGAAGCGAATCGTTTAATCAGATCCTCCATCTCCAACTCTTCAGTAATATTTTTTTCAATTGATATAGTTGCCAGCCTGACTAATCTCTTTTGCGACATATACGATCTGAGGTACGTCTTGATTAGATTTAATTTTGAAAAGCTCCTTTCTGCTGTAGAAACGCTTATTGGCAATGTCAGAAATATTCTTAATGCTATAAATACATTTGGGTATGATTCGGTAAAATAATCTCCACACATGCTTTCTAAAACTTCCAGCGGTGATTCAGAATCCAAATGATATTTTTTAAATATTTCAGCTCCTCGACCAAGTCTAGTCCTGAAATATCTTTGTGATCTTCATCAGTCAGCAACATTTCTAAGTCCATGCAATTTTTAATCAAAATTTCATCACTCATTTTACATATATTTTTTAAATTGAACAAAAAATTGAATCTACTAATATGTTTTCCATTAATTCAAATCTTTCTTTTAAGGAGGTAATTGCAATATCCAAAATATTATAGAAAAAATCCACTATGAATCTTTGCACTTTATCATCTATTAGTTCATCACATTGTTCATATTCAGAAGTTGTTTTTCGTCGAGGAATCCGTCTTTTTTTCAAATTTATGCTCTATATCTAAGCTCTGAGCCATTTTCTTTTCTTCAATCAGCACACTAGCGAAATTATCATCTAACCTATACTTTATGTATTTGACAATTGTGCAGCAGATTTGGTTAAATGTGAGCTTATTTATTAAAGAGATATTGACGTGATGTTAATTTCATTTAGTATATCATACCAAATTTACAAACAGCATATTAACTTATAGTTCAGTTTTGAAAGTAAATTCAATGCTTCTGACCGGTTTCTTGCTGCAGTAGCGGTTGTGATAATTTCATGCATTTGTGTTTTGAATCATTTTTGAATTTGTATGTAAATTCTAAATGACAAAGTCATAAAGTCTTGTTAGATTGGCACTTTCCAGTATTATGTGACCGCTCAACGCTATTAGTTGCAGGAGCTGAAAGTTTTACGGACACTTGAACAAACCTCGGCGAGCGCCACAGCGAATCTTGACAGCCGCTATGGTGCCCGTAGGCACCACGTTGGGAAGCCAAGGGCTAGAGGTTCTCGGGTATGACAGAGGCTAGTTAGTCAGGTTGGCTCTGATTCGATCGTACCCGGTCACCGAGTTCTCCAGCAAAATGCGATCTTCTGTTTCCCCGCCAAAGCTGTCTGCCGAATTACCCAGCGGACATAGGGAAAAAATACTATTGTCGCATGCGATACATTATTTCCTTTACAAACATATGCCCACCCAATCACTCCACACATGGTGAGGAATACTCTTTCTTGGGCATTGCAAGAGGCACGTGAGCTGCCCGAGCGGTATACACCTTACATAGCCAACACTAGAAACTGAAATTACAGCAAGCTGAAGGCTTGCCAATTATCATCTCAAAATTTGAATTTTTAATAACCTTTATTTAAATTTTTGCACATTATTATATTGAAATTATCGTAAGCAGATTATTATTGCAGCTTCAGAAGAAATTGCTTCACTTTCATACAAGGGCAGATCCAAGGGGTAGGGGGGCGATCGCCCCCCCGCCCTTGGATAACCCCATTGCACACTACTGGGTGCTTTCTTAAATTCATTCCGCGCAGAATTCCTCAATTGTAAGACGCATATTAGGTCTGTATATCAAGGGAAGGAAAGGTTCGTATAGGAGTAGAGATTTTCAAAATATAGGGCCATTGGTAGGGTCGGATTTGATAGGTCGAGGGGTGATCGCCTCCCCCCCCCCCCCGAGAAGTTTCTGGATCCGCCCCTGCTTTCATAACTATACATACGTAGCGATAACAAAAAAGATCGAAATTCGTTACGGAACATTACCGGGTACAATCGCATCTGTACCTTCAGCTTGCTCGTGATCAAGTTTATTAATTTCTAAAGGTTTTTCATGCTCTAATAGACAATATGATCATTTTTTAAATTTTTAATGCGAAAACATGCTGAAAATTGGAAAGAAAATTTGCCTTGAAAAGAGTAAAAATAGAAATCCGGTAACTCATTTAATCACTGATGTGATATTTTTACATATGTATATTGCGCCTTTTTGGGCTGGCGTATTAGATTTTTTAAAGAATTAACTTCATCTAACTTTTTTGATTTTGGCGCACCTAAAATTCGACGCCCCGAGCCTGTGCCTCAAGTGCTAGCCTCTGCCTACTGATGACTTTTGATGTTTACCATTAAAATTTTAATATTTGAAGAGCATCAGCGCTAGTTTTTTCTTAAGAAACTAGATAAAAAAAGTTAAATCGTCAAGTACTAATAAGCCTTTTTAATTAAAGCATATCAATTGATGAAATTTTGTATTTTTTAATTTGCTTAATAGAATGGTCAAATGAAGAAATAGTCGATTTGATTTTTATTTCAAACATTATACATTTATCCATTATATTTAAATACGTACTTCCGAGATGAACAACACTAAACAGGTATTCTGATATATTGCGTAAATGTAACTTATTTATAAAAACATCACCTTAATATTATATTTTAAATGAAAAAAAGATCAAAAAATGTTCGTTACTCGGTCACTCTTGTCTTAGGTAACGATAAGTTAGGTATTTTGTTTTTTCTCGAAATAATTTCGTGGATTCGCCAGATCTTAAAAAAGCGAAATATACGAAACAACTGACATTTTAATTATCATTGTCTTTTCATAAAGATTTATGTTCGTTAAAAAATATTTTGCTATATTTAAGCCAGAAAAATTGCTCAGTTTGGTAGCACTCACTTCATTGCAATCAACAGTTTCCTCACTTTATTACCAGTGGCTAAGGATGTTAACCTGATCTGCCAGCACGCGAATCCCAGCGGAGAATGGGAGAGATTAAAAGGAATAGAAGAAGAGTTGCCAAGCTGCCGTGTTTTCGCCGGCTTAGGAGAGACGCACTTACCCTAATTTTTTCAAGAGGCGAAGTGGGTTACGATTTACGGGAAGTATGTTTGCATTTACCTGATTGCCACGATAAAAGGAGAAGGGTAGAACGTGCGTTTCCATCCGTACTTAACTTCGACCGGGTTGAAAATACTCCCGGTAGGGTTAATTGCAGCAAGGGATATTTATTTTCAATTAACGAAAAATGCATCTAGTGGGAGCGACACTGCGTGCGGAGGCCCAAATATATATATTAGCGTCGCTATATACGGTTGCTATTTTGCATATTTTGCCGAATCGGTGATAATTAGCTGTTGATTGATAAATCCTGTGGAATTGATAATAAGATAAAACAGAGAAAATATAACTGAGTAAAATTATATTTTCATTAAGTTAAAAATTCTTGACATTGAAACCTATGAAAACTGTATTAAGGCGTCTAATATAAATGTTAGATTTTTTAAAGCAATTCTGTGGTGGAAAAAATTTTCCATCCCAAAATACAAAGAGGATTCTCGATGTGTACAGTAGACTTCTCAGATTCTATAGTTTAACAAAAACACATGCTAGAGCGACCAGACATCCCGTTTAACCTTAAATTTACTACTATGTCTATATGTTGCAAAAAAAAAGTCTACCAGGACGGATAATTGGCTTAGATTTAATGCATTTTAAACACATGCACTATTCGATCTGATTGAAATGCGTGACAATAATTTTGGCCCGCGCGGAGGTTCGCAGTGTGTGGATTTTGTTAAGGAGTGGAAACAACAACCTCTGCATTACGTTGTGGATTTTGGGGATCCGAATATTTTAAATTTAGAAGGGAAAAATGGGATACGTGGAGATTTTTACTGAACCTCTGTATAAATTAAAACTTGTACATCCTTCTACATTAACTATAAAAATGCTTTCGATCCCTTTCATTTTTTGTTGTATTTTAGATGGTTTTGTTCGTAATTCGTAGTCACAACTTTTGCTTATGATAGGCACATTTTTTTTCTTATAACGTCCAGACTTTTCCTTTCTCAGAACTCGTTATATTACACGGTTTCCTCAGAATCATTAATGTATATGAAATGTTGCTATTATAAAAAATATCGAAAAATTTTTCGGAGATACTTCAGCACCGAATTTTGCTTGAACAAATATTTAAGGTTAGAAGTAGCTGCATATCGTATATCACTGAATTGTTAGTTACAGTAAAATGACAGAGACATGCAAAATGAAAAATCTTGACAAACAACTTGAAGTTTGTGCTCAAATAGATTTCATCGCCATTTAGACAGGCAGAAGGACTAAATTCTGAGCGACCACCGATAACCCCATTAGCGTATCTTATTGGAATAAAAATTTCATGCACAATTTCCCAAACATTTTCGTTAAGAAGGATAAGGTATACAAAACTACGATTGGTTAATTGCCTCACTTTCATTATGTCTGCACAAATATTCACGCATATTAAACTACGAATCATTAAAGAGCCGTTTAAAAGCTTCCACGAATACGAAATTAATTGGCAGAATCTATTATAGGTAAGAATGAATTGTAAACATAATCCCGTCCATGCGTAAAATTCCTTCTCATTCAACGTCGTTATGGATGTGAATAGATCCGAGGAATTTAAGTTTTCAATAAGGGACGGAAAATCATATCCCGTTTGCTGATCGAATCCGTTAAATTAAGCCCGAGAGAGTTTTTGCTTTGATAACAAACTGAGTGGAAACGAAGCTCCCGTTTTCATTAAAGGTACTGTGAGCGTCGGTTTAAAAAAAACGGGCGATTTGATTTTCCTTATCGTTCAGCCACACGTCTCCTGAACACAGACACGTCCCTGCTTTTAAATTCTATCCCTTCCTTATTCTCTCCTCGCAATCCTTTTTTGGGATCGTCGGTTTCCTTCTCCCGCTCTCTCTCTTTCTCCAGCACCTTTCGCTCCACCTATCAATTGCCCATTCGCTTAGCTTTTTTCTAGTTTCTTTTCCACTCTTTATATATATATATATATATATATATATATATATATATATATATATATATATATATATATATACATACATACACATATATATATGTGTGTATTTTTTCACGTTCTCATCCTTTTTTCCTTTTCTTCCGTTCCTTTTGTAATGGAAAGAGAGTCGTTACGGTGTAGTAACTCGCCTGCATAAAGTCGATCGTCCGTCTTAATCCTCTCTCTCTCTTCCCTTCACTTTCCGCTTCCTCTAATCCCTCGTTAGCTTTTTTATACTTTCGTACGTACGTATTTCTGAGAACTTTTATCCGCCGGTCCATACTGGCTTAGCTCCGATGGTTCGTGAATTACGTGTGTGCAGTATGTGTATATATGCGTGAGTGTATCTGTAATTGTGTAATCATTGGGACCAAATTGAAGAGGGGAGATATCTACATGTACATAATAACCTGCAAATCACCAGACTGGTGGATGGCAGGGAGTGCAGCACACAAAACCTACATGATAACGTCCCTCGTGGGGATCACTCTCCTATTATGATCCCGTAAGGTCCTTGGGAAAAACGAGTCCTGGTATCGCTCGGTCCTACAATCGATCTCTCGTATTTTATCCTCGTGATCGTGCCTGCCCATGTACGTAGGTGCCTCTAATGTTCCCGAGACCTCCTCTGAGAGAACTTCCGACCTAAATTTCTCCAGAAGCTAATTCTGCGGTCCTCTAGCGATATCCAATTCAACTCCTTCAAGAGTGATGTGACGCTTCATTTTTGCTCATATTTTTGTTAACGAATCTGGCTGCGTTGGATTCTTTCTAACTCAAGTATCTGTCCCTTTTCGTACGGATCCCATATGCTGGAAGCGTATTCGACCTGAGATCTCATCAACGATAAATAACACGTTTCTCGTACCTGTTCTGTGCTACCTCTTACTATTCTGCCTACGAAGCCCAGTTTCTTATTAGCTGCGCCTACGATCCTTCGAATATACATATTCCACGATAGATCACGACAAATGGTGACTCCTAATATTTAACGCATTCCGCAGATTGGATATTCAATCTATCAATTCTGTACTCCGAGTCTTATTCTTACTCTTCCAGAAACTCAATAGGGTACATTTTCTGTGATTAATTTCGATTTTCCAATCTTGACACCATGCTGAAAGGGCGTTTAAATCTTCCTGGAGCGATAATTGGTCATCCTGGTTCATTATCTCCTTATATAAAACGGTGTCATCTCTGAAAAGTCTTATTTTGCAGCGAACTACCGAGCAGATATCGTTTATATATATATATATATATATATATATATATATATATATATCAGAAATAGTAGTGGGCCTATGACACTTCCCTGTGGGACACCTGATGCGACTTTTACCGGGTATGAAGATTTCCCATCAATAACTACTATCTGTTTTCTGTTGGAGAGGAAGTCTTTTACGCGTACTTTCCTAGTTTTTCTATTAATTTATTATGGGGTACTTTATCAAACGCTTTTTTAAAATCAATGAAAATTGCACCAACTTGAGTGTTTTTCTCTCCGCATTGCAACAAATCGTTTACGAACAGGTCGAGCTGCGTTTCGCATTACCTACCTTTCCGAAACCCGTGCTGGTTTTTGCTTAGCGAAGAACGACCATCTAAATGACGCAGAACAGAGCTAACGATTATATGTTCTAGAATCTTACACGATAATGACGTCAAGGAAATCGGTCTATAATTTTCGGGGTTCACTTTGTCACCGCCTTTGTGGATGGGCGTTACGTATGCTAGTTTCCAGTCTTTCGGAACGGTACCATGTGCAACGGATTTTTCGAATATTATTTTCAAGTAAGGTGCGATTACCGAGGCTAGACCTTTTAACACACGCGCGGGTATGCCCTCCGGTCCGAGAGAGATTTATTTTCCTTAATCGAGTCTAGTTGGTGCGCGATACCTGTTTCAGAGAATATCAAATCTTCCATCGAATGTCCCTCATCATTCAAAGCTGGTTCCTCAAATCCGGTGCTCTCCGAAGTAAATGCTTTCTGAAAGTGTTCATTTAATAAATTCTCTTTTTCCGCGCTATCATGAACTACATCACCTGCCTCCGTTCTCAGTGACGCTGTGGTGGGGCCTCTACCATGAACCTCCCTAAAGTATGACCAAAATACTTTCGGATTTTCTTTCTGCAAGAGTGAAAATGAATAATACACCAAAAAGACAATTGACTAAAAATAATGACTACTGGCCAGAGATGACAATCACACGCACAGACACTCTTACCCCGGTTTACGGAAAGCTAATTTCACGCCAGTGTGACCGAGTGAATTTACGCGTGAGTTTTCGATAATTTTACGATTGTAGGTACTTAACCTTTAAGTGGGCGCGCTGGCGTACGGAGTGCGCCAGATATTTTTAAAATGCTGTCAAATGCTTCATATACATTGTTCTCTTATCTATCCTATCATTATTGCCTGAGTAATCGAACAAGTTGTTAGCAACCTTTTAGCTATTGTTCTTGAGGAGTAAAACAGATGCAAAGCTATGTGCGTCGCTTCCGCTCTGTTAAACACGCATCGCAATTTGCCTGTAAAAGTTTAAATAATTCTGTTGCGGCTATTGGGGTTATCAGAGAAAATTATTTAGTCTTTTAAGCGCTTGTTCTTGAATTTTTGTCAGCCATAACACGAACTCGTTAATTATCTGTTGAATTATTAAATGCGATTAGTATGAATACTAAATGTCAATCTAATTTTATTTTTACTTTCTCATATACGAAGTATATTGAGAAAGTATTGTTATCGCGAAAAAATTCGACCTCGAGATCTTAATGGAAATATACGTTTTAGGTGTACCTGAGTCCGAAAAAGTGTTTTTCGCAATGCCGTCTGTCTGTCTGTTATTTGATCTGGAGCCTAAACGGTAAAACGAAAATCAATGAAATCTCATACTTAGGTATTTTATCATACAGAATAGAAGCTATGAAGAAATGGTTGACATTGCTAAATAATTAATGGAAGTTTATTCTACTTATTTTTAACAACAATTTGATTTTCTCAAAAACGGCTCCAACTATTTTGATGAAATTTCGTTCAGTTACTTGCGGATACGTCTGTAATAATACTACATACTTCATATTTCTCAAAATATGAATATAAGACTAGTTTATTGTAGGCATCTTTAACAACAATGTGATTTTCTTAAAAACGGCTACAACGATTTTGATCAAATTTCGTACAGTTACTTGAGTTTACATCTGAAATAATACTGTATATGTAATATTGCTCAAAGAATGAATGTAAGGCTAGTTTATTCTTGGGCAACTTTAATAACAATTGGATTTTTGAAAAACGGCTCATTCGATTTTCATCAAATTTCGTATTGTTAAGTTGATGTTGATAACGATTCTACATAGTTCATATATTTTCAAAAGATAACTAAACGACGCATTGGTTTATGAGAACGTTTGTACAATGTATGTTGTACCGATTTTTTTCCAAATATTCCTTAGTATACACAGATGTATATTTATCTGTGAACATGATATTCACTGCACTTTTTATTTTTTCCTCTTTTGTTTTTATCTGTTACTAGCTGATATGCTCGGCGTTTTCCGGGAAATTGTCTTTTTATTTAATTTAATCGGTTCAATCAAATTTCCTAATCTGTCTTCTTGAAGTTTCTGCTGCTCCTTATGTTGTTATTATTTTAAAGCTTAATTTCGTTTGACCTAAATGCGCTCTTTCTATTCGAGGCATTATTACTGAGTTATTTTTTGGGATGTTAAAAACTTTTATCACTTTTTGACTTGAATTTTCCAATGCTAGCCAATTGAAATAGAACTTGGGCCCTTGGAATGCAAACATGCATTTTTCTCATCCTTTGGATGTAAAAGAGCGCCGTGCAAAGTTCTTTCATTGTAGCGTTATCCATTTTCGAGTAACTGGTAGTTAAACAAACACTATAGAAAATACACATATAATAGTTCCTTAGTTTTGACAGTTTAAATTATCCTCATCCTAAGATTAAACAGTTTTTATGGTTTGGAAACTAGTATGCGTCTTAACATATTTTGCAGTCCAAATCCCAGCTACCTTCACTTTTTCTTGTCTTTACCTAACTGTCACACTTTCACTCACTCACCTAGTAAAAATCGATGAAGACAAGAAACATTCAAGACTGAAAGACAGTGTGACCTTGAACTCAGTGTGACCTTGAACTTCCATTTTTTCGAATGGTGTTTTTAATCGATAGATATAATCCTTATTTGGTAAAGGGAGACTGATTGGATTCCTGGTCGTAGCAAGGTTTCACTTAACTCCTTTCCTGTTTGATTAAATCAAAGATCTCGCTCTCTTTGATCCTCTTCTTTCTTCTTGTTTGAGTCTTCTTTTTTGTTTCTCATTTATGCAATCCATTATCCCTATTTTTAGGCAAGTCTCGCTCAGTCTTCTAATTTTCTCCCTCCTTTGATGGAGGCACATTGATGAAGTTACGATTAAATAGTACTAGTGGGGCAACCCCGGATCTCCGATCCTCAACGCGATTTAAATAAACTGAAAGTTTAGTGAAATAATTTTGATTGAATAATTAATGAAATAAATGAAATGCAAATAATCGAAATAGTTCGGCCCCAGGTTAGATCTTCTTTGTTCCCTATTCATTTGACGTGTTTCCCTATTTCTTTGTCTTTCTAGTACTCTCCGCTCCTCATCTACACGGGCAATCCTATGAGCTTCCGCATCTCTTCTCTCTCTCTCCTACAATACTCTTCCTTTGATCTCTGGCTCCTTTTTTTTCTCTGGCAGCTGTAGCTGGGCTAATAGCTCTACCTTACCTTAGTTCCAATGATTATCGTTGCACCCTTATAGACGAACTCACAAACAATTATTGCTTTACTTCAAGTGTCTATCAACGACTGCTTTTAACTTCTTACAGGACCTACTATAAATGCGACGTCAATGCAACCGTTTATTTAGATTATCAATGAAGAGAAGATAACCATATAATGTGTTTACAAAGTAACGTGCGTACTTATTCTTATCTAATTTTTAATTGATGCGTGAGCCTATTTGTGTTAATAAGGATTACAAATGTGTAATATGATGGTTGTACTTAGAAAAAGGTAAGATTCCAGCATTCAAACGATGAAACAAAAGAAAAACAAATTAATTGTACAATTTAAAATAAAACGCAATACGCTGGGAGCTTATTTGTTATAGACATGTTATTGACACAGCTAGAAGCGCTTCCCATACGCAGTCAACAAAATAATTATCCGTAAATATTTACGTTGCTATGCTTCATTAATTTCGATGCTTATGTTAAAAGTGCGAAGCGAATAACGCTATTCTTTCACCTATTTGAAGGTATAATTGATAGTAATTGAATCGGAGGCAACAATGACGGTCGCCTTGACAACGCCCGGAAAGAGTACGAAAAATCCGCAAAGTTCGAAAAAGAATGCGTATTTCTGAAAACTTCGACCGTGTAACGTATAAACATGACAAGAATAAGATTTAGCCATCAAATAAAGCAAAAAAGAAGAAAATCGGTCGATATTTACGTATTTTAACGAACGAAGGAAGAAAACCTTGCACTCTGAAAAATCGAAAATCCCGTGTTAACTTATGGGAAAATATACTTGTCTCCTGGATTCGAACTCGGGACACTTTAGCAAACAAAAATATTTTTCCAGGGACCTAATAGTCAGCATAAACAAAACGCCGTTTACCGCATGTCTTTACGACCAACGGTTCTCGAGAAATACGCCGATATAAATTGTAAACAAATGTCTAAAGACGTCAACGTAAAATTAATATATAGTTAGATAAGTATGACTCGTTACTTATTATACTCATGCAAACAGTTTTTATCATAGGTGCCGTAGCCGTGATGCGAGAAGATCGTTATATTGTTGGCATAACGCCAGTTTTTCAAATAGAGATAGCATTTGTGTAGCTTTCTTCGGCTTCCACTCAGTTTCAGTTTCTGAGAAACCAACCCTCTTCTTGCAAGGTAACTATCGGTGTTACGGTAGGTACTTTTAATTTTATTTAGATTATTTATTTTTTTATTATTCTTCTTCCTTCCTTGCCACGGGAGATGGTGAACGTTAAAAGCGTAGCGGTCTTTAACCTACAAAACCTTCTTCTTCTTACCCAACAGGATCATACTGGCTAAAAAAGGCCTCGGTACATTGATTGAATTTAGCTTCGTCAGACGCAAAATCCTTCCGATATCGGTATCAGGATAATTTGATAGGAATATTGGATTTGATATAGAAATCACACGTGTTTTGGTATAAGTGAATTTTATAATATGGCTACATTTTTAGCACCATCAACTTTACATTATTTGCTAAAATAATGACAAAATGATGGCCGTCCAATCAATGACTTAAAATTATCATTTACAGTTAACCTGTTTGTAACTCTGGTTCTTTAAAGCAGATTTGATCATGCGCGGTTAAATAAACCCGACGCATTTACCAACAAACATAAATTTTATTTATTAGCGATCCTGAATTTGATCTGCAAGGCATTTTACTTATGTATATGGGATAAATAAGCTCATAGCCTTTTTATGCATAAGTTATTAAATTTACGATTTACGGTATATTCCCACGCCGCGCCTTTTACAACGCTGCGCAAGAGACTACTGTAATTTAAAGAACTTAGTATATTATTATTTCATTTCATTTTTACTTTCTCCATACGTAGTAATGGGAAAGTATTGTATTCATGAAAAAAATCGACTTCGAGATTTCAACGGAAATACATGTTTTGAGGTACGTAGAACACGTTTAGACTATTTTCGGAATGATGTCTGTGTGTGTGTGTGTATGTTATTGTGGGCGCTCTAACTCAAAAAGTACGTGCCATATCGTTACCAAACTTCATATATAACACTTTAACATGAGCACAAAGAACTGATTAGTTTTTGGACAATAACGGATAACCGGAAGTCGAGGTTTATTCGAAACCCGATTTGGTTTTTGCGATATTTCTTCGTTAAAACATCATTATTGTATATACAATTCTGTACAAAGCTTATAGAGAATATAATTTCCTACAGTTTTTATTTGAAACAATTTTCTATAGGAGTGATTGTTTAGAAGTTATTTATAAATAACCGGTTTTTCGGTTTCCGTTAAATATCTCCTTAAAAACATCGTTATTGGTAATCTTCGTAAGGACCAAAGTTATAGAGAATAATATTTCTTCCAAGTTTTGTTTGAAACTAATTTTCGTAGAACCATCTATTTCGGATATATTTCGCTTTATCTTAATACCGGTATACAGCGCCAACACCATGTACCGGTGAATTCTGTAAACATTCAAAATATACGTAATTTACGGCAACAAGGACGTGTCTTCTTTTGCGATACGAAATAATAATTTTGCCTCGTAATATTATTCATAATAATTTAAATATCTATACCCCAAATATGGAGAAAGTCATGTGTTGGCCACATCAGATTTTTTCTTAATAGGATTTATGTGTTGTTTTTCATTTTATTCTTCTTCCAATTCTCCGAGATAATAAAGAGACGTGGCCACAGTTACTCTCATCCGATACTTCAACCAATCATGGCGTCACGGTTCATGCGCGTGTTCGTTGATGGTATAGAAAAGAGTCCGTAGATATTTTAACGATTTAATTGGGATTTTTGTCCTACGAAGGTTCTTTCAGATGCATCTTCATCCTCGTTGTATTAAGTCCTTTGCAGCAAAAAAAATAATAGCCTCGTTCCTCTGCTTTTTCCCCTCACGCGCTGAATTACAGTCCAGCCATGCCGTTGGAGCTGTTTTGCACGGAATTTACTACCACAAAGAATCCTTAGTCGATCCGATAAGCCGATTTTCGTCGTGTTTTGTACGGTTTGGGAGTTATCTGAGATGTAGTTGAGAGCTCGTTTTCGTCTAAATTACACACATCCTCGGACTATGTGTGTTCTTTCCCGCAGCTTATCTTTCTTAGTACTTATTTGTGGAATTCGCGCGGAGTTTTATCAAGGAGTGAGTAATTTAGTATCATAACCGTATAATATTAAAAGCCGTAATGATAGAATATTTTTCTGAAGGATTAACTAATAAAAGCGTTTTAATCATGTTAAGCATCCACTCACTCGTGGGATGATATGGCAAATGTTCTGCTTTGCTAGTGTCGTTTAAGTAGCATATCGTCGTAAAGTTTATTAAACTGTTAGTAGCACTGATTTCATAATTTTGAGACACAAATGAAGTGTCGACTTAGCTTTCATATTGTCATAACCTCAAGAGATTTATGGAAAAGTTTTGCTTTTAGCATTTTCTTTCATTTCATGCGGAGATGTTCGTTCTGAATCTTGTGTTGTATAAATAATTCGCGACGCGTTATTAAGTCTTTCTTAAATACAGGGAATTGTGCAAATAAAACTAGGGAGCTCGCATTTTATGACTGCAATGCATGCATTTTTTGCTCCGTTAAAATATCTTCATCTGGTCCAGAATAACACAAGCATAATATTGCTGTTTACACTGTATTCCATTTTTCCACCCTGATTAACTCACGGTAACACCATGAAAGATTAGAAATGAGTAAAAGCGTCCCATAGATAGTGCGGATGATTATATCCCCGGAAATCTCGTCTTTATTAACTTGCCATTGGATATTTGTTTTTTTTTTAACGCCTTGAGGATGACAGATACGCCCCCGTCACCGCCGATATTCGTTTTTCACCCTCTGCTCTATATTTTCTTCGTTAGGTCAGAAGCTGATGACTGGAAATTTACAGCCCGCGCCCATTTTATCTCGACCAGACGTCTTTCAGCGAGGCAAAGCGCTTGTTTAACGTCCTTCGACGCTTTAATTTTCGAACGAAACTGATTGCCGTCATTAATAAAGCTTCCTAGCCAACATTACTCTAAATCAGGGCTGTTCCAACCGCAGGCAAGAGCTTGCACGTGGTGAGTTACCACGGATCGCTTAATATATTATTTTTTATGGACAGTGTGTTTCAATAGATAATAACGGGAAATTTTTTTCCATAGGCAATTTTGATTTAATTAAAAAAATGAGCGTTTAGATGGAGTTGAAAAAATATGTGATATCTTATTTTTTTAGCGTCCGATTTAATGATCACTTTTCAGGTTTATACTATATTTAATTTTTATAATTAATATCAGTATTTATATTGCGCCTTCTTTCGTACGCGTAATTGAAATGTGTATAATCTGTTATATAATAGGACAGCTCTGTTTACGAGTCTGGAAGGCTTTGCTTTAAAATGGGTGAAAATTGAACTAGGATAGTTATTTTGGACGATTAGGTCAATCCATTAATTTGAAGTAGGATAAATAATCATAATAAACGTTCAAGTCTGTACATATGTGCATCTTTAAATTCAGAACATTGCTAATTAATGCTTATGACACGTAACTGGCAGCGGTATGATTTTAATTTGTGATATATGTAAATTAACAAAACCATAAAAGTTGTAAATGATGAAGTAAAACTAAAAATTTCATGTTTACGAAAAAGTTGAATATCTCCGAAATGGATGGTCCTACAAAAATTTGTTTCAAACAAAACTTGGAAGAAATATTATTCTCTACAACTTTGGTCCTCACGAAGATTACCAATAACGATTTTTTACTTTCTCCATACGTAGTAATGGGAAAGTATTGTATTCATGAAAAAAATCGACTTTGAGATTTCAACGGAAATACATGTTTTGAGGTTCCTAGAACACGTTTAGACTATTTTCGGAATGATGTCTGTGTGTGTGTGTACGTGTGTGTGTATGTTAGTGTGGGCGCTCTAACTCAAAAAGTACGTGCCATATCGCTACCAAACTTCATATATAACACTTTAACATGAGTACAAAGAACTGATTAGTTTTTGGACAATAACGGATAACAGGAAGTCGAGGTTTATTCGAGACCCGATTCGGTTTCTGCGATATTTCTCCGTTAAAACATCATTATTGTATATACAACTCTATACAAATGTTATAGAGAATGTAATTTACTACAGTTTTCATTTGAAACAATTTTCTACAGGAGTTATTGTTTAGGAGTTATTTATAAATAACCGGTTTTTCGGTTTCCGTTAAATATCTCCTTAAAAACATCGTTATTGGTAATCTTCGTAAGGACCATAGTTATAGAGAATAATATTTCTTCCAAGTTTTGTTTGGAACTAATTTTCGTAGAGCCATCCATTTCGGATATATTTCGCTTTATCTTAATACCAGGATACAGCGCCAACACCATGTAGCGGTGAATTTTGTAAACATTCAAAATATACGTAATTTACGGCAACAAGGACGTGCCTGCTTTTATGATACGAAATAATAATTTTGCCTAGTAATATTATTCATAATAATTTAAATATCTATACCCCAAATATGGAGAAAGTCATGTGTTGGCCACATCAGATTTTTTAAGATATTTGACGGACCCCGAAAAACCGATTATTTCTTATAAATAATTCCTAAACAATAATTGACATAGATAATTCTTTCAAATAAAAGTTGTAGGAAATTATATTCTCTATAACATTTGTATAGACTTGTATATACAATAATGATGTTTTAACGGAGAAATATCGCAAGAACCGAATTGGGTTTCGAATAAACCTCGACTTCCGTTTAACCTTTATTGTCCAAAAACTAATCAGTTCTTTGTGCTCATCCTAAAGTGTTATATATGAAATTTGGTAACGATATGGCAATTGCCTTTTGAGTTAGAGCGCACACAATCACATACATCCACGCAGACATCATTCTGAAAATAGTCTAAACGTGTTCTAGGGACCTCAAAACGTGTATTTCCGTTGTAATCTCGAAGTCGATTTTTTTCGTGATCACAATACTTTCCCATTACTACGCATGGAGAAAGTAAAAATAATACAGGGTTACATACAATAAGTGAATTAAAAGAAACTATTTTTTTGCCCATTTATTATAGCGAACGAATCGATTTATTGGCTGTCTTATCTTTCACGTAACCACGCCTGCTTCTCCGCATTCTTCGCATTCCGATAATCTCTCAGTGACGGCATCTCCCGGTGGACGGTTAGGTCTAATAACAGCTCACCTCTTCTTCTTTTTACCTCATATTCTTCTTTTCCACCGTATCTCTCCCTTATTCTGTCTCGCTTCCTCCATTTACCACACCTTTTTATGCTCCGCACATCCTCCGGCCCTCCTCAATTCTAACTCCACTCGCTCGTTTGAAAAAAATCATTTCAGATGGGCATAAGAGAATTTTTTCCTCTGTTCGTTTTCCCAGAATAAATCACTGAACAACCAAACTCCATTTAGGATGTAATTAAAGACAATTTTTAAATGAATATTTAATGAATTTCGCGTTGGAACGGGCTTACAAATAAATCCAGGCGAGCGTATAAATTGATTCGGTGGGGATTGGAGCATTCTCCCTCCCCACTCTTTTTAACGGTGCCTTAGGGATTTGTTATTTTTTTAGCTTAAAATATTTCGATGTCGCTCGTATGTATATTTTTTTTAAATTACCTATGTATGTTAATTGGGTGTGTTGACAAGATAATGTACTACTTAACTTTTTTATTCTGTAAAATTTGGGAATTATCATGCATAAAAATGGAATGATACAAGCTCATGCTGCTTTTTACTTTCTCCATACGTAGTAATGGGAAAGTATTGTGATCACGAAAAAAATCGACTTCGAGATTTCAACGGAAATACACGTTTTGACGTCTCTAGATTCTAGAGTCTAGAACACGTTTAGACTGTTTTCGGAATGATGTCTGCGTGGATGTATGTGATTGTGGGCGCTCTAACTCAAAAGGCACTTGCCATATCGTTACCAAATTTCATATATAACACTTTAGGATGAGCACAAAGAACTGATTAGTTTTTGGACAATAACGGTTAAACGGAAGATGAGGTTTATTCGACACCCGATTCGGTTCATGCGATATTTCTCCGTTAAAACATCATTATTGTATATACAATTCTATACAAATGTTATAGAGAATATAATTTCCTACAACTTTTATTTGAAAGAATTTTCTATGTCAATTATTGTTTAGGAATTATTTATAAGAAATAATCGGTTTTTCGGGGTCCGTCAAATATCTCCTTTAAAAAATCGTTATTGGTAATCTTCGTGAGGACCAAAGTTGTAGAGAATAATATTTCTTCCAAGTTTTGTTTGAAACATATTTTCGTAGGACCATCCATTTCGGAGATATTCAGCTTTTTCGTAATTTTCAGTATACAGCGCCGCCACCATGTAGCGGTGAATTCTGTAAACATTCAAAATATACCTAATTTACGGGAATACGGCCGACTGTATTCTTTTAGGATAGGAAATAATAATTTTGCTTTATAATGCTATTCATAATAATTTAAATATCTATACCTCAAATATGGAGAAAGTCATGTGTTGGCCACGTCAGATTTTTTAAATACACTTATTTAGGATAATGAGGTCGAAATGAAATTTGTATGGTGGTGGAGTTTGGACGTGTTTGGTAATCGTTATGGAATGAAAATCAGGCAAATTATTCTCGCTGAATGTCATTAAAAGAAACAAAAATGACTTATTAAGATAAATCATGAACGTTGCAGAGGCGAAGTTTTGAAGGGATGGTTGTTAATTACGATCGGTGCAAGCGATATTGCAGGGCAAATCGTGCGTTAATTTACACCATCCGATCTCTTTTGTATTTACAAATTGTAGCGTGAGGCTCCGCTGAATGCATATTATTAACTATTTTTGGTAAATTTACTTTTCTGTTTTAACGATCGTATGTAAGTATTTTAGAAAAACTACACGGTATAGAAAATATTCGGAAGATAATTCTATTAGTGAAGTAGTTTATGTGATTTTCCATCGAACCCCATTAAATTTTGCATCCATAAATTGGAAATCCATCCTCTCTAAAAGGCTTAAGGATCCGAGACATAATTACGTTTGCCTGCACAAGTTGTAGTACCTATACTAAAATCATTCATAATGTGGGCTTTTTAATTAGTTTATGTACCGCAAAGAAAACAGTGAAGCATAAACTACGGCGGAAAAAATGTATTGTGTTGAGGAAAGGCTTTCAACTTGCAGCACATTACGTCTTTGAAATATGTACTGCAGATCTTTTGTAGCTAAATTACGCAAAAACATGCTTTCATGGAAGAAATCAACGAGATGCTTAGAAAATTCTCAAGACTGAACCTCTGGGAGTTGCATAGAATACAGGTTCCTCTTTTAACGATTGTTAATTTAATCTGGATAAAGAGGAATTTTAAGAAGAAATTGTAAAAATATACAAAAAGGCATGAAAACTCAGACATCTCAAAAATTGATTCAGTTTGGGTATCAGCAAATAAGTGTATTTGAGTAGGAAATGCAACAATATATGCAAGTAATGAATTAAAGCATGGGCGGGGAACCTCCGGCCCACGGGTCGCATCCGGCCCCCGAAAGCGTTTCGTGTGGCACGCGAAGCAGTGATGAAAAAAAGATCCGTAAAATTTAACGTATAAACTCATATTTTTAAATCCAAATAACGATAATAAATCATTTAATACTGAAATGTTGATCCTAAATACGTAATTTAGAATTTATTTCCACTTGTATGATACCTTATAATGTCTCAGTAACTTCGATTTAAACTCTAATCAGGCCCGCCAAAGCATTGTCAACATCCAATGCGGTTCCCCGAAGGATTCGTCACCACTTATGCGGCCCGCCATGTGGAAAAGGTTTCCCGCCCTTGAATTAAAGGAAAGAATTTATGACAAACAACTGAATTTTAAACTGCCTGGAGATTTTAATAGAATGATGGATAGAAAGAGTATAGATCATTTTGAAAGACGATGGCAAGTTACCCATGTAACACAAGCTAAAATTCTAGTATCAATTGAGCCCACAGATATGTTGCAAGCCACCATATATAATGCATGAACCAGGAAACGGAGAAGAACAGGCAATATCAAAATTATGCTTAAATTTTAATTTCCGTATAATTGTTCCTGTTGTAGGTAAATAGTATGGTAGCTTTTATTTAATAAGTTTAAGTTTTTATGGCTTGTGACATAAAACCAATAAACGCCTTTCATTCCGTGTACATTGGCCTATCCTTTCATTTTCCTACCTACTTGCTGTTTTTCCATCGTCCTCGGGCCTTCTCTTTCAGCTCGCTTCACTAACTTCTCATTATGACGATGTCTCCTAATGAATAACTCTCCCGAAATAAGCCTTTCCTCCCTCGCTCTCTCTCTCTCTTTGTTCCGTCCTCTCTTCTACCTCTTCGTCCAAATACTCCCTTCTCTCCTCACCAACTTCTCATCTCTCTCTTCCTCTTTCTCATCCTACTTCGTTTCCCCTTGACCCTTCACGTCTTTTGTCTAGAGTCCAGGGGTCGGCAACCCGTGGCTCGTGAGCTGCATGCGGCTCTTTGAGGAATGACCTGCGGCTCCCGACGCCCACTCTCCCGCTTAAAGCCCACCAGACGAAAATGACGGTCTCAACTGATAATCTACTATAATATATTTTATTAATTATGATTTGCAAATAAAAATCACCAATACAAGCGGAAAAGCGTTGATTTCATCCCATGGAAGTTTTTCCGGAAATTAATGCTTCAGTCAGTCCTAGAACAATCGATAATCTATAATATATTTTGAAACGTGTGTTTGTGTGTTTGTTCATAAAACTCCTAAACAGTAAAAGGTAGAATAACCAAATTTGGTACGATTCTTCCTTACATCCTAACTTAGTGAATGGTCAACGTTTGGTCAACTAGGATTAATCAGTGCTGCCAATATAGGGGATTAACATTTTTCGATAAGATAACACGTATGAATCCATTTCTTGACTTCCAAGGTATTCTTCCTTCAAGCATAAAAATATGTAAATATGGACCGATTTTTTCGTTTTTGCTTTATTCGACGAATAAAACTCTACACTATCTTATTTCTGCGAAGTTTATATGTTACACGGTCGAAGTTTTCATAAATACGCTATTTGTTTCGAAATTTTGTGGATTTTTCGTACTCTTTCCGGGCATAGCCAAGGGGGCCGTCATTGTTACCTCCGATTCAATTAGCTTCAATGAAACTTACAAATAGACGAAAGTTTAGCGTTATTCGCTTCGCACTTTTGTTTAAGCAACGAAACGATCGATGTTTATGGATAGCGATGTTAATATATACTAATCATTATTCAGGAAGCGTTTATTGATGAAAGTAATTGAAGCTTCTTTCGTCTATTGGATACTGTAATCTTACATTTTTTGTAAGTAAAATAATTATATTCTACATTATAATGTTTATTAACGTAAATAGGCTCACATATCTGGTGTACATTTACGGGAGTCAGTGTTCAATCATGGACAACTGTACGTTGCTTTTTCACGGGTTTCTTGCTTACAAGACATAAATATAAACATTTCATAGTCATAATTACACAAGAAATGAAGCTGGATTTGGCGAAAGTAATATGATAGGAATTACAATTATCGTGTTATTTGAATGCAATACGTTCTGAAACGGATTGTTACAAGCAAATATGATTAATTGTTAAGAAAAGCTAATTGTAATTTAAAAAGTATCTACTATATATTTTAAAGAGTTTGCATGTTGTGCTGCAGTAGCTTCACTAAATCCGTTGAAATTCAACGGGAAATTCTTCTAGTAATATATAATCGCTTTCCCATTTTCATCTATAGTCCTAGTTTCATTTTCTGAAAGAATCTCTTTATTTGCTTCATTTTAAAGCTTATTTTTATTTTCGTTGAATAATAACTCGTGTAAAATATTCTTTTATTTCTCAAGTTCTTTTTTACTAATTATCTCCAAAAACATCATTGTATGGGTATGTTTGTACAGCTTTTAAATAAATATATGTAATTAAATATGGTTTGAGGGCATGGTTCCCTGTAAGCTTCGCGGTCGCGCAGCAGTCTTTGAAGTGCCGCGCACTAAATTTTTCAAGCGCGCACGATTGTATTTTAGAATATATCGGAACAGGACCGCGTCAACCTCGGTGCATATCCGCGCACTATCGTCATGTAGGCGCGCATAGCGATATTCATTCCGCCCATGGATGAAAAAAATTAGAAGGAACTCTGCTTGAGGATATTTAATACGTATTTTTTCTTCTACGGCTCATATTATGTTGGATTCTATACTAATTTTGATAAAATGGCTCTGCTTGTCTAAAAGGTTGCCGACCCCTGGTCTAGACCCTTTTTCAGTTTTGCACAGGACATTGGTTTTATTAACATATTTTTCTCAAATGTTTGAGATCGTTGAGAGCTGTATGTAATACAATTTAAGGCCATTTTCGAGATGAATGTTAAATGAATTGTGCTTTGAGCTAAAATAAAATTACGGAAGGGGTGAACTACAATCACAAAAATTCCTCTGTATTTCGCAGAGCGATTTTGGTTTAATAAACTATATCCGTGCCGATAATATTTTTAAAAACTTCATTAATAATAAAATATTCATTGAGTATTCAATATTTATAAAATAAACGTATCTTTAGAAGTTGGGTTGAAATATGTGTTTACATTTTAAAATAAATATTTCATGACGGTAAAAATCAGTGTCAATCATTATGCCGATTACAATGGGATTATGATTATAAATTTATAGTTAAGTCATTACCTTTTCTGAATTTTTATGGAATTTCTATGCCAAATGATTTCTATGTTATCAAGTGGAACTTATTATTATTATTAATAAAAATGTTGCGATTCCATCAAATGAAGGTTTTTTCCAAATTACAGAACAGAAAATGAATTATAGCCGAGAAACCTTGAAAGCCTCATAAAGAACAAAACAATATAAGATGAAGCTATGTTCTTATCAGACTCCTCATTTAAGAAAGGTAGTATTGGACCCCTAAAGATAGATCATTTTCCTCTGAAATCTCTTTAGCGCGCGAGTTCATTACCGCGGCTTCAGATCGCTGTCAAGTAAAATAATGGATAGAAAGGTTAATGCTCGATTGGCGTAGTGATTAAAGATAGCTATTAAGCTCCCTTTTAATGACTGAAGCGAACGTGAGAATTCAAGTACAATTTAAAATATAGCTAACCCATTAATCCCTTGTGTAATGTAATATAGCTTACATTTTGTTATAATACTATTAAGCCCATGCTTATGCTTGCGTCTCATTTGATTTAGGAAAGAAATTATTATAAGTATAAATAAAACATGAATGCCTAGAGGAAGATATGACTGGTGTACAAAAATGCATTAGTTTAGTTTACCAGGCCCTTAAATCTAAATATTGCAATTTCTATTAACTTATTTTTAATTGGAATTGTTTTCTTATATAATTTTAGACTTTTCTTATAACTTCCACCATTAAAAATGATATTGTGATCCTTTTGAATTATTTATCAAAATTCATCTCGTTAGAATTAATATTTCATAATCTATATTAATTTGGGAATCAAACATCTTTTTAGTTATCAGATCTACATTTTGCCTTTCTCTTTGTTATTATAAAACATAATACCTGATTCTTGATAAGATAACTCTTGCCCGAAAACTTTTGCTCGCCCTATCATAAGACAGACGTACAGATCAAATCTATAAACTGCCTTTTTCATTTTTTTTTTAATGGAATGCGTCAAGAGCAGATTCGGAATTTTTTACTCGTTCTGCGAAGGAAGAAAAGATTAATGCTCCTAAGAGATTCCGAGAGAGTTGATTTCTAGAGATAGGGAGAAAAAATGCGAAATGAAAGAATGAAAGGAATTCTGGGAGAAAATATGGTGGAAAGGGCAAGACCGGAGAGTTACATGAAAAGGGTAGTCGAGAAATGTACTGGGATTGAATAGAAAAGCAGACGGTTATAGTTATCGGGCGGAGAAAGGTTCAAAGAGAGGAAAAGTTGGGAGAAAAAATTCGAAATATGAGAGGAATGAAATTAAGTGAAATTTTGCAAAGGAAATGGAGATTCGAGAAAGAAATTATTGAGCTCACGTTATGGTAGAAAACAATTTGAAAAGCTCTCTCTCTCTCTCCAATAGCCGCAAAAATATAGGAAAAACCAGATGTTCATTTGGTATACAAAGCAACCATCATCAGTGGTGTTTCACCGGTAGTAGGTTCTAATTATATCTTTTATCGAATCTATTTTCTGCGAATCATCACCGATGCAGTCCAAACGAGTGTTTTTTATATAACATTTTTACGACTATTTGAAAAAAAAAAGGTTTATAAATAGGAAATATAGATCTAAAGAGCCAGGACGATGAAAATAAGGGGCAGGCAGGACGGAAGAACTGAAAAAAGCGAAAGAATGGCGCAGTAAACGTGATAAAATCGTAGGAAATAAGAAGGAATTGGAATGGGAGGGATATAAAATCGAAGAGTATGGGTTCGATGGAGATATTACGAGGAAGAAAGAGAGAGAGAGGGAGGGACAGAGATAGAGAGAGTGAGATAGAAAGGACAGGAAAAAAAAGAAGATTATGAGAGGGTTAGAGATGGAAGCCCAGTGGAAAATCTTTGATTTTCGGTTTTGGAAGCTGTGGTTAAATCACATGGAGGGATTGTGGGGGGGAGGGGGAGGTATCAGTTGGGGTAAGGGTTGGAGAGTCGCTTAGGTGATGCAGGTCGGAGGTTTTGAAGCGAGACAGCATAGGGCTGAGGATAGGTCCTCTTGTCTCTCCTTCCTTTCCTTTATATCTGTAGAGGGAGTGGGTAAGGAGGAGTTGGGGATTGTGGGGGCACTTCTTGGGTTGGGTGGGACAGTGCGGCTTGTGTATGTGTGTGTGAGAGGGAAAGACTGGGGGAGGAAGGCGGTTCGGGGGCATCCGGGTTAGCTCCAGTGCGCTCTATAATTGAGTTTCCAAAGGAATCATCCGACGATTCTTCATCCACTCCACACACAGGTCCTCAGACACTGAGCCGCAGTCACATCTCTTGCTAGCTTCTCGACATTTTTGGGACTTTTTCTCCTTATCATTCGCTTCCTATCTCCTTTTCCCCTCCCTTTATCTCTCTCTCTTTTTCTCTCTCTTTTTCTCTCTCTCTATCACTTTTCTTCTTTCCCAAAACTCCATATTTTCCCTCCCTATATATTTATCTCTCTCTCTCTTCTCTCGTCCCATTTCTGCCCCCCTCAAGCTTTCCTTTCCCAGTACCTCTCTATTTTTTTTTTTACCATCTTTCTATTTCTTTCACTTCTTCTTTGTTTGTAATGTCTACCTTCTGCTCCAGCCTTGGGAAAAAGTAAAGTGAGACCGAAGTTCTTCAGGAGCTTCCACCGTGAATTTTACCAGCTGCAAGATAATTTCTCTCTTTGAGGTCGACATTTTAGGTAGAAGTCAAAAAGTTCATCTATCCGAAGGGGATTATATTACATCTTAAGCGAATGGAACAGCGTCGATTTTAACTCGTATCAAAAGGGTATCTTCTTTATAGGAAGGAATATGGGATAAAAGACGTAATTTTCGTTTAATCCAGGTTTGAATTTAAAAGATGTAGTTTGTTAACTTTAATTAAAATGGAGAGATTTTTCACAGTTTCTATCCGGATTCTTAATTTTATTATGTTCGAACTGAATATTGTCGTGGTTACAATTGAATTGAATGCAATAATCACTGATATACAGACGTACACATCAAATGGTAATGTGTAACTTTGTAAGCTATTGACAGTGCCTTTGTCAGCGGCGATGAGCGTATGAGTATTCCACAGTAGGTCCCCCCAAAAATGCGTATAAATAATAGGTAGAAAAGACATACTACAGTTCTTTTCTCCCAAATATGATAAGGCAGATTAACTGAGATTTAATGTAATTTCGGTATTATGCAATGGCAGTCCCCTCCGTTCACTTTGGTGACATACGCGGCAATCATGTAAACGTGAATACAATGATCTCATCAATAAAAATTAACTTCTTTCAAATTCTAAAAGTCAAAAGATAAGCAGTTCTTGTTCTTCAATTTTTGGAATTAAAGAGGTTGACTGTGTTGATTTGAAGTTTATATGACGGAATATATTTGATGTGGAAACACGTGTGTACGTCTATTGAATGTCGGAAATGTCCTGCCTCCTTCACAGTTTGTCCTTCATCTTACCACTTCGAAACACGATCTCGCTATTATGACATCAAGCAGTTGTTTTATTACGTGCGCGAAATATACTCTTTTCTCTATTAGATCGATATTATCCGTTGTGCGAAAACACATGACGTCGAGAAAATTAGATTGGGGTTTAACTCGAATTAACTTCCTCGCCGTAATCGGGTTTTCGCAATTGATTTATCGAACGATCTCATCTATCGCGAATGGCCTTCGTCGTAGATTGCCAGTCTGGAGAAAATTGTTTCCGTTGCACGCGGTAATGCGAAGAAAAATTGATTCTCAAATAGAAAGCGAGAGATATTGAATCTTGCGGCCGTTCTTGCAAAAATAATTTGCCTGTAACTAGTTTGTCTCGTATATTTCCCTATTCTAGACCCCGCAGGCTCTTAATAATTAATTTCGGTTCTAAATCTTATTTTTTTAAATAGGAACCTTCTGTAGTTTATCACTTGAATAGATTAAATATAAGAAGGCGTTACCTCGAGTTGCTTAACTTCGATTTTTCACTTTTATGAAGTTTTACTCAGGTTATAGATAGAAAATTCTGAGGTTTTCGACGTTATTTTTGTGAAGCGTTTCTGAAAATTTTTTCATCATTAGCGCATCGAGAAACCAGAATAAATTCGTATTTTTGGTGCCGTATGTCGTTATTACTTTGACCGTATATTACGGTTATCGAAAATAAAGAGGTTTCATTGCGTCTGGTACATTATACGATTACGCGCTAAATAAGTTATGCGGATAACTCCTGTAGCCATAAAACTTTTCGCTTAAAATATGAGACTTTTAAATAAAAATATATGCTATATTTTTGTTGACATAAGAATGTTGTTTGCTAAAAAATTATTTATGTTGCCTACATTTGGCATAATTTATAAATTTCCCTGTGTATATTTCAAGTTATCATCTTGGATGACAGGTTGTTATCGAAATTCGGATTTGAAACGTAAATTATGTCGAGCAGCGAGAGTATGACCGTTAAATGCATACCTCGTTTAAAGGCATCGATAATAATAGAGGACTTGGGTATTGCCGTGAAGGATTTTCATTTGAGTACTTAAGTGAACGTGCAGTCATCCTTTATTTAATGTTATCCGCTATTCTCAGAAACTTTTCAGTTGAAATTTACCACAAGTTCGCGTATTGGGCATTAATCCTCCTTGTTTCAGTTTTCTACTACAACCGTAATTTTTTTCGCTCCGGTTTTCGTTCCGGTTCACTCAAAACAAAATTTCGGTTCGGTTCCAGTTTCGCTCCGGCAATCATCAGTGAACCGATTCGAACCGGTTTTCTTTCGCTCCGACCTTAAAATATTTTTAGGAAACTTTCAAGAACTGATTTATTAAATTACGCAATTTTATAATTATATCAAATACATATTCACTATAACAATAGTGATATTTAAAAAACTAATCATCAAAACACGAAAATAAATTATTTAAATGTGAATATTTACTATGTATTTTATTTATTTAAGATTATATTTAGAATTGAATATTTACAAACCATACATGCGTTGCAAATGATTTCAACAGGTTAGGAAAGTTTAAAGTAAATTACAAATAAGCACGTTTCCTGCGATAGGAGTATTTTAAAGTTATTATGCTATGCAAACCATTCATCTCAATTTCTAATTTACTGTGCTTAGTCTTTAGTACTAAATTTCATTAAAATCCGCTGTCACGGGTACCCCTCCAATTGTGATTTCTCATCTAAGTAGCTTACTTACATGCAAATAAGCGAATGAACGTCATGTTTTAGCTATCCATTAATATACCGATATATATATATATATATATCCCTTTTACATTTTACTTTCGTAAGACACTCAGGGACCATAACAGAAATAATATTGTTATAAGGGGTAGCCTTATGAAAAATTTGATGCATCGCACCCCCTATCACCCACCAATATGGTGAATTGCAAGATAATATTTAGATGTAAAAAAGCGATCTATTGACAAATTCCCTCAAAATGAAATTTTAAAAATGTTGGATTATATTATTTTCTAATAACGTTTTGAGAATCGGGGAAAAAAGAAGAAAAAATATTGTTACCAGGAATCGAAGCCTAGCCCTTAACGTACCACGTATGCACACTACTCGCCCAACCAAACCTACTGTTAGTAACAATGCTACAAATAATTATTATAAGCGACATGCGATGTTTTGCATATTTTTGACGCTGACTTCTCGAAACCATGGATGCATTCACATAAACTCTGACAAGTGTGTGTGTGAGACACTTATTTCTACGTAGAATTGCATGATCAAAATTTCGTCCAAATACGTGATCCGAAGTTCGTAGCCTCTTTTTATTATGCCTATGTAAATCTCGTGATCGTAAATTTATAGTACTGCGAGCTTAGATAATTGAACAATGAACAAAAGAATTTTTGCCTCTTGTGGATTATCCGTCCCGTTTTTCGAAAAATAAATAACTAACTTCATTCAACAAACTCAACGCTTATGAACAGGATAAAAATAATTTCAACAATTAATAAAACACATTGAACAACAGAAATAACAATGCCAACAAATAATAGCTACTCCATTCGCGTTGGATGATTTACCTTCTCCGTAATGCTGGCAACATTTCGTTATTCACACCGATAAGATAAATATTTTGATAGGAATAACAAATACAATACATTAATTTTTTATTCCTATTTTCGTGAACGATTAACATCCAATATAAAATTTAATTTTTCGTGTTTACAATATATACCTATTGAAAATTACTAAGCTGTAACAAAGGGCAACTAACGTACAAGAAACAAACGTGGAACGATCCTTCTTCGATAATTAGCACAGTTCATGTAAGGTTCCACTCCGGCAAAAAATATCGGTTTTTTAGGGTTCGGGTTTTCGGTTCGGTTCTGGTTCGATGCCCTGGCTACAGCTGTTTCCTTCTCTTGGATATAATATTTCGTCTTTTTTCCCATTTTACTGATCATTGCCTTTGGTCTCTTTCGCAATCTATCTTCCCCCTCCCCCGACTTTCTGCTTTTGCTCCCTTTTCATAACCATCGCCATTCTTTTCTCATTTCCCTTTGCGTCCTTTCCTTTTACTGCCTCTTCATCATCGCCGCATTCTCATATGTCTCACATCTCTCTCTCTCTCTCTCACCATCTCTCTAACATCCCCCTTCTTCTATTTTCCATTCGTTTTCTCCTTCTATCCAATTTATCTTATTTTTCCCATTCTCTGATTCCTCCTCGCCGTCTTTTTCTTTCGTCGCGATATTTTCCTGGTGCTTTATGTTACTTTTTCGATTTTCATATTTCCTTTCGTGTGTCATTCAACTCTCTGGAGCATTTGCATGATCTATGGATTAGGTAACAAGGAGGACCTTATGACCTCATTAGTTTTGGAAAGGAAGGAGGTAAAACCGTATCATAGGACAGCGTCGTAGGTAAAGTAAAAAAAAGAGATTATTCAAAGTTTTAATGAAACCTCAGCTTCCCACAGTATTATATTTTACAAATTAAAGCTAACATTTTTATTTTTTTTAAAATGGTCTTTCATCTTCGCAAGGGTAAGGTAAACATTTCGAGAATGTTCATTGCATAGAATTTACTAAGGTTGTGTATTTTGATGCACTAGTCGCGTTTAACATAGGAATTTGTATTAAATAGTGCTTTATGGTTTTTTAAGGTAATGTTTTGGTAACGTTGTACTTGGCATCTTGAGATCGGAGATACTTCTTTTTGTTTCTCTTTGCATTTGATTTTTTAAAAATTCAGTCGCGAAGTTATCAGTACGTATTTTCTTGTTAACGTGTCGTAAAGTGCACAATCTCGTTCTACGACTATAACCCGATCACATATCGGGAATGATACATTAAGGTTACGGGGCGCTGCTCGGATATGGCTTTGAAATAGGAGAGGAGGGGAGAGAGAGAGAGAGACAGGCGCTGAGAGGTGACACGTATTGACCTCGACGCGGTAATGTCTTGGGTAGTTTAATTTACGTTCGCGGCCCCTAGGTACCTTCCGTGTCACACGGTTGTCTCCATGAAAGGACACATCGCTTCGCGCGACGCGAATTTCATTGTCAGCCGTTGAAAATTTCGCAATTGGAGCACAACGAGCCGTAATCAAATGTTGCGCCGAGGCAGGCGAAACGCTTACACGTGTAAAGGATCGAAAGCGTACAGCGAGGGACGGCTATCAGGTCGTTCTGCCCCGAATCACGGCAAACGACAAAATAACCTCGTCTTTTTAACTCTATTCCTTTGGACGAAAAAATGTCATTTTACGGAACAAAGTTTTGAAAAAGGAAACTCGGAAAATACACGAATGCATTTACGGGGCAAATAAAAGATTTAAAGGTAAGTATCGGATCTGTGCGGATTTATTGGGGATGTGCGTGGCAAGTAGAGTAGGATTTTTGTCTGTGTTCAGACCGAAACATTTTAAACCAAATCGTGTTTTTGCGGTAAAACTTAAGGAACTTCTTGATACGTATATACGATTCCTTATGAGCAGAATTAAATGTATGGTTCTAAAATAATTAGTTTAATTGGTAAAATATGAAATTTCACTATTAATTTACTTATCCCATTGGAATGTGATAAAATGGATATAAAATTATATTCGCCTAGTGCTATTTTTGCGCAAATAACTTTTTATTTGTTAACTAACGAACGATTAAAAATTAAGTATCTTTTATTTAATGTCTACTTTCGTACTACGTAAATGAAGGGGTTATTCAATTTAAACCTTATTCTATAGTAAAGTTTTCGAAGGAGAATATCCGAAATCGCTTATGACGAAATATAAGAGATACGCAAAATCGTCATTAATAAATTAAATAGATCGGACTTGCCTTATCTCTGGAATTAAACTGGTATACATTTTTAAGGCTACTAAAATGAAACAATTTATCTACCGTCATTGATAATCAATTTTGAAGTGAATTATAATCGACGTACGAGTATGAAAAAACGAAAAACTAAGATCTCTTTAAGCATTTTTCATCAGTCGCATGAAACGATAAAGAATTCACAACCATGCCGTTTATTGACGAAAAAAATATATTAACCCGAATATTTTCTACGCTTTCTCTAAGTGAAACTATTACCAGGGGCTCATATAAGGAGGAACGAACAATTTTCTTTCTTTTTTCTCCCATTAGGCAGGAGCGGATAAAATCTCTCCAGTTATTCCCTCGGGGGTATTACGCGCTCTCTAGGAAACAATGACAAACAGGTACTTTCAACTTCCTTTCCATTCGCGTAACGGATGAGGCCATAGACGCGAGCAGCATGCGGAATAGAAAATGAAGATCGATCCAAATATCTTGCATAACTTCACGAGAGGAAAATAGGAGAAAAATGAGAGAGGGGGAAATATTTGAATGTTGTAAGATACCACGGAAAAATCTTTCGTCGAGAAAAACTGCCTCTTCGTGATGAGGATGAATAAAAATGATTTTCGGGACGACTGGAAGAGAGAGAAAGAGGAAGCGAAGTTCGCGGAAGGAAGTGTTTGCGACGGATAGACTAACGTTAAACGATTTAAAACAACCAATTTCGACTACTAAACGTGTTCAGTTGTATCGGAGTAAGTGCTAATGGAAACTCAAAGTAATGTTTCTACACAAACTACATTTACGTTGGTGGACGGGTTGTCTATCCTTTAAATAAAGACATTATTATTATTATCATCTCCAAAAGACGTAAATGTTTGAGAAAACAGGGCGCTTATTTTGCCTATATAGTAAGCAACTGTCCGCAATGCTGATTCATCGGTAATCACTGCATCATCGCTTTAGAATGTTGCTTTATAGCCTCATTTTCCTTCCTTATGGCTATCGGAGGTCTTACTCTTCTTGGTTTTAGTTTATTATTTGCTGTTTGTTGACTTATTAAATATAAAGATTTTTAGGAATAGATCTTTCAATTCATGGAGCTCTTTATTACTGGTACATAACAATTTCTCTCACCTTAAAATAACAATTTATAAAATTTATTTGCGGCAATTCAGTGTATTTACTACATTTAAAATAAATTGACGAATGTCAAATAATAAGTTCATAAAACCATTTACGAAACAATTCTCATTGATCTCTCCATTTTTTATAGAGCGCGTATACGATTTTTCTCTCGTGTTCGTATTTATGCGTTTTTTCTCACAAATATTCTTCTCATTTCGTTTCTCAGGGCAGTAATGTACTGCGTGTTACTTTTTATTTATTTACTCGAAAAAGCGGTCGCGTGGAAGAAATTTTACAGTCTTAATGCATAACTAATGTAGACCGTTATCTCTCTCGCGCGGCTTCATTTGCGACTCTTGGAACGCGCCCAATTGCGGCGAAAGGTCAAATCGAGCCAACTACGTCACGCGAAAGACGAAACGCTTCAGTTGTAGATGATATAAACGAGACGGCATTCACCCACCCTCTTATTCCGCCCAGCAAACCAAAACACGGAGTACAGGCCTCAAACCATGGTAACATGTTTGTTTAGCCAGCACACGTTATTAATTGCTCCCTCCGCCTCATCTAAAACATTCGAGACAGGAATTCCTGGTGTTCGCTAACCATGAATAATTTCGGCACGGTGAGACACCTCCTTTGTCTCGGGGAAAACCCAATCTAAATTTTCTGGCCTCTTCGTTCTGGCATCTTTAATCAACGACATAGTACCTGGGAAAACTTGATTATTCATTTCTAAATAATGAGACCTAAGTTTGACTAATGCACCTGGACTCGGACTTGGGTTGCAAAAAAAACCCCCAAAGGCGAATTACTTTGGTGTTTATGACGAATGTTTCAATTTATCGTCGCTAATGTTCGGAGAAACCCCTCGGAAATTAGTTTGGGTTAGTTTCCGCGCGCGTGTGTGTGTATATGCAAGGACATGCCACATTTACAGGACGTTTCAGAGCTCGTTGCACCTAAGTTTAAATCGAGCTTCGTAAATCCAACCCATCCAGTATGGTGCTTAAAATGTAACCGACGGCGTTTTCTCGCAGACACGTTTATGCATTTATTTTTCACGTACGCTTCAGGTATCGACGACTTGTGAAAAGTGCGAGAAACGCCGAAAGGAATAAAACTCATATACGAAACTCATATATATATATATATATATGTGTGTGTGTGTGTGTGTGTGTGTGTATATATATATATATATATATATATATATATATATATATATATATATATTTCTCCGTCGCTGAAGAAGGGCATCAGCCCGAAAGCTCCATTTTTGTGTAGTTTTTGTTCTTTTGTGTTTTTCGTGTGTCCTCAGCACCCCCAGCGGCTCTTCATTCTAGGTAAGTGTCCACTGGGCTTCCTCCAACACCTTGTTGCTACCCTTATTATTACCTTTCCTTTTCCTTAAGTATTTATATATATATATATATATATATATATATATATATATATATATATATATAACTAGTAGTTGAGAGGGATAGGAGGGAGCCAGTGGACAATTACTTGGTGTTGTGGACGACCATGGCGATAGAGGAAGGCTGTTTTTTGGAACTTTCCGGCATCCGCCCTTCTTCGGCACAAGAGTATATTTATATATATTTTTTAATTTTTTCATTTATTTTTCAGACGCTTTGCAAGAAAAACAATCGCTCCGCGAGAATATGGCCCGCTGGTGGATGACTTTTTTCCCGCAGGGACGTAAAAAAATCGCCTCACTTGTAAATAGAAAAAAAAATAAGAGAAAATAGTCTGCAGTTGTCGTGGCATTCTTTGCCTTTCCTTTATACGTGTATTCCTGGTGCTGTCAGATTGACGCGGTGTTTACTCTCCCTCGAGCCATTCTTCTCGGTGCGAACGTTTGCCTCTGACTTATTGAATCTTCGAGAGGAAGGAAATGCAAGAGTGACGGTGGGAAGGGGTGGGTGGGAGAGAGAGAGAGAGAAAGAAGGGCAAGTGAGTAGGGTGCGTGATTTGTCGGAATTGCAAACTATCGGAGAATTAAGGGACGCGTGCGGATTTCAGCGGTGTTTAATAACCGACGGGATGCATATATTTTTCTCTTTAAAAAGAAAAAAACACCGTATCGCTGCCGGAGCGTATCTATCTCAGGCGATAAATTTCGTCCGATGGAAAAAAATACCACAGGTCCCCAAAAAAAGAAGAAGAGAATAAACGCTCGCAAACGATCGTCCGCCCTGATAGTGGTTCCTTTTTTCTTTCCTGCTTCGAGTCATAAAAGGAATTTAAAAAAAAAGGACGAATCAACCGAGAGGAAAAAGTTTATCGCTTGCGGAAAATATTATGTTGCTACACCTCGGCGGAAAAAAAAGGAACTCGTAAAAAATTGATGGAGAAACTCGGACGATAACGTGGTTAGTTAAACGAGGAACGGATTGGTCAGGACGTCCGATATCTTGTTCCTTTCTTTATCCTTTCCTTCGGTCGTTCGACGTTTCTCTCTCTCTCTCTCTCCGCCACGCTTTCCCTCTCTCTCTCTCTTTCCCTTGTTCCCTTCCACTTTCGTCTCCTCTCTTTAACTCCACGCCGTGCACTCGCCTTCCAAACGAACTCTCATCCATCACCGTGATGAACCTCATCACCGGGGATCCCTTCCCATTACCTCCAGAGAAACCCTTCTCTTCTCTTCCCCCTCTCCCCCTTCCTTTTCCCCTCCATTCCCCCTCCCATCTTCCCACCTCCCACCCCTTAATACTCATCCGTGTTATTGCTACGAGATCCATGTTTCAGCGATAGCGTGCCCGACCCACTCATCTTCTCTCCCGGCCCTATTCCAACGTTGTTCTCCATCTCCCAGCCGACGCCTATGTATGTACGTACGTACCTCTCCTACCTCCCTTCTCTCACTTCTCCCTCCAATCGTTTCTCCTCACCCGGCTCGCTACTGTGGCTAATATCGCTTTCAATCCGGCATTTAATAGCGTGGCTCTCTAAAACTCAAACTACGCCACTTGAATACTAAAATTTTCGGTCGCGTTATTTTTTAAAAAATTTTTTAAAGTAAATAGATTGCGCGTTACGCTGTGACTGATGGGTATTACTTTTCAAGTGAATGGGAGGTTTGAAACTCAAGGTTGGGATATTTTCTAATGGAGGAAATTTTTTCATGGATGCTGAAGCTTGGTAGGGGTGGGGGAAGAAAGGGGCAAAGTGAATGCGATATAAAGAATTGCGATTGTCTTCCGGTATTCGTAAGGCTGAGTGAAAACATTTTTATTATCCCTTGCCATTGGTTATATTTTATGGATTTTTTTTCCTTTTTAAGGTTTGCGTACTCGGATTTAATTTTAATAAATAATATAAGTGCTTGTTCTGATATGAATATTAGGACTATTTTCATTTTAAATAAATTTACATTTTACTTCGATTTTTGGTTTATAGAGAACCCAGTACTTCTTATATTGATACTAATAGTATTTCAGAGTACATATGGTATTTCCCGAAGCAGTTACCTACAATAATCCTCCTACGCAAAACATGTTGCACGCGTAAATTGTCTTTTTTCTTTCCCATGTTCTATCTGTTGGAGCAAACTCGGCTAGCTATCTATCCTTGTCTGAAGATTATACAACGATTACGTTTAACTTCCTATCCTATCTATATCTATAGCCGGGTGACCACAGTTCAGTTTCTAATACTGAAAAAGGTCGTGGTGACGCTGTGATCCCAATTTCATTTTACTGCGCTGATAAGTCTATAAGATAACACATTTATACTGAAAGGATAGCTTCGATGAAAAATACTGCGTTACCATCACCCTCTGGCATAATAAAGCTGTGTATCAGTAATTATTTTCAGTAGATATGTCGGATGAAATTCGGCATGCGAGCTGCAGCAAGCAGTAGCAGACTCGACATACGGGTGGAACGTTTTAAGCCAATTTTTGCATTCATAGTTGTGATAAGACATGTCTGGGGGATGCCAGTAAATGAATTTAGTCACTGTAGTATATACATCATTGCTGATGAGCAGCTCGAGTTGTAGCAATACCGTACGCTAGTGATTTAAACACTTTATAAACCACATCTTAGCACATTTTCGCTAATTTGCGCCGAAAAACCTACCGTGATTTGCATGAAATCTTCGCCTAAACGTTTGCGAAAATGATGAAGTTTTTTTTTCTGCCACGACCCCCTTGGCAACTTGCCGCGACCCATAGTCTGAGAACTGTTGCCACTCGCGTAAAAGGTCATGTGACCACGGGCCAGTTCTGTCATTATCGATGTCATATACGTGCGAAATGGCCGTCATAGAGCGTGTGATATGCATCGAAAAACGGACGTTAAATAAAAAAAACGTGCATAAATCCCGCACACACGTACCGCGTCTATTCCAACGCGGTCGCGAGAAATGTTTTTATACGACTGACCGGAGCGGGCTTCACTCGTCCCCGCGTCGAATACGGCCAAGTCCTTCCAAACAACTCGTTCGAAATTTCGATTCAAATTTCATCCAAAATTGCAATTTTAATTTTCCTAAAACCATCCACTGTTCCGCTCTAACGTGTTTATTTTTTCGTCGTTTTAAAAAAGGGAAATGGAAAAAGAAGAATTCTATAGGATTCTTAAAAACATTGCACGGTACCGTCCGCTAACCTCTGCCTCCGTCATTCTTTTATATTTTTTGCCATAATGTGACGCGTACTTCTCTCATCCATAAAATAGACCCGACATGAATCAGTCGATTTTTTTTACAGACGCGGAAATTCTGACGCGCTGTTTATTTAGAAACATCTGCCGATTACAGACAACGGATTTCTTTTTGTTTTCGCGGATTGCGACATCAATCAACCAGGGAAGTTATTTTTTGTTGTTTTTGTTTTAATGGGATCGGTAATGCAAGTGCACGAGTAAGCCATTAAGATTTTTCGTTCAAAATTCGTGACCGTGTCATTTGTGCCTGAACATTTTGAGTGGATAGATTCCATCTGCGCCGCGCTCATGGGCGGCGTGAGCTTCCAGTGACTAATCGTAGGTTTCTCGACCCATTAGGTTCGGAGTACCTCGTTTTAATGGCATCGGAAAGATCCGCTGTTCGGTTTTAATCGAAAGCGGATAAGTGCGATTGAATTTGACGTCGGAATGGACTCAAAGTTTGATGGAATTGCGATAAATGGGAGGGTTGATAGCCATCGGTGCCCAAAAAAAGCGATAATTAGTGGCGAAAGGAGAGGGTGGGTGGGGTGGGGTGGGGGGGGGGGGGTGCGCGATTAGCGCAATCAATCGCTTGTATAAATGTTTGTTCTGCACAAAAATTTCTGACTCCACAAATTAAGGTTTTCTTTATTCATACGCGACTGATCGAAAAAAAAGTTTTGTTGGCAGCGGATTAGAGGCAATATTATTTTTTTTTGGAGAAAGCATCTCTGCACGTAAAAGCTATTACGTATATCAAGGCTGTTTTTTTGGTCAGGTGACTGATACATGGATCTTCAGTAAGCGGAATTGATCATAAATGAACTGCGTATACGTTCATAAGAATTTTTATTGTAATCAAAACATTTCAGTTTTTATTTCGTCTTGATTTGAAAAAAATTCTCCTAGACTAGTAAAAGTAATGGGAGAATGCGAAAAACTAATTATCAGTGATGTTATTTATATTTAAATGCTATTGGTTATTCTCAAAATGTTTATTAAGCTAATGTGTAGTAACAAGCAAAGTAATGAAATGTTAATAGAATGAGCATTTATGTTGCTTATATGGTAGTCTGGAATTATCTTTCGCGAATGACATTCGATGTTGCTCACACAACAAACAGTATCTGTTTTGACCGTTGCGTAGAAATATAGCGCTTTTAGGTCTTCTAATAGCGTCCTAGAAGACTCGCGTAGAATATTTAACGTACTCCATTCCAATATCATTGTTATTTATGACGTGTGTGGGAACTTATATGGCTCGTGCATACTGCCTTTGCCATATTTTAATGTCTCGCTTTGGTCTCGTCATCAAACGGCGCATTTTTCATCCATTCGCCGACATTTATTCTCTGACGAGTCTTTGCAGGTGAGAAATCGAGGTCGCGCCCATTTAAAGAGATAACGATTCGAACATTTGCAACATGCATGGCAGGGACGGCTCAACTTTAGAGCGCATTCATAGAAGAGCCTGGAAGATTTTCTTTGAAATGCCGTGTATTTTAAAGAGCATTATTTAACGGCATAACTATTGAAATGTTCAAACTGAATGTGATGTTAACTAAACCAGGTTCGTGAACATATTGGTGGATAAAATCCAAGGAATTTGGCTGAACTTTGTGGTAATTGATACTCATATTAACGAAGAAAAAAAGACAGCTAAATTCCACAATTTTTTATTTCACGACAGGTTTCGCTAAATAACTAGCATCATCGGGTGAGAAAAGTGCTCAAAATATCCTTTATATACTAGGTTGACGGAGGGAAGGAAAGCAAAGGAGGGGTGAGAAAAAAAACAAAAAACAAACGGGGTAATTGGTGGATGATAGGGATGGGGTGGTTACGGTCACCACCCCCCACCCCCATCATCCACCAATTACCCCATGTTTTTTTCTTCGTTAATATACTGGTGGATGCTCGACTTTTAGCATCTGCGTCGTTATTAAATTGTATTGCAGAAAAAAAGAATACTTTAAAAAACTTACGCTTTTTTTTTGGCGCCTCCATTTTCCAATGTATATAAAATTTTAAAAAATTTCCCCTTCACAGATAATCGCATACCACACAGTATCAGGCTTCCATTTTTATCCCGAGCCCTTGTTCTTCTTCCTTGTCGACTCTACAATATCTTCTCACGAACCGCTCCCGAATTTTCTCGCAAAACGATTTCAGTTCCGATGCTTCCCGCCGGCATTCCCTCCCACTGCGCCCGGCGGAAAACCTTCCCGCCTTCCATCCCTTTCTTTCTCACCTCCGTTCGACTCTGGTTGCGTCGCTTCTCCTCCAACCCCTTTCCCTGTGTTCCGCTTTTCCAAGCGATATATTCCCTAGCCCAAAAACACTTTCGCTTCGCGCCATATATTCTTCAACTGCCTCTGCGTCCTTCTCTCTCTCTCTCTCTAGCTTTATATCTCTTGTTTTTACTTTCTCTCTCGCTCGGCTCACATCCGCCTCAAAACTCTTAATAACATCCCACCGAGATCGCGCCTCTTCCTTCTATTCGTCACCTTTGCTGTATCTCTCTCTCTTTCTCTTCCTTCCGACCCAACGCTCTCATATCCATATCTCAAGACTCATCTTCTTGTCAGCTCATCAACGATTTATCTTTAGCTTCAGTATTTCTCTCCCCGCGTCTAGAGAGAGAAACTTTAATGACGATCGCGTCCTATTTTGGACTTAACGTTGGATAGGGATATGAGAGCGTAAAAAAAATTGACACGATTTTGTTTTTTATTCGTTTTTTAAAGAAATCTGATGTGGCCAACACATGACTTTCTCCATATTTGGGATATAGATATTTAAATTATTATGAATACCATTATAAGGCAAAATTATTATTTCCTATCATAAAAGAATACAGTCGTCCTTATTGCCGTAAATTATATTTTGAATATTTTTACAGAATTCACCGCTACATGGTGGTGGCGCTGTATACTGGAAATTACGAATAAGTTAAATATCTCCGAAATGGGTGGTTCTACAAAATTTGTTTTAAACAAAACTTGGAAGAAATATTATTCTCTACAACTTTGGTCCTCACGGAGATTACCAATAACGACGTTTTTAAGGAGATATTTGACGGAAACCGAAAAAACCGATTATTTATAAATAATTCCTAAACAATAACTGCTATGGAAAATTGTTTCAAATGAAAGTTATAGAAAATTACATTCTCTATAATATTTGTATAGAATTGTATATACAATAATGATGTTTTAACGGGGAAATATCGCAAAAACCGAATCGGGTTTCGAATAAACCTCGACTTTCGGTTAACCGGCATTGTCCAAAAACTAATCAGTTCTTTCTGCTCATGCTAAAGTGTTATATATGAAATTTGGTCTAAACGTGTTCTAGGGACCTCAAAACGTGTATTTCGGTTGAAATCTCGAAGTCGATTTCTTTCGTGATCACAATACTTTCCTCATACTATGTATGGAGAAAGTAAAAATTATATCACAAAATTAAACTTATTTGCGCATTTTTTGAACAGAAAATCGCTTATGTATTCGGTTTGTCCGTCCGTCTTTTCGGGCAATATCTCTAGAATCCTGCAACTTGGAGGAGCAAAAGTTTTATGACGGGGCAGTATACATAAGGGACAGACAAGATACAAATTTGGTGGATCAGTTGCTAAGGAGCAAGCAAATTCTTTTTCCAACCTCTTTGTTTCATTTCTACCCACATAAGAAAAGCGTAAAATTGGTGCAGGGAATTATAAATTTGCACTTTTAAATTAGTTACAATTAACAATGATGTGTTAAATCAGACAAAAATATTGAGGGCTTGAGATAACGCCCCGTTTTGTGCGTGATTGTTTAAGGTCTCTTAGAGTATAAATAAGGTCTTAAATACGTCGTGAATCGATATTTTTGTAAAATTATCGTTGGATTGAATCCTGCAGTGAGTGCCTGCGTTCATTTTCCCCTTCTTACTTTTTTTTTGTATAATTCTAGTTTAACTTATATTGAGTAATTTTGCACTGTGATAAGTCATCGCCTAACATTTGAAATATATCTTACGAAAATAACCAATGTTCAGGTTTACTCCAATATCCACAAAACTGTTTGGGATACCAGATACGATTTTAGAGCGAAAAGCAGCCATTTTCAGAGTTTACCCAGCAATCATTTGTCCTAAAAAATTTATCCTCTTTGGAATCAACAATCCGTGGATCACCCGCTGAGATTTAGGCGAAATGCGCATCTGGTTTCCCAAGCGTTTTTTTTTGCTATTAGAGTTACACCGATCGTCAGATTCGGGTAGATAATTCATTTTTGGAATTAATTCTGCCCATCCAACCCAATGAGATCTAGATATATCACCGGTTGTACGAGATAAAAGCTGCATAGCTGACAACAAATAGATAAGACGGTGCAAACAGTACAGTGTTTTTTTTTACCAAAATTCAGAACATTCTAGCAAAAATATACAGAACTAATGCCAGTTATTAAATGTTTATTTTCAGAATCAACGATCGGTGCAGCACCTCTGAGGACAGTTATTTGAAGAATCCAAATTCGGTTTTTCGCTCGTATTGCGTCTAATGAAGTTATTCTGATCAACCACTTCAATCCAGCATTATGGTGAGTTCGATATTTCATTTCGTAGTATGAGCAGAAAAATTCTATTAAAATATTTTGATGCTATTTTAGTACGAAAGTCGTCGTTTACGATTAAATTCCATTTTATTGCTATTTCACCTGAACACTTTAAATATATTTTAGCAATATTTTCGTACGTATCCGATTTTGAGAGAATCTATAAGGTGAACTACGTAGGTATATGCTTTGAATTAACGGTATTTGTCATAGGTACGTTTCAAAAAATGTTTTAAGGTAAACGTTTAGCAAATGGGTTTAAAAAATAATTATCTCATCGCTATTTTGGGCAAATAAGAGTCCGAAGATTAATGTAAACGATATTGCGCAAATTAGGGCATGCAAACATTCACGACACGTGGAAAATTTTTGTTCGAAGCGCCAAAATAATTTTTTTTTTGGCAGCAAAGGCCAACTCAGTTTTTGAATTGGAAAACGGGATGGACAACATGGTCACAAAAGATGAGCATATTGAATGAAAAAAGGAATCATCTTGTATGAGAGGTTGCGGAGTAGCAAACAGAGGAGGAAAATGATACGGCATCATTAATGAAGCAGGAGAAATGAGAAAATATTTGAATTTATTATTAATATTGTTGATGTAAATTTTTGTCGTAAAAACTTTTGATGTGGATTTTTATGGCTGCATAAATCCATAAATAAAATATTCGCTCGTGAGTTTAGTTTTATACTCGCCGTAAACATTTTGCATCTTTCGTATTGAAACGCGATGAAGACGTTTATTTCGATTTTTTTAATAGGATGTTTACATGCGTACACATTTTGGGGTATTTTCAAAGCGTATGACGCACTTTTGCAACAGAGGAAAGATTTATAAATGTCGGTTAAGTTTATCATTTTATCGAAATGTTTTCTCTCCGCCGAACTAAACCCGCAACGATTACGATAACCACTCTTTCCGGGAATTAGATTTTTGCAGTAATAATATTTCATTTAATTCTTTTACAAAATATCTTGAATCATTTCTTCATCACCAAAAATATGGAGTTTAAATCTAAAGAACGAGAACTTTCACGTACTTAACATTGGAAAAAAGTAAGCTTCAATTAAGAATTTGTATATTACTGTGGTACTTTACTGACGAAATTACTATTCTTTCTTACGGTCTATCCACGAACGAACAAAAGAAATTTGTCAATAAGTACCATATATTTTTTACGCGGAACGTAAATTCGTAGATTAAATATGACCTCAACCATTATTTTAGGATTTCCTATTAAGCGTTATGGACATGGCGTAAACGGAGATCCGTGTATAACCAGGTTAAGGCGGTAGGCGAGTTTAACGAGGAGTCAGGCTGTTTTTGGCCCCAAAAGGATCCGGGAGTGGAGTCCCTTGCGAGAAATGAAAAAAATCTCGAGGGCATCCACAACATGTGAAACGCATTAAAGTATATTTAGAAACTAAAGTAAGGAAATAAATTCAGGATTAAAATTATCCGGGGCAGGGATGCGTTTTATCATCAGCGGGGTCCGCATGCATATAAGGGTATTAAATTTCTAAGCCTCTTGCAATGCAAAGTGGAAGGTTAAGGAGTTCAAGACGAGTTCGCTCGCAGGTGACGTGGGTCTGCGCCTGACGCTGAATGAAACTCCAGTGCGAATTTAATTCTACAGTTTAAATGGAAAGACTTGGGAGTTTGGAGAGAAGGCGAAATACGCCTTGCTTCGTCCGTACGACGGTAATTTCGTCGCTAGATCGAAATTCTCGCTCCTGATGGTTATTCTAAACATACGCAGTTTGACTTTGTGCGTTTGTATAATTTGTGTATAAATTATCTGCGCGAATTAGCATAGTTCATTTATCGTCAAATATTAATTTAAAATATCATCTCAGTTTTTGTAGACTATTTTCCAGAAGGAAATCAAATTAAGATGTAACATCGAAAATTTATCGTCCTGCATAAATGATGAGAAAGAGATTGCACAATAATAAATAATAATTCAATGTTAAATTAAAGCGTGGTAAAAGGAAACTAGGGAAATATTTAATTGCTCGCTTTTCTCTTTGTGGTTCTTCACTCAAACATTAATTATTGTTGCGAGAACTAAATCGTTCCTTTTGCTGAATTTCCGCGAATACTTCTTCTTTAGGGAAAGTAATTTTGCGCGCAACAATTTAAAGGCTTAAGGGAATTTTGCTGGCGAATTTTTCAAACTTATTTTTTGTTGCTGAAATCAGAATTGAACATAATTCATTAGTCTGCCATGAAAACGAATGGATACCTATTTTTTACTAAATGACAGTGCCTGTAATAAATATTTCCAATTTTTGTTTACATGAATAATTTAAAAGTTAGTTACTGTATATTCAATAGCATAAGTAGTGATATAAATTAACAAGTAAGATATAATAAATTGTTAAAATAGCCCTGCTAATTGAGTCTGAATTTTGCTTCCGTTTGGTGACTAAGAAGCGTGCAGCGTAATGCGAACTAGCCCTAGTTTTAAGGTAGGGATGTATTATAATGGAAGCATAATGTTATGGAACGGCGTCGCTTTCTTTTGTTTAACTTATTCTGTCCTTATCCTCGTGGCCGTTTTTTCTGTTTATATTCAATGCCCCTTTTTAAGTACCTACTTACCATTAATGAATTTGTTCGTTCTTAATTTGCATTTAGACTATTCCTAGATTCCAAGTACGTTCATAATGTATATGTGGCTATCATAAAATTTAAATTTTAGATGAGTTTAAATATATTAGACGTTTTTGTAGTGACAGATAAACAGCATGATATTGCTGTTGTTGGTATATTATGTGCTTTCATAAATTTTAACTTACAAATTTACGGCATTCAAAAGAAGATATAATTCTCGAAACACTTCTCGTGTATATATTTCTCCTAATTATAAGGATTCAGCTGAAATCACGTTGTCGATGTGTCTTGTCCTGACACATTATGGGAACTGCGAAAGTTTCCATCTCGGTCTAAGATTGCGTTGATGGTTCATATCGAAGTGTAATTTCAGACTTTGATCAAATGAGCTCCCCGTCTATCTTTTCCAGAAATTCAAGCCGAAATCAATTCGATGAGAATTGAGGTATGTACATGAACCATTAACGTACGATCGTCCATGCATACGTACGAGAATGTGCTAACAAACATTTACGCTAACATCCCATCCAACTTCGCTATCCTTACCGGATATCACCGCTAGATTGATAATTTTTCGTGTTCTTAGATATAATATTCGTCTCCCTTCTTGCTTCAGTCAAGGTAATTATTTTAGTACAGTTTTTATACAGTCGCTGTATTGCATTAGCCAGGGATGGCAAAATATTTTTGTTTCGCATTCCATGGAAGTAATGTGAATCATCGGATTTTTTCGCGTGCCACTATTTTACTCCTTCTTTAAGATAACATTTTGTACCGAAAATACAAAGTTATGTGTGCCAGATATTTACCATTCCTTGTATAAGCTCGTCGGATCCATTCATATTTCTACCGAGTATTGTACGAGTGCTGGAACCTATATTTCAATACTATTTCTTGTAAAATACGATCGATTTACTTTGATCGTGTTATTTATTTAATTTATTTAGTTATTACTTTCTCCATATACGTAGTATAGAGAAAGTATCATATTCAAGAAAAAATTCGAATTCGAGATTTTAACGGAAATACACGTCCCTAGAAAACGTTTTCACTATTTTCTCGATGTTGTCTGTATGTATGTGATAGGAATTTTTCAAAAAACTGATAGTTTATTAGATATTTTGTTCGCTAGAATACGTTTAGACTATTTTTGGAATGATGTCTGTGTATGTGTGTATGTGACTGTGGTCGCTCTTAACTCGAAAAGTAATATCCATATCATTACCAAATTTCATATATCACACTTTGGTAAGAGCACAAGGAGCTGATTAGTTTTTGGACAATACCGGTTAAACGAAAGTCGTGGTTTATTAGAAACCCGATTCGGTTTTGGCGAAATATCTCCGTCAAAACATCATTATTTTATATACAATTCTCTGCAAAGGTTATAGAAAATGTAATTTTCTACAACTTTCATTTGAAACAATTTTCCATAGCAGTTATTGTTTAGGAATTAATTATAAATAATCGTTTTTTTCGGTTTCCGTCAAATATCTCCTTAAAAACGTCGTTATTGGTAATCTTCGTATGGACCGAAGTTGTAGAGAATAATATTTCTTCCGAGTTTTGTTTGAAACAAATTTTCGTAGAACCTTCCATTAAGTAGATAATTAATTTATTCGTAAATTTCCAGTATACAGCGCCACCACCATGTAGCGGTGAATTCTGTAAACATATTGAAAATATAATTTACGGCAATAAGGACGAATGTATTGTTTTACGATATGAAATAATTATTTTCCCTTATAATGCTTTTCATAATAATTTAAATATATATAACCGAAATATTGAGAAAGTCCTGTTGGCCACATAAGATTTTTTTTAATCCAAAACCTCTTGGAAATCTCATATGCACAAGCTCCTTAGCAGCCAATCTCCAGGTTTCATACAGCGTTTCCTAAGATTAAATCTCGCATTATTTTTTGTAGAGCGAAAGGAATTCCGTTTCCGTAAAAAAAAACTTGTGGTAAGTCGTGAGACCTCGTTAAAATTTTCGCAATTAATTCGGAATGACCGAAATTCAAACGTATGGATGAATCAGCATTAACTGCTGTTTTACTTTGGAGGTTCTTCCATGCATAGTTAATGGTCGGGAACAAAGCGATGCGAAAGCACCAACAAGGTTCGCAGTATTTTTTCGCTCAGCGTGTGCATCTACGCCGCAGCAAAGAAAGACTTTTGGGAGGAAGAGACCGTGAATTTCAGTGCGTGAACACGCGTATTTATGTGTATAAATGAGAACGTGCATGCGGGTAGGCGTGTGCACGAGCCCATGAACAATGGCGACGCGCGAGCATCAGCGTATTACGTACATTTTAAAGAAAAAAAAAGAACCACTTTAGCCGCGGTTGATGACTCGTCCCTTAATGCAAGCAGTCTCGGGTTCGATCCTTTTCCCCGTGCGGCGTAATGATATTTCCGCCGCCTTGCCCGCTTTGTTCGTTGTCGCTCCCTCATCACTTCGAGCAAGAAAGGTCTCAGATATGAATACTTGATAGAGAAATGCAAAAATGGATAAAATATGCTTTTCCATTATCCGTAGGAAGGTTGGAAAACCAGAAGCGCGTTTAGGCAAAAAAGCAGCCGTTAGTGTTAATTTTCCAATATTAGATTTTATTAGAATTCACCAAAGATAGATCATATTTTCTAATCGTTAAATTAGAATCTAATATTGGCGGATCATATCTGAATTCGGCTGCTTTCAGAACCTTTCTATGGCCATTGGTGAGATGTATGTAAATTTGATTTCAAAATATTAACTCTAGAATTCTTTATTAAATTAACTACTAAATGTTTTAAAACTAAACAATTCCACAGTCAAAAACAGAAAACTGTGGAAAGGTTGGCGAAGAGCAAGACTTCACCAAGGAACAATCGCATTAACTCTGTGGGTAGTTTAGGTTTAAATTAATACCGATAGACACTTCTAAATTTGCTGAGCAAAATTTGTTATTTATATATATCCGTTTGGTTGTACCTTAGTTTACTGCGATTATTAATGTCATGGATCAAATAAAATGAGCAATCATCATACGCCAACACGCATACACAAATATATGCATATAAAATACAAATTATAATTTTACAATACCATATAAAATAATATTTTAAATTACAGGAAAATCCTTAAGGAAATATTACAAAAATTATCTTATTCTTTATAAAAAAAACTATAAAACTTCCCTCTCTTCTTTTCAGAGCTCAATTTAGACTATGATTCAAGTCATACAGGACTATCCACAAATAATAATCATGCGACATTTAGAATAGCGAAAATTGTTGGTAATTATTATATGAGTCCTTGAATCCTTGTCCAACTTTGGTTGTGTTTTTTTTAATTTTCACCTTGGTGGTGGATTTCCCTCTCTTTTCTGTAAATTTCCGGACACAATTGTATGATACAACTTTATACCGTTGGATCCGAAGTAATTTTGAACGCGCAAGCAAGCTGGAATGGTGGTTTGTGACCACCGAGACAACTAAGTGGTTACACCGTGCAATTGATCCTCGATTCCAGCAAAAAGGGTTTTATTTCTCTCTTTCTCTCCCTCTCCCATCTTTCCTCCCCAAGTAAATTGAACGAGTGAGCATCGGGCGAATGTGCGTGCCGTGATGCCATTTTCGCTCCAGTTCCCTTTACATCTCTCCCCCTTCCGCCTTTCTCTCTCTCCCTCTCTCCCGCTCGTCTCGGAGGATGGCCGACCGTATTAGGTTGGCCGTCCTGTGCAAGGGGGGGAAAAAAGGATGGTTATGCCCCGCGTTTTTAGGGTTGGAGGGAACTCTGCGGTAAAGGCTGGAAAACTCTCCGGGAGTTTGAATAAAAAAAAATGAGATATGTTTTCAGGCTACATAGGTCGAGTGTGTTTTTAAACCACGATTTCAATCCTCTCGAAATTCTGTTTTCAATCCTATCCAACTGGGATCTATGTACACACGTTTATATATTTTTATTATTTGTCATAATTAATTTTTTAGCATCACATTACCTTGATACCTACAAGTAGGACCGAATCATCAATATAAAACTAAATGCTCAGGATTCAGCAAGGATAGTGGAGTTTTAATTTCAAATGGAATCTTCCGCATCTTTTAAATCTATACGTTCAGCATAAAAGTTTTAAAAATATGATCCATTCATGATAAGATGCGATTAGGGCAGACCTCATTCAATGAAAGTATTAGTAATTACAATATTTCCTGACTGATGAAATTGACCACCAACTGCTCACAGAATTTAAAATCAATTTGTGTAGTGGTGCCCAAATTTTTCGGTTCTAGGGTCACATAATCCACTTCCTCACTCATCGCGAGTCACACGCAGTGGAAAATAAATAAAATATACGGCTAGGGAATTATTTATGGAAACTCTTATTTTTGCTTAAAATGTACTTTATCTAATTTTGGGATAGAAAGATAGAGACGGAATATATTGATTTTCCTTGGCGTAACGTCATTGTATTAAGGAGAAATGCTTTTCTGCGGGCATTGCTTCTTACAAGTAATTTTACGGAGTCTGTGAGTTTCCGTTAATAAACTGTCCTGGATCCCTAAAGTTAAGACTGTTTCTTAAAGATCAAGGGTTCTGCCTCTGACGACCGGCCCCGGGCTTTCTGCGTACGATATTCGCTACGTGGTCCCAGACTCCCCCTGGATTCTTATTTTACGAAGTGAATTATAAAAACTACATAGTTATCGGAAACGCATCAATCCTAAATAATGCAAATATCTCCCCTCCATCCTCTATTCATCCCTACTAGGATGCGCTTGCATCCATCGCGCAGCGTTAGGTTAGGAAAGGAAAAAATCTTTTTGATAGATAGATTTCATCGACGTTTCTTCATCGACCAGTAGATTTTATGGCAGGTCCAGACGATGGGACAAATAAAAAGACGAACATTGCATTTTTATTTATAAAAATGCCTCTCTTCTCATCAGGCCGACCTTGTTCGCTGAAAAAAAAAACAACTTTCGAATCCCGGACCTGTTGGAAAGGAAATAAACGCGTAGTACACAGAGAGATCGCGTGCTGTCGAAATGCTTCCGCGTTCCTCCTGCACCCAGCGGGCAAACACGCGTATTTCGATCGCCTACTCAAACCCATTGCGGTGCCTTTGAAGCGAGACTTTTAAGAGCCTCCCTAACCATCCGTCCTTCCATCACCACAGTGCTTTCATCATCGCTCTAAAGAAAACTCCCCGCCGCTCAACTCCGTCCATTTATTCGCCAGTTTTCTCTTTTCTTATTCCTCCCTGTCCTTCTTTCTATGCTATTATTCTCCATCCCTCTGTTTATAACCTTAGCATCGTTTCTGGCGATTTTCGGAGCATCGGAAAATATACTGTTTTCTAAGTTATGTAAATTACTAGGGGGCAAGCCCCCTGCTCGCTGACGCTTGCCCCCCCCCGCCCGCCCCCCCCCCCATTTTCTCGCTGTTTCTTCGTCCCTACCATGTACATATTGGATTTAGATTAGTTTAACGGGAATATGTTTTGAATATGAGTTTAATAATGAATATATTTTATAAGGGATGTATGTTTGGTTTTTAATAACAGATGAAGAAAATTAGTTCAATATATCGATAAAAAATAAACTTAGGGGGCTGTAATTCCCGGAGAATAAAAATGGCTGAGTTATAGAACGTTAAAGAGAAATAGGATTTTAGTAATATAGATGAAAAATATAAATAACATGAATAATGCGTTCGATTTATTTGCATTAAATTCATATCTTCGGTCATTATCTTATTTTCGATCTTTAAGCCTTTATTTAAGTGCATATGCACGGAAATTACCGAGGACACCAATACCCGTAACTATGGAATCTTATTATTGAAATGTTAAAAAAAATACCTAAACACGAGTATAAATTCAAAATATGAGCGAATTCGCATGAGATTGAATATTCGACGGTAAGAATAAGAATTCTCATTAATTTCGGCGTGTTTTAGCGTAAATTTCGTGTCGATAACTTAATTTTAAGATAAGTAAAAGAATGAAAGTCTTCAAACCAAAAAGGTGATTTTTACGAATTATCTTATGGGAAACGACACTCATCCTCTGGAATCGAACTCGTGACCTTTTTCGAAATTTTTAGTCATGACATAAACATTCATCAACACTAAAATCCTGAGAAATTTCAGGCTTCTGAGTTTATTTCTAATCGAATTATTCACAAAATTAGAGCGTTAGGCATCATGATAGCCATTGCGATTTTATAATGTAGAGAGAAATTCGCCCATATTTTCTTATTTTTAAGAAACCTTGTCAGTTTTCGCGATTTATCTTCTCGCAGATTTCAAATTTGCTGCAGTTTCTTTTACAATTAGACGCGATTTTATTGATTAAGTAGATGTTGAATCAATGGATAAAAATTTGTGAAATATACGTCCTAGAAAAAATAAATTATAATATAGTGACATTAATAGATGAATCCGAGACTTCGTGTAATTTCATGATAATCGGGAAATACGGCGTTGTTGAAATAAAAGAAAAATTTCAAAACACAATTTGAAAAATAGTTACACCTTTTCTGCATAAAATAATACATCAATACGACCTGTTTCGGTGAATAATCATCATATTCACCTTCACCTGAAGATGGCGATTATTCACCGAAAACCGGTCGTATTGATGTACCATTTTACGTGGAAAAGGTATAACTATTTAAACTGTGTTGTGACATTTTTGTTTTATTTCAACAACGCCGTATTTTCCCGATTACATTTTATAGTACTTGAAGATAAATAGAATTTCTTTTAAACTTTTACAGAATTATATTAACGCGTATTTTTCTCGGTAAAGAACAAAATCGATGGCAAAAATGTATCATTTTTGTAATAGATAATCATGCTGTAAAATTTTGGTAGGCGTCTCACTTTCTTCCCATGTGGAGTATTTTCTCCTTCATTTCTGTATTTAACCAAAAATTCAAACAATTATTTTTCGTTCGTCTGAATGTTATTTTGCTCGTTTTTTACGTTTTTCCTTTAACCATCCACGTTAGGTTTTATCTGGTGATTTTTTCAGATTCCTTAATAGAAATTCGTACGGTTGCTTCATTTAAATGTAAGACCCAAAGAAGGAATATAAGATTTCACATTTTCAAAAGACTTCGAACGTAAAGCCACAAATAAACGGAAAACTAGGTTGAAATAAAAGTTTTCTCGAAATTAAGATAATTCAAAGTTTCCTCCAGAGAATTGTGATAAGATTCAAAACTTCACTTGAAGATTTTGCTAAGGGTGAGGGATAATCTTATGGAAATTAGAAATATCGTTTTAACTGTTTTCATCTCTTTCTCTCGAATGGCAAAAGACTAAACTTTAAGCCACGTAAATTAGCCTCGAATAACTCCTTTCTATTTGTCGTACAGATAATTTTACTTGCTTACTGGCTGCCATCCTTGGGCAAAGCAATTAACTAAATAATTGAAATATAATTCCACTGACTCGCAGTACGTGACAAAAATTTGGCGCAATTCAAGATTTTATATATTTGATATGTTTTCTCAAAAAACGTATAACTGCACGCAAGATTTTTTTGATTTGGGACACGTATTTTATATTTGATTCATAGTTGTTTGGCATTTATTTAGCAAATTTTGATCAGATTCAACTTAGAAGTCTTCAACTGATTATTTATAAAGTTCAAATAGGTATAAAGAGCTGAATATTATCTACATCCTTTTAATATAATCTGACGGTACTAATAAGTAGTCGATACAATACAATATACTAATTTAGTCTCGGTTAAATTAATTAGAGCATAATATAGGTACTTGGTATTTTATTTTGAACATGTTGTTGGGATAAATAAGTCAATTCAAAAATCAAAACATTCCTTTTTAATTTCACTCTTTATCGAGAGAACCGCTTTACGTATAACACTAAAGAGACTATGCTGAGTAAAAACGATCACTGCGCTAGCTAGCTTTCCTATCCAATTTTACTGGCTAGGTTTGTGGAACATGACCGAGAAATTCGTGGATATAAAAATCCACGGTATTCTTTATATATATATATATATATATTTATTTATTCCACTTAAATACACATGCAATTCAATAGTACAATAAAAGTACAATATATATATATATATATATATATATACTCACGGAAGAGGAAAAGAGGAAAGGTAAATGAGGATATTTAGGGCAACTAGGTGTTGAAGGAAACCCAGTGAGCACTTACCGGAAGAAGAGCCGCTGGGGTGTTGGAGAGACACATTTGTAGAAGTTATTGGAGCTTTCGGGATGATCCATTCGTCAGCACACACACACACATATACAAGTGTGTATATATATATATTTATATTTATGCATGTAGCGCCGTATGGGGACTTCTTTCTTACGGTCCCTCAAATTCCCCGAAAAGAACGTAGGGATAAAAGACAGCACTCGACACTATCAAGCACGACGGATTGTCGGATCACCGAACGTCGGGAGCAAATCACGCCTTATAGAAGTCTCGGTGAGGGCGAGAGAGAAAAAAATCCATCACACGATGGGTTTTTTTTTTTTTGAGCGTCTGAGCGGAAAGCGACGTCGAGGGACGCAAGAGAAAGAGAGGGAGAGAGAGAGAGATTGCACACAACGGGAGGGAATGTGGCACCGCTGGAGACGCGATGAATGTGTGGAGGAGATAAAAGATTTTTTTCTCTCTTAGGCGAGATCCAGAAGTCACTCGGAAGAGGAGGGGGAAAAGGACGAGAATAGAATACATAGGGTGAAAAAATTTCGGATCGAGACGAAAAATATTCTCTCTCTCTCTCTCCCCTCCTCTTCCCCGTCCCCCCATCTCTCTCTTTCATCCACTCTAGCGAAAAATACGACCGTAACCATTCATCTCGCTTTCCGTTTTCCGTCTTCCATTTTTTTTTCTTCTTCTCTCCTTCGCGTTTTGCAGTTTATGGAAAACGGTGCGAATTTCAATGGGCGCGCGTGTTCGTAATTGCGTTTCGAATTCTCTGATACGGATTGCCGGCGGAATTTGATAGAGAGGGAGAGGAAAGGGTAAAAAAAAGGTCACGCGGATGCCTTAATCAGTTTTCGAACAACATGGCGGCCGGGTGAAAGTTAGATATAATTGGTCACACGCTGATACATATTTTCATTGGTTTAATGTTTGTTATTATAAATTTGAAATAATGAAGATTGTCATGGGAAGCGATTCTATGGCACTATTATCACTCGTTTAAGAATTCTTCGTTAAAATTCACCCATGGATCCAATTGTTTTACAGAGACTGGCAATATTTTGTCATCTCTTATGCATCGATTCCCAATTCATCTCATTCGTTTAAAAAATAAATGGCTACTTAAAATTTGTTTTATTGTTGTAGAATTATCATTAGGAATATTTATACGTATTTTTTGAATTCGGGTGACCTTTTCGAGGGAGAAAATACATTCTTAAGATTTTCTCGGAACACATCCTTTTAAATCAAAGGGCTTTTACCTTGGCAAGATGTATAACTTGTCATTCCGGAAATTGAAATATCGCGTTAACGGAAACAATGACTAATTCATATATAAAGGGAAGTAAAAATTATTCGTTCAGCCGTCGATAAGAAAATATTTCATCGCGATTTCAACTTGCTTGCTATTACTGCCATATTACCACAATATTATGCACGAGCAAAGATTCAAAAATCAGTTTCAAACAAAAAAGTTTGAAGTTCTGGAATATAATTTTATTCCTGAAATGAAAGAACTGTATACATTGAACGCCAAACAAACGCCCACCGCGGTCAAGATTGTGCAAGGAGAAAAACACGCACTGTTCGATTTCAACTCTTCAATTTGTAAGGAATGATGCACGACTCCTTTCGAAACAAAAAAAAGTAGAGTGACCACGCGCGAAAACAAACTACTCGGCTACTCACAAGCGATTCCGAATTACTCCCTTTATGTTATGCACTACATTCAAATGCCTTCAACACTAAAAAAAAAAAAGAAAAACCACAATCCAATTGGTAGATCGCCTCGCTCTCACGCAGTTATGAACTCACGCCTTATTTCTCCACCTCCGTCTCCCTTGCACGCCCCTTCTCTCTCCATCGATCTCGCTCCCCCCCCTCCCCCTCCCCCCACCTCCCCACCCAGCTTGCCCCGATATTTATCTCTCTCGCCTTTCACGATGGATTCCAGCCACAAATTGCTTCAACACTCTCCTTTGATCTATGGCTTCCACCAACCCAACCCGACCCAACCCAAACTATCATCTACGCATGACCGACCGCTCCTACCCCTCTTTCCTAACCCTCCCACTTTTCAAACTCTTTCCTTCGCTAACTCAACCCATTTCCTCCTCCTCCCTCCCTCCCTCTGTTCCTCTCCACTCCATCTTTCTTTCTTCAGCACTCTCATATAAGCCCTCTCTCTCTCTCTTCCTCCCTATCCCAACTCTACTTCTGAAACTTATTCTCTCCCGCTATGGAACGTTTTCTATCTTTCTCTCTCTCTCCAATTTTTATTTCGGCTTACCAATATCCTCCCACACACACACACCCTTTCTCACTCTCTCTCTTCTTCCTTGCCCACTACCACAATCTCTGTTCTTTTCCAGGCGTCCCACGATATTCTTCTATTTTTTTATGTTTTCTTCCATTCACTTACCATATATCCACTTCATTCTTCTCTCAAGTGTACACGTACAGTTTTCCTCTATCTTTTCTCCTTTCTACATGATTGTTTCTTTTCTCGTTCCTTTCTTGCGTTCCCTAGTTATATCTGTCCTTTACTTAATTTTGTTATCTTCTCTGCCACTTTTTCTTCTTTATTTAGGAAGGATTCATAAAAAGTCCATGATCCTGGCCTATTTCAGCGGATTAAATAACTAGGGGTATAAAAAATATCAATTACACTAAACTATAAATAAGGTGAACATATCATTGGTTATAAGAAAAACGGGAGAGGAGTATTATAAAAAGAAGGTCTAAATACTGTTTACTGAAAAAGATAACAGGAACAGGATCAGAGGCTATCAAGGGAAGGGTTAGTTCTCCACTCTTCGCGCCTACCCCTTTGTTTTTTCTTTCCTCCTTTTATATTTTTATTGTATTTACTGTTTTTTTTAGCTTCATACTCTTTATTTCTTTGTGTGCACTTACTTCACTTCCCCCACTTCTATGTAAAAAAAACCTTTCCTTTTCGCTCTGCACTTTTTCTTTCTCACTCACCATTTCTCCTTCTTTCTCGGTGTTTTATTCTTCCCATTATCTCCATAAATTCATCTTCTTCCTTCGCTCACATTTATCTTCTACTTAACCTTCTACTTCTCCACCATTTTCTTACCCTCATTATCTCATATCGCCTCTTTCCACCTTCCCTGCCTTCTTTAGAATTGTGCCGTATCTCGCGAGTTCTCTCCATTGTACTCTTTCAACCTCGTCTTATCTTATTTAATTCCCTTCCTACATTCCTTCTGCCCTGTCCCGCCTTTCCAGGATTTTTCCTTGGAATTCTGACGAATTCCTTCTTTCTTATATTCTTGCTAACGGCACTAATTCCGACGACACGTGTCATGTTTTCCGTCCTTTTATATTTATCTCCCCCCTGCCCCCTCTCTCTCTTTATCCTTCCCCTTTTCGCTTTTTTCTCGCACTTGTTATCACCTCGCTTGTGAATCCTTCCTACTTTCTCGTGCGCATTTCTCCTCCACCGCGAAGGGAGTCGAAAAATCTCCTTCGATCACGTACGGCGATTATAACGAAATGGTTCCTCGCTCCCTTTTGGTGATTCGAAAAGAGAGCGAGGATGACAGCGAGAGAGAGTGCGGAGGAAAAGGGAAGGTGACGTCAAATCCGGTCCCCGACGTATTAAAACCGTCCAATACTATCCATCGGCGTCATCACCTCGCCTCTCTATTCGACCGTCCTCTCCCTCGTCCTCCCTCCATCTTTCCCCCCCTCTCCTTGCCTTCAGTGCTCTCACCCTCTCTTCCTTTATCGCATTCCGACTCTCTCTTTCCCCCCCTTCCTTTCTCCCTCCACACTCCCTCGATGTCTCTCTTCCAACTCTCTACTCCCCTTTCCATAAAAGCCCGCTGTCAATTTCGTATCTCCTTATCACCTTATTTCTTTGAGTCATACTTTCTCCTTGTTTTCTCCCCCATCTTTCTCCCTCTCCCTCCTATCCCCCATTCAATTGCCATCCCTTTCTCTTCCTCGCGCTCCCTCCTTTCTCTCTCTCTCTCTCTCCTTCACTCAACGTCTGTCAGAAACCCTTCCATCTCCCCGTTTCACCTACCTTCTTCTCTTATATTCCTGCGCTCTATCACCTCTCTCTCTCCCTCTCTCCCTCGTCCTTAATCCCTCTCCTATTTTCTCTCTCCCTTCTCCCTACATCTCAATCTCATTCATTATACTTTTCCCCTCTCTCTCATTTCCCTCCGCACCTCCCTCTCTATCTCATTCATTTCTTGCTCTCCCGCGATATGTTTACCTTTCGACTCCACCACCTCTAACCTTCTCCTTCCCACTCCATTTCGCTCGCTCTCATTCTCCTCCTCATTCCATCTTCTCTTTTCTTTCTCTCTCTCTCGTTATTTAACGACTTCCGCTCTATCCTATGCCGTTCCCACTCCACTTTCCTATTTCCGTCTCCGCTATCTCCACTTCGCCTCTCCAACTATTTTCGTCGCGGGCTATACATCGCGCCGTTGCGTAGCGTGTACGTGTGTGTGAGAGAAAAGTGTGTGTGTGTGTGCGCGCGCGAGAGTGAGAGATGGAGCTTTTATGACGTCCTCTTACGAAACATGCACTTGGAGAAACAAAATCTCGTCCGTGCCGTACCCTAGGGCTTTAAATAAACGAAACTAGTCCAGAAGTATTTCAATACCTTCTCCCATGAAGACCGTTCGACAAGTCATGGACTCTTTCGCAGGATGTGTAGAGACACGGATGGCTTATCTAATTAATCCGTCTTTCTTTTTTTATGTTTAAAATCATCGAGTGGCCTTTTAATAATATTCATTGAAAGCGTACATTAGCGAAATTTTCGTGTATCGTTGTTGTTTTTAAATCTCTTACTTATTTTTCGCGTATTAAAAGTTTTATTGGTAAAATTACTACACTTGCTTCTTATGATAAAGGTTTGATTTTTGATCGAAACGAAATACAGAATAATAATAATAATGATGTTTTCTTTGATTCAATGTATTTCTATTTTCAACAATTTTATTATGTTAACATGAGTTACTATAGGCTATATTATTGCATCTACATATCATCTCCTATCAATCTCATAAGTTTGATAGGATAGAATTAGTCTCTACTGGATTATAGCATCAGCATACCATATTGGAAAATGCATGGTTAAAGTATCTGTATTAAATTGTTTGGAAAGACTGGATTTTAGGTAATCGATTTTTTATGGGTATTATCGGATAGTGACTGAAACATATTCCATGTAATTATCATGATTGGTTGGAAGCGAAGAAATAAATAAAAATTTTCATTTAACTTCCTTTTTACAATTTATGCTTCATATTTTCTCCGTAATAAATGCCAAAAATGCCCGCGAAGATATTTTTGAAAAGAAAAAAAAAACATGCGACAGAAACGCCAGAGATCCAACAGATCACATAATTTTGGTAAAAAGCTCTCAGTATGCTCTCAAAACATATTTTGTGCTTTTTTAGCAACTGTTACACTAGCCTAGCTTAATGTGTGCGGTTATCGAAATTGCGGGATGTTTTCGGGAATGCCAGTTACGTCACAATTCATCCACTCTTCCATGAACGGGGTCAAAAAGCGCTCTCTCCAACATACGTGATAAAAGATTCCATAATGTATTTCATTTCCGATTTTTATAATGGATTTTGAGCGCATGCCATAGACTTTAGCCTCGCTTGGAAGAGTATCAAGCAGCATTGGGTTTCTTCAGAATCTTACAATAACAAACCGTTCGAACTAATCTCGACTTCTTATTTTTTTCGCGATGGACTCTCTTCCATTTTCGGCTCACCGACGACCTAAAAACCTTTCCTCCATTTATTAGAGAAATATACTCGAGAAAGATATCCGTGAAATATCTTTTCATTCGGCATAAGCGGACAATTAAAAAAGACCTCATTAATTAAATTAAAACATAAATACTCCTTAACCGTACAAAGTGCACTTTGTACGGTTGAGGAGTATTTATGTTTTAATTTAATTAATTCATCTCGCCGTAGTCTCCGACCTTTTTTATTTAAAAAAGACCTCGGTGAATTTCTGACACAAACGGAGGAAGGCCTGCGACGCTTTAATGCCAGAAGAAGAAGATAGAGAGGCCACTTTTCCCGTCCTCATTCAACCCTAGGACCCATTCGCTCTCCGAAAACAGACCGTGATGGATCCGCAACCAACCTTCCACCGAGTCACTCCATTTTTTCCCGACTCTTCTCGCCCATTGACCAATTGACCAATGGGGCGTTCTAAAGCTCCTTGAGGACGCATATCAGCTCGGACCAGAAACGGTTATGGAGCAGGAAAAAAAAATTATAACGTCGAGGCAGCTAGTGTTATATATGTTTGGTTTGAAATAAATATATTACTTTTACGACAGGATGCGTTGTTTCGAGAGTAATCCTTTAAATTTTTAAAGGATTCTTAATCTCGTTGCAGTTGCATTCTACCGTTCGAACGGGAATTAGATTTACGTATTCGTTCATAAAAATGGGAAATTAGGGACAGCAATGAAACAATCGATCATGTCAAGCTTGGATTTATTTTTTAAAATTTTAATACAGCGCAGAAATAAATTGAAAGTTGCCTTTTACAGTAAACTTCCGATCTATCAGATAGATTCGGACCGAACTCATTCTGGTTAATCGGGTATTACGGTTGACGGATACGTCATGACATACCTACATCAGTGAAAAATTTAGTAAATATTAATAAAGTAAAGAAATAACTTAGGATGTTATAATTTAAAGTAAGTTCACGCTTCCAATGATATTGTATTACTTAGTAACACATTCATTATGCATGAGTTAAATGTCGTACCTACGCATTGACTTATAGAAAAGATAGAAGTTTTATAAATTACGATTATTCGATCACGTTGACGGAGATTTGTTTTTTAAAAGAATTGTGTAGAAGAGGAAGAGCTTCTAGATATATGTGTCTTAGTCGCCGTTCAAAAATACCAAGGCTACGAATCAGCGTTAATGTGAGCATCGACAGCGTCATAAAAGAAGAATACTTCGCAATATATCATATGAAAAGCTAATACTGATCGCTTAATCTCTATATATTATAAAATCGTAATGGTCATCATGATGCGTATCGCTCTAATTTTGTGAATAACTCGGTTATAAATAAACTCAGAAGCCTGAAATTTCTCAGGATTTCAGTGTAGATGAATATTTACGTCATGAGTAGAACAATTTCGAAAAAGGTCACGGGTTCGGCTCCAGAGGGTGAATGTCTTTTTCCATAAGATAACACGTAAAAATCACCTTTTTGGTTTGAAGACTTTCATTCTTTTACTCTGTAAAATATCTTAAAATTAAGTTATCGACACGAAATTTACGCTAAAACACGCCGAAATTAATGAAAATTCTTTTTCTTACCGTCGAATATTCAATCTCATGCGAATTCGCTCATATTTTGAATTTATACTCGTGTTTAGGTATTTTTTTTAACATTTCAATAATAAGATTCCATAGTTACGGGTATTGGTGTCCTCGGTAATTTCCGTGCATGTGCACTTAAATAAAGGCTTAAAGATCGAAAATAAGATAATGACCGAAGATATGAATTTAATGCAAATAAATCGAAAGCAATATTCATGTTATTTATATTTTTCATCCATATTACTAAAATCCTATTTCTCTTTAACGTTCTGTAACTCAGCCATTTTTAATCTCCGGGAATTTCAGCCCTCTCAGTTTGTTTTTTATCGAGTTATTCAACTAATTTTCTTAATTTGTTATTAAAAACCTAACATACATCTCTTATAAAATATATTCATTATTAAACTCATATTGAAAACATATTCCCGTTAAATTAATCTAAATCCAATAGGTACATGGTAGGGACGAAGAAACAGCGAGCAAATGGGGGGGGGGAGGGGGGGTGTTGGCGAGCGTCAGCGAGCAGGGGGCTTGCCCCTTAGTTATTTCATATATTCATATATCATACGCAAATCTTTACTTAAATGAAGCATTCCCATTTAAGTAGGGTTCGGAAGTCATAAAAAGGGCATAATGTCACAATGTACATGCTCTTTTAACTAGTAAAAGTTAACTGTAAAGGTTACGCGGATGTGTTGTTTACCGGGACCCTTTTGTTATACACGTGAATCTTTAAAATAAGATAGGCGTCATTCAAAACTTTTTTCCACATTTGATGCTTATTTGAAAAATTACGTGATATGTTTTATTTTTTATTACCTACATTACAATAAAAATATAAGATATGATCAGGAGGAGGACTATGGAATGAAATGGCGTTCTTCGCTTTGAGAGGAAAATATAAAAGCGTTTTTTGTTATGTGTTTTCTGAAACAGTTTTCTAAACAAGGAGTCTAAATTATAAAGGAAATTATCGTATAAACTATGCCGTTTTTTGCTAGAATGGACATGAAAACAAAAATAATAACTCGAGACCCCCTGCATGCACGCGATACAGACGTAAGCATTCTCGATTAAATGAAACTAGTGAAATATAAGGAAACAATTATTAATCTCGCCTTATGGGTTGCTTTTAATGCGTCATCTAGCTAACTGCTGTAGCCATAAACCGACTGAATAAACCGAATGGGGATCTGAGCCTGCATTTACGTTAATTTACCGCTCGTTGATTCTAATAAGTTTTTCTTATTGCTACCGACCTGGCCTACTTGACTACCTGAAATGCGTGCGTATTTATGCAGCAGTTTATGGATGCAGGAGTTAACTATATCATTTGATTCAGGTCATAAGCTGGGATATTTCATTGACTAAGGCACTAAGGCAAGTAATATGCGCATAAAGTTTAACGTGCAACATCTACCTTTCTTTAAAAGGTTTCTGCCGCTGAAAAAATGGGCCTTTTATGATGGGAATTTTAAAGTATCGTGCATTACAAAATTAACCCAATTTTGGTCGTATCAGAAGATGTCTTTATACGCATGTTTTTTTGGAATAGTTTATACGGTTCTCCAACTCGTCAGTATCTGTATGAAGTAAATCGCTGTAAAAAAAACAGGAAGAATTTTTAATGGCTTTGACAGCCCTCTTGAACATTTAATTTTTGCTCTAAATCCTTACAGTTTCTTTAATATTCACAGTTTGAGAACCGGCTTCCGACCGCATAATTTAATATCTTCTTTCTTCCCCGCCTTTTTTAAATCTTTTTATGCCTTGCCATTAATTGCATTGCCTTCCAATATTTCTGTCTGTGGTGAGTTCCATTGGAACTCGAAAATCGACCGTTCTATGTGTTAGCCCGTTAAATTTTCTATCGGAAACCGCAGTTTTATCATTCCAATTTGACTTTCTAGATTGTTTTGATTTTCCGTGACGTTTTGGCAAAGAGCTTAGCCGGACGTCGAATTTCGAATCACGCATTTGGAAACAACCTGGCGGAATAGTTAGCCTAATAGGGTTTATCTCTTGAAATATTGTGTTAATATTTACGACACAATTTTAAGCCAAATTATCGTCACGTTTTCTTGAAAAAATTTATAAAATAGAAATCCTCGTCTTTATTCATTAGATTGTGTAATTACAGAATCTTTTATATAATAAAGGAATAAATATCGATATATATATATATATATATATATATGTCACGCAATACAATATATACCGTCCGTCCCACTGTATCTCAAAAGCCGATCGTCGTAGAGATATGCGGTAAACTGCGTTTTGTTTCTACAAGCTAGGAAGGTCCGTAGAAACTATTCTTATTTTCATAAAGTCCCGGGTTCGAATCCAGGAGACAATTATATTTTCCCATAAGTTTACGCGGGATTTTCGATTTTTCAGAGTGCAAGGTTTTTTCCTTCCTTCATTAAACACGCAAATATGGACCGATTTTCTTCGTTTTCGCTTTATTCGGCGGCGAAAATTCTATACTATCTTATTCTTGCGATGTTTACATGTTACACCTTCGAATCATTCAGAAATACGCAATTGTTTTCGAAATTTACTGATACTTCGTACTCTTTCCGGACGTTGTCAAGGTGACCGTCATTGTTGCCTCCAACTCAATTAATGCCAATTAAACCTTCAAATAGGTGAAAGAATAGCGTTATTCGCTTCGCACTTTGTTTAAGCATCGAAATTATTGCTGTAGCAACGTCAACATTTATACATAGCAACATAAATATTTACGGATAAATATTTAGTTAACTGCGTATGGGAAGCGTTTCTAACGATTCAGTCAAAGCAGTTGAATCTTCCTATCATCGTTTGAATGCTGGAATCTTATCTCTTTGTAAGTAGAACCATTATATTATTCATCCATAAAGTTTATTAACGCAAATAGGCTCAAGCATAAATTTTTAATTAAATGAGAATAGGGACACACGTTATTATTTTAAACACATTACGTGGTTCTCTTCTCTTCATTTATGTTCTACATAAACGGTTGCATTGATTGTTATATAAAAAAGAAAGGACGTATATTTGAATACAAAGAAAAACATGAAAGTTCGCGATCAATTACTATGTAAGGAAATGCATTTTTAGAGTTAAATGTGAATTATTGAGAACAACTTATTTTACATACTTCATCATTTTTTATAAATCAGTTGAAAATTCACCGCGCAAAGATTGCGCGGGATCATCTAGTTCAAGAATATGTCGAGAGTTAGCGTGGTTTTTGAACAGATCATTGATGCAAGTAATTTCGTATTAATAAAAATACTTAAACTTTTACTGAAAATCTATAAATTCGAAACTTCATTCTTTTGCTTTTGTCGCTAACATAAGTCATTCCTGCAAAGGGAACGTTAGCTAGCCCCTAATAAATGAATGATGGAAGTTATCATAGGGAATATTTCGAGAAAGTTGTTCATATTCGGCTTTAATATTGGCCATATACTATAATCCAGGATTAACGCGTGTGCGCACCGAAATCACCGGCAGTTGAAAACTGTCCATAAACGCTTACAACTGTTAAAATGCGTTTACGAGACACTTTTATTAGAACGTCGTAATCGACCTCCATCCAGTGATACGGGCAGGCGTTTTCGACGATAAATCCCGGGTTACCTAATTGGATTTCTAGACTAAGGAAGACGAGCACTTCAACGATTTATTAACGAAGAGTGAAAAAATTATGGAAGGGAAATATGGGCTGAGCGTTATGTAGAGAGATTTAAAATTAACACTCTTAAAGCAACGGATTAAGGAAGTTTATCAAGTGTCGATAAACGTGTTTCGGTTGCCAAGTTATTATCAACTTGTTAAGGGGATAAATCTTGAGTAGTCCCGACCAGTTTGTAAATTTTAAGTAAGTTTCTTTTTAGATTTCGGATATAAGTGGCCACATGGAGCCCGCAGTGGCACTTCATTCTTTCCGACAAGCAATTAGGACAGTGCTCTCCAACGGGTGTGCCGCGGCACATTGGCGTGCCGCGAGGGAGGCACTAGTGTGCCGCACAGTCTGAGGATATTTAATTTTCACAAAAGCGTTTGGAACAAACAAATTTGCATGAATTTTATTATCCGAGGAATTTATCCAGAAACTACGAGAGGAATTGACAGACTTTAGCAACGATCATACAACTTAAAATTAGTATTAATACCTTTAGATGCATATCAACTGCTCATATTAAAAATATTAAAAGGGCATGTTTAAAGAAACTAGATGAAGAAGTTCTTGTAGCTCTTTCTATTATTGAGCCTTTGTACAAAAAAGGAAGAACGTAACATTTTTACACGTTGAATTATGTATGTACTTAATTTACAATAAAATTGTACAATTATTTGAATATTACTTTATCAATCATAACAATATAATATAATTGCGACTTTTACTGGTTTTATGGTAGTTTTTTCTTTAAAATTTTGTATTTATGTAGTGAAATTAATTAGGTGTGGGTTGGTGTGCCGCAATGCTTTTAGGCATGCATGAAGGTGTGCCGTGGAGCAAAAAAGGTTGGGGAGCACTGAATTAGGAGGACGAACTGAAAATTTTAATGTGGACAATTTCGTAATTTTTGCTTATGATTTTAGCCGGAAAATAATTTTCTCTGAAGATGTGATGCTAATATATATATATATATATATATATATATATATATATATATATATATATACACACACACATATATATATATAGTTGTAGTTAATTTATAATCTCTCGAGTAACTTCCTATTTGAATTCTATAGCGGGCTGAAATCGCAAGTACTAATGTGCTCCATTAAAAAAAAAGTTTGTCCACTCCTGATCTAAGAAGAACATATTAATATCTTTAGCATGTAGACTGACGAACTGCCAATTTTTAATCGCATTTGAAGTAAAACTGAAGTATATAAACGTTTACTACACACATTCACAACAATCATACCTTTAGCCGAAAAAAAAAGGTTTTTAATTCAGTCACCGATCTCCTCCAAGAGCAAGAAATTAATGGGCGAAGATTTTTTTATCATATCATCGATTTAAAAAAATATGGCAAAGAAGCTCCTTCAGGGAAAAAAACAAATGAACGTTTTTCCGCGAGTTTTTAAAGGAAAACTCGTTCGGGCAGGCGATAAAATCAATAGCCAGAGAGAGAGGAATTCGAAAGATGCGCGCCTTATCTTTTTCTTCCACCTTCCCGTCGTTCTCCTTAAGTAGGTCGACGTCGATGCTCTTCTTTTTCCATTCCACCTCCTCCCTCTCCTCTCCACCCTCCTCTCTCCTTCGCATCACGCCATTTCGCCCCGCCCCCTTCTCTCTTATCGGACTATCCTTTACGTGATTTGTCCGCCCCTTCCTTCCCTCGGCCGTTCGTTTCGGAGAATTCCATAATGAACGCCTGCGCGAGTACTATGTACATTTTCCGTTCCCGTCTTCGTTCGACCGTGATTCCGACATCAGATTTCTGGAGGTTGAAAGTATTTCTCGATTTTATACGATTGACCGCCTGACGTGCTAATATTGCACTCTGTCGGGAAGAGTTACGGAGAAATTTAACAGAATTATGAATTCGGGTCCTTGTAATGGGACGATTCATAGTATATATCAGCGGGAAATGCAGGTAATGAAGAATTGAGGAGTGAATGATGAAATAGGTTTTATATAATGTAAAAGAGATTCACGTTTATTAATTCTTATGATTCGGCACGAGTTGATTAGTAATCACTTTTAACGAGGAAAAACGCGACACGAACATGCTGTTTGGAAATAGTCGTAACAAAAGAACAAGTCGTCGTTAAAATAGATTTTCTATATCTACAGATGTGAATCTAGCGGAGTTCGAGGCATTATGTATTTTTTAGTCTTCCGGTTCTTCAGATCGGAGGTTTTAAACGTTGCCAAAGTTTCGTGTCATCACCATGATGTTGTCTTTAATACATAAATGAGAAATTTAATTACACGTTTTAGTGTCTTCTATTCCTACTCTTCTATTTACATAGATGGTCTAAATCATTGTTAAATTACGTGGTTTCGATTGCTATAAAAAGTTTAGTAAAGTGTTTTCCGAATGTTTTTATGCCTATTGGAGCCACCTAATTTATCACCTGGATTCTAGCCACGAAGAGAACTCGATAATTACTTTTTTAATCATTCTAAATTGGTGTTTGTGTTTTAGCCCTTTCTCACTGGCAGTTGGAAGACAACACTGATCATTACGGCAAAAAACAATCTTATCGATTTTCATAAACTCGTAATAAAAATCATAGACGTCGAATGAAAACCATTTATCTAATAATTGAGCCATGATGGTTTTTTTTATTTTATGGCTTACAGTTATTTGTGCAATGAGTGCTCGCCTTGTTGCCCTTATTATAACGATCCGCAGTATGATATTTCAATAGTGAGTCGCCATCAGAGACGGGACAAGATATTTTTGCGCCCTAAACAAGGTTTACGCCCTCCTCCTAATGAAAGTATGCATTATACAATTTTACCTCTCAAAGCAGTAGTTTATTGACAATTTTCAAGCAAAATAAAATATATTCTATAATATGAAACTTAAAAGTTCAAATTGTCATTCGTGACTCGTTCGTCAATCCCTTGTCTCGGCTGTGGTCGCGATCCCTGTTTCTGAAAACACTGCTCGAGATTGTAGTGGTATGCTGACCCACTGTGACACAAATTATTTTTTTCAGTGGTGCCCTAAGATGTTGCTAAATGTTATTACAAATAAATAAATATTAAATTTATTTTTGGTTGAAATAATGTTCCTTCAAAGGTTTAGTAGTCAGAAAAGTTAACCAATTTAAAAGAAATCAGTAGAGAATCATCGAACATGGCTTTTATAGCTGTAGACATTTCACAAAAATAACTTAACGTCTCTTTTGGTTATTATATGACTTTCTCCCAGAACGGAAAATTTTACAGATGTTTTTGAACCATATATCGAAATAAAAATAACAGTGGCTTACGGCTATGTATGGATTGTTTCCGAATAAACAGAAACAAATATTTTCAAATTTTCATATTTCGAGGGTTTGGAGTACATATATGTCGTGAACATAGATTATTTTTTAAAACAAATATTCAACCTCAGTGAAAGTTATATCTATAAAAAATTAAACTTTTATTATTACATTTCAAACTTCCGAAACTTTTTAATATGAACAAAGCCTAGTTAAAAGCTTTTTCAATCGCGTAAATTTTGCGAACTTCGAGAAAGTTTTTTTGTTAAATAAGGTTTTCAATCTTCATCGTTGAAATTACAATAATTTTATTCATCTTGCTTGCCGTGGTTCGGTTGAGCAGTTGAAACAACAAGTCACATACATCCCACTGTCTGAATGTTTCTGCTTTTGTCTTACTTGAACACATAGGATGGTTACTTGCGCATTCGAAGTTTGCAGAGACCCGTGGGTAATTTGTAGCTCGAGCAAAACCGAAATTCACGACATGGAGTGTGTAAAGTCGCTCATTTGAGCTCACTTCGGCAGTAAACACGTGTGTGTGCCCTTTATCAATTCCAAGGAAAACGTAAATTATAATTTTATCCTTCGCCGAACTTAATATTAATATTAAACTCAAACTGCTGCTTAGGAGTTATTTTTAGAATGAATGGGAATATTTTTGTGGAATGGGCTATGAGTAAGTGGCATGACGCTGTCAGATATTTTTCTTTATTTATGCTACTTTATGGGAACTCTAAAACTGTGGACTGGACATGTATATAATAGACTAGAAAAATAATCTTTCGAGCCAAGCCCGTCGACTTGATGAAATCCTTGAGTGCGAAGACAAATGTTTTTATTCGCGTTATAGGTTAGAATTTTGCATTAAAATTTCTTTTATTGCATACACGAATAATTATTTATTTTAACTAGTTCATAAATATCCGTTGACGGCCTTCTCCAACTAGCTTAATAACGATAGCAACGACGAATACTTACAACTATGCAGGATTCTAACCCGCGACCCTAGAATTGAACTGCCAGACACACTAACTATCCTTCTACATGCTATTTATCGTTAATAATGTAAATATAAACATTCAAATATATGTACATATATATTTAAGGTTAAATTCGATAACAAAATAGAATAAGAAGTTTACTTTTTAATTTATTTTGTTCACTAACAAGATATCAGGTTAGAACGTGTCACGACCGTAAATAAATTCCAAGTAAAAGCCTATAACCAAGAGCTCAAACGAGTAAATCCGACGTATGTGTCAATATGGCTCAAGTAAGCGTGTATGTTCCATGTTCAGTCAAACGCATCTTTAACACTGCCAATAAAGTCTTTTGGAATTGGGAACTTAAAAAAAAAACAGAAATCGAAATAAGTGGCACAAAGGAGAAAGGAGGACGCCATAACGGGGAAAAAACGTCATTTAAAAACATCTCACGACAGTTTACGACTTAAAGGATTAATTCTCCTTTGAAGGAAACGTTAAAGGAAATGATCGATCACGACCCTGGTCGAAGTTATGGGTGCACGTCGGTGGAAAACATCGAGGACGTGTTTTCGACGTTATTTCCCCATAAGCTTTGACCTTCTCTTCAGGAGCGAGCTTCTTACGATTCTCTCGTTCCGTTTATTTTACTTTTCCATTTCCTTTCTCCATTTTGTCCGTTCTTCCACCCCCGGACTTTTACCCCTCCTCCGTTCCTTTCGTTTTTCCTGAACTGTTCCTAACCCGTACCTTTTCTCGCATCCTATTTATCACCACTCATTTCCTATACTGGGACCGCACCTCTGTATCGTCGCTTCCCATTTCCGTCCTTTTTTTTATCCCTTTGCCTCACCTTTCCTCTACGACCATCGTCCTTTTGCCCGCCTTATACCATTTTCGCCGATGTCTCTCCCTCGCTATACATTCACCGCTATCGTTCCTCTCGTCCGTTCCGTTTCGCCGTTCCTCTTCCATCCGCCGTTCCGATCCTTTGTTCCGATTCGTCTCGTTAACTTCTAACACTCATCTTCTTTTCTCTAAGAGCGTTTCGTCACATCGTTTATTTTTCATAGGTCGCAGTTTTTTATGACGGGGCGCACCAACGTTTAAGGGAATGTTAGGTCATAGGGCGGAAACCGACGGCACGCGAATTCACAGGAAAATTACGAAACATTGGTTTTTAAGAAATTTGCTCTTTTAAAATCGTATTCTATATTTGTATCACTGTACTTTATGTTAATGATGCCTCATATTTATATGAATAACTTTTAGTCAAAATGTTAAGGTACTTTGGATTTAAGGACAGCACGCACGGAAGGACAGATTTTGAATTACAAAAACAGAAAACTTTACTGACCCCTATAAAAGGTAGTGACTAGATGCGCCACTGAAACTTTTTTCAAGTGAATAATATGGAAATGTTGATGTTTTTAGTGCCATAATTTTGGGCACGCTGAACTGCTTTAGCATTATTCTTTGGATTCCTCAAAGCGTTAATCGCTACACAGTGATGTATACTTATATTACCGACTTTATATGGATGGTCCTCGGAATCGATTATCTTTGGAGAGGTGCCGCGGGTATAAATCCGTTGAGATCAACAGCATAAAACTTTACTCTCCCCCTTCCCTTCATTTTTCAACGCTTTTAACAATCCCGAACGAAGTTCGTTTACGATAATCCATTCTATTCCTCGGTCCATCCTCTTCCTCCTTCCGAAACCCGGTTCTACTTCATCCACTCACCTATGGTGGTGTAAACAGTCAATGCGTACATGAGGGCGGCCGCGAACGTCCACTGCGGCCTCCCTCCAGCCGCTCCCTCCGCTCCCACTCCGAGCGCCCACTCGGCCGCCGCGTCCCTCCGAACCTCTGCCACCAACGCCTCCTGGTGGAAACGTATCCTCTCCGCCACACCCTTGCGCCATCTCGCCTCTTCCAGCACGTTGTGTCTGGCCGTCAAAGCCCAAAGGGATTCGGCGGTGAGGCGCCGGCGCCTCGACGCCCTCTCGATCGCTTCGTTGGCCGCCTCGGTCGCCGGACCGCCTTCCACCCTCAGGAATAGAGCGGCGCCGAAGAGCGTGTAAGCGAGGACTAGGGCGCACACGCCGGCGTGCGAGAAGAGAAAAGCTAACGCTTTACGGATGGCCTCGCAGGAGCGGCGGAGGAGGGAGGGGCGAGGGCGGCGGGGCCTCACGGGCCCCTGCGGGGGCCACCGGCCGTCGAACGAGGACTCCATCTGGTCCTGCGTGGGGCGCTGGCAACGCTCCCACGCCGTCCGCACGTATGAAGTGTGCATGGGAGGAGGTGGAGGAGGCAGAGGATGGAGGGGGCGGGGCCGGACGCCCACGCCAGCACGTGTGCAAGCGTGCGGGAGGAGAGAAGAGGGAAGGAGGAGGAAGGGAAGGGGAGGCGGTAGGACTTAAGGGGTTCAACAGAGATGGTCCGTGGATGTATTTCGGTGATCGGGGCCAATGTCACGGACGGTGGGAGGGGGAGGATACCGGTCGGGGGGCACACATGAGATATGGAAACAGGAAGAGAAAAATACGGGGAAAAAGATTTAGAGGGGCAGAGGGGAACGGAAAAGGATATATAGAGAAAGTTAAGGGTATAGCGCTCGTTTTCGCCTTAGCATTTACAGTCTTCTTTCCTCCTATCGCTGTAAACCTGTAAAAGTTTTCTCCCTAAATGCCGTCCGATATTTATGGGATTATGTATTGTTTTTTTTTCGAAAATAAAATAAATAAGGTAAGGAATGGCAAACAGCCTCTGCTGCGAATGGTGAAAAAAAGACCAAAGGGTTTTCTAGACCGCTATTACAAAAGGACCCCTTTTTTTATCACCCAATAAATCCAACTCGATGATAAATCTCGTTATGAAATGCCCGATTGTCTATGGATGTCATCGGCCGATAATAATCCGAGAGGGTAATGGCGAACGGAGAAGAAAGAACAAGGGCAAATCGGCGATGAAATAAGAAGGGCTCGAATATTTCGGCGCCCAAACTCTCTATAATATATCCCGAATGTTTGGATGCAAAAAAATATATTTTCCGGGAAATGTAGGGTTCGAAAAATTCCCTTTTAGCTTCGAGTTAAATAAGTCACTTGAACCATTCTTCTCGCGGAGACGTAAACTTTCGACGGAATCCGATATCACGGATTTCAAAAGAATAGTGAGCGCTTTCGGTTCCCTTTCTCTTTCACGGAAGCCTTAACGCACGGCACTTAAAGTTTCACCGCTATCGTTTTTTTTTTAAAAAACACATCCACTTTTGATTTTTCCCGGTTAATGTAGAAGCACTTTTTACCGTGGTGGAACGGCGGTTGTTATACGAGATGCTCTGCACAGGAGAAACACAGTCTTCGTCACGCGCGCCGCCTCTCTTCCTTCTTCTATCACCATGAACTGTTTTTTCTCTCCATCCGCTCTTCTGCGACTCCTTTAATGTTGCAAATTCTTTGCTGTAGTTTTTCTAACGATCAGAATAGGTCTGTTTCGATAGGCGTATAGCATATACTAGATATCGAGGACGGAAACTTTCAGACTCACTGCGTGGACCAAATCTTCAGTCTCTCACTAGACCCGGGATGCATCTGCGGTGAACCTAACGCTCCACGGGGTTTTCAAAAGGGAAGAATAAGAGGATCTGTGTAGTATTCTCTCTCTCTCTCTTCCCTTCTCCTACCACCCCTACTCCTCCTTCCAACAAACTCCTCTCTCCCGTTCCTCTTCCTTTTGATTTTTTCATCCTCATCACCGTCATCCTTTATCCCTTCCTCTCTCTCTCTCTCTCTCCTTTACATCGGCTCCCTCTTCCCCTTCCCCCACCTTCTCCGTACATCTCATCCTTTTCTGTCTTTTCCCTTCCTCACCTCTTCTTCACATGTTCCTCCTAAATCATATGTTTTCTTTTTCTCCTCCTCCTCACACACACATACCTTCGCCTCTTCCTTTTAATCCTTACGCCTTACGCTACTTCCATCGTTCTCCTTTCCATCTTCTTCTCTTTGATCCTTTCATCTTCTTCTATTTACTTCAGTGTTCTTCTTTTTACACTTTTCTTCTTACTTTACTTCTCCTATCCTTGTTGTTATCTTCTTCCTTATTTCTTTCCTTTCCGCGATCTTTCGTTTACTATTTTGTCCTCACATCTTCCTTTATCACTTCATTCTTACTGTGCCATTCTCAAGTATTTCTTCCTTCCTTTCCAATAAATATTCCTCCTTTTCCGTATTTTCCTTCCTTCTCCTTCCTTTTTCATCTTTTAACACATTCCCATTCGATCTTCTTCCCTTCCTCACGTTTTCCTTCTCGCAGTCATCCTCTGCCTTCTCTTTCCTCCCCGATGCCCATTTATTTCCTCTCTGTCTCTCATCCCCTCTTCTCTCTCTCTCATTAGATCTCCTCCATCCTCTCTCTCTCTCTTTCGCTCTACCCATCGCCCGCTCTTAAACATACACCCTTTATTCTCCTTTAATACCCCCCGGAGTCCCTTTAGCGATGCAGACCATCGCGAGAAGGAGAGGGTTAGCAAAAACAAAAGCGAAAAGATAAACAAACCGCTTTCAGACGGAGGGAGGAAAGAAACCGGGGATCAAATAAGCAAACCTAGTGTCCGCCGACGATCCTTCTCTTTCTCTCACTCCCCCTCTAATTCCTCTTCGGACTCCCGCGGACCCGAGCTTGAGGCTGGCGTTGAAGAGAGAAAGGCGCCCGGAGAGTGATTCGAGAGGAGATAGAGTATGGGGTTTGTGCGTGTGTGTGTGTGTGCGTGTGTGTGAGAGCCTCTCTTTCTCTTCCTTTTTAAACCCCGGGGCGTGCACCCCAGAGGGATTGCGGCGCGAGGCGGAGGAGGAGGATAATCTGTAAACAAACGGAAAACTCCGCAGAGATTCCGATAAACGTAGGTGTGTACGGGCTGCGTACCGAAAATAGGATTTGGTAAGCTAATAATAATAATTAATCATCCCGGACGCTGACATAGACATTCGCGGACATTTGGAGTAACGGATGGGCGAACGGAGATGAAACGCCTAAAAAAAAGTCGCGCATCTGCAAACACGCTCATTACGAGCAGGCGTCCAAATGGTCATCAATAACAGCAGAAAATACACATGGAGATAGACGCCCAGACGGTCACTCATGCAGATAAACATAGAGAGGGGACATAGGTAGGATAGCGGAAAGGCTAGGTTCGTGCAGGCAGGTAACCAGGCAGTCTCCCATCACCGCGACAATTAGACAGACCCATAGGTGAAAGCAGAGACTTACCACTTGAAAGACTTGTAGATAGATCCATTTTGCAAAGAATTTATTTTCACTTATCTAACCTATTCTGTAAATTTTTTAGGGAACATTAATTATTCTTTTTCAATCAGCGCTGATGAATCTTCACCGTGTAAAACTACTTAAAATATATTTGTGGACCTTCAAGAGAGCGTAAGAATTTTATGGAGAAGTTTAATCGAAAATTAATCCCGTATTTAAATTTAAACGAATCGGTGTGTATTTCGTTGATTGCGCGTTTGTAGGGTTATGAGTTAAAGCTTTTCTGTATCTAAAGGCTCGGAAGCTCAATGATTATGCGTTACACATACCGTTTATAGAGGACGGGTGAAGTGCCATAAGCTTTGCATGGCCGCTTTAAGAACCCATCTGCCGTGGGTGACTCCTCTGTGTTTCAAAGAAATGTTTCCTCAGAATGGCATCTCGCTCTTTACTAGAAACACATGCTGCAGTACGGATGGAAATGAAACTCCTAGCTTCATCTGCAATATCCATAATAAACTCCTTATTTTTACGAGCAACATACATCATTCTAAGCGAGTGTATGCTTCATAGCGGAACGTGCACGACTCGCTGGTCGCTGGAAGTTCAAAAGCTTGCATGGCCTTCTTATGATTCAAACACTTTAAGACGCTTAATTTTTTTTGTTAAAATTTTATTTTTAAATTTAAATTTAGAAGCTCTTCTAAAATTTCAACAACATGATATTTTACCGATTTTACAGTACAAAAATGAAGTAATATAAGTAGTAACGCTTTCTTCGAAAGTAGGAATAGTTCAGAATTATATTCTCTGAAGAATTAAAAAAGAAACAGGTCTATGAATTAATAAATACATAAAGATATTTATGTGCAATGAGAAAAGTTGCTTAAGAAATATACATTTTTTTAATTTTTCATATTAAAAAATGTTTAAATAATTTCTAATCCCCCCATATACCCTATAACACGTTTGAGTAGAACGTGACCCTGCGCAAGTAAATGTTTCTTTTTTTAAGTAACTTAATTGCCGTGGTATCATCAACATAGATTACGTAATTAGTGGTTAAAAACATCGGTTCGTTGACAAAATGAATAGCCATCGAATGCGTAAATTGAATTATTCTTCTACGATTTCCTTTGTTGATGCAGTTGACTGATTATACTGGCTGCATAGAGTACTATGGATCAATAGCTGCTCTTAGAATTTGATGCAATTAATTCACAAATATATTTTCTTAATAATGCTGGCCTTCTTGGAGAGACAGGTAGATATCCATTTCAGTATTAGCTCAAATCTTACCATGAGATTCGGTGTGTGATTTCGTTTGTCAAATATTATTTACAATATCTTTATTAGGAGCGTTTCGCTTCCAGCGTGAGCGCCTATTAGCGTCGGTCTGTCCGTCCGTCCGTCCGTATGTTCGTTCTCGGCTTATACCTAACGGATTTTCATGAAATTTTATATTAAGGGCTTGGAGTCAAAGATAATAAGAAAATCACATAAATGAATCACGTAAGATAATCAGGGGTACCACTTTACTGGTGAAAAATGAACTCGTCATATCTCGTAAAGTATCGGTCATATCACAATACATACTTTTCAAATAAAAATTGTACAACTGCTAAATTACAGTATTTATTTTCCTATGTATTTTTATCTTAGGAGTAGTCAAGAAAATCATACAAAAAGTCTTAATTCGAGTTGAACGTTCTTGCATGGTTACTTCATCATTGTTTAACATAAACAATCTCACAAAAATACGTTTAATTTCCTTACGCGTCCATGCAATATATTTAAATATCAAGAAAAAGGATTATTTATGACGAAGAAAAGAACTTTAAAACGCAATTTCTCTTAGGTACATGTGTATAATTTCTTTCAAGTATGTACTCTATTGCACGAAACACGCCCATTTGTGATGCGCTGTACACTTTCCTAACTTGTTAAACGTGAGCGTTGATTTAGGTTGCTACGTTTGCAATGTAACAGCGCATTGTTATTTTGATCGCTTATTGTCTTGAGTAGAATTTTATCAAATATATCTTTCTAATTATACAACTCGTTCTTAAGGCTCTTTATTATACACAATTCAACCGCCAGCAGCTATTGAGTGACTTCCAAATAAATAAACCATTTTTGATGTAATAATAACCCTTACAATAAGCCGTAGACACTATTGTAAAGCTAAAGTCTTAAGCTTCATGTTCGCAACAAATCTCGTCTCAACATTCCACATCGTTCAGGTTGCTTTTGAGAACCTTATACTCATCCTCCTCCATTCCATTTCTCCACCATGAAAGGGGGGGAAATGTTACGATAAGAATTGGGGGAAAGGTTTCATTGGATAGCTTCCTTTATGAGGAAATTGAGGTGGCGCAGAAAAGACAGAAGGCTAAATATGACGAATATAAGTTCGGTTTGATGACAAAGAATGGAGCGAACTCGCGACGCCATTTTCTTGTGAACCGCAACCCCCTCCCAAAAGCATCAAACACCCTCTTAGCTAGCGACATCCGCAATAATAACGGATCCACTCTCTCCGTTGCCAAGAAATTGTTCTCGCGGAAAAACGCGTCGTTTTCGCCACCTTCGTTCCTGCGTGTCCTAATCCTAACCATTTCATTTTCTCTAATCTTACTCACCAGACTTCTCCATATTCACTTCATTTCATCCAAATACAATCTACTCCTCTCTTTCTCTCTCTCTTCCTCTTTCCTTTCCATCCTTATCTGCGTCGCAGACTTTTAACCTTCACTTAACACTTCGTCTGTTGGCACTTGCTGCTCCAACGCTCGATTTCCCTATTTCTCTCGCCCCGTACTAAAACCCGAATCCCAAAATGACGGACAGTTATTATCAACTGTGTATATGAGGGAGAGGAAGAGGAGGGCGGATTGGCGAGGTATCGGTTTGATGGCTGGTAAACCAATCAGCCCCTAGGTCTGGATTTAGGTCCGCAAGGCATTGAGCTCTTCATCCTCCAAAAGGTTTTTGTGTTGCGGATGTTGTGTGTGTGCATATATATACCCGTACATACATACATACATACATATATATATGAGACACAATGGGGCATCAAAAACGAAATTGACTAAATAATAGTAAAAAAAGCACGTGGCTGAAGACTGTTCCGTCCTTAACCAGTTTAATACCGGAAGCGATCATCGAGTGGTAAGATACAGAATAAATTTCAATTCAAAGTTGGAAAGACAGAAGCTTTTAAAAAAGCCTAAGTCCCTTGTCAACACGCAAGTGCTAAAATAACGAAAAGAAGAATTTCAGCTCCAATTGAAAAATCGATTCAGTGCGCTGAAAGACCAAGAAGTTGCATCACAATTAATAGAGGTGTTCAAGAAAACCGCTCAAGAAATAGACAACAGTTAAAAGAAAGCCAGGAAAAAGTTAAGTGAAAAAACAAGACTGCTGATGGAAATAGAAAGAAAATGATAATTGCTAATGATCCTAAAGAAATGATCCGTTTTAAAGAACTAAACAAAACTATAAGGAAATGCATCAAGGAAGATGTGAAGAAATATAATTATGAGCTAATCGAAAAAGCGATAGAAAACAATAGAAGCTACAAGAAAATGAAGTAACACCTCTCGATTGGCAAGAGACAGCTGGTGACCTTGATGCTAGAAGACGGCTCCATAACCCATAGTAGGAAATCAATCCTAAAACGGATACAAGAATTCTACACAAAGTTGTATTAGGATCCTCTATCAAATAATGAAGTAAATGAAGAAGGAAATACGCCCACCGAAGAGGTTCCAGATATCCTTCCAGAGGAGGTAACATACGCAATCAGAAGTATGAAGAATGGAAAAGCATCTGGAGTTGATGGTATCACAGCGGAAATATTCAAAGCAACGGGTAACTACAGGGAAAAGATCCTCGCCAAGATCTTTACATCGTGTCTGAAGAAGATACCAGAAATGTGGAACATCCTTCTGCACAAGAAAGGCTCCAAAGAAGACCGATCAGTCTTCTCTCAACAGTCTACAAAAAAATCGGTACAATATACATTTTACAAACTTTCTCATATACTAATGCGTCGTTTAGCTATCTTTAGCAAAATATGAACTCTGTAGAATTATTACAAACATCAACTTAAATAACTATACGAAGTTTGATGAAAATCGTATGAGCCGTTTTTTTAGAAAATCGAATTGTTGTTAAGGTTGCCCAGGAATAAACTAGCCTTATATTCATTTGTTGAGAAATATGAAGTATGCAGTATTATTGCAGACGTAAACTCAAGTAAAGTTACGAAATTTGATCAAAATCCTTCGAGCCGTTTTTGAGAAAATCAAATTATTGTTAAAGTTGCGTAGAATAAACTAGTCTTAATTATTGTGAAATTTCAACCATTTCTTTGAAGCTTCTATTCTGCACGATAAAATTCCTAATTACGAGATTACAATCATTTTTGCTATACCGTTTAGGCTCTAGAGCCGCAAACAGACAGACAGACGGTATTGCGAAAACCACTTTTTCGGACTCGGTTACACCTAAAACGTACATTTCCATAAAAATCTCGAGATCGAATTTTTCACGATAACAATACTTTCTCAATATGTACTTACTATATGAGAAAGTAATAATCACATAAGTACACACTTTATGCCTTCAAAACCTTCTTGATTCAGCCCAAACCAGAGATTTCGCAATGGGTACAGTACAATGGACCACATTGAAGTCGTTAGAGAGGTAATTAGTCGGACTAACGAGTACGAATTACCTTTACGTTTGTGCTTCATCGACTACGAGAAAGCATTCGAGTCTATCCGAATTTCGTCGGTCTTACGTGCACTAAAGAAGCAAGGAGTAGAAGAACCCTTGATCAAGAATATCTGTGAAAATGCTGCAACATCTGTCCAGCTGCATGAAGAAACGAGTGCCTTTAAGACCGAAAAAGGAGTGAGGTAAGGAGATACTATGTCTTCTAAATTATTCACAGCAACTCTAAAGGAAGTATTGAAAACGCTAGACTGGGAAGAAAAAGGCATAAAAGTAAATGGAGAACATTTAAGTCACCTGCGCTTTGAAGATGACATCATACTGTTCGCAGAAATCCCAGAAGATCTCCGTAGAAGGAGTGAAGAGCTTGAGCAAGCAAGTCGAGAAGCTGGACTTAAGATGAATCTTAATAAAAACAAAGGTTGTGGATAACCCCTTCACAAATTCTGAGAAGATATACGATATATCAACGGAGTAGAACTCGGAGAAGTAATCAGCTACGTCTACTTGGGTCAACTCATCACTACCGATGAAATATTTCAGTCTTCCTGAAAAGGAGATTCTATGACCAATATGTTCTGACATATGGATGTGAAACATGGACCGTGAACGCCAGAATGATACAGCGCCTGCAAACAACACAGAGGAGCATGGAGAGATGCATGTTAGGGATCACCCGCGGAGACCGCAAGAGGAACGATTGGGTAAGAAAGAAGACGGGAGTCTGTGACCTACCTGATTAGAAGAGTGAATGCGCTAAAATGGCAGTGGGCGGGCCACATTGCTGGAAGAAATGACCAGCGTTGGACGTCCAGCGTCATCGAATGGATCCCAAGAAACATCAAGAGACCGAAAAGAAGACCGAAAGACAATTCTTCTCTCTCTCTTACTCCCAGTAACCTATCCCCCGAGAACTCTTCACTAAAAGCATTCGCCGGGAAAGATTGAAATCCTTTCTATCCCTTCTCCTCCCGCATAACATTTCTAAATCCATCTGCATGTATATAATCACCTTTGCGTCTTTCTTGCGATTTTTATTATCTCTTCTAGTCGATTCCTTTCCTCTTTTAAAACTATTTCACTCCTTTTGTTTCCCAGTCAATTTGTCTTATGCTTTCTCTTTTCCGCTCTCGTATTTCTTCCCGATTCTTTTTTTTCACTTTCACGAACCATTTCCCATGATTTATCGCACTTATATCGCTTTCTTTTTTTCTCTCGCTCTCTCCGGTCCCTCGCATTCCGATCGTCTTCCCACCCTTATCCCTCCCCTTCTTGTCCGTCGTCAAGTTTCGCGTTCGTCCCCAGTCCCCCGCCCCTTCTTATTCCCATATCTCTCCTCCAAACTCTCTCGTCTCTTACGCCTTCGGGCACCTCCCTCCTCTTCCGCCCACATCTCGCTCCTCCCTACTCAAGGGTTCCTACCATCATCCAGCCACACTTTCTCTCTCCCTCCAGAATCCATCCTCCTTAATCCACACTGCTACTATAAACTCCCTTTCCCCCCTTTCTCTTTCTCCCTCCACCTCCTCCTCCCCTACTCCCTTTCCTCTAAAGCTAAGGACTCTCCCATTCCATCCCACGCACTATGTCATCCCCGTCTCCTTCCTCCCTCCCTCAAAAACAGTACAATACTCTTCCCGTCTTCTCACCCTGCACTCGTAACCTAGGTCACCTTCCAGCTTTCTTTCCTCCTAACTTTCTTCCATATTCTCTTCTCACTGTTTTTCAGCTCCGCATTCCTCTCTCCCTCCCCTCCCTCTCTCTCCTTTTTATTGTTTTCATTTAATTTTTAAGATGGACCTCTTACTTCCCTTACTCTCTTCCCTGTGTTTTTTCCTCTCTCTAATTTTGTCCTATGTCTCTGTTTGCAGCTCTCTATTCCCTCGTCTCTCTCTTCTGTACTCTTCTCTACTTCTTCTCTCCTCACCACTCATCAATCCCCTTCTTTCTCTTGCCTCTTAACTCCTCTCTCTCTCCTCTTCTCTCCTTTATTCCCTTTTCTCCTCTATTCCCAACTCTCTCTACTCCTTTCTCCTCTCGTCTCTCTCATATACTTTCTCTCCTCTCCTATGCGCTCTCTAACTTCTCTCTCCTTTATCGTCTCTACTCTCCTCTATTTCCTCCTCCCCTCTCTCTCTCCCTCCTTTCCCCTCTCTCCTCTTCCCTCTCATCTATCCTTTCTCCTCTCTTCTATCTCACCTCTCTTTCATCTCTCCTCTTATCTCCAATTATCTTCTCTTTCCTTCCTTATTTCTCTCCCATCTCCGTTTTTCCCTTATCTTTTCTTATGTTCCCTTTCTAACCACTTTTTCATCATTTTTTATTTACCCTTCTTCTTCCTGCCTTGTCCCATCCCTATCCTCCATTCTATAACATTCCACCGTTCTTTCTTACTCCATCTTCCATTTCTTCCTTCCTCCTTTCCTTCTCTTCCCTCTTCCACACTTCTCTGCTGCAATCCCAGAGGTTCGTGCTTTGCCAGAATTGCTCAAGTTTTGCGAGCACTGTTGCGGCAACCCATCACCGCAACCGCCTTTAATTAAAAGCGTCCCTCTTTCCCTCGGTTCCCTCACTCGCTCTACTCCCTCGCCTCTACTCTCTCTCTCTCTCCATCTTCCTCTCTCTCTCCCTTTTTCCCCTTCTCTCCTCCGTCTCTGTCTTGCACCCCCTCTTCTTGGCTATATCTCTCTCTCTATCTCTCCGTTGCGCCCCTCCTAAAAAGCACACCTGCTGGTCCTCCCAAAGCCCCGGACAAAAATGTGTAATGTAGATATTCAATCTCTTTACAAAAAAGAGATTTTTTTCCCTAACCAATTTGCATTTTCGGATGTCGTGATTGTTGGTTGAATTAATCTTTCATTTTTAACAACTTCTTCTTGTCCTAACATATCATGATTATTTTGGAGTGATTAGACTGTCACGGATACTTACTTGTGTGGACATTTATGGAGGAATTAACTGCTGAAAATAATATTTAAACCATTGTACATAGTAAAAATTGATCAGAATATGAGCCGCATAACATTGTTAAGGTCTAAGTTTTGTTGAAAAGATTTCATTTATTATCTTCCGGGGCTTATATAAAATTTAATTAATAATTTTCTTGCTGTTGGATTCTTATGCTAAACGCTATACTTTTTTCGGATATGATAAATAGCTGTTCTGTGACATGTAAACTATTATTTTAGCTGATTAATGCTCTTACATTTCATGATAGCATTTAAATCTGTACTCGACGAGTATGCTTAGTGCTTATATGTATTTTCCGTAAATTTTATTAAAATTAAAATTATTTAATATCGTTAAGAAACTAAATTTTGCATTATTTGAAACAGTGTCTGTTTACCACCAATAAAATCTTTTTATTAACAGGAACTTTAAAAGCAATCGCGTCATAGTTTGCCGTTCCGCTCATTTTATCACAGCTTAGTCTCCAAAGTAAATAAACCTTTTATATTAGAGGTAACATTGCCCTATGACAATTAGCAGATGGAGCAGTATCTTCTTCTTGCGAGGGAAACACACTCGGCGTGTGGGGAAGGGAGAAAGAGAGATAGAGACAGATAGAGAGACGATTCAAACAGATCACCATGACAACCGGAGGAAGTGGGTGGCTGGCACAAACTGTACTTGTTCTTTTGCTCGACGGCCACAGCTTCCCATAAAATCCTCGAAAACAACCGCAGCAGCCTTTTGCGGAATTAGTTTTAATTAACGCGCGGTTGAGTATGGTAGGAAGGAGAGGGAGTGGGTGGGCGAAAGCAGGGAGTGGGTTAGGGGATGGGAAGGGAGGAAAAGGGTTTTCTCGTGCCTCCAAGAGACCTCCCCCACCACCACCACCCCCAACACCAAACAGAATATGTAAGCGATTCGAGTTTGGGGCAATCCTCAAAAACGCACATCTCTCCTCGTCCCTCTGCCTAGGCGACGGCCAGGACCAGCCCAGCGTTGTTTGCTCCTTCCTCCAGACATTTCCAAGCATCATCTTCGCCTATTCCCTCAACTACCCTCCATCTTGTTCTCGCCCGAAAACCCTCCTCCATCTCTCTCCTCTCGTGTCTTGTCTTTTCTCATCCACCTCCCTTCATGTGACAGGTTTCTCAGGAACTGGTATAATCTTTTCCCTCAACTGCCTCCCATCTTGTTATCCTTCTCGCTTTATGTTTCTATTTCTTGTTTTTTGGCTCCTCTTTCTTCCCCTCCGCTCCTTTCTCACCTGCTTCCTCCTGTTTTAATTTATCTTCTCCGTGCTTTTTCTTGCCCTTTCACATTCATAAGTTTCTTAAGTATCGCCGCCTATCTTTTCCTTTATTCCTGCCATATCCTTTGGTTTCCTTTTAATCTCTTTTAGTCTTTACCGCCGTCCTTCTCCCCTCTCCCATTCTCTCTTTCTCTTCAACTTCTCTTACTTTCTCTCCTTTCTTTCCCCTCCTCTTTGCTTCATAGCTCCACGTTTCCTTTCTCCCATTTTCCCGTTCACCCATTCACTTCGCTTTTCCTTTCTCTTCCTTTCTTCATATTCCATGGGCATTCTCTTCTCTCTCTCTCTCTATCTCTATCTCTCTCTCTCCCTTTCCTTTTTACTCTGCTGGCAGTAATCCTCCACCTTTCGATCCCTTCATCCCCATTTACTTTTTGCGCACCGGCGCCATCTTGCGGCCTACCCGCTGTTTTTATGACATGCGACAGACCCTTCTCATTCCTCGCTTGAACCATTTATTTGTCGAAAAAGGGTTTTACGCCCTCTTAGACCCGCCATTCCTTTGTATTAATGTAAGCGAGATATTTATTATAAGTAAACATTATCATACTCCAGCATAATCCCTGTGAGCACAAAAAATACGGAAATCTGCCTGACAACACGTGGATTCTGAAGGGGGAAATTGGTTATAGTGTATGGCCTCGAGATTAATTTTTCGTGATTGCAAAGCCAGAAAATTATACCCGAGCATTTGCAGAACCTGCTCGAGTTGTTGATGAATATTTTACATATTCCGCCAAATGTTTTAATTATATAAATATTTTCATAACTATCCGATCGTTGAAAAATGTTTACTTGAATGGCATATTTTGGAGAAAATGAACGAATTGCAGAAAATATATATTTTTCTTCTTCTGGCGGTATTCAATGGCAATCTACAGCATACCTAAATGGATTGAGAGAGCTCAACTTATGGCCAAGCTTATAATATATTATCATATTCAATTTGCAATCGCGCAAATCCTAAATATCTTTATTTCTTATCTAGAAACTACAGTTGTTAAATTCTACTCACCTTTATATCAAACTTTTCTCATACCTACTCTTTTTATCTTAGGGTTAATTCTCGCCAATTTTTTTGCATTTTTGATAAGATGAAAACAACTTATTTCATATCAGAGTGCCAGTTCAATTATTGGCGATGTGAATCAATCAAGATTTAAGTTTATTGTTTTCTTTTATTCCGGATTTTTTGCTTGGCCAGGTTCCTACACATGTAGTACATTTTAGTCATATTTCCCGTAATCACAAGAAACACTCGGTCAGAGGACACTTGATACATTTTAACATTTTAATCGTAGATATAATACAAATTCACGGACAGAAGAACGTAAATGAAAAGCAAATTTAATAAATTTTATGCATAGGAGGAAAACAAATTTATTTAGTTGGAATATTTTAAGTTAATAAAGCTGTAAACTAAAACAATGTGGAGAAAAACTACTTACAGTTTTTGGAGAAACTATAGGGTGACCTATTCTGGATAATGGCACGTTTTATCTCTGTAGGTAATGCATCTCCAATCAACACGATATTATGCGCTACATCACCGACTGCCTACCATAAACTCGCTAAGTGCGTCAAAAGAATCAACCAACAATGATGATAATTACCGATTCCATGTATCTATATCCTGCCGACCATTACAAACGCGTTTTAGGGATGATAAGAGCCATCGCTTAATTCACATCATTATCCCAGGAACTTTGTGCGGTTAGAAAATAAATGATTTACTGGTGAAAATGCTCGTCATATAACGGGCCTCAATTTTATAAAGAATATTTTTTGCATCCTGATCTATATTAGAATATTATATTCTGTTATCATATTAAGAAATGGAAAAGTTTGCTTCAGGTCTTTTCAAAGAAGTTTTCAGTAATGTATAAAAAAAATTCCTCTGTGGGATAATATGTCGATTTTTGAACTTAAATAGACTCAATATTTTTTATTGTTCGGTTAAATGAAAATAAAAAAACCAGTGCCTTGAATATAAATAGTTTAATGGTTACAGTAAAACTATCCCACGTCGCAGACCATAGCTGAGCGTTAATTCAAAATATCAACGCAAATAAACTAATCTATTGCTCGTTGTCAATGTGCGCTGAATATTACCAAATAACTTTTAATTATGTCGTTGTTATTGTTTGATGATTTTAAACGATGATAAACGGTTGTTACATAATATGCCATGCTTTGGACAACTTCTCGCAGCGGAAAAAACGGTTGGCAATAAAATAAATAGCATATTTGTTACTATTTAAACAAATCTAAATTAATTTGTGAAACAATAAAAAACCCTAATTAAGATGAATATTTCCCACTGTACTCGAAAAATCGGCGGCAATACGAGTTGGCAAGACAGATAAAATTTCTCATTTTCATAAACTTGAAAAATGAGTAATTTTTCCGAGCAATTCAGAACGGGTTAGAATTCTTTGTATAATAAAAATAACTCCTTTCCGTTGCCCGAATTATCATCGAAAGATGTCTGTTATTGACTCCAGCAATGATTCCATTTTAGGACGCGATTAAAGTGCTCTGGATAACTTCGACATTGTTACAGTCACTTTCGATCCATCTCTTTAGAGGGAAACGTTCTGTTATTAACGCACAAAAAATAGGCTGTTATTTTTTTATTCATTGCGCTCTTCGATTGACCATTTCATCCATGGCGATTTTTCTGAATCACTCGGTACTAATTTTAAAGACTCAGGCTGGTTGGAAAGCGGAGTGGTTATTATCCGGCGCCTATCTTCTCCTGGCATGCCTCGGCTGTGGCAACATGCGTATATCCTGCAGAAAGGATTTGCCTTTGGCTTTAACAAAAGGTCAAGCCCACACGCATCGGCGAAGCTGATCCTCTTTTTTAAAAATGCTTCGTAAACAATTTACTTTTTCCGTCTGGTCTTATTCCATATAAATGGGTCATTACGCGAACCGAAAAAAGAAGTTATTTTTCACTTAGCTGTGTTTATTTCAGGACATATTTCGATAAAAATTCTTCTTTTGTTTATGGAGCAAAGAGATTTTTTCGTATTTTCATCATGGTGTCTAGTCCATAGGAACTGCCATTTGTGGTAGAAATTTTACTAGTGTTTTACACCAGTTGTTGACACCTTTAAATAAGATTTGACTTACAATTAGTGATTAAAGGCGCTAATATATAATCACTTATTTTCCACTCTAAATTTTTCTGACATCAAGAAAAAAATATTCTCGAATGATTCGCCACATAATAGATAAGCTTTTGATTTCTTAGTGCTACCAAATAATGAGAATAAATTATCTACATCTTTATTTGCCGTATCTTTTCCCCGATGTGATAAATTTGACCTTTAAAAATATATATTCATGTATCTATAATTTTTTTGTAAGTATCTTATGAAATGAATCTTTTAAATTCCTCAGAAATACTCCCGGCAGAATGCTGTCGATGCATAAAACATACGGAGACATTTATCATTGACCTCAAAGAAAAATAGACGGAACATTTTTAACTCATCCGTTTTAGCTCAAAAGGTAAAGGGGTGAGTCCTGCTGTATATCTCCACAGTTTATTTTCGAAAATTGAAGGAAACCCCTTGAGTTGCTTACTTTGAAATATGGGACGTAAATGCATTTTGGAGTTTGATATAACACTTCCGGAAAAATGTAATTTTATATCTACCGAGATGGGTTCCCTTTACCGCTTCCTACTCGATGCCTCGCGTTTATTTCATTGAATTCGTAGAAGGATGGACGACATCGAAGGCCATCTTGCCTTTGTGCTATGTATCCCATTCTTCGAGTGAGGAAAGGAGACAGGGATTCTATTCTTCCACTCTGGTATTCTGAGTTCGAGACCTTTTGGCGGTCTGTTGGATCAAAGCCTTTTTGACCAGCGAGCGAAACTTTTTCCCTTGACTTTTAAGGGTCGGGAGGTGAAAGAAAGATGACTGGACGGAAAAGTTTTCCATTTGTTATTTCAAATATTATTTTTTAGACTTTGTTCTTTAAAGTTTTAGTGAGGTGATGGATTTCTTCCGTGCGTCCCTTTTTAACCAAAGACTGATGGTTGAAAATAAAATAATCACATTTTCAAAAATGGTCAGAAATTGAAGTCAAAAGCGACTTTTTCGAAGCTGAAATATTTTTAAATGTTATTAATTAATTATAAAAATCATTACATTATAATTTGCGCATTTTAGTAGCTTTTAAATAATGATATATTAGAAGAATGTATTTTTTCAGCCCCGAATATCTAAGCACGTTTATAATTAAAGCCGTGTTAATGATAATCATAAAGTTTTATAGTCATCAAAGTTTTTAATTATTTTCACGTGCATTAAAACTATATTTTATCACGTAGCTGCTTTGTCCATTCTAATTACGGTCCCGCGTTTTCAGCTGATTGGATAGCGCATGTAATTTATTTCCACGCTCTATTTTGCGTTTGATAGATTGATAATGTATAAGTTCATTTAATTTGGCTAGGGTAGTGTACGATAGTGCAACAAAGACCACTTGATTAATTTTTAATACACTGCGCTCTTCGCCCTGTCGCTGTTTATTGTTTTTTATTTTTCTCTTAATGGCAGGGATACGGTAGTGGTTTAAAACTCTACGGATAAACATGGGCCTCAGAGATAATACACCCGGCTAGAAATAAAAGTTTATGGAGGCTTTTTGTTCATCAGACACCATTCTCCGTAAGGATAAAATGGAAGTGGTAATAGTTTTTCCCGAAACTTTCGATTTACATTTTTTGTTCACTACGTGAGACGGGTGCGTTGCATAATATGGAGCTCTGTTTACGACACGAGTGATTTAGCCGCATGAGATTTTGTTAAGTCAAGTATATGATTCTATGAATAAACTTTTCGTCAAACGCTCTATTTTGAATCGCACCGTAAATCTCGAAACGATTATGGTGTTGTTAATTATTCCGTGTATCCAAAGCATTCGTCATAAAATACCAGTTATATTTTCGTTTACCTCTGCTTTGCGGAGGCTGGCGCTAGAGAAAACAAATTCGCTGAGCCACAAATAGTCTGCGTTGTGTAGTTGATCAGTAACCGTGATTTCAATCAGGCATTAATTCTCGACTCTTTGTGTAAAACAGCAGTAAAAAACGTAGATTTATATGATAGTATTGAAGATTTGAGATTGATCAATGGCTAACGACTGCGTGTGAATAATTTATTCGGTCAAGTATCGCGTATATCAAGGGGTAGAGCGAATTAAGAGTTGAGATTGGATAATAGGTCATACAAATTCTATAAAAAGTAACGCCACAACAATGTTCCAGTATTAAAATCTGTGGGGAAACCTGGAGTATTTTTTCAACTGTCATTGTATTTCGTGCTCAGTGCATATGATTAAAAAAACTTCTTAATTTCGTAAAAACGTAATGGCACTCTCGCTTTTAAATGTGTTTCCGGTGAATTTAATCCATGTGTCAAACTAAAATATTCGAATGAGATTTATTAGCATGCATTTCGGAGGTTACAGCTGTTTCACATTTTTATTCATATCGTTTCAATACATTGACGATTTTTCAACTTCAAACACGTTACTGCAGCACGCAACTTTATTTGTCTTTCTTTACCTGAGGAGCGTTGTTTGTTGAATCTTGCAATCGACTCTGTTACAGCGACAGATTTCAGGGTCATAACAGTGCACTCTCAGACGAGGAAACGGATGATCTGACATTACAACGATGTGTTTTCAAATAGCAAAACATACATTTAAATAAAACGTAGCATTTAAATAATTGATGAGTCAATTAAAGATCACATTTTATTTGAAGCAAACACTATATTTATTTTTCTGCGTGACATGTTGGTTAAAACAATATGTTTATATAGTCATATAAACTATGTCAGACGTATTACAAATACACAGAAAAATAGAAATAGTTATACATTTTCCAAATATGTTCCTATACAATTTTTACTTGAAATAAACATAATTGCATATCTCTGACGAAATAAATTTTCGCATGAAGATTCTTTACATCGATTTTCGAATACTTAATAATAAAAAATGGATAAACTTTTCAACATATAATTTTTATCACTTCCTCTACTTCTTCAATATCGAAGCGAGAAGCCGGCCTCTCCATATCTACAATCGAATACTTAATCAAAAAAATATTATTATCAAAACAATCATCTTCATAATCATTCCACCGTCTATCAGAGAAGAAAGTCGACAACAAAAAATGTGGTGCCGATCAAGGGATGAACGTCGAATTTTCCGACGTTTTCGCGTAGATTTTGGAATACTCAATGAAAACATCTCCTCATAATGTATTGTGTTAATTAATCATAATATGATATTATGTATCACCGAGGAAAACGACCAAAGTAAGGAATCAGCTTGCCCGCGTTAAAAGCATATTAAGAAAGACGAAATAAACGTAGAGAAAAGCATGCACAATTCAATAGATAGGGATGACATGGAATTGTTGCATGTTTTAATGAGATGCAGAATGAATCGGCTTCCCCACGTCAAAAGTACCATTATAAGGACGAAATAAGCGCAGAGAAAATCGCGCGCAATTCAGTCAATGCAAGGAATATGGAGTATAGCGTTATGAGACTCGGAATGAATGAGCTCATACGCGTCAACGGCGTCATAAGAATGCCATTGCTGAAAATGGTTCAAACAGAGAATAAAATACGAAATTCCTCAAAATTAATTAAACCTGACATACAGATGAGCAACATCGGCTGCGAAAAAGAAAGAGGTTGTAGGCGTTGAAACCAACATTGGAGACAAACTCTAGCTTTTAAGGTATTCCACAAAAACATCTTTCTTCTACTCTGTTCTTTTAATCCAGAATGAAAACGAAAGAAAATGCGGCGCAACATGTAACCTTCACATATATTACCGACTAATTAACAAACATGTTTCTTCATTCGAGATCGGTCAATTTCATACTCATTCTGACCTATTATGGATAGCAAAGCCGACGTAAGAAAATGCTTTGGAGGCTGAGCCAATCCGTGAAATTCCGATTTCTTCACATTGATAGACGAATACTCGATGAAAAATAATCTTTTTTTCGATTTATCCGCCACTTTTAATGTTTTCCCCTATATATAGCAATGTCGCCGACGATAGGACGAACATAACCGTTTTCGCGAATTCAAGCGACGGACAATTGCACGAAATAAATGTGAAGATTGCCGGCGTCTAAAAAAAATCTGAACGAACCATGGCAGAGAGCACGCCGTGGAGAGATGCGAAAAGATGCACGGTGTCTGCATACAAACAATATTAGAAATTGAAATCAGCAGAGATTGGTAGAGAGCTTATCATACACCCCTACTATCAAAAGAAGATTTCATCTATTGCTTGGAAATAACTGACTGGAATTCGGCAAACCATTAGAACATAGTAAAACAAAGGACACCGCAGAGCGTAATAAATTGCGCACAAAAACAGATTGTCAGCATCGAAAACATCGTAAGGAACGAATACCATATGATATCGGAAAAGCGCAGTAAGAGAAGTTAAAATCGAATTTGGGTGGACCTAATCGAAGAAAACACTGAGCGGAATTTGGCGAACCATTTGAAAGCAGAGAAACTAGAGACACGACGGAGCATGGTAGACTGCGAACAATATTAGGTCGTCCAAATCATAAGAAATTAATTACTTTGGCGGTCGACTGTGATAACTGACAATTAAACTACGCAGTTCCTTCAAATGAATTCGGAGGGACAGAATTGTATGCAGAAAGGAAGGGGTTGCAAAAACCGTCATTGGAGGCGAATTACAACTTTTCAATTTCGCCTCTTACTCCACTCCATTCCATTATGCCAATCCAGAAAGGAGACGAAGAAAAATGCAATGTGACTGAGTCAGAAATGAAGTTCACCGTTTCCGAAATATTCACATCCACGTTCGGTTAATTAATGAAAATGAATTTTCATTTCGAGTCGGCAATTTTCATAACCACTCCAACCGAAAGCTTACGTGAGAAAAAGTGCGACGGCTTAGGCAACCGACAAAAAACGCGAACCTCGACGTTTCAGACAGTTTTCCCTTAGATTTTAGAATGGTTGACGAAAATGAATCTACTCACCGTCATCATCACAACTCCCACCGTTATTCCTACGAAATTTCCGTCGAAAGAAAATGGTGTTCTACCGAGGCACCTGAGGACTAACCTCACCGTATACTTCTTTAGAAATTCCATTGACCGATGGTGAAGGGAAGTAAACGCAGGCGATTCAATGAACAGATAAAGTTCAATGCGGCAAGATGTGGAGCGGGCGCGTTTTAAGCCTGAAAGGCATTCTTAGAGATGTATTGTAGCGGCTATTGGAAAAGCGCTGTAATTTCGCAGAGCTATTAACCAACGTGAAACAAACGTCGTATATAATTTTGGAAACCATTTGAATATAAAGCGAGATTTGACTCACAACAAAGGGTGGCGAACTGAGGAAAAAACGAGTTTTCAGCATCCCTGAATCTTGCATTGGGATATTCTGATAATTGTCGAGGAAAGAAGGAGGGGACAAGACCTCGCAGAACTGAAGGGCGGATAATATTCCGTTACCTTCAAACGGGCTCTGAAATAATGTTGCATTTGTTATTGAAAATGAACCGAAAAGTAACACTGTAGATGTTGAAAGTTGATCCGAGCGGACAGCCAAATTATTACTTCAAAGCATGAGAAATACAAAAATTCCTACTTTTTGCCAAAATATTCGCACGATGAATAGGGAGACATGCCAAGAAATAAGCAAACCCCGAGAAAAAGAAAGATGCTACATCAAATTAGTTATGGATGATCTCATTGCGAAGGCAAGAGAACAAAATAAAGATGATTAGCATTGTAATAAGGGGAACTCCTAGATTACTTGTTCTGTTGCACGTCCACATGCAGTGGTGTTATTGTTGGACTGTTTTCTGGACGCAGGAGCTGTTTAATAAATTTTACCTGTAAACTGGACCCCAATTCCCCTATTTCCAAATAAGGGGTTACAAGCATGTTGATCGGACTTCACCAGAAAGTGAACTCTAACACCACGGAGAGCAGGAGGTGGAGAGTACAAAGGACGGATGAGAGTTTTCAGGCGGCCAAACTGATTGCCCTCTGACAAAATAGAAGAGGAATAAGAGACAAGGGATATAAAGACCATCGCAGGAATGGCAAGGGAGGAGGAGGATAGAAGAGTGATTGAGCGATGTCGAGAAGTTGAGTTGGTAGTAAGGTAAAGAAGAGGGAGGCGGATGGTGTAACACAATAAACGCTTCCTAAAAGCGTGGTGTCCTATTTTTGGCCAAATAAAACCCCTTCTTCGTTGTAGCTAATATCCTAACGAAGACGTCGGGATAGGACAGTTCGGAGCAGTCTCCACCTATAGGTCCTTCTTCGTGGGGTGTATTGAACACACGTAGGATGTGCTGTAGACAAGAAATGCACGAGAAATTATTCAATAACACGCACGTGGTCGAAGAATGCTCTCCGGTAATCAACCTAGAACTGAGGAGGATCGTATATACATTGGTACGATGAAGGATAACTTTCAATTTTGAAATCGATCGAGGGAAGGCTTGCGAAAAGTGGTCCATATATGCTAGAAGCGCAAAGGACCATGTAGGTATCATTCGAAGAGAACGCAAAAAAATTGTTGGGTAAGACATGGAAGGTTTGGCGACGTAGTAATTATCATAGTGGAGGCACTAAAGTGCACATTCGTAAACAAAATGGTATTCGTTGGGATGTCTAGAGTCATGGAATGGATACCAAGAATTATCAAAACGCCGAAATGATGACCGAAAGAAATTGTGAGATTGTTAGAATTATTGTTAAGTTCTTAGAACCATATTAAATAAGAGAGAAAAAATATATTAGAATTAGTTCGAGGATGGCCTTCTTCTAACACTGGATATAAGTTGGATGTTTATGATGAAATATGCACGTTTGTTTTTTCAATTCCTTTTTTTGTTAGGAATACAATGATAATATAAGAAAATGGATGAAGGTGTGATCTTCCTCGCTGGAATTTTGAAACTGCATTTATGCTACGGTTTTTAAGATTGAACGATTATTCGAGGGCCGTGATACCGAAAATTTCTGTGATTGTACACACGATGCAACCAGACACCATGAACGCCGTAACTTGGCCAAGCCAAGCATTCTCTTTAATGTTCAACGGCAACTTTTTTTCTTTCCATTTTTGGTGTAATAAGGCTTCTTTCACTTTTCAATTCTTCCTAGGCTGTCTTCTATTTGTAAACGAGAAATTATCGAATGATTCAAATTACAGTGATTTATATAAAGCATTTGAAAATAAAATATCATGCCAAAAATACATTTAATTATTACTACTTCAGATATATTTTTATATTATAATTTATTATAATTGATAACATTTAGAAATAGTTATTGCATTGGAAATATAATTTTTCAGGTAATTGTTTAGTGAAATTAATTAATTTAATAAAAAAATTTCCTAACCACGATGTATGCCAGTTGTAAGGTATAAGAATTTCGTAGACGCGTCAGTAGAATTCAGTCTGCGGCATCGTGAGAAAAAAGGTAGAATTAGTATAATAGTAACAGCAGAGTAAAAATTATGGAAAATTGGATTGATGGACAGAAATTAATGTTGACTAGAAATGTATAAATCGGAACTAAAAGAAACTTTCGGTCATTATTTCAACAGTATCCTTTTCTGTGCGCACGTTATAATACCGCCTAAAGATTAAAATAACACTAAAACAAAATTTTCAATACTAATCTTTTATACAACTAAAGAGGTTAAATGTAGTGGATGTGGCATGTGACTTATGCGTTAGTATACATACGTGCTCGGTGATCTTTCAGTGTAAAATTTCTGTTACAAAGCAATACAATAATATATAATATAATATTTTTTCCTTCGCTAAAATTTAAAAAGTGTAACTCTACCTGGAGCTCAACCTTCACGAGACGTCGTCTTTGCGGAGAGGGCTCGAAAAATACTGACGCGCGCAGTGGCGCCTCTGCCCCATTAGGAAATTCCAGGATCTGTTTTTGAAATTTCGTACGAGGAAATCTCGTCCTAACCGAAGCAGCACCTCGAATGCTCATATTCTGCGGGTGGGAATGGAGAACTGGCTATTCTCGGTCACCAAGAGGAGGAATATCACCGCAATCGTCACCAACCACAGGACCCAGTCTCACTCCATTTGCGTTTCGTCTTCTAAGGTCGGCGTGGCAGACAACACCGGATAGAACCTACTGCCGGAAATCCCGCGGGAAGTACCTCTCCCAGCACGCTTCACATCTTCCTTTTAAGGTTCCTCTCCCTCCGAACATTCTGCGGATTTAAAAAGAAAGGAAATCTAAGCCTCTCCCTCTGGCAATAGGGATTTAGTCTCGCGACATGGGCTACTTCCTTCATCCTCTTTACCTTCTCGATATCACAGTACACAGGTACCTGCCGCGCTATTTTGTATGGCCCGTGGTATTGGGGAAGCAGTTTTTCACTCTTCCCGACCTTTCTCGTTGGGTATACAGACATACTAATTTTACCGTACGCCTATATGAACCCTAACTGTCCTGATTAGAAGTTGTCGTGACTGGAATACAAAATCTCTTTCTTTAGGTTTTCAGGCATCACTACCATTTACGGGTTTGCTCGAATCCTTCAATTTTTAGCTCGTTTAAAAATAGTGTGTTTATAGTTTCACTTTTGCGTCTGTCTGCATGTGCACTTGCTTAAGTTGATACTGTGATGAAACGGTAAGCAATAGAGAGCAGAAACTTGGAGTATAGGTTTCTGCGCTGCTGACATTTGTTTTTCTTTGTATTTTTAAAATGATACAGAATCGGATATGTGCCCATTTAAAATTTATATTTTTTAAATATCTACGAGAGTATAAAAGATGGAAAAGTGAAATTTCCACATTGATGCCATTTGCACATACGGCTCTAATGATCGTTATGTATCGGTGTAAAAAATAAATTAAGATAAGCTAAATTTACGCGTATAACGGGTGATCAGATTCCAAATTTTCCTCGGTTCGTCAATAAGGTTAAATGGAGAAATATTCGTAGCTTAGATATAAAACACAAAGTATTGCCACATATAATATAATAGAAGAAAAAAGAGCTAACTTTATCCTTGTTCTTCATTAATACTCCCTTTCGCAACGCGAAGTTGTTGATCTGCCTTTCCAGTCCCTCATTCACCTTAGTGGGGTCCTATATGGCCTGGAATTCCCGATAGCATGATACGAAACACCGGTTGCATAAATACCCCGATATATCCAACGTCCCCTGGAGGGCTGTAGCGCCAACATTGGAAACCACTTATCTAGAAAATTCCCGAATGTCAGGGGTTATGAAAACGCGTAGTTTTACATAATCATCGGATGACCTCGTGAAGGAGGCGATGACAGTGCGAAGATGAACGATCCCTTTGTAAATCGGGGGAGACTTTCGTCGTAAATCACTGTGAGCGGCCACTCATCCTCGCCATTACACATATTGCAAATAATGAAAAATTTAAACGGGCAAGAAGTAACCTGGGCCATAACTACATTAAAAAATATTTCGCTTTACATTATTAAAATTATGAAATTTGATTTAAAATCACACTCACTCTTCCCTGCAGACACTGTGATACGGTTCCTAAATGATGCAGCATTGTCGCCCTCCTTTTTCTGAAACTTTGAAGTCTCTGAGCGCTCCTCTATACTGCGGGCAAAAAAGAAATCGAGAAATTATGAATAAAAAATTGAAAACAAATTTAATGTTCTGTATTAAGATAATTTAAGCATTTTTACTCAATATTACCTAATTCCAATGAATTAGAAATAAACGGAAGGACATTCAACGAATGGCTTACCACGCAAGTCAATAACAAGAATGGGTGCAAATACATCACACAAACTTTCTCATATATGCACTCTTATAGCCCTTAAAACCTAATCTAACTGGTTACGTAGATGTATGAACACCTAGGCAGTAACCGGGAATTAAAATACATATGTTGCAATACGACTGAACACTATATTGCAAGATGGCCCAACCGTGACTCGCGGGACGCATGTGGCTCTTATATATATATATATGTGTGTGTGTGTGTGTGTGCGCGCGCGCGTGCGCGTGCGTGCGTGTGCGTGCGTGTGCGTGCGTGTGCGTGCGTGTGTGTGTGTGTGTGTGAATATATACAGGCCGTTTTTCACTAAAGAACACAATAACGCAATGTGAATAGAGACGTTTTGGGAATGCATCTCTCTGTATTGCTCTTCTAAAATTTATCCGAAAGTAAGTAGGTTTGACCATCCCTGATATATAGTTATATTTTGAGACATGTGGCTTATATAGTATTTTTACAACTCTTTCTGTAACTGGATAGATTTTAATTACAATCCTTAATCATTTTTTGAGCGAATCGACATTTTGCAAAAATTAACAATAATATACTTTTCTCCATTTTTGTGTGATACGGTTCATTTCAACCTTTGTTGCAGCGATTTTCCCCGCACCTACGCACTTAACGAAGCACTTGTCGAAGAAACGCGACGAATAACGCCAACCATCGAATATCGTCGTCTTTCGTAATCGCCGAACAGAAATGCAAAAGTCTCTCAGTCAATGGCTCTGCCCATAGGAACGCGCTTTATATATGGCGAAAATTACACCTATTTCCCATTTCCTCCTTTCTCTCATTGTTATATAACGTAATCAAGAAATTAACCAATACGAAGTCAAGGAGTCGCCCGTTTAAGCTACCCGCCGAATCTCCCCTCAACCGCTCCATCACATGACCGCGGCTTTTGAGGAAAGGAGTCGGCCAGATATCCCGAGAGAGCGTCAGCTGAGGGTCGCCGCTGCGAGAGTAAGGATTCCGACTGACGGAGAGAGAGAGAGAGAGAGGAGCGGATACTACGAGACGAGAAGATTTTCCTCGCAAGTCGTGTGTGCTGAAAGTTTCCTGAGGACACTGTGTAACTATAACTTGATACTCATGAAGTGTTTTATGTTGCGAGACTAGTTTTACGTCTCAAGAGCATTTGTTTTGCTGTTATGTTATAATTTCCTGTAAAATATAGCATTTAGTTAAGAGGTTAATGTGGCGTTGTTTTTTGGTCGCCACATAAGTGGAGGCACCGGAGAGATATGTTGTTAATCTAACTATAAGTTTGCTATATGTTCGGTTAATTTTGGGTCAACAATTTGTGAGGATAGTTCTAGTTTGTTAATAGTATTTCTAGTTTTTGGTGGTATAGTTCCCCTTGTCTTTGATTGTATCGTGAATCATTCCCTCTTCTCATCTCATTAATGCCATCTCCTTTCGATTTTTCCGTTTACTTAATATCCTTGTATTTCGTTGTTAAAAATGTCTAAGGGTGGCCACACACGTTCAGGTTTAGCCTTGAGGAAAAAACCTCGAGGTGATCCTGAAGGAAAGCCTCGAGGCTTTTTGCTGCCACACACGCTCAGGTTTGCCAGGAGGTTTTCCCAAGTTCCCTTTCAGTTTGTCTCGTGCTTTCCGTCTGGCAACATGACCACGAACGGATTTGTTTTCCTCAAGGCGAAGCCTCAACCAATCCTCGGTTACTGCCACTGAGGGCTGGAGGACAGGCTTAAGGCTTTTTCTTCAGGCAAATTTGACCACACACTCTCAGGTTTGCCGGAAGGCTTTCCTTTCTTCCGTGTTTCCTTTCGGCAAACGTGAGCGTGTGTGGCCACCCTAAGGAACGCGGTAAAAGGGGCGTTGGATTGCTTCCAGAACCTGCAGAAGAGACCCAGTCGAACGAGGGTGAAATGAAGCCTCAATTCGCGGATTGTGTAAAGGTCGCCAATCAGCTGTTGCTTGAAATTTCCCCTTTCCAAGAACCCACATCTGAGAATTGGTTTAACTTCATATCAGCGATATTCGATGTATTGTCTTTGTCTCTGATTCCAGAACATTATCTGCTTACTTTGTTGCTGTCTAAACTTCCGGCTAATTGTCGCCAATTCTGGCTGTCGGTAGTTAACCAGAGACTTCCCTGGGATCAAATAATAATTAAAGTATGGGATACTTTCGTCTCAAAAAGGGAATACGAACGACTTCTAACCACCAAAGTCAAACGATTTCAGATGCCGCACGAGCCGCCTCGCGATTTTTATTACTCTGTTCAAGTAGCCGCGAAGGCACTCGGAAAATTGTATTCTGACGACGAATTTATTGAACTGGCATTGGAAGGCCTGAATTCCCTTACGCAGTCCACGTTGACCTTCGCTTCGCGCCCCCAGACGCTTGTTCAGCTGGAGGCGTTGATGACTCATGCAGCGAAGGATCTCATGAATCGCCTCAAATATTCTGCGGCCCGGGTGCCGTTAAACTTAGTGAATTCACTTCTCCCATTTCGCAGCCGGTTCCACTCCCTCCTGTAACAATTTGTTCCTTTTGTAATAATCGCGGACATTCTTTCCGCGACTGTCGGCGAAGAGCAAGAGAAAATCGCTCCGCGAGATCCTCGAGAAATTGCCCAGCCATTTCATTTTCGAATGTCGATGACCAACTTGACATGGCTTTCGTAAATTGTGATGTTCATTCCGCAAAAATTAAAGCTTTACTAGATACCGGCTCCTCCTTGTCGATGCTTGATATTGATACTTGGCGTAAAATTCCCCGCCCGGGACGTACCCAACAGTGTAAAATTACGTGTAGGAATGTCACTGCAGCTCCGATTATTCTGACACGATACATTAAATTGAGGATCCGTCTTCAAAATTTATCATGGAGACATTCATTCTATTTGTCCGAATTGCCTGTCCCAATGATATTGGGTCAGGATTTCATCAAAAGAGCGCGAATCATACTTTTCCACTACGCGTTTTCGTTCGAAAGCTGTCCGGATAAGAAATTCTTTTTCCACTCCGATTCCGAAACTTCGTCAGCTTCGTCCGATTCGCCCCCGGCATCAGTTGTTCATATGCAATGCCCCACTTAGAAGGAGAACCCATTCAACCTCGGAAAATGTTTCCTCCGGAGGCGAAGTCAACCGTAGCCTTCCATCAAAGCAAATAAAATGTCTCGTCGATGTCTGTTCCGACGTAATCTCATCACAGCTAGGCCAAACCAACTTGATGTATTATGAGATTGAATTGCTCGATTCGACTCCGGTCAGATCCCCTCCGTATCAGTGCTTACCGCCAAAATTGGCCATGATGAGGGCTCATGTCGATAAGTTATTCGCCGACGGTATTATCCAGCCTTCTTTATGTAATTGGAGTTCACCAGCATTTCTCATCCCCAAGAAAGATGGCTCCGAAAGACTTGTGGTCGACTATCGTAAACTCAATAAGCAGGTCAAGGCCGATAATTTTCCTACGCCTTCGATAGAACACGCTCTACAATACTTGGGTTCGGCTAAATATTTCACAATTCTTGATTTAAATTCTGCCTTCCATCAAATTCCTTTGACACCGACTTCAAAGGAGTACACCGCCTTCGTCACACCTTTTGGGCTGTATCAATATAATCGTCTTCCATTTGGTTTTACCACGTCTGCTCAAGTCTTTTCGAGGTTGATTGACAAGGTGCTAGGTGATTTAAAATATTCTTGTGTGTATCCATATATTGACGACTTATGCATTTACTCCAAGAGTCTGCCAGGACATCTTCGTCGCGTTTCTTCGACAAGTGCATCGTTAAGTGCGTAGGTGCGGGGAAAATCGCTGCATTGTTTTTAGGCTTATATCCTATATAAATGAGAAATTTCTTAAAATGATGCCAAACTGTTCAGCCTCTAAAGACGCAAACAGACGACAAAGGCATACGGAACTTTTGAACCAAACGGGCAGCTAAAACGTGAATATTCATCAGAATATCGAGGTCACATCATCTCTAAATACTTCGTATGTGATACATTAAAAGGACAAAAGTACACACGAAGGATTAAAACTCCAATCTCTACTTCGTTACATGATCAAGTGAAAATATCATAACAATAAGTGATGTGTTTACATAATGTTATCTGCAGGGGGTGGATTCCCTATTATCACACACCTTACCCCGGCCCAGAGACAAGCAGACATACGGAAAGACAGATGAAGATAAGCGCGAATATTCGCCGTTCCATATTATAAAAAAACTCTTCGATCGACATTAGAAACGAATCTTGTGTGTGACTTTACGCACGCAGAAAAGAATAATGCAGTAAATTACCTCTCATTATGCAACCGGTGTCGGCGCAAAGGTTTAGAAATACGAATGTCTTCTCCACGCTGCCAGCTGAGTCAACCCCTGCATGGTCTTCTGCGTCGGTTGCGATAATGGCTCGGCCAGTTGCCTCGGCGACGGACGCCTCAACTTCTGTCGTCCGTTCATCCCTCGAAGAAATGGAAAAGAATGCTAGGAGTTAGGAGTAGTTGATTCATTTTCGTGGGAGGAATCGACGATTTTTCGGAGAAGCGCCACCCACACTAATGTGAATCCCGTAAATGCGAAGCGCCAACTATTTAAAAGACCTCGAAGATAAGAAGAAAACAAGTGTTCTCTTTAGTTATGTAAGCTCGATTCATGCGCAGAAAGTCTTGCGACGGACTGTATCCACTTCCGTCCCGCTCCTTATTAGTCTCTATACCTCAGCATATCATTTCTTCTATGTCATTCCTATCTCCCATTCTTTTGCTCCCTTTATTTACGGTGAAATAATCAAACTCTTGGAATAGGAAAAAAAAGTTATCTGTGCACTCCAAAGGAGCCCTCTGTAGCCGATAAGAGGTCAAAGTGGGGATATCGCGAGCTGAGGACGTCAAATAAGCGGCGTTGGACTCTTCAAACTTTTCCTAGCGTGGCTTAAAGGCCATCGATTTCACAAAATATCTTCAAAAACAGTGATTAAAATACAATTGTTTGTCGTGTGTATTCTCATACTCATATACCCTTGTATATTTTGAGATATATCTGAGCGTTCTTGTTTTTGAGAAGAATTTCTGGAAGTGATATCTTCGCGGAATCTCGATTTAAAAAAAACAACACTTTTAAATGCATATAAATATCTCGAATGGAGGAGATTCTTTTGATATGAAAAATTCTCTCACTCGTCCGAAGCATCATGGCGGAAAAGAACTTAACTGAAGACATCAAAGGAGAACGCCGATAGAATTTTATTAAGCTTTTCATCAATGAGCAGACTAAAAAAAAAGAAAGTAATGAGGATGAAGTTTATACGTTTAGGAATTTAATCTCGGGATGCTGAAGGATATAACTTTGGCCGCACTTCGTCTCTCTTTCTCTCTCTCTCTCTCTCTTTCTCTCTCTCTATTCCTATTCCTCTCTCTTTCTTCTTCCTATATTTTTAGTTTCATAAATTGCCATTCTTTTTCCGTTCAATCCTTTTTTTAACCTGCCATTTAGGGGAATGAGAGCAAAATATTCCAATTTTTGAGATGAAAAATATTCTTGTATTCTTTATCCAGTAAGAAGCATTTTTATTATTTCGATATTGAAAGCGTTTATCCAGGTTTTTAAGAAAATCTCTCGAATATTTCAACAGTAGTACAGGGATTTTATGAATTGTTTTCGTCCTATTAATTTGGACGGGGCTCAGTAAACTGGGAGGCACGTGTCAGACTTTAATATATACATACACTTGTGTATAAATGTTTAGGGAAGAGGAGAAGTGAATTTTATGTATGTACGGAAATTGGGCGTCGAGGGAAGCCTAATGGGCACTTACCGGTAGGAGAGGGCCATTGGGGTGTTGGAGAGACACATGGACACGTACGTCGAAGCTTATTATTATTATTATATATATATATATATATATATATATATATATATATTGTAAAAGTTTTGTAAATATCATTTTAAAACAAAATTGAGCATTAAATTTCCATTTGGGTAAATTGTGTTTAACTCTCCGATAGTAAAGGCCAAATTGATACATTTTTGAAGAAATATTGTCAAGGAGGCGGAGATAAAGTGAACAAAGGAGGTGGAGAGGAGTGAGGGGGAGAATGGGAGGTAGACTGGGAAGGAAATATGGAAGGATAATGTAATAGAAGGAGAGAGGAATGGGAGAGGGGAATTTTGTATTATGTTCAATTGATTAAGTTATTTTCATTTTAATATTATTATTATTTTACAAAAAAATTTTGTTTCTGTTTCAAAACCATTCAAGAATGGATAAATGCATTGAACTTATAATGCCATCCTTTTTATGGGAATTTACGCTTGTATACACACACATACATATTGAGCTGTGCCTTATTCCATTCCAAATTTATCAGAGGAAAATCATGATTGTTTTAAAGCTTAAAAAAAATCTCTAATTTTAGGCGTGATTCCTTCCTTACAAAAAATTAAAATTATCCTTAAAGAGTGGTTACCGATTGAGAGAAAAATATTACGTGACAGAGAGACCCTGACCAGCTTAAAGCTAAAAGGACAGTTTTTAGCTTCTCGAACCCAGAAAAAACTTTTGAGGACTAATCCTTTATCGTACGTAGAAAACAATATGGTCTTAGCACCGCCGCGTCATTGAATGTTTACTGCAAAGGTAAATTGGATTGCCGATATATCAACAGAACAGCCAGGAAGCAAGAAATTAGGACACTGCAGGTTCCAGTGAGAACTGAAGCGATTTTTTTCTGACGTTGATCTTCGAATAAGCATCTACCAAAGCTGCGACAATGAAATCGATCGCAGATTTTTGCAAACTATCGTTTCCTTCTAAACCAACTCGGGTATTCATGAGCTCCAGATGTAGCCAGTAATAAGTTTCGCATTAAATTGTGAATTTTCTCGCCTTCCTGGCTTAGAATATAAGGTCGATTTCGCATCTTTTGCATTTATTTTACATTATTTTGCGTATTATTGGTTTTTCATTAGTTATTTGCTTTTCCACGGCAAAATATTACTTTTAATGTACAAAACGTCGCGTTCACAAGCTTTTAGGAAATTAAAGCGCTTAGATTCGTTTGCAATAGTCTGTCAAGGTTAATTAATTGCAGAATTGTAGAGATTATTCTGTGTAATTTCCAGTAGTAATACGGCATTTAATTGCGTATTCCGTTGATTGTTATCTCCTATCCGAAACAAAAGCACTATTAAGTATCTGCTATCGGCCTTGATAGACGGGTGGTTAGAGTATCTGCCAACGGATACTAAGGTCGCGGGTTTGAATCCCGCCTAGGATATGGACGTTTGTGCTCGTCGGAGGTATTTGTAAGATTGGACATGTTTGTCTTACTATCGCTCTCAATAAAGACGGATTTATAGAGAGTATTGTAACTGTCACCGTCAGAAGTCAGCTTTATATTTATTTTATGACAATACAACATACTCATTTTTTCCTATATTTACACATGCTAAACATTTATGCTTCCAAAAAATAAACCACTATAGCAATCCTTTTAAATTGTCATCATCATAAATTATGATAAACACATCTACTATAATATATTTTGAAGGGTGTGTTTGTTCATGGAACTCCTCCTAAACGATAAAAGCTAGAATAACCAAATTTGGTACATTTCTTGCTTATATCCTAACTTAGTGAACGGTCAAGGTTTGGTTAACAGGAATTAGTCAGTGCTGCCAATATAGGGGATTAATATTTCTCAATAAGATAACAAGTATGAATCGATTTCTTGACTTGCAAGGTATTATTCCTTCAAAGCATAAAAATACGTAAATAAGGACCGATTTTTCCTTTTTTACTTTATTCGACGAATAAAACTATACTATCTTATTCATGCGAATTTTACATGTTACACGGTCGAAGTTTTCAGAAACACGATATTTGTTTCGAAATTTTGTGGATTTTTCGTACCTCTCCCGGGCGTTGCCAAGGCTGCCGTCATTGTTACCTCCGATTGAGTTTGCTTCAATTATGCTTACAAATAGACGAAAGTTTAGCGTTATTCGATTCGCACTTTTGTTTAAGCAACGAAACGATCGATGTTTATGGATAGCAACGTAAATAGATACTGAATATTATTCAGGAAGCGTTTATAACGGTTGTTGAAAGTAATTGAACCATCTTTCGTCTATTGAATACTGGAATCTTACATTTTTTGTAAGTAAAATCATTATATTCTACATTATAATGTTTATTAACATAAATAAACTCACGTATCTGGTGTACATTCACCAGTCAGTGATCAATCAGGACCGCTTGTGTGCAAGTAGCAGGCACCCCCGTCACTTTTTTTAATACAGACAACGCAATAACAAAAAATGAATGTTTTAAGTACATTTTATTTGTAAACGTAAATTAACACTTCATTAATAAAAAAATATGCTTTCAGATTATGGGCACGATACCCCCTCTATCTTTACAGTTACCGCTCCACTGTTGCACCTAGATACAAATTTCCGGCAATTAAAAATTGTACAAAGTAAGGAGCGTTACGAGTAATCAGGCCCTCTCGATTATTCAGCAGTGTTCGCTATAAATGGCTCCTGAGTACAGCGATCCATGTTACGAGACATCCTGCGGTATAGGACATGGTCTCCTTGACATATTTACGTGCAACATTTTCAACTTTTGTTACTAGTTTTTTATTGTGCGGAATCCATTTCGATGTAATTTGTAGTATTTTGTAGAAATACTGCCAGTGCTGTCTACTAACTTCAGCTTCTTTTCCCTTTTCAGGTGTTTCACGGCGATGATATCTCAGCAATCCCACCCAATACTGCGATTCCAAAATCTGAGTTTTACTCGATATCTAAAATGGCAGCAACTTTTCCCTATCTTTCGTCGTTCGTTATACTTCCAAACCTCCTTATTCGGTATTTTCGCATAAAATTGCATTCGGTCTGTACCACTGCTGGCCTTTTCAGCTAAACAGACGTCTCTCCGTTTTTGTGCCCTCTTACTGCTTTCTTCTCCGGAGATTTTCGGTCCTCCGGCTGTCAAGATACGTCTTCCTCGTCGCTGTGAAGTGGTATGGCGTTTCTGTGCTCCTCTGATCCTGTGTATCAAGAGAAACTTCTGTCGTCTTTCGACTATGGAGATCATCAGCCGCCGGAGAACTTGGTTCAATAAAGGTAGGGAAACGACGGTTCTCAGGAACAGAGTCTTAATAAAAATTCTGCACTGGTAAACGTTAAGTTGAAGTTTTTATATGGGAGGTTTTTTTGAGGAAGTTTAAGAAATAATTGAAATTCCCGTCTCTGGAGATGATAAATTATGCAAGGTATATTGCAGTACCAAGAGTTGTCCATGTTCGTTGTTGTGCTAGAACAGGAGTAATGTTTGTAGGCGATATTTCTTTGGAAAACTTTAGTGCGTTGAACTTCCTTCCAACCACTTGTCTGGTGAATTGCAGAGTAACATTTAGATATGGCGTCCGATCGTAGCGAAAGTTGGGTCTCAACGGAATAAGCGCTAGGATTTGCAGATATGAGTAGAAGGGAAATTAAATGACTATCGTGCCCATAGACTGGTTGACTCTGGGCGTCGCGGAGAAGGTAACTTTCTTTATCTTTCCTATTTGCTACCTGTTAGCGGTACTACTTGGTAGTTACTCGCTAGTACGTGAATTAGCGTGCAGGGAAATTGTTTTCCGTGGGGATGAATAATTGTTTTTTTTAATTTACCGAAGCTTCATTATGAAGACGGACTGCTATATTCAGAACTGCCAATTACAATTCTTCGTTGGACGGTAGAAAACAATTTTCTAGTAAAAATTATAATAATAGTAATAATTCTGCTTGTAGAAAACGTATGAATTTAGATTTATCGGCTATGCATTAATTTTTTTACTTAACTCAGTGAGTTTGAACTCTGTCCATTTTTAATTTTAAGTCAACGATAAATTCCACTTACTATTCTTGTAATATTTCCTTAAGCAAACATTTTCGTGGAATACTTGTAATAACCCCTGAAAAGGTTTTGGAACTAACAAGACATATTATGTTCAAATTGTGGGCTACTTAGTTTCATAGTGGCGATGTGCGTTTCTTATAATGTTGCTGACAGTTTTGACCGTTTTTAAAAGTTATTTTACAGTTGTGGCCTGTAGGCGAACCTTATATTTTAGAAAGTGCAGCATTTTTTATTCCATTAACTCGCATGCATTACGAAATGTTTTGGTCTTAGAAAAACATTTACGTATTTTAATGTTTGCTTGCAGATTGCGTTTGAATTCTTTTTGTGCTTCTATTATACTAAAGGCCTGGAATGTGAGATCGTTCTTACTTCTCACACTTGAATGAATTGGTCAATGAAAGTCTATATTTTTTTAAAGGCCGAAATTCATATGCGAACATGGCTTGTGGATAATATACGGCGGAGTTAAGGAAGATTATTTCACTGCTTGTGATGTGTATTTTTCTCCGTTTCCAATTATACGAACAATCCAAAAACTTATTTGAAACCCAAGCATCGAATTATTCACACAAAAAATGAGAAATTTACACTCATTTATAACATCACCCATTGTCTTTCTAGTAATCGACGGTTTTTAAATTAGCATTTATTACAAGTGATAAAAATATATGGCAGGGAGTGCCATTGTACCACGCTTTAATTGCATGTTGCTTAATATTTCTTTTAGCCTGTCTTGTCGCATTTGTTAAAAAAGGACCATTATTTACTTGCAGGTATTATGCATTATTTCTACGTCTTTTCTTATGCACTGCGGTCTACCCATACGAAAATCTTGAATATTTTGTCAAGAATCGTCATTGACAGCTACAAATCTGTCGTACTAAATAGTCGATCGGGTTATTTCGAAGCTGTAAGTTAATGTTATTTAATTAGCCTTTTAATAGTTGAATACGAAGGTTCGATCTGTGAGAACGCTATTGAGTCGCCGTATTCTATTAACTGTAATGGATGCGAAAGTTTACGTAATTGTTTGTTAATCTTTATTTTACGACTAGCAATTGTTCATACATAGGTATGGGAATTATGCTTGCGGTCTCATATGGGTATTTAAAGCTAAAGCGTTTCAGCGCAGGTTTCACGTGTTTAATGCGTTAATGCATGAGATAACAAATAAATTAGGATATCGATCATGTGTTTGACCGCAATCGCCGTACGCATATCGACATGTAATCGTATCTCGTCGATTCTCTTAATCGCTGCTCGTATGTACATGGCCTCCGGGGAATTAACACATTTTTGCGGTCTTACCTTATTCGTCCGTGTTTGTACCGCATCCCAGCCTCACCCCACTTACTCCGCCCGACTCAGAGTCTGTAAAAACTGAGGCGAGAACCCATTTGGGTGTTGGACAAGAGGGAATCTTTCTCTCCTCCTTTGTAAATGCTTTGTTACTCTTTCTCTTTCCAAGTTATATATCTCTCTTCTTCTAACCTCCGTTTAAGACCTATGGTCGAGAAAACTTGGGTACTTTGGACATTAGCGTTGGAGTTGAAGTGAACCGGACGCTGGGGGCCGTTAGTTCGAGCGTGCTTTCCCCGAAGGAGTCCAATCTCTCTCTCTCTCACCCTCTTCCTCCTCCCCGTTCCCACCTTCCCTCCTACCATAACCTTCCTCCCCCCTCCATCTACGTTGGTAGTTTAAAGAGAACGGGCAGACACACACACACATACATACGTGCACTCCACTTAATCCCCGCCGGAACTTGGGTGATTGGTGTTGGAGACCCGTTCGCTGGATGGGATGTATGCCCAGAGGGCAGAGGGGAATGGATAGGAAGGTCAACGCGATTGGGATAGTGGAAAGAGAGAGAGAGACAGACAGAGAGAGAGAGTGAGAGAGGGGGGCCGTCGGATTTTCTGTCCAAAGACCACCACATCGTGTGACCTGCCAGCGCCGTCGAAGATAGCGTCCTCCTTCGGTTTATCTTCCTCGTTTTGGAAGGAATGGAAGGTTTTGGACATTTTTCCGAGTACATTTTATATTCTGTCAAATTCGTCCGTGTGTCGCATTTAATCGCTGTCACTTTCGTTTAGAATTTCATGTTGGCGCAAATGGAGTAGATGTACGTGATTTTTGGGTGTTAAATGAGATTTAAAAAAAATTATTTATGATTGCATAGTTTCTTAGATGTTGTAATACTTGGAAGTCATGGAGTGATATCGTTAAAAAAAGGTTGCAGACAGAAGTCGTATTGAAAGAGACCTGCTTTTACCAGTAATCAGGGATGTTTGCAAAAATCAAATCATATTGACGATGGTTGAATTAAAATGTGAAATAGTTAAATGATAGGATAGGAAAGTTTAGCTTCATATTTTTTGTTCCAATATTCAGAAATAAACATGTATAGAATAAATTCATTCGATTTAATAGCATTTTTTCTAAAACTGTGACAAGAGGATGCGACGTAAATTTCGTAATCCAGTCGAAAAGCAAAAGAAAACTTGTAAAATTCTGCCTGAGTGTTTGTCAGACCCACAATATGTAGAGTCTGGTAATTTAAAACTTGTTTACTTTAAAAAAAAATGAAGGCATAGAATGTACCTACGTGAAAAAATATTCTTTACGGCTTTAGTTTCGCTTAATTCTCGTAAAACTTCTAAAAAACATTCATAAAACGCACAACGGTGAAGTTTTTAATATGCCATTTGCAAAACTACGTCAACGAGATGAACTCGTGCCTCTTTTGAGTTAAATATAAACTCATAATCTTCTTTGGGTCTTAATTTCGGCTAATGAGGATTTGATCCAATAGTAGGGATAATTAGATAATCAGGTCTGATGGACGAGTTTGGAGAAGAATTGTGAAGGGAAATTCCTTCGTGATCCAAGCCGCTCCTTGACTAATCCAGAGTCAGGAGAAAGGAAAGGCAATATGAGGAAAATAGAATCAAAGCACTATATTGCGCTCTCATGCGGGAAATATTCTTCACATAAAATATCTTCGAAAATGTCGGAGAGCTTGAATATTAACATATTTCTTGAAAGCAGACAAAGGATAATAATAGCGTAATAGGGAATGTATAAAATAAGCACGAAAGTGAGCATCAAAAATGTGAAAGATATTACTTTTTCATGTTAAGATTTACGTGGATAAAGCAATCGAAATGAATAAAGAACGAGACCTCTTATAATAATAGAGAAGTATTGGTTGGTTGGTGATCATCTACAAATGCGTATAACTCGATAAAGAATGCTCAATTAACATATTTTAAGGTGATGACGAAAAAAATCTCGAAAAAGTCCTGGGTTCGACTCCATAAAATAATACGTAAAAATGGACTTTTCGACGTGCAGGCTTTCGTTATTTTTTAGATTCGGATCTGAACCATTTTGAAGAAAAAATTATAAAGTTTCTTATTTTGTTCATCTTTTTCCGCCTACAGTTCGAAATCGCTCACGTTAAACGTTTAATTAACATATTTTGGGGAAAAGCTTGCCATTTTAACGGGATGTTGCCTAGCCTACAAATTACATTGTCATATCTCGAAATCCAATAGGATTGAAATAACAATAGTTATTTCAATCCTTATGGGTGTGAGCGTGCTTTGAATGCTTTTAAATACGAGAGAGAAAGAGAGCAAAGAAAGGAGAGGGAAATGATTTTCAAGGCAATTGATGTTCCTGTTGTCAATTTGATCTCCATAAATAGCTTGAACGATTGAATATTTACTCCCGTAATTTTTTGACGGGCTGTAGTACACTAGTACTGCTATAATTATTTTAAAGTTGCTGTTACGAATATGAAAATGACAAATGTACTAAAAATGGTGCTGATTTAAAAAAGGACTAAAAGTTATTTGGCGACGCTCACAACCTTCATTAATAACTTATTAATGAACTTGACTCTTCAGTAAAAAGCACATATAGAAGCCATCTGTCAATTCCAAACTTGAATCACCCAACGTCATCGTGCTCTAAGGAATGCGTAAACGTTTGGTTCACAGTTAAGTTCCGTTATCGTTTTATACCCGCTGCAAAGAGGACCAAGGATAAGGCGATTGCTCAGCTATTCTCACCGAAAGGAAAGGAGGGAAACGTGTTGCGGCGTCATTAAGCTACCGCTGGTTAAAAGCGCCGTGAGAGCGCAAGGGTTTTGATACACTGATCCGTGGACGTAGGGTAGGAAATGCACTATAAGCAGCAGTACACGAAATAGGATCGTTTGAAGTGTTTAGCGTCGCAGAGAGTGGAACACTGGATCTGCGGATTTATAAATCTCGGATATGTGAATATTATCTATTCAGTTCTAGATAATGCCGCGAACGCGATTGCGAGGGTTACAGTCAATCCATTCCCTTGGTAAGTTGAGCATCGTTTACTTTGGTTCACTGTGTTCAGTGTGATTTGTTTTCAATTTTGACCTCGGCTCTCGGTGATTTTTGTCGGACCGCTAGGAACCTACTAATTCTAATCCGTTTAATGCGTTCGAATAATGAGCACGGCCAAAATTTCTTGGAATAACGATTTCCTCTATGCTCATAACAAAATCACACATTTGTATTTACGCAAAATTAACAAAGTTACTAACATTGATTAGTTTTTTAAAGGATATTTAAATAAGCAGTGAATAGGATTCTCCAATTGGCCTAAGAATACACGCGTGGTCTTATTTAAAAATTGGGTTTTACATTTAAGTTATCGAAAAAATCAAATGTTGCCTTTACAATCATATTCATAGCTACTCCATCACTTTCATAAATCGTTTTGCAATATTACGAGCCCTATGCATTTCACAACCTTTTCTACGGAAAGGCGAACTCGGCTCTCGGTGATTTTTGTCGGACCGCTAGGAACCTACTAATTCTAATCCGTTTAATGCGTTCGAATAATGAGCACGGCCAAAATTTCTTAGAATAACGATTTCCTCTACGCTCATAACAGAATCACACATTTGTATTTACGCAAAATTAACAAAGTTACTAACATTGATTAGTTTTTTAAAGGATATTTAAATAAGCAGTGAATAGGATTCTCCAATTGGCCTAAGAATACACGCGTGGTCTTATTTAAAAATTGGGTTTTCCATTTAAGTTATCGAAAAAATCAAATGTCGCCTTTACAATATATTCATAGCTACTCCATCACTTTCATAAATCGTTTTGCAATATTACGAGCCCTATGCATTTCACAACCTTTTCTACGGAAAGGCGATTTTAATTCCCTGCTTTACACAAGCGTAGGTATACATGTGTTTTCACATATAAATTTAAAACATATTGTATGTTTCCCTCATTAGCCATTATCGCTTTAATGCCATCTTCCAAGACCTCATTTTTTAAACAGCTACGCAATTTCTTAAATTTCTTAGCACAGTTCCCTCACTTCGTCTCTCTTTCTCCTCCCTCCCTCCCTCCCTCTCTCCCTCTCTCCTCACTATTCCTGTCGTTCTCTTCCACTCCTTTAAAACTCCTCTCTCTCTCTTATCTCGCTCTCCTCGTCTTTTCGCTTCCAAAGGTCCCACAAATTGGCCCAAAGGGAGACAATCCTTCGAGTATCCCCCTCTGCCACTTTCATTTCTCAACGTTTCTTTCCATCCGAGGGCAGCTTAACTTCTCTCTGTCTCCCTCTCGTTTTCAATCCCTCTTCAAACTCGCATCTTAAATCCCGCTTAACCCCATTTTCACCTTACCCTATTCACCCGCGCCATCTTAGTCTCCCCTCCAAAACCTCCATTTCCTCATTCCAAACGGTTCATTCTTTCCTATATCTCCCTCTCTCTCTCTCTCTGTCCTCCGTTCCAGCCACGTTCCCTTCCTTGTACCGCGTTACCCCGACCGATCCTTAACCAATGAGTATATCTGGGTGCCTCGGGTCATATAGCCCGCAGACACAGGCGTACATCGGATTTCACTTTGCTGTGGGGGGAAGCGTGATTGGCCGTGTTTATCCCCGGCTCTCGACCTTCTACAGCCCTCGGTACAGTTAAAAAAAAAAAGAAAACAAGCTGTGGAGTGTTCCCGTCGATTTTTTCCCTAGTGCACTCGACGTGATGGAAATTTTATTTTTTTAGTTAAAAAATACGTACTTGGACGAAGGATGAGCATTTGTTTGACGAAGTTTTCTGTTATTATACTATACGGTTATTTGAGAATAGGACGATGTAGATGGAAAACATTCCCTCCAGCGTGATTTGTTCTTTTTTTTGACAAATGAAAATATTATGTAGCTCGATAATGGATGAAATTATCTGCTTTTTGCAAGCGTAGTCTTTTCATTAAAGTCTGTGGTGAAATGTTTCGCTTTTTTAGCCGATGTTATCATGTTCTTTCATTAATTTGCATGCAAATGCATATATATATATATTTATGCCTAATATTGGACCAAATCACATAATGCAAAATAATTTAAATGCAACTCTTATATAAAACCTTTTTGCAAAGTAACGATATTATGTTCAAAACAACGGGGGGTTGAGGTTAGCATATAAAAGAGCATCCACTCACCTATTCCGTCAAAAAATAATGTAGAATGCTAAAAAATGAAGAAATGAGTTCAAATTACGAAAAATGACCAGGGGTTCAATTCAGTAAAATCAATTTAATCTGTGCGTACAGTATGTAATGTAGTTACCATAGGAAGAATCGGTTAAATTTTTTGAATTCGAAGCAGATACAACGTCGTTGACTATTTGGAATGTTTTACTTAAGGCTCTGTGTGTGTGTGCGCGCGCGCGCGTTTTCCAGTATGCACGTATGCCTCGCATCAACTTAAATATAAATTTTATTCGATCGCGACTATTTGATTTTATTAGGTAAACTTCTCTTTTGTCAAATACGCTTCTCTAAACTCAAGTTGTCAATTTCAAATGCATGGATTTAGTATTATTGACATCCACGATTTTTCTACCTTATCACAAATAATACCACTCTGCTAAATAATGCCAGAGTTAATCTAATTCAATGAAGCGTCGGTCGTCTTTTTGCTCACTCGCAGTTGATAATCAAATACATCTGTTTTTACTTCGTAATTGGAACGGGAAATAACATCCCAGAAGTCCCATTTCAAAATTTGCGGATAGTTTTTGCCTATCCGTAATCTTTTGAGTGCTGTGTTTAGTTATTTCATATTTCCGCTGAATTTCAAGCGCTATTTAGGATAAAAATGCGGTTTATTTAATTTATTAAATTTAGCCGATTTAGTCGGACTGAATTTGTATCTGATTGGGATATCTGTTTTGTGTAAAAACCATAAAATATTTTCTGTTATAACGATAAGTCACAATTTTTCCGTCGATTTCAATTATATTCCGGTAAACAATATTAAAGGCTCTTTCTCGGGGTCACGGTTTTAAAATAAAAATATCTAAGTAAGCCTATGGAACAATATCGTCTTTGTTGAGCTTTCACTGGAATTAACTCAATGCAATAACGAGAAGAAAGCATTTTTTACTTTCTCCATATACGTATATAGTATAGAGAAAGGATTGTTTTCATGAAAAAAATCGAATTCGAGATTCGGGAATACACGTTTCGAGGTCCCCTGAACATGTTTTGATCTAACTAAAAAACTATACATCAGATCAGCATGAAATTCTATATTTGTAATTTTATATATATTCTTAAGATTTGAATAGATTTTGATAACAATCGGTCAAACGGAAGGAACGGTTTACTCTTGTAAAATTTTAGTTTTTCTTAAATATTTAGCTTAAAACTGAATTTTTGTTAACATACTATATATATATAAATCATCATCAGCCTATTTCACTCCATTGACGGTTGAAGGCTTCCCCCAGGCTTTTCCAGTTTTCCCTGTCAACTGTCCCCCTCCTCCAAGTTTGCCCCAAGAACTTAACAAGCTCTCTGTCCCACCTGTCTTATGCTCTTCTTTTCGGTCTCTTGATGTTTCGATGAGACTGGACGTCCAATGCTGGTCATTTCTTCTAGCAATATGGCCCGCTCACTGCGCATTCACTCTTCTAATCATGTCACAGACTCTTCTTTCTTTGTTTTATTAAGGTTAAAATTAAGTCCAGCTTCTCGGCTTGCTTGCTCAAGCTCTACAGTTCTTCTACAGAGCTCCTCTGGGCCTCTTGCGAACAGTACGATGTCATCTGCAAAGCGCAGGTAACTCAGATGTTCTCCATTTACCTTAATGCCTTTTTCTTCCCAGTCTAGCGTTTTGAATACTTCCTCTAGTGTAGCTGTAAATAACTTAGGAGACATAGTATCTCCTTGTCTCGCTCTCTTTTCAATGTTAAATGCATTCGTTTCTTCATGCAGCTGGACAGATGTTGTCGCATTTTCATAGGTATTCTTGATCAAGGTTATGTATGTTTCTTCTACTCCTTGTTTCTTTAATGCACGTAACACCGACGAAGTTCGGACAAAGTCGAATGCTTTCTTGTAGTCGATGAAGCACATACATAGAGGTAATTCGTACTCATTAGTCCGGCTGATTACCTCTTTCACGACTTTGATGTGGTCCATCGTATTATACCCATTGCGAAATCCAGCTTGCTCTCTGGGTTGGGCAGAATCAAGATGGTTTTGAAGGCGCATAGTGAATATTTTTCTGAATATTTTGTAGATGTTGGGAGTAGACTGATTGGCCTGTAGTTATTCAAGTCTTCTTTGGAACCTTTCTTGTGTAGAAGGATAATACCTGCGTGGTTCCATGTTTCTGGTATCTTTTTCTTCCTCAAACACGAAGTAAAAATCTTAGCGATAATCGTTTCCACATGATTACCCGTTGCTTTGAATACTTCCGCTGTGATACCATCCATTCCAGAAGCTTTACAATTCTTCATACATCTGATTGCATATATCACCTCTTCCGGAAGGATATCTGGGAACTCTTCGGTGGGCATATTTCCATCATCATTTAGTTCATCATTTGCTAGAGGATCCCCATATAACTTGGTGTAAAATTCTTGTACCCGTTTTAGGATTAATTTCCTACTATGGGTTAAGGAGCCGTATTCTAGCATCAAGGCCACCAGCTGTCTCTTTCCGTGTGGGAGTAGGGAGTGGGTAGTTTTTTCTTCCACAGGATATTTCCCAAATTGGGAGGCCGGCGGAAGGAAAGAATGGGAGAATTAGTGAAGGGGGATTGGTGGGAGGTGGAAGTAAGAATTGGGTGGGCAGCATGGAGGATTTCCTTGAGGACCTCGTGGATCTCGGGGTGGAAGAGGGTAGTAAGGGTAAGGGAAGGGGTAGAATCAGGAATAGGAGGAGTGTAAGGGTGGTGTTTAATGGTTGCGGGTGTAGTTGCCCTCCGGATCTGGTCACGGATCAGGCCCGGTGGGTAACCTTCGACGACGGAGTAACATAGTGAGAGAGACCTCCTGTCTGAGCAAATCCTCCATATAAGTATGCAAGTAGTAGTATATTTAGGGCAACTAGGTGTTGAAGGGAAGCATAGCCACTGGGGTGTCATATTTTCTACATATGAAAAATTTGTGTAATGTTATTTGTATTTATTTTTTATGTAATTAATGGAGCAGATAGGGAGGGAAATCCAAAGTTTGCAGGCAGAGACATTAAATGAATTCTTTTAGATGCTGATAGGTTAGGTTTTTAGGTTTTAGGTGCGTCAACAGCTAAGGTTATTTTGCACCGTCAAATTCTGTTAGAGAAAATCAACATACATCACAACATCCATGCCCGAAGCGGGATTCGAACCCGCGACCTCGGGGTTAGAAGGCAGGCTCACTGCCTACCAGTTTAATCCGGCCGGCTTAGATGCTGACATGTTGCGCTGGGGGAGCCTCTAGTGATCACGGAGTGGATCGAGTTTAGGAATCTCAATTTGCTTATACGGCACTGGGAAGTTGAAAAACTGAGGATGCGCTTTAAAGTCATGACTCTTGACTAAATGTTATACACCAGAAGTTAATTCGTTTCTCGTTGTTTTCTTCATTTTATGTTATGACGTTGTTGTGGTTTCGCCAGTACAAGTTATGAGACTCCTCGTCGTCGTTTCCTCAGTGATGGGATAATTTTTATGCAGAATTTGGCGAAGGTTTAGTCGCGTGTGAATGGCTAGCAAAGAATTAATCCTAGGTCGCCCCAGTGTAGTGGTCCGCACCACCGTGCACTTTTGCAGTGCAACCGTGCGCTTTCAAGATACTAAAATCGCCTTTCCTAGCACATGTAATTTAATTTATTCGATTGTGTTACTTTCTAACCGTACGAAAAGACATTTTTAATCACTTTGAGGTTATTCTCATTTTATTTATGATCATTTCAGTTTTATAAAAGTGGTGATCGCTGGGCGTTCTATAATGAAACTTTGTGCTCACCATATTGAAAAGGTTGCGGTTCCCTGCTCTAATGAAATAATTGCGAGCAAACAATTATACATGCTACTTACGCTTCTTATAAAGAAATACAATATATTCCTTAAATCGTATTTTCTCGGTATCAATTCAGCCACAATTTTTTACTTTAATATTGCTAATATTGATTTTCGGTCTCTAACCCAGCAATTTAAACTAACTTATCTTACATAATAATGACTATAAATGACATTTATATATAATGTCTTTAGCCACGTGTTTATTTTTTTATTTACTCTTTACATTCTATTCCAGGTTTCATTTTTTTGAATCTAGTTAACCAGTCGTTACACTTCAGCGGCGTTGACTGTGCGCTAATCCGGATTTTTGGTGCACCAAATTTAAAAAAAAACGAATTAGAGAAACCATTGAACTATCCGAAGATTTAAACGTCATAATTAAAGTTAGTAAGCGACCTCTCGGGCGTTTATTGAGATCGCAAATCTCCATGAGCCCGCGAGAGAAGAAGCTCATTGCTACTTTGGAGTGCCTCGGTTATTACGCAAACACATTCCTGGAGAAAACATGATACTTCCTTTCCTTCGGACTTGTCCTCCACTAAGAGCAGTTCTCATTAACTCACAAATGCCAAGGCGCCTTAATAACCTTCTTCCTCCCCCTCTTATTTTGCTCTTCTTTTGGGCCCCTTCTCTCTTCCTCTTTCCATAACCCTGCTCTACCCACTCCCTTCTTCCTCCTGCGGGCTTCTCTTTAACCTCCTCTCTCTCTCTCTCTCTCTCTCTCTCTCATTCCCTCCCTCTCCTCCGTTACGGCGTTCTCTCCAACCGATGGCCATTCTTCAACCTGCACTCATTAAGTCTCCTTCCTTGCTTTTGGGACGTGAAAACAGCGCCGGAGGGCGAGAGAAACTTTTTAAGGCTCGGCGTTTGTTCCGAAAAGGTTTTAACTCCGACTTAATATTTGTTTTTTCCTTTGATTTCTTGCCGTTGGTATCAACAAGATCCGGAAGGAGGACTTGGAGAAGTTGGACCGAGAAAGTATTAAATTTCAAGTGATTAACTCGGCGCTCTTTTTTCCTCCGCCTTATCAAATTCCGTCCAATTTCCGCACACACGTCCCTGTAACTCCTCTTGGCCTTTTATTTTGGAAAGTTTTATTTTGCCAATTTTCGGGGTGGTTAAGCGATATTTAGATAGGGAAAGGTAATAGGTGGAAAGAGTAAAAGAAGAACGCTTTATTATCAGCTTTTAAATTCGAACAACGCGTAGAATTTTTCAAAGAATCAAGTTGGAATGGGCTTAGGGGCAACATACAACATTTTCGAATTGTAGAAGTAAATTTATTACGCGAGGGTGTCTATTCTTTTCTCCACTGCAAAACGAAATGACATGTATGAATTGCATTTATGTCAGTGGTGATGCATGGACCTCCATATAAAAACTTCATAAAATATCTACTGCTGGAAAAATCCAAAAGTAATGTTTGAAGGAGGTTATTTTTAACGAAGACACAATTTCCATTAAAAGGCTATTTTCCTGAAAATCTTCCAATAAACGAATGCAATTATTTACTAAGGCTACAAAGCTGTAAGTACTTCCTCATTAAAAACCTCTCGAAACATGCCAATTAAATCTTAATTACATTCCTATAATTCCATCCGAGCTCCGCCGCCCTTCATCGTTCCGACGCACGTTTTCCCACAGAGTTATCGATGTCCCCTTAAATGTACCAGCTTATTATTCTTTCCTTTCTTTCCCCCGAGGAAATTCATTCCACGAGACCCCGTACTCCCGCTGAGCGAACGACAAAACGTTCTCCTGTTCATTTCAACCTCACCTTTTGCAAATGAAGACATTCCGCGACGCGACGCCAATTTCTCATTCCCTAATTTCCTCCGCGCCACCTTTCTCCCATCAATCCTCCTCTCCTAGCCACAAGCTTCGAATCTCTCTCTCTCTCTCTCCCCCCCACTCCTCCGCCTTCTTACTCCATGTTCCCAACCGTCTTCTCCATCCTCTCGTCTCCTCGTTCCCACTCAGTCGTTTCTCACTCTACTACAACCGCCCTTCTCCTCACCTTCATATTTACACACACACACACACTCTCTCTCAACTTACATTTCATAAAAACATTCCTCGCAAATCTCCGGCTTACTTCGAATTCCCTTTTCCCTCCCTCGTTTCCCCCGCTTCAAGACTTCCCACTCTTGCCCCATCCATCTCTCATCCCTTCTTCCTCCTTCAAGTCTCCCCCTCCGTTCCCGTTCTTACTTTATCCACTCTCTTTCGCTCCATTCCTCTCTGCATCCCTTCCATTTCTTCCTCCTTCCCTCTCTTCCGCTTTCGCAACCTCGCCCTCTCTCACCATCTTTTTTTTCTACTCTTTCAGATACGGAAGTGTAAAATTTGTGCCGCCAAAATTTTTGTTTTGAAGCGTCTTGGTGCAAAATTCGTTCCACTCTTTTGAAACGCTTTGTAAAGTAAGAATGCCGTGAAAATCACTCAAACTAAATTTACCTATGCTAATTGCAGTTATGTCAATTTTATTTTTAAATTTTCAATCATTATTATAGGTCATTATTATACTACTAGTTTAATGTTCTTAGTTATGTTAAACCCTTAAACAAACAACTGTGCGGCAAGTGGTTCTTTTAACTATAAATTCCTGTGCATGGTAGAGATGTAATCAGTCTTTTCTCTCTTTACCTTCTTTCTTTACATCTTCCGTTTCTCCCTCTTGCTCGATTCGCATTTTATATTTCTTTTACTTCGTTCGCTCCTTCAATCTACGTTTCTTCTTATGCCTATAAGTTTCTCTTCTGTTTTCGCTTCCTATCCTCCAAAACCTTTCGTTTCCAGTCTTCTTACTTATGCGTGTTCTTCCTTGTCACCTATTCCCATCTCTTAATGATTAAGAGATGGGAATAGGTGACAAGGAAGAACACGCATAAGTAAGAAGACTTAATCATTCAACTCCTACGTTTCGTTCCCCTTCCTCCCTCCTCCGTCTTCGCCCCTCTCCTCTTGGACTTTCTAACGTCTTCATTATACCTCAGGGTACCTTAATTCTCCCTCTCCATTAATTCTATTCCCCTACTATACTTAATCCTAACTAGCTTCAAAGAAGAGTGTAAAGTTATACTCATTGCCGGAGTACACAACTTACAAATGATTCATTTACGATATAAATAATTTATACTGTAATAGCCCAGGTCTGTTGGTTGGTCACGCTTTCACGATGGCCGATATAGAGCGTTTTAACAAACTTCCCGAATAGGTAGAAGATTGAAATTTGGCAAGTATGCTTGATTAACATATTTTAAGGTAATGACCAAAATAAGTCTCCAAAAAAGTCCTGGGTTCGACTCCAAGGAAGACATTTCCATTTTCCGTAAGGTAACACGTAAAAATCAATTTTTTGATGTGCAGGCTTTTATTGTTTTGGAAATTAAAATTAGAAGGAATTAACCTACGATCTTCGGATCTGAACCATTTTGAAGAAAAAATTACAAAGTTTCTTATTATGTTCATCTTTTTCCGCATACAATTCTAAATCGCTCATGTTATACGTTAAATTCACATATTTTGTGGAAATATTGCCATTTTAACGGAATGTTGCCTTGGCTACCAATTATATTGTTAGACCTCAAAATCCTATTGTTGTATCAATCCGTATGGGTGTAATACGAGAGGGGGGGAGAGAGAGGTAGAGGGAGGGGGAGAGAGGGAAGTAGAGGAGGGAGAGGGAGGGGAGAGAGGGGGAGGGTGTAAGATGGGGAAGAGGGGGTGAGAGGATGTGAGAGGGGGGGAGGGGGAGAGGGAGGGAAAGAGAGGCAACTATTTAAAGTTTAACTAAAGATAGCCCGTCAACAACAGAATATTCACTAGAAATGTTGTATATGACAAAATATATCATATGTAAAAGTGTGATATTAATTGTTTTAAATGAAAATAATTATAACCTATCTATCTATAATTCTTCCGTTGATATTTCAACGGGCATTACACTAGTATTTATAATAACTGTAATGATTTAGGGTTAAAATGAGGAAATTTTCACTTTTTAGAAAGGCTAAAAAAATTGGACATGTGTCTTCAGGAAGCACTAATGGAATAGATTTCGTTTATGTCCTAGTATAAATGAGGACATTATAAATAATGAGCTAAACTAACAATAAGTTCGCTTGAAAACTTACAGTGTATACCTCATTTACTAAATGTTTTAAAAAGCAATCAAGCGGTCTATTAGATGAAAGATTGACAGAATGACGGACGTGGATGACGACCATTATAAGCGTTCACTTCGTGCTTTACGCGATCGGCAGACATTTAATTGCAACTTCTGCGATTCACCTTTGTTTCTCCCTAATTCTATATTTGTCATCCGTGGCGTTTGCCATCTTCAAATGAAATGACGTATTCCTTGGTTTTCGAATCGTTCATTTTCATATTCTCATTCGTTTCCGTTCAACACCTTTAGCTTAACATGCATATGTGCGATATGTATGTATTTAGTAACATATCTTACACGTAAGCGTTTTTACTCGAAGAATTGGCGTTTATTTATATCGGATCGAAAATTGGAAGTATTAAGTTTTCATTCAATATAGTTATAGGTATCGCATACAAAAAACGTATCCTTATCCGAGAAAGAATCCGGAAAAAGCGGAAGTTTTCTCATTTTTCTATTGGCACGGATAAAAAGTAACTGTGAAGACGAAGATTGTATTGAATGAAAATCCGCGGTGCTGGTGATTGGAAAATAATGTGGCGAGAGCGAAAATATATGACGGAAAAATAATCCGTAGCTCTCACTTCTTCCTCTTCTTCGTCGAAAAAAAATCCGAAACTCGTGAACTCTCAAATAACACCCGAATATTGGAAATCATTCCGACGCGCATAACCCTACATTAAAGGAAGATCGTTTCCGCGGAAAAAGCATTTCACGACGCCATTTTTCTCTCCTTAGAGCGTTTTATCTTTTCAAATGCAGCCCCTCCCCCCCCACACGCCTCCCGACGTAACGACACGAAAATATCAATCCATTGTGTCCCTTAAGCGCTCACGCTGATTGGAAAGGGGAGGGATGGAGGAACGGAAAACAGCACCTCGTTATTTTCGAAAGGGCGTCGTCGCTTTTGCAAGCGAAGCGCTGCATCATTTTTTTCCTTCGTATTCCACCCCGTTCGATTCTTTTTTTTTCTTCCATAGGTCCACCGCAGAAACATCTTCCGTCTTCCACGCGAAAGTCTCCGACTCGTTCGGGTTAAAAAAAAAAGCAGAAAAAAGATGGAAAAATTTTTGGTCGAGTGCGACGGAAGTAGACGGCGGAGGACGTTCGAGGCAAAAAGGAGGTCAATATGGGCGCGGGCAGGAGGTCGCAGTTTGAGAGAGGACGGACGGAAGCGGTAGCGTGAGGGCGGGGAAGGAGAAGGTAGAAGGAGTTCTGAAATGCGCTTCCTAGACGTGAGGGAGTTCGGAGACTTGGGAGACACTAAAGTGCATCTTGCGGCCGGGAGGGTGATATAATAGTAATGACGATAGGACGGTAGCTCACCCACCCGCCGTGTTTTTTTTTTTGCGTCCCAGTTTTCTCCCTACGGGCGTTTTTCCAATTCGCTTACCCATGTAAAATGCACAATTTCGTTGCGTCGTGAGTTTTCTTTGCTCAAACAAGTAGTTTACCTTTTTCGACCGTTTTCTGTCCTTTCAAAGGTCAGGCGTCCCGAAAAAATTTCCGTTCGTCTTCTGGACCTCGCTGCTTATATTTTCTCCTCGCTGTTTTTGATTACGTTGAAGGTGGTAATTAAACTCGGTGAGATGTTTGGTATTTCGTGCGTGTGTTAGCGACCGTCGTGGCTTTAAGCAATGCCGTTTGTTTAACATCATATATTGAGCAAGTATGTACATATATCGACGGTTTAAGACTATTCCATATTTTCACGATTTTCTCTTTCATTGTTAAAGAAATTTACGTGTAGTTTGCTTAGTGAAGGAGGAAAACAAGTGGATTAAAAAGTACGGCAGGTAAAACAACAACAATTTTGGATAGGTAGAACTTATGCAAGTGTCTCATTTATGAAAATGTTATTGAGGCATCTTATCTTTCAGTACCGAAGCGTCCGAAATATTTTATCAGAACTTATTATTGGAACTACTGGTTATATATGAATGACACAAGGACTTATAATTATAATATTTATTTTTAACGAATTATTCAGCATGAGAGAATGTCACTGAAATCGTGAATAAATCAAAAGGAAGTCTGAAATACTTCTTAATTCTCGTTAGTGAATTACTAAACATTTATATTAAATTTTAATTGCATTCCTTGAGTTCTTATGCTAATAAAAAAAGCCGAATTAGCATTCGTATAAATATTTTGTTTATGACGTTAAATTCTCGGTCCTTAATATCCCTAACTCGGATATTTGTATCACGTCCGCATCCTATAGCGTTCCATGCAGGATAATAGTAAAACCTTTGCGTAATATTCGGCGATCTTGAACGAAATAGCATGGCTTATTTCTTTCATTCACGCTACATTGTCAAGGTCTCTTAGAGATGGTTTAGTAATAATAATTCATATTAGTTAATTTCATAATAAAATATATGCCTGTAGGATATTTTCAAGACTTAACTTAATTACGCTAAATTACAAGTGTTATGGTGAATTTTACGTTGGCGTCACTAGTTTTTTATTTTAAATTTTTTAAATTTTACATTGACTTTAATTTTTCTTAAATAATTTATTTCGCATTCTTTTCTACAGTCACTATAAAATTGTCCGTTGTTAAAGCGGATTATGCGCCTTCGCTCACGCTGGCTCAGTGAATTCCATGCACGGGAAGTGGTTGTTTAATGGCTGTATTAATCAAAACAAGGTTTTCAATCAAAAATATTTTTGTTATAAGATCACGATGAAACGGTTAAATAATAGGTATAAAAATTATTTTTTGGTCATAATTTCCCAGTATCGCTAAATTGTACTTTTTATAAACCAATTGCGTCATTATTTTAATTTATTAAATGGAAAATTTCCATCCTACAATAGAGATGATCTCCGATTGGTAAAATTAACAGTAAATCAACGGGAGGTAATAATAAAGCGCAGTTCAGTTATCTAAATATCTTTTATGATAGTCCCTGGTCCTGTTATATTTTTCAGTGCGATTTATTTCAGGTGCGATGTGTATGAGATCACTATTTCGATTCCAGTTGTAAAGTACCAATCAAATTTTTACCGTAAACTCACGTGTTCGTTGTTCGTTATAGTGTTACCGTCATAATATCTGAAAATGAGGAAGGAAAGTTAGTTAAAATCACTAAGATTCTCTTATTCCAATTGTAAGACTGAAAGAAACAATTGCTTAAAATTTGTTCTGTACGCTACTACGCATCTATTTTCAACTTTATGCTAGTAAAAGCCTATAGTAGCGTTTCACTGATCTTTTATAAACGGATAAAGTAAAATAAACAGGAATGACCGATACAGCGAACAATCAATAAATTTTTAAGTAATGCATATTTTTACTTTCTCATATACGAAGTATATTGAGAAAGTATTGTTGTCGCGAAGTAATTCGACCTCGAGATTTTGACGGAAATATACGTTTTAGGTGTAACTGAGTCCGAAAAAGTGGTTTTCGCAATGCCGTCTGTATGTTACTGGCTCTAGAGCCTAAACGGTAGAGCGAAAATGAATGAAATCTCGTACTCTCGCATTTTATCATACAGAGCAGAGTATTTGAGGAAATGGTTGACATTGCTCAATAATTAAGGGAAGTTTATTCTAGGCAACTCTAGCAATAATTTAATTTCTCAAAAACGGCTCAAACGATTTTGATCAAAGTTCGTACAACTACTTGAGTATACGACTGCAATAATACTACATACTTCATATTTCTCAGTAAATGGATATAAGGCTAGGTTATTCTTGGACAACTTCAACAAAAATTGGATTTTCTAAAAACCGGCTGGTACGATTTTTATTTTATAAAGATAACTAAACGACGCATTAGTATATGAGAAAGTTTGTAAAATGTATGTTGCACCGATTTTTTAATTTTTAAGTATATATGGTAAATATCTTCAAGATTCCATTGAGTAAGTTTCGATACACTGATTTTCGAAAAGAACTCCCGTTGTCTTTAAAAAATTATCATTTGAATTACTGATAAATTGAATAAAAGAAACTCGTCGCATTTCGAAAAAATTGTCTTTCGAAAGTTCATCGTTCGAAAAACATGTAATGTACGAAAAATTGGTTTACGAAAAAATCACTTTTAAAAAACTTGTCGATTACCGGCAAAACGTTAAAGAGGTCTTTTCTACGGTAAATATTTCAACGATTTAGGGGCTGCTGAGCTTTACATTATTTCAAGGAGAACAACAAAATTAACAAGGAATTTGCACAAATTAAATGTTGAAAGATAAATCAGACTTAGTAATCTAATGATTGAGAGAACGTCGTAAGTAGGAAAGGATTTATGTTTCACATTTCGGTTGAAAACTCAGCAGGTGAAGACATTCTATGGTTCACACTCTCCGTTCCTCAAATGCCATTTACGACCCTCTCTTCCCTCGCTGAATTTGTGCGTAATCCACGCGTTTATCCCTTGCTCTGTCTGTGTCTCCTTGCCAACCCTCACTCTCTCGGATAGATTTCTCTCTCTATCTCTCTCCCTCTCTCTCCTTTCCCGTCCATCGTTTCGCACTCCATTCCACCCATTCACTTTACGCGCTCTTCGCTCCCTTTTGCATTTCCTCGCCGCTTCGTCACTTTTCTCACTCGCGGGAGATCTCTTCAATTCACACTTTCCATCCGTTCTCTTCGCGATTTGCCTCTGCACGCACGCATCACCCTTCTCCACATACCCCTCTCTCTCTCTCTCGAAAATCTCTCTTTCGCAAACATAGTCAGTCCCTTCGATCTCTCTCTCTCTCTCTGCCTCGCTCACTCTCCATCCGTCCGACGACTGGATGGGATTCGAGGCGGCGAAATGCTTGAACAAACCGTTGCTCCTTCCCGCCCTATCTCCCTCTCTCTCTCCTTCAACGTTTTCCTTCTCGTCTCATATCTCCCACCCGCATTACTCCCTCTCATTCCGTCTCCTTTCTCTCTCTATCCATCCCTGAAACTCCCATCACTCGACCATCTCTCTCCTTCTCTCGTCGTTGCCGCCATTAACCTCCCCTCTGGTTAATTACCCTTTTATCTACTACGAACTCCCTTTAATCCCGCTCCAAACGTTCCGTATCTCAATCCCCCTTTCGTATCCCTCGGTTACTCACATCTTCTCCCCTATTCGTTGTCACTTTCCTGCTACTTGCGGCGTCTCTCCTTCTCCTTGAATTTATCCCGCTTTCCTATCACTTCATTCTTCTCCTCTTCCTAATGTGAAGGAGGTATACGGAGTCAGGTGAAGATGGAGGAGGGGAGGGGGGGGGGGGTAAGACACACACACACACACAGAGAGAAAGAATATAGGGCTGGCCAAGTGGACCTGGAAATTTATGTCCCATTGAAATAAACAGGAGTGCAAACAAACCTCGAAAACATATATCTTTCTCTGTCTCTTTCTCTCTACACTGCCGTTCTTTACGCATTTCCACACAGGATACGTCCTTTTTCCCCTCCCCAATCTCTATCTCTCCCATCCCCCAATATCTCCCTTCCTTACCTCTTTCGACGCTGCTACGTATCCGCTTACATTCGCTAGCACACACCCCTTGCCTCAGCAAACACCCCCGGTGAGATTCTTTTCCTTCTGACCCACATTCCTTATTTCTCGTCCCCCTCCCAATCCTTCTACCCTTCCTTCCTTCCTTCCTCCCCCCTCTCTCTCACACACACACACACACACACACACACCGTCTCTCGTCCGCGCGATCCTTCTCCATTCTTCTCTACAGCATCCTAGCCACTCTAGCTCTTCCACCAAAATGGCGGCCGTCTGATTTATCATGACGCTCTCTCTATGGTGCTACTTTTCCCCCCTTCCATCTCGTCCTTTCCTGCCTTTTCCGTTGCCTACATCCCGCCTCTCTCCCTCTCTCTCTCTCTCTCTCTCTCAATAACGCTTCCCCGTCCTTCCTTTTCGCGTGTGAATCTGGCAACTCGTCGGGAAGTTTCCGAGAAACCGAACGCTTCTACTATGTAAAATTTTGCGATAGTTTCGTTCCTCGGTTGAAGTTACGCAGATGTTGGAATTTTTCGCTCCATTAGGTTTCCGGTTATTAAAAAATTCGTTTCCCCGGATACGAGGAAAGGAGTGAGTATTGGTTCCTCCGTGAGAGTTGATTGGGGGAGATGTGAATTTTTTCCGAACGTTTCCTAGCCCTAATTTCTCTTTTAGGGCCCGCGGTAGTCGCTTCGCCTTGTCGAGACTTTATTTTTTCTTTCGGATGCCTGTATGCCGTTATTAACTCTCCGCTCTTATGGAACGCCTAATAATCAGCGAATTGTTTTTAAGTAATCTCAAATTGGTACGGTTTTGTATTGTTTTTGATTTATTTGTTCCGCCTCGATATCACATTTTTCAGTTGAGAAATTTGATCAGCATCGGATGTACTTTTTAATCATTCTCATATTTTTAAAGGAAATTTTTTTCCTATTATTCCATAATAACATCCTTATAGTATAAGGTGGGGGTCGGCAACCTTTTCTATATGGCATTCGTTGTCGTGAATGCTTCGTAGGGCCGCATTGGAAATCACGAAAGCTTCGGCGGGCTGGATGGGAGTTTAAATCAAAATTTACCTATTGAGTTGTGATCTCCTATTAGCGAAAATCAATTCTAATTTTTTAGCGTTAAAAATCCCCCAGAAAAGGTTTTGAGAGCATAATTTAATTGGAAAATCATGGAATTAACTGTGCTAAAATTTTCACCATGACTTAGCGGGCCGCATAAAACGCTCTCGGGGGCCGCATGAGGCCCTCGGGCCGTAGGTTGCCGACCCCTGGTGTAAGGTATTGTCTATATTTTATTGTATTTAATTGAACGCCTTCGATTTTTCAAAACTTCAGGTTTTGGTTGTGAAATTTTTAAGACCATAAAACTGCAGTTTTAATTTAATGCGATTTTACTTTGTTATTTAATTAATGATTTAATTTTACCGATGATTGCTTACTTTTAAAATGAAGGATTACATAAATTTCTAAAAAACGCTGATGAAACGAATAATTACGATTTTTCTGGTAAACGTGAGTGCATTTTTATTCTGCAGGGTATAGTATAATGAGCATTTGAGTTTTTATATTTTCATCCATCACGAAAATAGTTTTTTTTAATGCGAATCTTATTAAAGTACTATATAATTGGTATCTCAGAAGGAGTGTTGGAATGTCATGAGGATGACATTTGAAAATGACCTGTCTCCAATAAAATAATGTAACAAAATAGAATAGCTAATATCCGCGAACGGTAGGAAAAGTAGAATTTAAAGGCAGGAAGAGGAGACGTTTGTAAACAAGACAAGCCCTTACTGAGCGTGGAAGAAATTCCTGAAAACTGCGCTGCATAGCATATCATATACTAATACATTTCATTCATTTTCGCTTTACCGTTTAGGCTCTAGAGCCAATAACAGACAGACGGACGGACGGACAGACAGACGGCATTACGATAACCACTTTTTCGGACTCGGGTACACCTAAAACGTATATTCCCATCAAAATCTCGGTCGAATTTTTTCGCCATAACAATACTTTCTCAATATACTTCGTATATGAGAAAGTAAAAATCACCTTTTGAAAGTTTGTGTGGTTGATGAGAGATGATGTTGCGGTTTATGAGAATGGGGAATGCTTATTTATCGAGTGCTATTGGAAAAACAATTGCGAAATTTTTATCTTACTCCTGATTAATAATTAATTATTATACAAGGAATGATATAAATTTGTAGACAACACAATCTACACTTAAGCATAACTTCCTAATTGAGAAAAGTATGTACAAGACAAATCGATTTTGCCGTCTACTCAGGTGTTAGATGTCACGTTGTAGTCGTCGAAATTCATGTTTGTAAACGAAGTACACCTTTTCTTTAACACATTTCCCAAACGCGGATACGATTACGCACGGGAAAATTAATGTGACACTTAATTAATCAGCATATATAATCCTGAATTGGGGTATCAGAGCGTTTTAAGTATGTATTTGAAGTGAGAAAGTTCGTAGCCTATTTTCCACAAGTTTTTAAATTTGTGCTACGCTGTTTTGCACAACGCAACCTTTTTCAAGAACGTAATCTCCCGTGTTGCGCAAGGGAATATTGTATAATAGCTTAATTAAAAAGAAAAAGAGGACAAAATGCATTTAGACTAATGGAAAGATCGTGGGTGTAAGGAAGGGAGTATGGCTCCCGTCTTCGACTTTAGGGCAGAACAAATAGAGGAGGAAGTACTGAAAATCGAGGTAGGATAAAAAATCCAGTACGACAGGTCATGAGTAAAGAAAAAGTGCGCAAGACTGCCGAAAAAGTATACGGAAGAGAGGGATGGAGTTGCAATGAATTTCCGGAGGACGTGTGTTGGCAAAGAGAGGAGGAATTTGCGCAAAAAAACGGAGATTAGGGAGATCTCGTCTGAGGGTGCGTGGCGAGGATGGGATTGAAGAAATGCGCCAGAAATTGGTTCGGGCGCGCATGGAGAGAACAGAGAGGAGCGGAATTTGAGATGGAAATTAGGCAGAGGAGGAGGTGAGGGAGAGTGAGTGAGGGGAAGGGTGGGAGGAAGAAAATATGGAAGAAATCGATCCCGGCAGATATTGAAATAAGGAAGGGGAGATATTGAAATAAGGAAGGGGATGAAAAATGCTATCGCGGTGGAATAAGGCGCGCAGGAGTACAGTCGAACAAGAAGAAAAGAAACGACTTTTTGGCACTCCGTCTCATCCGGAGGACTAAGAAGGAAGGAGAAGATAAACTATCTGATAAAGAGTAAACAGGATATGGGAAAAAATAGAAAAAAACCGATCTTGTCTGAAGGACGTGGAAGTGACAGGTCGCGGATAGTCTTGTGACGGCCGTGCTTGGAATAAAATCACATTGGTCTTTTCTATCTCTCTCTCTCTCTCTTTCCAAGGAGCGGAACTTAATTGTAAAGGAAAAGAGGAAATGAAATGGGTTTATACTAACATATAAATGCTTTTGGTATTGTTTTATCTATAATATATAAATGCTTCTGACGTAGGATATAGGAGGAGGAGGATACAAAATTACGAGACACTTTCAGATGTGCTAGAAACTTTAAATTTGGTAGGATTGCAGGTTTTTTGTCACAACCGAAGGAAAAAATCCAACACTGTCGAAATTACAATTTTGAGACTTGAAATTTGGCAGCTCTAAAGATTTTTTGTTACAACCGATGGATAAAATCCGAAATTGTAAAAATTCTAAATTTTAAGGGCTATTTTGCCCATTGTTGCCCCAAACGAGGTTAGTAATTATGAGACTGTTCCAGATGACTTTAAATTTGGCACCATTTTAGATTTTTTTGTCACAACCAAGTAAAACTCCTAAATTATAAAAATTTCAAAGTTTTGGGGCTGTCTCGCCCCATTATTGCCCCTTACGAGGATAAAAATTATAAGGCACTTTCAGATGAGCTTGAAATTTGGCACAGTTATATGTTTTTGTACAAAACCTATGGGAAAAATACGAAATTGTAAAAATTCCACATTTTAAAAATGCTTGCAGAATGTAAGCACCGTGTACTAGTATATTAAATAACTAGTGTTTGGAGTTTATCTAAGGTAAATAATGTATGGATGTTGCCATAATAATTATTTATTCAGACGATAGTTGTATACTATACATCAAAAGATGAGCAGTTAACAGTGGTATATTTAAATATCCCCTAATTGTGAAGGATGTAATCACAAAAGAGGTTTAATTTTGATTTATTTAGCTGAAATTTTTTATCTAAAAATTATTTGTGAATACCTTCCTTAAATAATTCGGCGTTTTGAAATAAGAATCACAGTTATTCAAATCATAGCTAAAATGAAATAATTGTCCAGGAAAACCTTATATACGCGATCATAAATCCACGGTGGACAGTGAACCATATCCCTCCGTACCAAAAAAAGGATCACGAGGCGTAGATTCGTTTCCAAACACGAGATCAGTCGAAAGGTCAAAAATCAATGAAACGGATTCCGTCGAGTTTGATAATCAAATAAAGGAAACACGATTGTTTCCGAAAGATGGAAAGATATACAACCCACAAACATCCTAATACAATAAGTCGAAGGGTTTATTAGCGAGAAGAGCAGCGGTAATTGAGTGGTTCAGTCCAGGCAAAAAGTTCCTGTTTCGAATCTTAAAGTTAAGCTGTTTTTAATTTCTCGTATACGAAGTACGAGTATTTGGACTCGAATTCTAAAAATAATCGAAAGCTGAAATAAGTAAAATGGCAGAACAACGTTCATATCGATCTCACGACATTTTCATGAGTAAAGCATTCCATTTCGTACTCGAACCTCCAGTCATCGGCAATGATTTCAACGGTCAACGAATATGTTTTAAAGACCACCCTAAAGAAAATATTTTCTCCGTTTCCAACTACTGCCATCCGCTCCGCGTTCCTCGTGCGCCGGAATGATCAGATATATATATATTTATATATATCTATAAAGTAAAGTGTTTGTATGTATGTATTTTATAACTCAATAACCTCAGCCTGTAGAAACAAGAGGAATGTGTCATTTTAATGGGAATAAAAAGTTAAGTGGTGTAATCAGACTTTCTTACCGATTTGATTGACATTTCTAATTTAAAAAACATTTCCTTTTTTCATTTTCTCCATCTGATTATGTAACATAGGGATGAGTGCAACTTATTTTTCATTTGAATTTTAAAATTACTTAGAACCATGGTACGAACTTGAGACTTAGATGGTTCTATGAAGAAAAGAACAAAGTTTATTTTTATTGAAGACAGAATCCGAATCCTGGTCGAATCAGCGTAAAAATACATTTATAATCAGAAAAATACGTGATTTTATCATTTTTATGACAATACCAAATATAAGCTACCATAACAACTTCCATTGCCGCCGAAGTTGAGAGTCCAATGCATTTATATGCGAAAAATTTAACGTAATATCCTTGTTCAATTTCTGTATGCGATTTAGATTTGTTTTCATGACAAAAAATGTTTGTTTATTATAATTGAAATACTACTAATAAATGGTTTTTAATATTATTTTCGTGTGGCGTAGAGTACGAGTAGAGTGGAGTAGAGTACTCCAAAGTAAACTGTTGTTAAAAATACGTAAGTAACTTAAATAGTTAGACGTAGAGGTTTAGATTTGATATTAGCCAACATCGATCCCAGCGCCAAAATTTGACGAAAAAGTAGAGGAAGAAAAAGAAGTACTATGGTTCAGCAATCGACTTCAACGCAAAGCAACTACTATGTTACTATCATAAACAAAAATACATAAGCTAGAATATGGCCAACTTGTGAGGGGTCTGCATGTGGCGACATTTACCCACCCGATCACCGGACAATGGGAAGGGATAGTTTCATTTCAGAAAGGCGAAGGGCGCGACAGCGCCCGGAGACGGCGACACCCGATATAAAAGGCATTTTAATCTAAAAAATAAAGCTAGCTGAAGGCTCGCCAATATCCTCGGTTATTTGTAAATAAAAAGTTCTTTTTAACAATTTCTCGTTTTACGGCGCCTCGTAGGAACTTCTTCTTCAACCTAAACACCGTGAACCTTTTATTTTAGATGTTACGTTCATATTTGTCAATATTCCTTGATATTTTTTATCACATCTTTCATCGGCTCCATTTTTAATGGGGTGTTAGCTTTTTAAAATTTTCAATTCGTAATTGATAAGAAACGTAAACATTATTTCATTGCTATAGGCAATTTTAAAAAATCTTCGTTCGAAGATGACGTATTTATTTACGATAATACTACAGTACTTCTATTTTCTCAATTTTGGCGCTGAGGTCGATGTTGGTTTATATCAAATCTGTTTCGACCTAGATTTTCCTCAAATTGTAATTGGATAAATCGTTTCCTTATTTCCAAAGTATTTTTGATATAAACAATTTTCTCGTAACAAAACTCATGGATGAGAGAATCGAGCTAATAGTAGGATGATAATATTCACTCTGCGATTCTTAAACGTTCTCTATTTACTTTTTTATCTTTCGTTAATTAATTAATTTCGTTTGTTCCTTTGTTCATCTATTTTCTGTTGATTATTGTGTTCTTGCTGGGTTTACTTACAGTTTTCGTTTTGATAATATCTGCACGAAACTTCGCATAGGTATATAATTTTACCCTGCGGGTAACATAGGCTATATGGCGATAAAACATTTGGAGGGAGAGAGAGCATAATTCAATAATTATTTTCCCACAAGTTTACACGTAATTTTCGATTTTTCACATTGCAAGATTTTCTTCATTCACTTAAATAGGTAAATGCGCACCGGTTTTCGTCATTTTTGCTTTATTCGACGGTTAAAACTGTGTACTATTTTATTCTTGCGGTGTTTACATGTTACACGGTCGAAGTTTTATATTAACTAAATCCGTTGAAATTCAACGGGCGCTTCTGCTAGTGCGTGTGTGTATATATATATATATATATATATATATATATATATATATATATATATATATATAATACTAAGGAAGAGGAAAGGTAAGTAAGGATATTTTGGGCAACTAGGTGTTGAAGGAAACCCAGTGAACACTTACCGGAAGTAGAGCCGCTGGGGTGTTGGAGAGACACATTTGTAGAGGTTAGAGCTTTCGGGATGATCCCTTCGTCAGCACAAATGTGTCTCTCCAACACCCCAGCGGCTCTACTTCCGGTAAGTGTTCACTGGGTTTCCTTCAACACCTAGTTGCCCAATATATATATATATATATATATATATATATATATATATATATATATATATATATATTCCGTATAGAGGTAACCTCTCCGATCGTATCGGCGTACCAACCAAGAATCTCCCAAATGCTCCATCTCGTTTTCAACTCGCAGTTTCTCGTTCGATTCCGAATGAAATACAAGACGTGGCAAATGGGATTCGAGGATACGGCCGCCTAAATCTATAAACCGTCGTTGGTTCTTCTTCTTTTCTTCCCTTCTTTGCCGTCTTCCAATCACACGTTTCTCGAGTAGGTAAATGATTCGATTCGATGAGGCGATCCCGTCCGCCTTTCTTCGAGAGGGAAGGGGGGGGGGGGGAATCTTTGTATTCCGAAAGCGCGAATCTGTCTCGCTTTTCTACCCGCCATCACATCTTGACGCGGAGAGAAACGGCGGGTGCACCTTTAGGGACGAAATCTCTTGTTTTTATCAGTCTGTAGGAAGTGGGAGTGTAGATAAAGCTTCGAAGCACAAGTCAGAGGAAAAGAAGACAGGTAGAAGAAACACGGAGGTACACGGATGTTTTTTTTAATTTAACGACGCTAAGGAAGTTATATATTCTATATATATATATTCCATCGGGGTACACCATGTTCACAGCATCGAACTTATTCAGATCGATGTCTTTCGCACAATATCTTTCGCTGATCTCTCTGTTGCTATGTTACGTATCTATTGTGGAGAACACTTGCAACATGCAATGGAATCATATCACTGCCTTCCTGCGCTTGTTCAAAATTTTACGAAATTGAATTTTGTAAATTGCACATACTGAAATTAAAATAAAAAACACGATAGTGTCTTAATTCTAAAAGAAGCTAGAGTTTACAGACAAATCTTCTATAGAGTTAGATATTCGTTAAAAGGTAAATATTCAGCGGATAAGAACTTAAAGGTAAAAACTAGCAGATATGAGCAGAACCTTAAAATCGTGTCTGTAAAAAGAGACAGAAAATTTGACTATCCTTCTATAAAGCTGGGATACGAGTAATAATTGTAGTGGCAACCACCCTGTCCGTATTAATTACTAATCTCTTTAGCGAAATTTTAAGTTGTTATATAGGTCAGGGTTCGGCAACTTCTTCTATATGGCGGGCCACATTCGTTAATGTGAATGCTTCCGAGGGCCGCATTGGAAATCACGAGAGCTTCGGAGGGTCGTATGGGCGTTTAAATCAGGAGTTATCTAGAGATTTTGTGGGCTCATATTAGTGAAAATCTATTCTAATTAGTTTACTAGCGTTAAAACACCACCGGAAAAGGTTTTCAGACCGTAATTTCACTGAAAAACTATGGAATTGACAGAGTTAAATTACACCGATCACTTATGCTTGTTTTTGTAGGTGTTTACGTGGAATACAATAACATTAAAAAAGTAAATACTATTCTCTATCCTCCTAAACAATTCGTCTTACATTTGTATGTTATTTCTATCATGCATTTGCAGATATTAATCGTCGTTCAGAAGTATTTTATTTATATATTCTAATGTGTTTAAAGCATCAAAAATAATTATCATTTCCGTCGCGAATCGTCTGTTAAGAAATGAGTAAGCGTCAGAGCACTTATCGATTTGAATCGATTTGAATCGATTTAATCGATCTCGATCCCCATTTTTTTAAACCAATAATTCGTGTCGTCGCTGGTTGGAGCATTTGACGTATGAAAATAAAAGCGCCAGACACGAGAAGCGTTATAATGATTTTCTTCCGTCTTTGATGGGAGCAGTGGCTGGAATACATGATGAGGAAGTTGGTGATGGCGTTCGGAGTGAGCGAAGGAGAGACGCATAGCACAGTTCTGTCGTACACGAATAATAGGATAATACGGCTCGTGGTAGGAAACAGGTAGAGAAAAACGTGATGAATGTGGCTCGCTGTAGTTGTCCCAAGCCTTCGATGAAAAAGATAGGTTTTCGATTCAGGAAGAGATCGGAAAGCTGTAGGTACTAAATGGGGCATGTCGTTAAGCGATTGATGAAAAAAAAGGAAACGCTGTAGTTCTTAACTGATGGAAGTGTTCTTTGCGACAAATAAGGAATCGCATTTTGAAAAGATTGAGAAATATTGTCTCATATCCCTCTAACCGCGGCGAAAATTTATACACACAGAATTTAGTGATAATTGATATGAAAAGGTTTTCAATTCAATCTCATCATCGAATGATCAATGCCAAATTTAAGTAAAGAAAACATTTAGTCACTCGCATTTTAAAAGAATTTAGTATGACATTAAAGTAATGCATCCTGGCGAAGAACTTATGCAAGTAAACAGCAGTTTACCTTAATTAAACAATTAATTACAGCATTCAAGAGAAACAATAACGAGATCATTAACGGCAACAATTAGGACCACAAACGCCCGTTCTCAAAACACTTGTGAATCTGCGACAGTATAATTGCGCAGCAGCTACCCTGTCTTATTCCTTTATTAACGTCTGCATGGTGGCGAGATATATTAGAATGGATATTTCTGTTTTGTCAGACTGGCTGTGCGTGCTTTTGTGTAATCCAGACATCAAAGCGACAACTCGCAAGCTGAACTCATGAAATAGTATCTGCAGTGGAGCTACGGAGTTTCTAAAGCATTGTCTCTCGTCATTTTGAGTCTTAGAATGGACTCTCGGCTAAAAAAGTTGTTTCGTCATCGTGTTGCTGAACACATCCCAATTTTTACTAAAATTCGATGGAAATTTTTTCAGTAAATGACAAATTTAAATATTTTGCTATAATATAATTCATCTTTGCATAAAATGAGTGATCTAAGCGAATCTTCAGTATCGGTGTCTTCCTGCGTATTATTCATATGAAACTATTTAATTCAGTATTATACAGATTTTCACCATAAAATATTATCACAGACAAACTGAATAGGACAGTTTTTCATGGATTTTTATACTTTTCACTAATAGCGGCACGCACTAACATGCAAAGGAGAAAGAGCTGTTACTAGCTACTAATAAATATTTTTTAAACGAGATATATGAAGTTTTCTATTCTGGAAAAGCTAAGGTTAAAATTTTACATCAACATAAAATCCGTATACGCTTTTATAATAAGAAGTACTATTGCTACCGATTTCAATAGATAAAGATTGCCCAAAGCGTAGGCTAAATGTGGAGCATATAAAAACATTTCAAACGATATTTTATCAAAAGAATTTAAATTACCTGATAAAATGATTGCGTTTGTGTCTTGAACAAATGAGTATAAAATGACATGTTAAACGAGGAAAAGTGTAATAAAATAAAGAATTTTTTTTAGCAATTACGGAAAGACGGAAACGTTGGAATAAAACAACAATAATTGTTATTTGTGAATTCATATGAGCAATAAGTCACGCATGGCGCTTGAATCGTGATTGTTAGCAGATCTAAACACGAACTCCTAGTAATTACATCGAAAGGTAAATTTCGAAGACCGAAATTATCTCGCACGCTTCGAAAAAATTAAGAATTCTTAAAAAAAAAAACAATTCCAATACGGACAAAGAAAGCCCACCGAACAATACCCGTATAAATACCCGTATTCCAGCTAACGAAGAGTGAAGTTGCGGACGAATAACTTCGGGAAAAAAATGGATTAAAAAAGGAATGTCGAGGAAATTGCACTCGGCGGGAACAAGGCCGTTCATTTTTTCCTTTTTAGTTTAAGAGATGAATTTTTAACTATCCGCTGAATAATGAATCTCGAGGTCGCGGTTTATCATTATCATTTTTTTTACCGAGTGTTGCAATAAAAAATACCGATTCGAAGGAAGCAAATACGCTAACTTCGTCTCGCCTCCTCCTCTTTGATTCTCCCTCCTCGACGATTCCTCCTCCTGCATTTTCTCTCAAATATGGGCGGTATTATATCAAGAGAGTTGTGCAAAGAGGAAGAAAAAAACGGGAGGGGATTTCTGGTGGATGGGAGGGTAAAACGGAAGTGATTTGATAGAAGCAGGTACTATAAGAGAGTAAAGTGGAAGAAGCTCTGTTCCAGATCGGTTCTGCGGCTTTCTACTCCGCGGAATTGACGAAAGTAAGAGATTACGTGGTCCTTTAAAAAGAAAGGAAGGATAGACAAACGCATCGTACTCTTCCTTAGAAAGGTTAATGAAAGAAAATACGCGCCTATTTTTCCCGATCAGTTTGCTCAAAGCACATTCTCTCAGAAGGATATACTTCTACTGAAATTCGGAGTTGAACTTAACCTTATTATCTCAGCCTTTAATTCGCTTTACCCATTTCTTAGTGTGTGCTCTAATTGGTTTTTAGTTTTAGTTGTTTATTAGTGTCCTATATTTCGCTTGTTTTGTTCTAGACTTTTTTCGTTTTTTCCCGTTACTATAAATGATTCGAATTTCATTGCCAGTGAAAATAATCTGAATATTATTTTCCAGCATGTTGATAGAATTTCATCTGATAAATAAGCCAACATTCTCTCATTTTCTTAATAATCAGAAAATAATTTAGGTTCTAATAAACGATGGAGTGGCGTTGTCAGGTTAGGAACAAATGACAAATTTTTGAAAAACGTTAATTTTGTCATTTTTGCAAAAACCCAAATATTTTGCGACGGTTTTCCTGTTAATGTTCTAAGGACAATGATTCGTTGATGATAGAATTTAACATCCCTTAGTACAGTCAGGTTTTTACCTTTTTAATAATTTACGCGTTTGATATCGAACGTGATGGAATCATTAGGATTTATTTATTCACATATTTGACGTTTAAAATGAAGTTTTTATTTTTTGGTTAATTTAGATGCATGCCAATATGAGAAATCGACTAAATATGCTATGTTAGAGGGAGGAAGGTGACAGTCTGATTGAGTGAGTGAAAAGTGTTCATTGAGTGGGAACGACCTTAAAAGTTAGTGATATGAAACTATAAAAAAAGAGAGAGAGAGAACAAGACGACCGGAGAGAGATTTCACGATTAGATAACGTGCTAATGTCACGATATTACCCGAAAGAACGTGATTTACCGCGATAGAAACGTATAAAAATGATAATGAAAGTGAAATTGAAAATAAAAGAAAAACGGGAGATAAGCGGCGATAAGTGTCTAATAGCTTATCTTCAAAAGTCGCGACCTGTTTAACGCATTAAAATGGCGATGAATGGTCGCGGAAGAGAAAAATCCATTACGGACCCAAAAAAATTCTCCTTAGGCTGAATGAAAAATACCATAGTTGCGCTGAGAATGAAAATAATTCTCAAACTCTTCGGCGCCAAGACGGGTGTGTGTGTGTGAGAGAGAGAGAGAGAGAGAGAGAGACCGAGACGGGAAGATGATAATATAAGTGAAATGATGAGGAGGCGGGGCGGCGAGTAATTAAAATGGAATAAGACCGTTTTAAAGACTGTGCAGGACGAGGGGGAAGGAACTTTAAGCGTTTAACTTTTTTTTAGGGTGATGTGGGAGCGAAGGAAGAGAAAGAGAGAGATGGAGGAGGAAGATAGTAAAGGCGAAGGGAAAATTAAGGGAGTGAATATGGGGAGAGGTAAGAGAGATATGAATTTGAAGAGATTAGAAGAGAGAGAGAGAGGGAAGGGAAAGGTAGGAAAAATAGATACATATGGAAATTGAGGTGTGCCATATTGGCGAGATAGGGATACAATAAATGGGGAGAGGGATGGTAAGAAAGTGAGAGAAAGGGAACGAAGAGAGGATGAAGGAGGAGAAAGTTCCTAAACTGTAATGAGAGAGGGAGTGGGTGAGCAGTGGCGAGAAAGTGAGGGAAAGAGAATTAGATGAAGGAAAATGGAAAGAGAGGAAGGAGGAGGAGGAAGAAGATCCCAGAGGTAGTTTGAGAGAAAGGTACGGAGATTAGATGAGAATGTGAGGCGATGAAATTGGTAGGAAGTAATGGGAGGAATAAAAAGGAGAATTGGAAGATAAAGACGAGAACGGAAAGAAAATGAGAAATGGGGAAAAACGGAATTAATTCGTGGAGAAAGGAAGATTAAGTGAGAAGATGCGAAGAGCGAAGGGGGAAGAGAGAGAGACGGTGAAAAAGGCTGAGAGAGAGAGAGAGAAAAAAAGAAAAATCCAAAAGGAAAGAGAGAGAGAACTAGCGGAGATGTGTAGGATAAGGATGGGAGTCTACGTTTTTTCCGTGGGGGGGGGGGGGGTGAGCGAGTCGTTTAATGAGCTGGAAGGTGTGCGGCCTACGAGGAGGGGATTATGAGCGGGCGGGTGATATTGAGATGGAAAGCGGGAATGGCGGGAAGAGAGTCGGATGGAGGAGAGGGAATGGCTTCAGGAAAATTGGTAATGGAAAGAATTAAAGAGAGAGAGAGAGGCGGAGGGAGGGAGGAGGTAGAGAAAAAGGGCGAGGGAGGTGAGATGTTTGGGAAATTGTGAGCGGTAGCTCGTTTCATTGTGAACGAAAGCCCACTCCTCTTTTATCTCTGTCACTCCTACCCCCTTTCTCTCTCTCTCTCTCTCTCTCTCTCTTTCTCTCCTTTCCCTGTTTCGGTGCGCGGAAAGAGTAATTGAAGACTCCAAAGTAACGTTCCTCTTGATTCATATTAGCAGGGATGCGAAGGAAGAGAGAGAGGGAAGTTTTAAGGATCGGAGAATGTGTACGAGGGTTTCCCACCGTGAGTCCCGCTATTACTCTGCATCCTAGAGCCTAATAATGCCATGAGCGATCCCCGCGATATCACACGGTTCCATTTCGTAGGAATTTCTCACCCGCTTTAATTTGGAAACGAACCGGGATCTCCCGAGTTTGAGGGTAAAAGAGGGAGGGAATAGAAAAAAAGGCAAGGGTTGCACTTTTTTTGGGGCTCTGTGTGTGTGTGTGTGGAGGGGGTGGGAGGTAGGACGATCTAAATGAGCAGGGAAAAAGAGGAGGTGGTGGTGATAGGAGGAAGGACGTCATTACCATTAGGTTTTCATTTCGCAATCGAACCCGGACTCATTCAGGGGAAGGAGAGAGAGACGGTCCGGCGTGAATCATCACCGGAGGTGGGAGAGAGAAGAAAAAAATGGATGCTTTTATAGCGGGTGGCGTTGGAAGAAGAGGTGGATACTTAAAGAGTGTTCATTTGCGTAATATAGGAATTCCTGAACGGATTAAGAGAGGAGGGAATTGGGTCTCCCTCCTCGCTCTCCTCTTTTCTTCCTTCTCGAGTTCCTTCTTTTCTCATTTAACCATTCACCAAATCATAAGGACCGCCCCTCCCGCACCCACCCCTGTCGTCTGGCCTCTCCCTCTCCCCTGGACACCCTTCGCCCTGGAATTCCAACGTTTCCCTACCCATTCCGCTTATCCTTTTCCCTCCTCCTCCGAGATCCCTTTCTCATCATTTAAGTCCTTAAAAGAAGGAGTCGCTTTTAATCCATTTCTTCCTACAAGTAGGTCTTCCTCCCTCTCTCTCTCTCTCTACCTCTTATCGGATCATTCATTCGGAGGCTCTGATTCCCTGCGCTTTATGGATTTCAGAGGAGTGATGGTGTGCTGAGAAACCATTTTTCCCCCTCCTCGTCCTCATCTCGAGGGAGATAAAATTGTTATTAGGGAGGGGGAGTGGTATGCGGATGGCGGAAAGGAAGGGGGCGGATGAAAGGGAGGAAACGTTGTGCTTGAGAGGTTTAGATCATCCATTATTGTTTCTAAACCAAACAATTTAAAATCCAATCGTTGTTGATGCAAATACTGACTAAACATATAGAATCTTCTATACTTTTTTGTAACGTTATAGGTTTTTGGTTGATTCACTTTGCATTTTACTTAATAAATACACCTCCAACGTATTGAAATTTGTAAATATTGCCTAACATTAAGAACATGTTGAGTGCATTAGGTTAGGGCAGTGGTACTCGACCTTTTTCTATCAAAGGGCCGCATTACACATTTTCTCCGAGTCCGCGGGCCGCATTATGAAAAAGATTATATTGAATACCTACATAAATTTAAAAAAAATCTTAATCAAAATTTATTTTATTACATTTTATGGGATTTTAAAATTTGTTATTAAATAATGATGGTGTTAACCAATAATAATAATTACAACTTAATTTTCTGCATAAATTACACTTTTCGTTTAAATAAGAAAGCTCTGACACAAAATTAATAGAAAATATCAGCAATCAACCTTTTTATTTTAAAGTGAATTTAATTTTCCTCGATGCAATCGTTGAGCCTGCATTGCCGTCGTTAAACGCTTAATATCTGGTGTAATGTTTGTTGTAGTCAACCGCAAGGTTGAACACAGATTTTCATCCGTCAACTGGTTCCGATATTTAGATTTGATCAATTTCATCAATGAAAAGTCTGTTTGCATAAATAAGTGCTTCGAAACAGACTGCATCGACTGGAAAATGGAGTCAGCATCTTTCTATGAGGCTTCAAAAGGGTTCGCAAATGTTTTTAACAACGTTTTGTCCCACTCAAAGTCTGTAAATCTCTCACTGAATGGCGGCTGGATAAGTTCTATATGAGTGGCATATTTGAAACTATTCACATTGTATTTTTAAAATATTTGTTGGCAGTTAGGAAAGTGACAGGTATTGTTCTTCAACAGTTGCTCTCGAAATAATGATAATTTAATTTGGAACATTGTTAACAAGTTCAAATATCAGATGGTATTTACCTTGCAATCTCAGATTCAATTTGTTTAAATGTGCGGTAATATCAGTCCAAAATGCCAATTCACATACCCTTGTTGGATGTTCGAGATGATTTACTGCTTGTCCTTTTTCTGTCAGAAACATTTTTATCCCCTCGAAGAGGGATATAAAACGTTGTAAAACCTTGCCTCTGCTAAGCCAACGGACTTCAGAATAGTACAGAACATCGCCATATTCAGCTTCAATTTCCTCGAGAAAACCTTTGAATTGTCTGTGGTTTAGCGCACGTGATCTGATGAAGTTGACTGCATTTAAAACATCACATATAACTTTACTAAAGCCTAGATGCTTCCCAATTAGGTTTTCCTGATGAACTATGCAGCGATATTTTATCAACTCATTTTTGAGCCCCAACTTTTGGACATATTTGGACAGAAGAGATACCATCCCGTTTTGAGCACTTGTCATAGAAAGGTAACTATCCCCACAAGTTTATTAAAGCCCACATTATAATAGTCATTTTAACGAAGTAAATTGGAGTAACTGCAAAATATTAAATTAAATGAATAAAAGAATATAAAATAAGGGCCATATTCATAAGCAAAAATAGAGGAAAAAGAAAGAAAGTAAACCATAAACCGCAAATTCAGGTTTATGTTATAGATTACATTTGTCATGGAATGCGGGGCTCAAGATGAGGGAAGACTGACTTCACGTTTTGCAGTTGTATACATACCAAAGCAGTGGTGAGGGTAAAGAAACACTCGAGAGGGCTTATAAGTCTCAAAACCCTAGTTTTCCCTCTGAGACGTGTTCCAAAACTCGGCAGAATAATGAAGCGAGAAATGAGTTTTCGAGATTTATGAATTTCTTTGGGCTTCCTAAACTGAAAAGTTCGGGTTTTTCGTACATTCCTCAAATTTATATGTAAACATGAACCCGCGTGCCAAACTTCAGCTCAGTAACTGTTATAGTTATGAGTGAGAGTTTTGAATCTGCTCAGAAGATTATGATTTTTGTCTGTTTTTCATTTCACGGGACTCGAAACATACATTCTGAAAATTCCCGGGACTCGAGAAATTTAGTGAGTTTTCAAATTCAATCAACAGGAAATATAATTTAGGAGTTTTATTTATTAAAAATTTAGTCAAAAGAACTACTATATAAACACACAATAAAAAGTTATAAATTATAACATAATATTTTATTTGTCCAACGTACCTCAATATTACTTCAAAAAATTATGTCCTCCTCGTAAGACCGTTAATGACCACTGCGGTTGCAGACTTGCAGAAAGCGGACACGAGTAGCGAGCAGGGTTGCCACCTCAAAGTCCTCACCAACCCGGACATTTTCAGTTCTGACCCGGAGATTTCTCTGGTCTGACCCGAAGATTTCCTAATTTGACCCGGAGATTTTTAAAGGCCAACTTTTTTATGTTTTGCCCTTCCAGAATGAAAATAGGATTATGTTTCTTAGTTGTAACTGTCTATGATTCTGTCTTTTTTTGCCGGTCCCCACTATCAAATTTTTAACCAATGCACCAACTTTCATGACAATTGGTTAGAAACTCTTTCTACAGAGGCCAAGATCATGGGGATAGGTTTTATGACGAAAATTGAAGTTCCGGGATCGATTCCATGAATTATCCTTTCCTTTTGATTTAAATGGGAAATCTGAAACCCATCGTGCAGGGTTATTTCCCTACTCACACTAAGAAAAATTATATCAGCGCTGGATTTTCGCTATTCTCTGCGGAATGGAATGGAAATTCTAACTTTTGTCGTAGAATTTTCTTATCGATCGTATTTCTTTGAATTTTGCGTTAATAATTGCAATTTTGCAATTTTCATTCCATCATAACGAGATTATTGTCATGGAGACGATAATTTCTCAACTGCCCTGGGGTATAATCTAGTATACAAATGCGTCATTTTTTCTCCCGAAATCACGGAATCAACTGAATTTTTTATGCAAATATAGGTATAATACCTGGTGATGTTACATAAAGTATGTAACGTGGGAAAACAAAAAGAGCAGCTTGTGTTGCTTCATTACTGTTGCATTACTGTTAAAAAAAATATTTTCATGTACATTCGGGACCGGCCAAGCATTTAAGGGGGTTCAGATACAAATAATTTTGGGGGCTCTACTCCACCTCCTACACAAGGAAAAGATACAAAACTGACGAAAAATATAATTTTTAATAAAAAATTATTACTTCCTAAAATTTAAAATAATTATAATGTTAAAACAGCAATATAGTAAACACAAAAAACGAGTTATACTAACTATAATTATTTTGATCAATGTTTATTGATTTATTTAATGCCGTTTTCTCTATGAACTTGGAGAAATCGTAATTTTTTAAATAAAAGTTTGCACAAAACTTAAGGCAGATTCTTTAATAAATAACTGACATCTCTAAATTTTGGTGGCAATAAACGAATGTCTATTCGGGGGCCCGGATACCTCGCATCCGCTGCACCCCCTCCCCTCCCCCCTCCCTTTGACCGGCCCTGTGTACCTTCTACCAGGTTAATTGCATGGCACAGCCATTCTAGAATGAAATCTTTATTCTCTTAGGGAAGTTAAAATTAAATCGTAATCTTTAATGCCAATTTCGAAAATACTGTTGTTGACCCGGAGATTTTTTCTCTCACCCGGAGGCACTTCCGAAAACCCGGAGAGGTGGTAATCCTGGTTGTGCACCACTGGGTTAGGGGGTGAAGGACTTACATCTCCAACCGGGCGTATACTTTATAAATACTTTCAGTGCTAATTGTAAAAAAAAAAATTTTAACCGAAGGCAATTTTTGGAAAACAATGTTGAAATTAATTTCATAAAATATTCATATAATTGGATTTAAATAATTTTGAATATCTCAATGATGATTTTTACTTATACTGAAAAAACTAGGCGAATTTGATTATCTTATAAATCGAATAGCAAAAGCTACAACAAATAATAAATAGGGTGAGAAATATAGAGGGAGTGAGATAAGTGGAGTATGATACAAAGACAGCTCGAACCTTTCAAGCAATTCAGATGGTTTTCATTTCATTCTTTTCCATTAAGACCAAAATATCAGCATTGCATAAATTAAAGAGTGATTTTGGCGCATTTGATACAGCAAGATACGATCTCCAAGCCATTCGCTGCTAATCGCAAGTTCTTAATGGGGAAGGAAGAATTAGCACGGTCTGTGTTCAAACTTACACCATATATTCATGAAAATACATCTGAGAATCTTATTGTTAATTTTCACAACATATTTTCATTTATTTAATGTCGCAGATATTTGGATGAAGCGATTGTAGGTTAAAGTATTTTCATTACGTGTTTTTTTAAAGTTCTGTTATAATTCAATGCAGTAATTTCATTTAGGATTATTTACTTTCAAACATTTATTATTTTCCTCGAACTTAATATGTTGAAATTTATTTTTCATTTTAAAAGGTAAATAGTTATTTTCTAAAGGTTTTAATTTTTATCCGGATTTTAAATTCAATTTTAATCAGTCTCTACTCATGTACACAATCAATGGCTGAGAGAGACACGCTTCGAAAACATTTGTAGAAATGCTCCCTCAGATGAACAGTACTTTGAAGATAGCGCTGAGTGCCTTTTTAACCAATCGTGGCTACGGTGGCAATTTATCTAGCTAACTCATAATAAATCTACTGTGTCATTAGGGGCCACTTCAGCATATCGATTGTATCGTTGGCCATGCATTAGAGATACTAATCACCACCTGTTGCCTGGATAAAAATACCTGGATTCTGCGAAGACTGACCTTAAGTGGCCGGGGTAATTAACTACTTTACGAGCTCGGCGGAAAATACGTCCTTGAAGAAAAAAACGCTTCCAATAGGCGTAAAAAGCAAGATAATTTCTAAAGGCAGGGAACAGTGAAATTTGAAAGTTTAATTTAATATTGGCACTCAAGGGATCATTTGGTTAGCACTGAGATCGATCTTATAACTTTTCTCATATACATACGTATGGCACTAGATGCGCTGCTGGTTTCCTCCAGGGGGAAGGTATTGTACCTTTAGTTTGCTGGAATTCGAAAGTTTGTATTGGTTTTGTTTGCGTTATGGTGGGTTGGGTTGGCTTAAAATGCGAGGAAAGTGGTGAATAAGTAATGAAATTAAAATCTATTCTGTCAATTTCACGAAAAACAGCGATAATGCCATGCGCGAGTTTTTTGTCTCGCACGCAACTTCTTACTAAAAACCCGCATCTATTTTTGTAGTTTTCTTCAAAAGGTTTCTTTTCTTTCTTCTCTTCCTTCGCCTTCACTCTCGCCTTTTTAATCTGCCGTTTTCTCAGTCCCTTACTTCGTGTACTTTCCCTATGTGCGCCTCATCTTGTTTACAACGAAATTTCTCGGGTTCTCTTTCTTTTTCCTCTTCTCGTTCCTCTCGCTACGATATAAATATTGGCCTACTTCCTCAAACAGGCTCATACTACGATAAAAATAGCCCATTTTCTACGTCTTCATTACTTTCAAAACTCTCGCGTCATATCCCTAAGACTCGAAACGTTTCCGCTAGGGCATAATCGCACTCGCCGGACTTAAAAAACCGTCCACTCTACAGACTCTACCCATTCCAATACCGTATTCCACAATGTTTCCCGTTCTTCTGTTTCTCCTCCATCTCTCCCTCCCTCTCGTTAATTTCTTACTGTCTCACACACACACTGTCATCCGCTTCCACGGATAGGATTTCTAGACTTTAGTTTTGAGAACACGGCACACGTTAAGAAAGTCTTCATTTAAATACGAGACAAATACGGGAGAGACAAAAATATCCTTATAAAAGTCTAGAAGAGAGTGCGAAAATTATAAATATTATATTATTTTCACTATAAAAATTAATAAACAGAAATAAACGCAAGAGAAAGTGTTGTATACCTGTATACTGCAAAATGAATGTTACATACTTTGATTTCCAAATACGGAACACTCCACTTTTGATGAACAAAGGATGATTAACAAATAATTGTTAACTGTCATTTTAATAATTATTGAACATAAACATTTGAACGAAAATTAAAAGAATTAGAACATTTATTATTCATTTTTAAAATTACATTTATCTTAGGCCCTTGCTTATTTTTGCAACATGATAGCATTTGAACGAAAATTGAACAATTATTTGTATTTTATATACAGACAGACATTTTCTCTGGGGCCTTTGCATCTCTCTGTAACCTTTTCTAAAGTGAATAATGGTGAAACTAGTGTTTGTCAAACACTCCATTATAGATGTGTCCATTGGACGGGGTTGTTTTTGTTTCACGTACATTAATCCCGGATGGATTTTTGAAATACAGCATGCTGTATGTATGCGCTAATTAAAAAAAATAAGGGAATAAGCTACGCTAAAATAGCGTTCCGAGGCACGAGACAAATATTGAAAATACGGAAAATCCCGGCAAATTCTGATCGGTTGGCAACTCTTCCTCTCATTTCTCTGATCGACCTCATATATTTTATACACTTTTATTGATTTTCACTTGGATCTTGTTTGTCACCAACATTTAGGGGATCTTGTTTGTCACCAACATTTAGGGGATCTTGTTTGTCACCAACATTTAGGGGATCTTGTTTGTCACCAACATTTAGGGGATCTTGTTTGTCACCAACATTTAGGGGATCTTGTTTGTCACCAACATTTACGGTTGCCAACTCACTTCTTTCTAAATTGAAAAATTTGAAAACAAACGAATTTTGGCTATTTTTATTAAAGGATATTTAATAATAATATTAGATAATTTTAATAAAAATACTAAAAAGTAAAAAATAAAATAAATTAAATTTTTTTAGGGAATACACTTTTATGTGAATTAAAATGCACTCAAAAGCAAAAACTAATTTTTTTTCTAGATAAATATTGTTATTGAAGAATTTGTATGCTTCATAAAAGTGGATGACTTATTGTGGGAAATGATACTCGTATAATAGAAGAAATTAGTTGGCTTTTTTTTATCAACCAACTAATTTCTTCTATTATACCAGTATCATTTCCCGCAATATTATTTTTTTGCTTCCGAGTGCATTTTAATTCACATAAAAGTGTATTCCCTAAAAAAATTTTTAAATTTGTTTAATTTCTCTATCTCCTTCGTCCTCCAATGCTTCTTTCATTCCTCATTCCCATATCAGTTTCCTTCTTTGGCCATGAAAATTAGAACAAAATGGGTCAATTTGATAATGTATAATTAAAAATGTCCTTTGGGGAAGTAGTTTTTACTGTGAAAGGGAAATTTATACAAGGCTTTCCAATATTATTAAGATTGAATTGCAAAAATGATATATGTACGTTTGTTATATCCGTTTCATTTATGTTATATTATATCTGTTTGCTGTTAAACTGACATTTTATTTAGTCATCATAGTTATTTTTGTCGTAATTATCAAGTCCATCAGGAAGTGTGCACATATGTTCGATGTTGCATGGGTCTGGTAACTTTCTAAAAGGTGCTGCAATCAGCATCTTCCAGCTGTAATGTTATTTCATGTTTTTGTTTGGAGACACGTGTTATTTCTGCTACCCAATAGGGTGCACCACTAGGGGTAAAGGCACATCTTTCCCTATCATAACCACACATTGCTTCCTTCATCTCTCCCTCTCGATGCGTATTTATGTATCATCTTCTGCTTGTCCGCGCTCTACCATCTTCTCTTTTCTTCACTCATCTTTACGTTAAGTTCCTTTTAACTTTGCTTCGCCCTGCTCCTTATTTCACCCTATCCGTTGAGATTTTCTCGTTCTATATCTTCCTTTCCCTTTCACTATTCCGCTCTTGCTTTTTCCTCTCTCTCTCTCTCTCTTCATTTCTTTCTCTTTTCTCTCTTTCTGAGAGGAAACCCTTTTCTCCTCTCAAAATTGCCCTAATAAAGCCGTATATCCACATGCTTTTCCTCGCCTCTCCTATTTCTTCCATTCCCTCATTATCCGAGTCTTCGTTCAAGCCGCAATCCCTAATTTAATTCCACCTCTCACTCCGCCTACTCCTTTTCCTCCTCAGGAACCGTTAATTTCCTTGTCTATTCCTGAATTATGCCTATTTTGAGCATTTTATTCTTATCTCGTACATGTATCGATTCCTCTCGTTTCCTTCCCTTCCGCTTAAATAACTATAGGATAGGGGAAAGTGTCACTCTTAGAGAAGAGCATCGGAGAAAAGATGGTGGTGGTTGTACCTCCCGGAAACGGAGAAGAACGTTAGATTGGAGAAAGAGAAGGAAAGCGAGGAGTTTAAGGGGAAGTAACAAGGAGGAAAAGGATTACGAATAAGTGCGTGAATAGAGAGGAAAGGAGTCAAGGAGAAGAGGATAAAAAGGGTGGAGAGATTAAGAGACCTAAGGAAGACAAGATATGAAAACGAGTTTGAGGGTTTGATTAAAAGGGAAAAAAGATAAGGGAAGGAGAGGAAGGGAGTTTGAAGAGAGGAGGATACGAAAGGAGTGGGGTTTCCTTCGCGCACGGAACTTCCCTTTTCATCCACTCGTCTACGGACACCACTTCTCTTATCACGCTATCCTTTCCTTTTGCTCCGCCCCCCCCCCTCTCTCTTTCGACCCTTTCCCACTGTAAATCTACCCCTTCCCTTCTCCACGCATCTTCCCTTGCACCATCTTAATCTTCTTTGGCTCGCGTCGGTGATTCCTTTCATCGCCAGCCCGCAAGAAGCCCTTCCATTTTCGGACAAGACGTCAAAAGCCTTTCCTTTGCTCTCATACTATCTCATACTCTGATACTATCTCTCTTTCTCTCTCTCTCTCTGCGCCTCTTATCTTTCTTTTCTTACTTTATTCTTTTTCTTTTTGCTTGTTTTCCTCTGGATTCTCGTAATTAATTTACTCGTTTTTTTCTCTGTACCCGCGACCTCGATTCTTCATTTCGTTTTACTCGAAAATCAATGAGTGTCGATGAGGTTCTTTGAAAAAAAAATGAAAAATCGCGGCGAGCGAAATTTCTATTAGAGCGACCAAAACGACGGCCGTGAAGAAAAATGGTCGTTGAAGAGGGTAAAATTATATTTCTCCCATGTGGTTCGTTCTGACATAAATCGGGGGGTCATTGACTAGGAATGGTCGCTACGAGACGTTACACTTGGTAGTATTATTCTTGCTCAATTTATGTTTAAGCACTTAATAATTTGACGATGAAATGGCGAAATCCGTGTATTCTTGGCTTATTTTTTTGCAATTCTCGCTGAAGCTTTGCGTCAGATTAATTGGTTTATCGGCTGTTTCTTCTAAAGCATTTGAATCCCTGTTAAGCAATATTAATTTTCTTACGAATTCCTCTGAAAACAAAGAATGATCACAGGGATATGCGTCACCTATCCCAAATCCTCCGAATACAAAAGAGGGGTAAATATTTATCTTAGAATTCTCAAAGAATTTTCCCTCATATAGAGGAAGATTGAAATTCCTCCTTCTTAATGAGGACATAATTAACACTTTGAGAGAATACCCATCAAAGTTAGGAGTTCGCTCATATTCCATTATTTCTCATTTTCAAGGAAGAATTTTATTTCCTATTGAAATACTCATCTAATATCCTGTTATTAATTTTCGATTCTTTCGAGTTAGTTCACTACGATGCTCGGCCTATCATGGAATGATCTCAAAGTGGCATGCTATGAGTATAATTAATGACACATGGAGAAGTAAAGGATTTTATTTTCGTAAAGAAAATAACAAATTGAATTAGCTTTAACGTCAATTTTATTAAAGTGTAGATGCCGAAGTCATATGACTAAAATGTAGGTTTTGCATTTAGAGATATTACACATAATTCGTCTCGTCTTTATGCTCCAAGATATTAGTTATCCCGTTATCAAGAAAAAAAGGAAATATTGTTTGGACGAAGAATGCAAATTTTATTTATGTTTATGTAAAGTTGCAACCTAGCAATTTTGTTCGTATTATTTCGCGAGTTTTTGGAGGGTTGAAAAATAGTAATTGCTCTTACACGCGTGACGCTTCAATTATCGAAGAGTTCGGCGATTTCTGTTAATGCAACGTTAACTTTAATATGTACCTAAATTCTCTTTGTTTAGTCGAAACTTGCTGTGCGCCTATTTTAAAATGAAAGTTCCAAGTGACATTTAACGGGAATAACGGATTAACAATTCACCTGTTCAGGTGAATTATCGATGGTAAACGCAATGCTCAATATTTTATCCTGCCGCTGTTTATTTTATTGCATTACCCTATATATCTATGATGCTATTTCTCTTATTGCGAATGAATATTGCGTCAAAGCGCAAATTACAAATGTTTTTCTTGCTAAAAGTCTGTACTCCAATAGCAACCAGGCTGATTACATTAAGCTTGTTAAGCAATAAAAACTTCAATTTGACTTTTCTCTTAAAACAATCTTTCCGCTTTACTATTTTAATAAAAAATTCCTTCGTCTCACTTATTTCTCTCGAATTTTATTTTTGTTTCTGATTATTTTGCTGCCCATTATAAAAGAATTGAGTAATGATTTTGGGTAACTTAATTGGACGAATCATGCCGGGTTTGTTCTTTAGAATTTTCATATTTAAACTAAATAAAATTGTATACGTATAGTGAACACCGTATCAATTAGTAGTAATAAATTTCATTCCCTTATCTCTCGATAAATTTCAGTAATTTTTTTGCGTGCTACTCTTATCGTAAGTTAGTAATATGTTCATTTTCAGCGCACGATGGGTATATTACCCACGAAAAAGTTTCTTTGTAATAATATCAAGGCTCAGAGCTATCGCAATTAAAAACAGTATTGAATTAAACTTGCTTTGAGTGGATTGATGTATCTTTTTGAATGGAGTTTTGGGAGATAAAACTTTGCTTGAATGGGCAAATTTAATGGAGCATAAAGTTATAATTATTAAATCAAGCGAACAAATATTTAGATTTATTCAGAAGTCAATAGCACAGGGTTATTCATAATTCACTTTCCAATTTGATTATATAATGTATGGAAAACTACAAGAAGCAGAAAGATAAAACAAAAAGTTTCTGACAGAACACACCCTTATGTTTCATTCTACAAGTGTTCTATCTGTGAGCCACCCGTCACTCGGCAGACATCGAAGCGATAGTTCAATTCACGGAAAACATTTTCCAGCATATCCGATGTAACTGAGTCAATGGCTGTGTGAATCCGTCCAATGAGTTCGGGTATCGTTTGTGGCAATGGTCCTTCACACATCCCCAAAGGAAGAAGTCACATGGAGTGAGGTCGGGGGATCTTGGAGGCCACACAATCGGTCCACCCCTTCCTATCCACCTGTCTGGCACGATCAAACCCCAGTGGGGCGGAGCACCGTCTTGTTGAAAAATGTAATCGCCGTTGGGAAAATCATCTTGCAACTGAGGCATTAGGAAACCCTGAAGCATATCGAGGTAAACTGCAGGCGTTATTGTTGCCTCAGAAAAAAAGAAAGGACCGTAAGTTTTCCGAGAGGGCATCGCACAAAACACATTGACCTTGGGACTGTCACGCACATTCTGAAGAGTGCTGTGTAGATTTTCAGTGCCCCAAATCCTGATGTTGTGTTTGTTGATCGTACCCGACAGATGAAAAGTTGCTTCATCAGAGAACACCAACCGATTAAGCACATTGTAATTTTCGCCCAGTACGTCCAGCATTTCACTGCAGAATGCCATTCGTTCAATTTTGTCACCTTCAGTTACGGCCTGCGGAAGTTGAAATTTGTATGCCTTCATACGCAGACATTTTCTTAGGAAACGAAAAACAGTAGATTGTGATATTCCTAGCTCCTTGCTTGCACGCACTGTTAGCTGCGGACAAACGATTTTCTTACGCGCTCAATATTCTCTTCCGATGCTGGTCTACCTGGCCTTTTGGTGATGCACAGGCAACCTGTGTTCTTAAAATCGTTGTACCACTTCCTTATCGACGGGCGAGGAGGTGCGTCTTTCTGAAACAATCTGTGAAAGTTCGTTCGTTTCATAGAACAACAAAACTCATTGCGCCTTCTCAGACTGCAAGGCCATGATGTACTGAACAACATTGAAACAGCGAACAGCTTAATAACGAAAATTGTGCCGCTCAGCCATCTCGCATTCATACAACGAAACAAAGAAACAAAACTTGAAGGTATAATCTAACGGACGCTGTTTGTTTCAACTTCCTACGTCATGTAGTTTTCCATACATTGCATAATGAAATTGGAAAGTGAAAGTGTAATATTGTTAAGAATTTGAAAATCTATCTCAATTATTGCGATACATTTTGACTCTGTTCTCATTAGCCATTATCATTTCGCGGATAAGGCTAGGAACCCAAATAACCCGCGAAATTTCCCAGTATGAGTTTTCATTATAATACGGTTCGATTTTAAATATTTAACAAGTTTTTCAGAAATGCTTGCGTTAATAGTAACGCAGCCTACTTATATTGGTATAAAAGGTGTTTTTCACACAGGAGGTCATTCATATTCTAATTACTAAGCAATGAAAGCAAACACGAGATGGTTTAAAATGAGGACGGGTCTATTGATTTCCTTTCTCTTTTATGATTTGGAAATTTAAGTTTTTAAATAATTCAAAAAATAAATGTGATTTGCATTTATCTAAAAAAGGATTCTAAATATGCCACCAAACGTCTGGAGAAAGTAGAGTTTAAATATTTTATAACGGATTTCAAGTCAATTTAAAATTCACCGGCGAAAAATGAACAGTAGAGATTAGTTTGCACCACCAAAGAAAGGATATAATTTCGAGTAATTGCTTTAGTCGTCCAATTAAAAAATAAAATTTTGGGTAAATTACTTTCCGAAAATATTCCGGTGTTGTAAAACGCTTTTATTTCTTCAGTGATTTTATTTTTTTTTGCTTAGTTTTCGAAATTACAAGTTTCTTTTCCCTAATGAAGACAGAATTGTGTTACATGGGGCTTAATTGTGCACTGCGTAGAAGCAAAACAACACTTAGCAATTTATCGATTAATTCCATCCATTTTGTGAACGAGCGGTGCTGTTTTTTCCGGCCATGTTCACAAACTTTCCATGCTCTTTAAGCCTTTATCCAGGTCCAGTCCATTGTGAACGATAATCTATTTTTGACTGATTAGTGGAAGTTAAAAGGTTTCCCTCAGACGAAATAACGAAACAATAATATTCCTGCCTGGTTCGGTGATTTAATGAGCGTATTTCATAGATAAGTCATATTTCCGTAGTTTTTAATGATAGGAAAATGACAGTGATTTATCATGCTGCATTTTTTATTCGAAGTTCCTCATTCAGAAAATTCAAATTATCGGTGTAGTTCTGAGGATAAATAGGAATTGATTATCGTATTATGGAGATAATCACCGTCGTTTGAGTAATATAATTACAGGATGATAATTTGTTTAAAGAATTTTAAAGTTAAGACGGTAGGATATAATTAATTTAGTCCAAGAGAAAAATTATGTATTTAGTGTCAGAATCAGCAGCAACATAAGTAACAATCAAGTCAATTCGCCATTATGCTGTTCTATGAATTGATGATCAGTATCAGGAATAAAGATATTCATTTAAAGCAAGGGAAATATGTACACTCCATGTTTCGCATTGCCTTTAGCCATGCGCAGTCGAGTTAAAAGGTGGAATTATTTGCACAACTCCGGAAATAATATTTCGGTAATTTGAGGGAAACGCAGTCACAAAGGCACGCAACTCGATGGAAGTTATTTATAAACCTATTTTGGTTCAGCGATGCCCAAAAAGCGTATTTCTGAGGAATTTTTATCTATTAATTTTTTTCATAAAATATCTTCGCAATCTTCTATAACGAAACGGTGTGAAACATTAAACGAAATTCAAGCAATAAGTGTGTACGGAGAACATGAATCACAGATGAGATTACGCTTGGAACGTCATTATTCTTGGACAAATATTTCACCTTTTTAATCGTTTCCAGCCAACAAATTGGCTATAGAGATATTTTCAGTAAGGTACACTGATCAAATAATGTAGGGTAACAAAATTTCCACCCGAAATATCATTCGCTGGCACAATAAAAGCAAGATCATAAATGACGAAAGCGATATGCAAAGACACTCCAAAATGCGTCTGAATATAACATCAGGCAGTCGATAGGATGCAAAGAGAGAATAGGTAATTCAGGGCTTCGCTCAGGTAACGGGACACTCGCTCCCTGTGTATAAAACGTTTTCCTGTGGGTTTACCAATTTGGAATAATTGACAGCGTTTTCGAATAGGTCTGCGCGAGGAGAGACATCGAAGCGCGATCATCAGGGTAAACTACGCATCATGTGATTCTCTGCAGGTTGCCAGGCATAACGTGGGCTAAGATGCGCGTAGACGATGGTAGTGTATCGCTTTCATCTTTCATAGAGATTCTCTACGTTAAATGTGCCATTGACTTACCATTTAACTTTGAAAGTCGTGATAGTTTTTTTTTAGAATATGTTATAGGTGAATCTCCAATGATGACGCCTGTTTTGTAGCCGAAATGTATAGTGTCTGATTTTTCAATCTTTTTGAGTCTATTGGAAAGATATTATTTCAGTTTGATGTAGGATATAAATCGAGCTCGATAATTCTTTTCTGAACGAAATGTATAAAGATTTAAATCTGTAGTTCATCATTTCAGCCGCTTAATTTTACGAATTTAATAAAACCCAGTGTGATAATATTAAGTAGAATATATTGCATTTTTGAATCACTACGCTTGATAAATCATCCGTAAGGAATATTGCGTATAACATATGAACTGCATTAAATTAAACATTAGTTTTTCAGCGAGTGACACGGTCGCCACATGTTTTATAATAAAAGTTTAAAGTTTTAACATAAATTATCCGCACATTTTAAGTTTTATATGTATGTTCACTCATAGAGAGTGGGCGGTATTTTATATCGCGAAGTTTTTCTTACAACATGTTAATCTGATAAATACAAACCGGCTATTGTAGGCAGTTCTCTATGACGTAACTTCGATTTAATATGTAAAATAAAATCGCTCATAGATTATTCGTTCACTACCCTTTCCTAGTAAGAAAAAACAAAAAGAGAATTTTCTCTTAGATTATGTATTCCACGGATTCTTTTCCAGGAAATATTCTCAGAACTCCGACCGATTTTGTATGAAATGTGGTTTTAAATTGATATCGACGGACCGCTATAAAAGCATCGAACCTATTCATTCGGAACGAACCGCTGGCGAGGATCGAATTTCGAATTATTTCCGCGCGAATAATAAAAGAGCGAGGAGAAAAAATATCGCATTTATGTTTTAGAAAAGAGAGAGAGAGAAGGAGGGGGAGCGGATATTTACTTTACGCCGCAATGGAGGTACGGGCGATGATGCGCGGAAAGGCAGATATCGAAATCGATTGTTTTCACTTTGGGATGCGGAAAAAATCGCGAATTTTTCTGGCAGAACATAATGAGGAGGAGGCGTCGTTTGGTGAGGGGGAGAGAGGGACGCGTTTTTTTGAGTGGAAACGTGAGAAACTTTTTGCTCGTTGACGGAGGATAAAAGTTTTGCCCGAGTCTTAATTATCGGAGACACGCGGCGCGGAGGTGTCCAACCGGAGTACGGAGAAAAGGATCCGCTGAAAAGGCTGCGCCATTGCCGCGTGAAATACCTATTCATTGTCTCTCACAATGGGAAGATGAGGAGAGGAGAGAGAGAGAGAGGGAGGGCTTGGAAGTGAACAGAGAAGGATGAAGAGGATTCGTTCTCTTTTTTGTTCGAAAATATTCACTCTTTTCTTCATGCATCACAGATGTATAACTTGTTATTTAAACTTCGGCAAATACTTTTAACTCGGATTGTTTTTATTTCTCTTCCCCTCGATGAATTCGACGACGTTGCGGCACTTAGTTTCTCGAACTTTCGACTCGCTCGGTCGTCCAAAAGGAAAAATAAATAGGGAGGATAAAAACTGGATGTGTCGAGGAATGAAGCGACGGTAGTTTGATGTTTGGATAGTTTTTATATTGCTTTCCGTTCGTGTATTAATTTTTAGATGCCCCCTCTGCCGATTGTCGATTGTGCATTTTTCATTTATTTCAATCCTTTACCCGGAAATTATGCGACAGTGCACCCTGTTTACATGACAGTGTTGACTTTTGACACTTTCTAGATCCTAATCTTTATTTTTCTGCTATTTGCTGAATGGCTCTAGGAAAATATTCGATGTGATATCTCAAATGGTTGACTTACAATGAAATTATCAGTAAAATATTGTATTTAAGTCGTAAAACGTTAAAATAAAAGGGAATGGTTGATTTGAGTTCACCGTTAAGAGGAATAAAAGCCCACCAGATCAATTTATTCCATACTTTAATAGAATCGTCCTTTCGATATTTTTGCGTGTTCATCAAATTCGATATTGATGATGTACGAGGGCGGTTCATATTTTCCCGGGAATTAATTTTTAAAGTTAACATAGAAACTTTATGTTGCGCTCACTTTTTGTGGCAATCTTCTTATTTGTATGCTTTTGTTCCATCGCTCTGAAACCTTCCTTACATCTGTGTTAAAGGAATCCTCAGGTTGATGTCTATACCGCGTTATTGATGTCGCCGTTCGACTTGAATTTATTTCCTTCAAAGTGCTCTCTCATTAGTCCAGATAGATAAAAACCACAGGGTTACAAGCCTAAACTATAAAGAGAGTGCAATTGAACCTCCCATTCAAAATTATTCTAGATATCCACCGTGGATAATCCACAGTCGATTTGGCCAATCGAGGGCTGGCATTTCTTATTTCGAGAAAGAACATACCTTTGTATAAAACTCCTCGCCGCTTATTTCTTAGAGATTTCTTAAGAAAATTCTTCTGCACATTAACCGTTCAACTACTATAACATTATTTGTAATTAATGTTCTTTTATTTATTATTGTTTTAAAATGCTTGTTAAATATTTATATCTACACGTAATTAATGCTTGTTAATAATTATCATCCGCCCTCGCAAATATTTAAGCCGGCCCTCCCGTGCCACAAACAGTTTAGTCCTTATTTGAAAAGTGCTTGGATTTATCATGTGTAATGGCATTTGTACTTTTCCTTTTCTCTGCAACGCTTGTATAAGAATAGACTAATATCAGCAGGAAATGGCTCTACTAACATATTTTCCACGTTTTTATCATCGCTCATTCACATCGATTTCTTCCATACTCACTTCGCCGTGTGTTCCTGCATCTTGAAAAAGTCCAATCAATCAAGGATGAGCAAGTGGAAAACTTTTATATCAGAGAAACTTTGAAGAACACTACCTAGCCCGTATTATTTTCTACCTGAACATCGTTTTACTGTTAGGTGTCAATTTTCTGAGGCATCCTTTTCAATGTTATATAAGTGCTGCGTTGATTGTGAAAGTGAAGACATTTATATACTCCTGAATGTAACACGTCTACTCATTTAAATTGAAAATGTAGAATGAGATAGAGTTTATTTCAGATGTAATGAAGGTTATCTTTATTAAAAATCTGACAAGTTCCACAGAATATTTAAAAAAGTCATGATGCAGTAATTGAGTTGACATAGAACCACTCAAATATCCTCCAGTAATATCATATTTACCTATCCTACATTTCATACTCTCAGGAGAATCATATATTGATCTTAACAGTATTAAACCTCAAGTTAAATTTGTCGCAGCATTTGAATGAATGTAGTTTCGTGCCGTTGTCATCGATTAGGTATTTAAATGTGTAGTTTGGCATTGGTTGCCTAGATATTTTTTCCTATGGGAAACACGAATTCTACAGTAGGAGATATCTTCTAAACCATCTCCTTGGCTACCTCGTTTCCTAGCATAGATTAACTTTTCACAGTTTCAGATTCCGCATGAATTACTTTATCTTTCAACCAATTTTAGGTAGCGGTAAAAGAAGAAGGTTTTACAAGATTTATCAGCGGGGAATCACACACGAATCACACACGAATAGATCTACACACACACATCAAGCCATTGACAGAATGCTCTTTTCCACGCATGAAAAGTAGACATTGAAAACAGCACGAAAAATGAAGGGAAAACAAAGAAATTATTTGTAGAACGAAAAGGAACACAAAAATCAAATATTGACTGTTCGAATCGATGCTTACCTTTTGTATTCTGAGTACCGGTTGTATGCGTTCTGATTGAATGGGATTAGAAAACATTTACAGATTTGAGGTGATCTGTAGTTGGAAGAAAATTTGCCGTTGTTTCGTTGCGTAGATTTTCATTGACTACTTGTGCATTTAATTGCTATTTCTTCGTTTTTCTTATTAAGTATTAGGTACAATTAAAATTACCAAAAATTAAGCGAAGAAGTCTTTGAGAGTGGCTAAAATAAAAAGTTATTTGATTGCTTCATTTTGTAATTATCCAAATTAATTGAAATTTATAAAAACCATTTTGTAAAAAATCTGCTAAATAAAAAGTAATTCTCCAAAGAGATGCACTTCTAGGTTTATACTAAATTAGTTCCAATTTAAGCAGATGTTAACATTTAATTTATACGCCCACGTTTGATGTTCATATTATAACTTCTTCGTGTGAAAACTTATTATAATTTAATAAATTTAGCGGTTAATGAAATGATCTTAATGGAAAATTTAGTTTTCCAGTATGTTATTGTCGTAAACTTTCAACTACGCGTTTATTATAAAATTTTATTCTTTCTATATTTAAAAAATACAAAGGTATTATGAAGCTAACAATAAAATCAGGCAATACTAGACTTGGCGGAACTTAATAAGGATTAAGTCAGAAAAAATAAGAATTTTCAAAAGTGCGTTGGAGTTTCTTAAGTGTTAGGCTTAAGAGTCCTTGAATTAAATTTTGTCTTTTACTATAAAACTCGAGTTGAGTAAAAAGTGCAATGGGTGAGGAGTAAGTTGTGGATAAGAACCACCTTTTCTGTAAAGGGGTTTAATGGTTTATGGTGGAGGGAAGTAATATGTAACTCAAGAGTTAATTAAAATAAGAACAAAATGCCATCGAAGGTTCCTGGACGGAAAATAAAGGTTCTCGCAACGACAGAATGGAAACGAGATTTATTTTTTATTATTTTGCGTGCATTTTTTTATTCTCCGACGAAAACAAGCTCCGAAAAAAATTTGCATAGCGCGTAAATCCAACGCCTCATTAAATTTCGGTTCGTTTTGAAGGCACGAAAAATGTCTTCGCCTTTTAACGAAAAACATCAGAGACTGGCTGGATGACGAAGCAACTTGCATGCCAGACCCTTGAGGACCACGAAGCGGTCGAACACAACGCTATTAGGCACTTCGGTAGAGTTCCCACCCTCTCAAGGTGGCTCCCCTTTGGGCCAATGGTAACGCGTCACAGCCAACGATCTTTTTCGGATATTTCCGCTCAGTCTCCCAGAGGTCGACGCCGGCGCCGCCTCGGAATCGTCCCTCATGCATACGCAAGTGGGACGGAAAAGCTCCTGTCCCATCTGACGTTACAGGGACCGCATTCGGCCTTGCACGAACACGTCCTTTCGGAGCGCGGTGCCATTTGACCCTTCGTGTATGAAGAGAAACGGAGGAAGCTAGAGATAGAGGAATGCAAGCACGTACTAAAATACAAGCATGCCTCTCGTCCTTCGCGTATTACCTCGCAGGTGACGTGCGGTTAAGTCGTATGGAAAGCCACTTAAATCCTTCTGGTACTGTACGTACGTGGAGTGATTCGCTCGAGGCTTTTATGGCTGCTTCTCTGTCTTAAAGAAGAAAGATCGTTCTTTAATCACGTGATAATCGTAATGTAACATATGTTAACAAATAGGAAATGAAGACAGCTAGATTATGAGGGCATTTGGTAATTCTACGCAGATCATACGAATGCGTCGTGATTTCATGTCATAGGGATATTTTGTATCTGGTATTCCTTGATCAAGTTAGAGCAAAATTATTATGTATTACAATTTTGCATAACTGATTTAATTCCTAAATGGTTACTATGTGGAGTTGAAACTATGTAGAGAACCCCCATTTCACTTTTCAAACTATAAAATACCTACTTCATGAAACCTAAATTTAAATCTAAAGAAAATGTTCATTTATCGTATGTATCACCCATTAATTTTATATGTAGAATCATAACGTTGTTTATAATATATTGATGAAGTAGCACAGGCAGAAAAAATCGATAATTGGCGTATTATCTAATTAAGCTGGGAATATTTACCTTTTTACAATCATTGATATTCTTTTATGACAGAAAAATGTGTGGCCGAAGTGAACTATTTTAAATTCGTTTTTAAGAAATGCACATCATAATTTGTAGTAGGTGCTTACAACCTTTTTAGTTGTTATTCAGTGCGGCTACCTATTCTACGAGGATTACAAAAATTCATTTTTACTATATTTTTGTAGGTGGCATCCTGTTGGATAGATGCGTTTGACTTATAAAAAATTTATTAATTGAAATAGAACACAACATAATTCACAAATATATATTTAGTAATATGCGAGTTTAAAACTGCCAGCGGTTTTTCATCGTGATTGTGTACGCTGGATTCGTGCAGGAGATATTTGGCCCACGTTACGCTTGGATTTTTCATGACCTTTCGTTTTTCCATTTTTTCGGGTGCCTTAAACTTTTAAGAGAGCGCTGATTGCTTGCCAACTGAAACGTTGGCGAAACTCACTCGAACAATACAACCAACGCAACGCGACCAACCAATCGAGAGAAAAAATGCACCGAAAAAAATAACACTCGGTCGGAATTTATCGCCGTCGTCGTTGGGTATTCAATTTTCTCTCGACCGTCACCCTCCATTCGTCTTCGTGATATCGAGCCTTTATTTACTTCGAGATATCGATCCTTTATTTACTTCTGATTATTCTCCGTCTCAACTCTCCCGTTCACTCTTCCGTCGGTTTTTCAGTCTGTCCAGGAGCTGCTCGAGATGGTAGCAGATCTGGCCGTGGATTTCTGCCAGCTGAATTCTCAAGAAACGCTGATGCAGAAAGATCAACCAAGGAAAAGTTTTCGTTCGATCCCGTCTTGCAGCAGTATCGGCAGGCGAATTTTCTTTACGGGTGCATCCTTTAAGGCAAAGGAATAAGATCGGTGGGCGAATTAAAGGGAAATATATCTTTCTCTTGATGTCGCGTTCTGATGTAATGCGATTCGACGTTTTAGAGGAGTAAAAATTTTTGTGCACCATCTTGACTTGGTGGTCGAAAAGATAGGCGTGTAAAACTTCATGATCGACGGTTAATTCAAATTATTCTCAACGCGATGATGAATTTTTAAGGAACTGATGCTTAACTTACACATTAAATGGCCTATATAATGGTTGAGATTATTTGCATTTCAGTTATGCGGTATACGCTTTCAAATTCATCCACCATTTGTTTTAAGAACATAAGTTACTCACATGATAACTTGAGTACTTGATCGTGGTAGTACAAAAATTATATTTAAAAAAACATTTTCTCTTATTCGACGCTTATTTTTATGAAGACGGGATCATTAAAATTCTACTTTTTGACTGTTTTTTTATCTGTCGTATTGGATTTTATACGGTAGGCATGAATCGAGCTCATGGCGGGACTATAGAGAAGTAAATAGCAAAACAAATAACATAGAGCTTCATTTTTATTCTCAAGTTTATCTGTTAACGTATACAATGTTTTCATAGCTATAGCAATTGAAAATCATTGGGTACTCGTTTGAATACGCTTTTAATTTAAATTTATAGACGAGGCCGAGACTTCGTGGAATTCTATAATAGTGAGGAAATGAGGCGTTGTTAAAAATTAAACCTAAAACAAAATTAAAACAACACACAGCTTTAATGTTACTTCTTCCACATAAATTATTCAGCCACCTTCAATTGTTTTACGAACATAAGTTGATCACCTATAAGTATAAGTATCATTGAAGCTGTATGTTGTTTGGATTTAGTTTTAGTTTTAATTTTAACGGCGCCGCATTTTCGCTTTTGATTTATCAATGGAGCGAAATTCTAGCAAATAAATTTGAACTCATTCATGCGGGTATGTAGGTTTTCTGTGAATCGCGACAGAGAAGATGGCGCAGTAGAGGTGCTGACCAGGGAGGGATTTCGTGATTCGGCGAATCAGAAACAGTCTGTCCATTCATGTTTTCCCCGAATAATTACCCGTTTCTGCACCCTCAAAAAATCCTCTTTTCAAACCGCTCCCTAGCTCTTCTCTCTAAATTCCTCATCCTAATTCCCGTCTCCTCACTTTCTGAGGCTCTTCTCACCTTTCACCTCTCCCGACCCTCACCTCCTTCCTCCCCCCCCCCCCCTCCCTCACCTTTTAAACCTGTGCTTTTCCTTCCAGCATCCGCCCTTCCGAAACTCACTGACCCTACCAACACGACCTCTTCCTTCCGTCCAATCCCTGTATTTCCTCTTATACACGAACTCCCCCGTCCCCAAATTCATCCTTTCCCGCAAAACTCCATCCTACATCCCTCAGAGTACATACTTCCCTATTCCTGTAGCTCCCACATTTCCCACCCGTCCTCCTTTTCTCTCGCCGTCTTTCCTCCCAACTCCATCCCACCCTCCCTCTCTCTCTCTCTCTCACTCTCTCTCCATCACCTGTCCGCTCCTCATTACGAGCCACTCTGCACTTCAGATTCCCTTCTCAAGGCACGCCACTCCATCTCCCGTGCTTCCCTCATATTTCCACTTCCTGCGCAATCCTGCCCTTTTGCCCTTCATACCCTTCCCCTCTCATCGCCCCTTTTTCGGCCCCCCCCTCCCCCTCCCCCTCAGAATCCCGACTAAACTCTCTTCAACTCCCTTCCTCATCTCATTCTTCCTGCCTCCTGTGGTTCGGTGTAGTCTTTTAAACAGTTTATTTCTTACAGGTTTGTGATTCTCTTTCCAATCGCCTTATTCGTTACCTTCTTAACCGTCCTTTCTTTCCGAGTCTGATATATCTGTTTAACTGGATCGTCCTTACGCCAAATTTAGAAACCCTAACTTTCTTAATTTATTATTAGATAAAAACTTTCCGTGTTTTCTGAAGGGTAGTATTTCTTTCTCGGCTTAAGATAAAAAAAAAAGTTTCTGATCGTCTGTCGACTTCGTATGAAAGTTTTTAAACTACCTGATCCGTTGTTCTGCGATTTATCTCGGCTCTGTATCGTGTGCCACGTAATGTACCCGTTGTAATTACGGACTAGGCGGAGTATTGCTCATATTTCGTGAGACACATGAGGGATTTCTCGAAGTAAGTAAGTGCGGGCTCTAAGTTTGAGTAAACAACGTGTAGCGATAAAAATTTTATTTCTCGATATTTGAGACTTCTTTTTTCTTCAGGGATTCGACTCATACCTTCGACAAATTTATGTCATTCTAAACTAATTACCAACTTGGTGAACCTTAAAAGAAAGAACGCTATTATACCAAGTCTATATCTAAGAACAACGTATATTACTTCACCGAGGACCTGCTTAATGCTGAACATTTTAAGCGAAAACCATTAATCCTTATAACAAATTTTGGGAAGAACTGTATTCAGGAAAATTGATAGGATCCTATATTGTTGCTGCACTTTCCATGCAATAATGAATGATGATGCCAATTTTCACACTTCCAGTTCTTTCTTCCTTAAATTTATTATAGGAATTAAGGGTTATTTTCTTATTTCAGTGAAAATGAATATTAATTGGTCATATAGGAAATCCATAGAAATTTACAATATTATAATTAAAGTTAATTAATTCATTTCTAAAATATTGTATAAAAAATTCTTTTATTCAAATTAATTACTTGCAATTTATATGAAAATAAATTCATATAAAATAAATTTATATTAAATAAATAGTAAATGTAATATCCAAGTCGAGCACAAGTAGATTTGCCAAGGACTCCCTGGACACCCTGTAGATATTTGCCATCCATGGCTAAAATGTCAAAATATGCAAAATAGGAGTGTGTATGGCAGACTATTAAGGAAAGCACGTTTTTAAGCTTCGGGAACAACGATATTGCGTCATTTTATGCGCAGTAGCTGATTCCAGTTTAATTGTTCATTTTTGTTCGCAAATTCAGGTGAATCCATTTCATCCGAAATGAAGAGGATTAAAAAATTATCCTGCATCAATCACGTTCAAATTATACTGTTCCGTTCCACGATTTCGTATATTTGTTGTTACTCCGATGATTTTAATCTGATCAAGAATAAACGAGGAAACGATGATTTACTTGCATTGAATTATGTCCACTATTGCGGATTCGCGACAAATGTTAACACATTCGTCATCTAGGCGCATCGAAAACAATTCGCAAATTTGCTGCATAACCATATATCGGCACTTTCACTCCGTCATTTTACTTCGAATCGCGTGTACGAGCTCTGATGGAGAGCCATTTCTGAAGAACAAATAACAACTTCGAATTTGAAATTCAAAATTAAAATACAGATTATCCCTGTCGTAATGCATTCGGAATGATGTTATTTAGCTGGTGAACGCAGGCAATTTCCAAATTATAATTAGGAATAATGCCATTGATCAGGTGTTCCTGTGGATATTAGTTTATGTTGCGGCCATTATTTTTTCATAGATGAGTAACACGTCGATGAAAGTGATAATAAATTTGAATTAAAGACTTATTTAATTACGATAATAGTTCATGAGGCTTATTCGCCATCCGGACCACTCACATTTGTATTTTATTGAAAGCCTCTTGTTTCAATGAATCCAACGATCAAATGAAATTACACAGCGACTCAGTTCGAAAAGTATTTTCTCTCCACCATGAGGAAAATTTTCAATTATGCAAAGAGGGCTGAGTTTAGGAAAATATTTCCACATTTCATGAGAATAAGGGAGTATTGAATAGTCAGGTCGTGAGATATATTAAAAGATCCTGGAAAGAATTATAGGAACACTAGCTATTATTATTTATTGAATATGGAGTTCCACCATGTGAAGAATACGTCGAGTTTATAATAAAAGATCTTAGTATAACGACATAATCTTTCGCAAACATCGTTATTCTTTACTTAGATGATATATGATATAATATGTATGTTAAATATTCATTCATTGCTTTATTCACTTATATATATATATATATATATATATATATATATATATATATATATATATATATATATATATATATTGGGCAACTAGGTGTTGAAGGAAACCCAGTGAACACTTACCGGAAGTAGAGCCGCTGGGGTGTTGGAGAGACACAGTTGTAGAGGTTAGAGCTTTCGGGATGATCCCTTCGTCAGCACAAGAGAGAATTGTGTCTCTCTTGTGCTGACGAAGGGATCATCCCGAAAGCTCTAACCTCTACAAATGTGTCTCTCCAACACCCCAGCGGCTCTACTTCCGGTAAGTGTTCACTGGGTTTCCTTCAACACCTAGTTGCCCAAAATATCCTTACTTACCTTTCCTCTTCCTTAGTATTTTTATATATATATATATATATATATATATATATATATATATAATATATATAATTATTATGAATAGCATTATAAGGCAAAATTATTATGTCGTATAGTAAAAGAATACAATCGTCCTTATTGCCGTAAATTATATTTGGAATGTTTACAGAATTCACCGCTAGATGGTGGCGCTGTATACTGGAAATTTACGAATAAATTAATTATCTACTTAATGGAAGGTTCTACGAAAATTTGTTTCAAACAAAACTTGGAAGAAATATTATTCCCCACAACTTTGGTTTTCACGAAGATTACTAATTGCCCTAAATATCCTTATTTACCCTTCCTCTTCCGCAAGTGTGTGTGTGTGTGTATATATATATATACCTATATACAGGGCCTGAGAGAGGTGAGATGGAGCCCGGGCCAGTCACAAATGTGGGGCCCCACCCCACTCCGAAAGCCATACAAATATATGAATAAAATATGAAACTAAAGTAGAAGGGACTTTTTAAAAATAAGAATGTATTCATTTAAATAGGAAAGAAAATTAATCATTCGAAAATTGTCTTTATACTTATAACTGGCCTTAACCTGGACGACGAAATATTTTCACCGAAAGGACCGTATCCCATAAGAATTCGTGTACGTATCTGGATAATTTCTTATAGTACCGATACCTTCTTAATATAAATAATTAATGAATAACATGTGATTTTGTATTTTTGTTTTTAGCGGTTTTGAATTCTCTCGTTCATTTTCTCCTATTATGTATTTTATTTCTTATCTAATATCTGTTGACTGTAATGTTGTAATTTACGCTCACGTATACCAAATTCGTGGTATATTTTTTACTTTAAACAATTGTTATCACTATCAACAATATCACCACATATATTTCGCTCTATCTCTTACCACTTTCTTCTTCACTCTAGTGTCAAATTTCTCGAAGTTTTTTTTTACGGTACATTCTATAACGCAACCGTATCGCTTTCCCTACTCCACTTGTCTTTCTTTATGAGAAAACTTCCCTCTCCTATTCTCTCTTGACGCTCTCCCCCGCTCTTTCACGTCATTTGACACACGTGCTCACCAGGGGCGTAACTACGGTTTTGGGGCCCCCACGCAAGTGAAGTTTTTGGGACCCCCATTTATATGAAAAATATGAAATTATTATATCGTTTTGATATTTATCGATTTTTTATACGTTTCAAATCCAAAAATACTGTGGAACTTCTATAATTCTAACATTATAAGGATAAGACCAAACAAGTCCAAACACTTGAGAAGGGTATTTTCGTCTTCATTACGAGCGATGAAATCTTTCATTCCCACAAGGATATTACTACTTGCGGCAGATGATGGAGAAAATTCTAAGTGTTTTTAAGGGGCCCCAAAACTCTTGGGACTCCCATGCACTGCGTAGGCCTGCGCTCTCCCCCAAGTTACGCGCCTGGAGCTCACGCCACACGCTGTCTCTCTCTCTCCCCCACTCCACTTCCCCTCGAGTTTTTTCCCCTCCCACATTCTCCTCGACTTCCCTTTTTTTCCCTTTACACCCTCCATCCCGTCTTCCTGTTACTCCCCACACTTCCTTCTCCGAACCCGAAAGCAGCGCATCCTCTTGGTGTTTGTCGTCATACCTTTAAGGACTCGTCCTGTAACACCGCAGTGGAAAACCCTTTTGTGTGGCTTCGGGGAGGGATTTCGCCAGGGGTTAAGTGAGATAAAGGGCAACCAGCGGGTGTTAGCGGAAGGGATGGGGGATGCCGAGAAAGAGAAAGCGAAGGAAAAGAAGCGAAAAAGAGGGAGAAAGAAAGCGTTAGATAATGCAGGGAAAGTAGGGATGGAAAGAGGAGGATCGGTGGAATATTCGGAGAAGAAGAGAAGGATATTGAAAACTTTAAGATAAGGGAATGGAGGAAAGAGAGAGGTAGAAAATTGGAAAAGGACGGAGAGAGGAAGACATTGTGATGAAGGTAGGGAAAAGAAAATGAAGAAAGATAGGCAAAAGTCTTTACTCGGGGAAAATTGATACTGTATAATGCCTTAATGTACATAATGTCACTTAAAACTTGGTATATTTACACACAGACGCACGCACGCACTCGCGCGCGCGCACACACGTGTATATCCTTCTATATTATAAAATCGTAATGATCATGATGCGTAACGCTCTAATTTTGTGAATAACACGATTAGAAATAAACTTAGAAGCCTGACATTTCTCAGGATTTCTGTGTTGATGAATCTTTACGTTATGACTAAAAAAATTCGAAAAAGGTCACGGGTTCGACTCCAGAGGATGAATGTCGTTTCCCATAAGATAACACATAAAAATCACATTTTTGTTTTGAAAGGTTTCATTCTTTTACTCTTTAAAATATCTTAAAATTAAGTTATCGGAACAAAACACGCGAAAACACGCAGAAATGAATGAGGATTATTATTCTTACCGTCGAATACTCAATATCCTTGGAATTCGCTCATATTTTGGTAATTTTTTTAACATTTCAATAATAAGATTCCATGGTTACCGGTATTGTTGTCCACGGTTATTTCCGTGCATATGCACTTCAATAAAGGCGTAAAGATAGAAAATAAGATTAAAACTTTCTCGAAATGACCGAAGATATGAATTTAATGCAAAGTATTCAATCAAACGCAGTATTTATGTTATTTATATTATATATATATATATATATATATATATATATATATTACTAAAATCCTATTTCTGGTTGTCTCTCTCTTTCTCTTTAACGCTGTATCACTCAGCCATTTTTAATCTCCGGGAATTTCCGTCCCCTTAAGTTTATTTTTTTATCGAGTTATTCAACTAATTTTCTTAATTTGTTGTTAAAAACCAAACATACATCTCTTATAAAATACATTCATTAAACTCACATTCAAAACATATTCTCGTTAAACTAATCTAGAGTAAATCCAATAGGTAGATGGTAGGAACGAAGAAACAGCGAGCAAAAGGGGTCTTGTCACCTAGTACGTACAAATAAATACAAAAGCATATACAGGGTTTTTCGAAAATATGATTCATAATACAGAGTGTGAATTTAGTGGGGTAGAATGATAAAAAAATTCCCTATAAATATAGTTAAAATGCTTCCTAGCTGAGCTACTGCCACTTTGTGTAGTCGATACTAGCGCAGCATGTGCAAGGCTCTTATAAAACAGCCTTTATCGAAGGGTTTGCCAGCGTGAGCCAAGCTTTAATGCATCGCGCAGATGGGTATGTAGAGGTGTAGAGGGATATCATAGGAAACTTGTTGTAACACATGGACTCGTTCGACTGATGTTGGTCGTCATTTGTGACATTTGCATCGAGAACACAAAGTGACGGAAGCACGCATAGGAAAGATTTGACGCCCCATGGTTATAAGGACTGTTTATTTCGATTAGATACCATGATTTATGAAAATTTTCTGAAACACCGTGTGTGTGTTTTTATATATGCATGCATGTATGTAGGTGTGTGTGTGCGCGCGCCCATATACATGTATTTAACGCTATTTAAGAGTTCGGTATTTTAAAGTACGTATTTAGTTTGAAGTTTGTGCAGTGAAGAAAGAAACTGAGAGAAAGACGAAGGGGAGAGTGAAAGTAATGGAGGGAAAGAAATGGATGAGAGGAAAGCGGAGAATGATGCATGGATAACCAACCCTACGTGATATCGAACTGAAAAACGAATAAGAAAATAAAAAGGGTCGAATCGGTATAGGGAGGCAAGAGGAGATTATTTCTTATGTGCGTTTCGCCTCCAGCGTGAGCGCCTATTATCGTCGGTATGTCCGTATGTCTGTCCGTCTGTCCGTCCGCATGTTCGTTCTCGGCTTCTACCGAACGGATTTTCATGAAATTTGATATAAGGACTTACAATCAAATATAATAAGAAAATCGCATAAATGAATCACGTACGCTAATCAGGGATATCACTTTACAAGTGACAAAAAAATAAACGCCCTCATATCTCGTAAAGTGTTGCTCATATCAAAATATTTTTCAAATAAAAGTTGTATAACTGGTAAAGAAGAGTATTTCCTTTCCCATACATTTTTATCGTAGGGGTAGCCGTTATTGAGAAAATCAAACATAAATGTCTTAATTCGAGTTGGACTTCGGAATTTTCTTGCATGGTTACTTCTTCATTTTTGCTAACCAGTGGCGTACCTGAAAATCTGGGGGGCCCCCGCAGCAGATAATATGGGGCCCCCCTATGGATATCTTAGTCAGTACGGTTTGAACGATTGGGGGGGGGCCTAAATCTTGGGGGGGGGGCGCATTGCGAGGGTTGCGGGGGCTATCAGTACGCCATTGTTGCTAACATAAACAATCTCACAAACAAACGTTTAATTTCCTTACGTGTGCATGCTATACTTTTAAATATGAAGAAAATGGATTATTCATGATGAAGAAAAGAAATTTAAAACGCTATTTCCCTTACGTACAGGTATATAATTTCTTTCTAATACTCCATAGCACGAAACACGCCCATTTCTGATACGCTATACACTTTCCTAGCTTGTTTTAAATGAGGGTGGAATGATGGGGTTGCTTACCCGGTTGGGAAAATCGGGGATGGGGCTTCTTTGCCTGTGGAGGTCGACGGGGTGGAGTATAAAAAGAGAGAGAGAGAGATAGACGTCAAGGAGGAATACAGGACGTGGAGAAAGCCGGCGAGAGGGAGAGAGAGAGGGGAAGTTCACAAGAGGGAGTAAAGAGTGGACAGGTCGTGGGTTTCCTACCGACAGTTTCCCCCGCGTTAACCCTACACCTCTTCACCGTACGGGATAAACACTTCCCTCAACTCTCTCCGGCTCGGGCTTCATCCCGTGTCATTCTCTCATCCTCCCAAAAAAAACCCCTTTCTCTACTAGCTCTCTTTTTTTGGCGCCCTTCAGCCGCTAAACTCCTTGGTGGCACAAACAAGAACGCTTCTTCCCTCTTCTCTGCCCCCCCTCGCGGAGTTACCACGCTGATCCTTTTTCGGGATGCCACCCTGTTCTCTCCGTCTTTTCTAGTGCCGAGTTCTCTGTGATCGGTGCGTCGGGGGAAGTCGTATCGTTTCGTGCAAACGGAGTGCTTCCCTCCCGTGGGGAAACTCTTAAAGGAGGCTGTCTGTCAGCATCGGGTTGCCGTTGGGAGCGTCCGTTGGGCGTCTCTTATGCGGTGATTTTTCGGCCTATTTTTTTTTGCTCTCCTGCTATCGAGGAAACTTCGTCGATAAATTTCCTTTCGTGATGCTCCCGGAAAGCATGAAAACATCTCTTCTAGGATCTCTTTTTTTATAGACGAAGTCTTTCACCGTTATGAAAAAAATGCTGATTTTGCATTTTTAAAGGGATCGAAAATGTAATAAATGTATTTTTACAGAAAAGAAAACTTAAGCAAGTAGATCTAGATCCTTAGTTTCTGACGCATTACTACGCAAAATTTTATTTCAACCCATTACCAACCATTGTTATATTCTTTGATCGCAATTTTTGTAAATTCTTAACGATCGACTTGCTCCGTATTAACCTGTGTTAATGAATATAATGGAGTGTTGAATAATGGGTTATAATTTTCAAACTACGAAATTTTGGTTTTTACGCGCACCTACATGTATTATAGTGCGTTTCCCGAAGTCGTACGGGTCAGATTCGCAGTATTCCGTCCGCATTCGGGTTATTTCGCTTAGGCTACGACCCAATGTTGCCACATTTCGAATTTCGCTCATTTCAACAGCAGCTGTGGACGAGTGAAGTTCTGAGAGCAATCGTGTCAACAGCGCTCGTCAAGAATTTTTGAAAGGCGTGGGAAATTTAAGACCTCTTATTGGCTGACACTTTCTCCTCCTCACCCTACAAGTCTAACCGTAGACACGCCTCACCCGTACGATCTCTGGAAACGCAGTATAGCATGTTACTGCGAATAATATGAAATTTTGTAGGATGTGACTATTTAAAATTGTCACTGGTAACTAAGAAACCTCTTCTCTGGCGCCTTTTTGCTCCCGAGTAAAACGATTTTGACCACTGATGTAGGGTATGCAGACAGAAATAATGGCTTCATCTTACAGAAAAAACATCATTTATTTAGATTAAATGTATTCCATTGAATAAAATACAGGGTATGAGAAATTTAGATAGCACAAGTGTTCGTTTTCGTGCATAGGAGAGTATTTTGAATGGAAAAGTTTAGAAAAGCAAGTCTTTATTCTTTCCTGTCCATCAGTGCTTCTGCATTATGTTTGTAGAGGGAGTGATTTGTCGGTAAAAATTTATCCGCCTAATAAAGTCATCCTTTCAGAAGAGCGGATTGAATAGTATGTAGTTGTTCAACTCGATCGCCACTCACCACTTGGCGAATTGACGCTTTTCTTCAGTTATATACGTTTCTTATTCCTTTGGACTTTGAATGTATTATCAGGACCGTGCGGGAAGGCGAAGTAGTATGGTTCTTGCTAAATAGAACTGAAATAATAACTTAATGGCTTTGATAGAGGTTAGAAGCAATGATGCCCGTAAAACAGCGGCATGAGAGTCCTTCAAATAATGTGAGACATTCAAAATGGAGTTCATCCATCTGTTCCCTATCATTTTTATGATTTGGCGAAAAGGTAAATGGTTTGAGATGTAGTCACTGTTCGCTAGTTCATTGCGGACGATATACAATCATGTCGATAGTTAATCTTAAGGAGAGAGGCCAAGCACCTAGTTAGATTTATTTTCTCTCCCCCTCCCGCACATAGCAGGATAATTTCTCTTCGAATTGTGTCGTTTTCACGATGCCAACAGCAACTATTTGCCGATAAGGCAGCCATTCCAGATGCCGATTTTGTTTTTTTGTTATAATAAGATCTGCCGATTTCCTCCAAGATCCGAAAATGAATTTTTTTTTCTGGAGTGCACGTGTCTCATGGCGCCTAGTGCCGTTGGGATGACACTATCCACCCTCTCCAGTTCCAGAAAGGCATTTTTCGTAATTCACGTCTTTTACGCCCTGTTCCCTGAGTTCATTCCTCGTTAACTTATTCTTATTCTACTGCGAGTTGTGCTTACTTAACGTCAGATAACTAGATAGAAATATTGCGAAGCGCATGGCCGTTGCGTGAAAATTTACCGCCTGAGGGGAAAGGACAAAATGCCGCTCCAGTTCGCGACCCATAGATGTAAATCGAGAGCGACGCTGCTACAACGCCGCTCCTAGAAAAGTGCCGCCTTTAGACAGAGCGTTTTTCCGATCTGCAAGTTTCGGATTCACGTTTGAGTTCATACAAAATTCGTTTCACTTGGAAATGCATTTTCTATCATCGACTATCTAAAGGGCTCGCTAATCTGCTCTCACTGGACAGGCACCGTTTCGATGAAAATTTGATTTCGATTCAAAGCCAGACCAATCATCACCTGAAAATTGAATCGGTATTAATGCTTTTCGGTCGGCTTTTGAAGGAAAATGAATTCGTCGGTCTCCAATTAGGTATTGTTTTTTTAGACTTTCGGGTCAACATGGTTGTTTGAATCCACTTCTGAAGTGAATTTCTTAAAGTCTAAATATACATCGAAAATGCCACTCCGATTATCCGAGGAGTCAATCATCCGTGCCAAAACTGAAGTTGCTGTATGTTACTTAAAACCTACGCTGAGACATTTTGATTTACCCTTCTGATTGAACAAAATTATTTTCGGCGTCCTCTCTTTGTCTTAAAACCACCTCCGGAATTCTCTTCTTTGCGTAACACGATGCCCCCCTCTTTGGCGTCTCCCTCCCTGAGGTGTTCGAAGGTTATTAATGGTATTTATGATAGTATTTCCATTCTTTTGGAGGCGTTAGGGCAAATTTTATAGCCCTGGCGATGGTCAGAAAGGTATTATATATATATATATATATATATATATATATATATATATATATATATATATATATATATATATATATATATAGTTAATAAACAATACAATCTCAAAACTATTTTTCAAATATTTTATTACTTCATATTTCTTACATCTATGCGGTGAATCTGAATACATAACCTGCAAGCCACTGCCATTGCTTTGTGGCGGGGATAATATGGTGATCCATTCGCCACAAGTGCATAGTTATGACAAGTTGCATCTGTTCGATCAGTACGATTCTCTCTTCAATGATTCGAGCCGAATTGGAAATCAAATCAAATCAAATTTCAAAGTTGCCCAGGGACAAAGACGCAGAACTTGAGTAACGAAAAAACAAAAAAGAAAACTTTTGAGCATAGGTTAGAGAACAGATACTATAAAGTAGGCGGGTACGAATTGGTAATTTCATGAATGCCAAACTGGTAAAGTTGAACATTAAAAAGGGCGCTTGCATCATTGGAGCTACGGTATAAGAAATTTCCGCGAAGAAGAAATGAAACCTAAATTGTTTTTTTCATGTTTTGTTATTAATACCAACGGACTAGGAAAAAGCATCGCTTCCAATATTTATCTGGTTCGCGGCATTTAAGATTTTCTTTTCCTTTGTTTCGAAAAGGTGACGTCCATTTCCTTTCGATTCTGCGAAAGATGTCTAAATATTATAAACCGAGAATGGTCGGCTCTAATTTTACTCATACACACAAATAAACGCTCCGGGATCCAAGGCATTTCTTTCGGAGGCGATACCTCGCAGGCCGTCGGAAGACAAAAGATTTCCTCCAGTGGAACAATACGGATCGAAAAACAATCCGATCTCTGAAACTCATCCAGAGCGAGGATAATTGACGGTTTGTTTTCGCCAGACCCATCACCGGGCGTTTCCTTAGCGTGACTTGACCGCACGTGTGAGCCTCTTTGTCCCGCGAAGGGAAAGAAATGGAGTGCAGAAATAGCTCTCCGCGTAACTGTTTAGGCGTCCGAATGATTATTTTTTTCCCTTTCCGAGTTCTCTGAAATCTAATTTTCAAATCGCGAATCTGGTGCCTGTTTGATCAGACCTCGATCGCGTTCACGCCGCGGCGAGCCGCTAGGTCGCTTAGAACCAGCTACGCAAAGCGGAATTCGAGAGTCGAATTCGTCGAAGATGATTAAATTAAATCCTGTCCCGGATCGAAGGGGGAATTTTTTCCTGTTTTTTATCGACTTAAAAAAAAACCGTGAGCGAAACCGCTGATGGAGGTAAAGGCAAATGTTCGCCACGTCGGGTGCTGTAGGTGAATTTCTCGTGTGAGGTGTGTGGGTTTAGAAAGGAGGAGGAAATGAGGGGGAGGTGAAAGAGAGAGAGAGAGGGTGGGATGGGGTGAAATGAGAGAGGGAGAGAGAAAAGGAAATAGGAGTCCTCGTAAAAAAGGGAGGCATTTTGAGAGGTTTGGAGTCGAGCGGACAAGGTTTAAGTGGGACATGGAACGTCCTAAGCTTTGGACCATAAGAGATTAACGTAATGCTCGGAGGCAGGAAAAAAGGGTAAAAGGTTACAGAGAGAGAGAGATAGAGTGAGAGGGAGCAAGAGCAGACAGGGCGGGTTTTCGGAATAGCGCTGTGGATAAAAGAAAGCGGGGAGAGGACAGGCGTGTTGGGGACGCTACGGTGTCAAGGGCGACGTGGATGTTTTCGGCCGTTGCCATGACGACTCTCGCTTAAAGGCATGGTTTTCTGCGATATCAGCTTGGAGTAAATACGCTGGCTCGCGAAATACAGATACGGGAACGGAGGCGAGAGGATTTCTGAACGCTGGGCTCATCCGGGCGATTGATGGCGATTTTAAAGGGTTTGCCCGCACGTGGAGCAGCTTTTTCGTATGGTCGTTTCTGTGTGTAATTTTTGGAACAGGTATTTCCGAGAATGAACAATTAGGGCATCATCAGGAAAAATTGGTGCGAAACAGATACGAATGTTTTAAAATCTGAAACTGACCTTATATTTTAGAGGGAGGCGTTAGGAAACTCATTTGATGGTTCAAAAGATCGATTCGCGTGCGCGTTTTTTTGTTTCATTCCGGCAGCGTTTTCCAGCCTTTTTAAGAGTCGCGGCACCCTTAAGTGACTTTTCAGAATTTGGCGGCACCCCTCCCTATCCACCGTCGGTAATAATCGTGGTTTTTTATTATCATATCTAAATATCTCCACATCTTCTTTCATTTCGAAGTGCCTTTGCGACGAAATAAAGTTCGTCTTAATTCTGGTTTGGTTACTCGAAAGCCGACGATGCAACATGAGGCTAGAAATGGGAAAACAATAATTTTTGCGGCACCTCTCAGAACGCTTCACCGCACCCAGGTTGGGAAACGCTGCGTTACCGTATCTTCTTTTAAGTGTTAATAAAAAAAAAAATTCGGAGCGCATTTTCAAAGGAGATGTTATTTATAGCATATGACCCGTGTACGGGATAAAAAAAAACGACTTCAGTGTGAGACATTAAAAGTATAGATAGGGGTGAAGGGGATTGAATGCTGCCATCACGTCATGTTTCACGGGGAAAACGAACGTCAAACGGGGATTACAGAAGACGTGACTGACAACTTTAGAGAGGAGAGAGAGAGAGGGGAGTGGGAAGAGGAAGTGGAGGGAGGACGATTCGAAAACTGGGAGAAAGAGGGGTAAGGGAGTAGGGGTTAGGATCGAATGCCAAGGAGATGACGCGAAAGGCGTAGAGAACAAGAGGTAACAGGTAATGGATAAGAAAGTAGAAAAACCTTCCTAAAAGAAATGTTTTCGGAAAAAGAGCTGATGTTGAATGTTGCAACAAAATACTATATATATATATATATATATATATATATATATATATATATATATCCGACTACTTCTAATTGCGTCTTTATTTAAAACGTCTCTTCATCCGTCTTAAGACATTGTCAAATGCACAAAAAAAAACACAATCTGATACACATGACAAAACCAAAGTAAGGTGGAAATGAATTAAGGATATATTTGGGGGAAAAGGTAAAATTATCAAACCATTTTTAGGCGCACGAAAAGGGATGCTGAAAAACCTGCGAGGTTTAATTATAGACTGTATAAAAGATTGAGAGTAATAAGATAATAAATTGCGCGGGTTGACAGACTCACAACGTTATTAAAAGGAGAGGGCAAGTGAGTAGTGAAAGAGGATCCAGACGGAATGGAGGAAACGCGCGGGCGTAGAGAGGAGAGCGCGAAAGAGGGGAAAGAGAGAGGGAGGGAGGGAGAGAGAGGGAGGGATGGAGGGAGAGAGAGGGAGGGAGGGAGAGAGAGGAATCGGTGGGGGTAAGGAGAGAGGCCAGCCTTAACCACTGAGGATGAAGATGTAAAAAAATTAAGTATTGCAAGCGTGAGACAAGAATGCCCTTTAAAAGAATAAGTTAAAAGGTGTCGAGGAGCGAAAGAGGATGGGACAAGTGAAAAACGATAAAACACAAGATGGAAGGCAAGGAGAGGATGATAAAGAAGGAAGGCATGGAGAGAGGAAAAGAGCAGAGAGAGAGAGAGAGATATGATAGGCTGTCTGCATAAATAGTTTACCGAAAATGGAAAATGAAGTTTTCGTGGAGGTAAACGAGTTTTAGGGCGTGGCATATTCGGGGTGTGACCGTGAATAACTTATAAATTGAAAATACTCGTGTGCGCGCAATGGGAAAATGTCAAGCGTTTTTTTTTGTTTTAAAGAGTCGTTCGCGTTTGTGTTCTTGAAGTTTAAGTGCGCACTTTGTGACAGTGAATGTCTTTAGTAAGAATTTAAAACCGAGAAATGTTAAACGCGTGAATTACGTCGTTAGCTGTACAAACGCTATCTGGAGCTAACGTTTTTATTGCGATATCGTCGCCAGTTTTTTATGCCGCTTGCGAACATTTGAAAGTAATCGGAAATTTTATCGAAATTTTAATGGAATGGAGGACGTTAATTTAATCTCGATGAATTTTTATTTTAACGTTTGACTCGACTATATTTTTGTTGCTTGTAAATTAAACCAACTTTAATGAACGTCACAACTGTATAGGTTCCATTTTACACCAAAATAGTGGAAAATTTTCCTGTGGGAATGATTTAAAAAGATGTTTTCGAGGGTTTTTTTTGAAGTATTTAAAATCCCTAGTTAACACTGTGATTACAATGTGATTTTTTTAAATTGGACGCGAATCTTTTTTTGTCATTAAAATAATGATTAATTCGGACAAAAACGAACCAAACCAATCGGAGAAGTTTTTTCATCGTATAATTTACCCAGTTTTCAATTTAATTCTTCATTTAAGATAAATTGTCATTTCCTACCGTGTAAGCCAAAATGTCACAAAAAATTGTTTAGCGATAAATGAATACGGGACGAACAAATAAAACAATAGTTGTGAAAAGCCGCGAAGTACGTCCATTATTAACATAAATGAAATGTGAAAATAGTTTTTAAATAAAAGTGAAATGAGTGGTGTATCAGTCATCATTTTAAAAGCATTTTTGATTTGAGTTACGTTATTTTTACTTTTTCTAAGCGATTATCTCGAAATTTATACGTATATCTTCATAGATGTCCATACAGACCTTCACGCATAACCACAAAACATGCGAAATTTTATATTCGTACACCACGAAATTATTCAATCATGACGAATCTATTTAGTTTTTGCTCTACAGCTCCGAGTAACAAAAACTACGGATCCACAAAGTAGATTATGACCTCAAACTGCTTGGAAAATGTGCAACTTATGGGTCGCATCCTCAACGCGCCCAAGAAGACCGTGGAAGGAGATAAATTCAGTTTATGACAGGCTAGCCACGCGCACGGTCGGATCTCAAAAGGAAAAATTTTGCATTTGTTTTAAACAAAAGGCTCCCCCCCGCACAATGCGGTTTCGAATGCTTTTGAAGGTATTATTCCATTTTCACGTAACACGTTGTTCCGAGGGAGCGAGTTCGTCCTAGATTATCACGTTCGCGCTCCCGTTTCCCTCGGGGTTAATTATCGTTATTATTTATTACAATTTTTTTACGCGAACAATCGGAGCAATAGGTTGCGACGCTGAACCGAAGGTGCGCGCAGAGGATGAAAAAAAAAACCCTCCCCGTCCTCTGCCGCATCCAGAAAAATTTTGGACACGCCTCCGCGTTCCGGGAAACAATCCTTTTACCCGTGCGTGAATCGCCCAGTGACCCAAAGAACGGCTACCGACAAAAGATCACGGCCTGGCACCACTTCAATGTGGCGATGTCGGGATGGAAACGGAGTAAGGTTGCGGAGCGAGGAAGGAAGGAAGGAAAATAACATGTGGTGGAGATGTAAAATGTTACGGCGAAGAAGAAGAAGAGGCTGCCGGAGGATGGGGGAGTGTGAGGAAAGAGGTGGAAAAGTGAGGAAGTACGAGGAAGAGAGGCATGATGGAGAGAGGGAAATAATGGAAAAGTTTGAAGAAAGAGAGGCGAGAGAGATTGTACGGGGATATGAAGAGAGGAAGGATAAAAGAAATGGAGGGTAGAGTAAAGAAAGCAAGGAAGAAAGAGGGCCGGTTGAGAATGAAAACTTCGCTGCTTGGAGGAAACTGTGCGGGAGGGAGGAGAGAAGAAAAGCTTGTAAGAGAGAAGGAAGATGAAAGAGAGAGGAAAGAATGTTAAGGAATTTAAGTTTGAAAGAGAAGGGAGAAGAATGGAGGTGATGAGAGGAGTGGATGGGCGAAGGAAATGGATGAAAGAGAAAAGGCAGTAAAGGGAGGGGAGGAGAGAAAAATCAGAAGCGAGGAGAGGAGAAATGGATAGTTAGGGAGAGGAAGTCAGAGAGAGAGAGAAGGGAAGTGAGGATTGTAGACGAACAGAGGAAGCAGGAACAGGAAAGGAGAGCGTGAGAGAAGAGTGGATTAAGGAGAGAGAGTGTGTGATTTAAGGAGAGATAGGTTGATGATGAGGGAGGGAGAGAGAGGGGGAGAGAGAGGGGGAGAGAGAGAGAGAGAGAGAGAGGGGGGAGAGAGAGAGGAAATGAGAGAAGAGGAAGCGTAGAGGGATACCGCATGAAAAGAGAGGCATCGTCGAGGTGGAAGCAAGAGGTCAGAGGGAGGTTTTATTTTGGCGCATCCTCGGCGGATGTGGACACAACAAAGGGATGTAAAGCTCTAGTGGCGCTTACTGCCGGAAGAGGGTATGCGGCGCAGCATCAGGGAATAGAATTACCAAATCTTTCATATTTTTGCACAAGGGAGTCCTTTCTGAGGGCGGCCTTTTTTTTATGTTTCCACGTTCTATCTCTTATTTAATTTCTTCTGTGCGGCGCGTGCTGGATATCTCGCCGTTGCGTTTTTCTCCTGTTACCTATATACTACTGACCACGAGGCTAAAATCTGTGTCAAGGTCATAAGCAACGCTTAATACGTTGGTGAGGGTTTTGTTGCAAAAAAACACGGTGTAATTTTGCATTATAGTGTAGTTTGATAAAGAGAAGGAATTATAATGAGGTATGTGAGAGTGTAAGAAGTTCAACTCAGTCTTGCATCGGTAGAGAGTTATTGGTATTTCAAGGAGTTGAAAAGTCATTTGAAATTATAGACTACTAGTGACTGTGTGCTTGCATTCTGCAAGCATTTATCTAATATTATAAAGAGTAAGAGGCGGCAAAAGTGCCCTGCACAAATTTCAATGCTTTTCTTATGGGAAATAATCTCAAATTTAAGGCTACCTGGATTCGAACCGATCAAACCTACGCAGGAGTTCTCAAATAATATGGAGATATTCTCATGACATCTACAAACCCTGAAAATATCATATCATTATTCCTCTTAGTTTCGTCTATATGAAGGAATTTATTTTTACCATGCTTTCTTATGGGAGATATACTGGGTCGTCTGGAGTCGAACCCAGAGCACTTGCGGAAAAAGTGATAACGGTTTCCTATAGATCTCGTGGATATCTAACAATCTTCCAAGTTTCAATTCTCTACCTTATTGGAAAGTGCCCGAAATTAATTTTCAAAAATGCCGCAATGCTTTTCTTATGGGAAAAAACGCAAATTTCGGAATTTCTGGAGTCAAACCCATGACACTTAGGTATAATATCTCAATTTTTCTAGCGGTTTCACCATACCATCTACAATTTCTGAAAATTTCAGCTCTCCATCTTTTGTAGTTTGGGACAGACATTAGTATCCTCCTATATATATCCTCTGTAATAAGAGAGCTTATAGAATGATTTGGTCAGCATAGATTCCTTAAAATATGAATATTATTCATTTACTTAGAATTAGAGAGCTGGTTTTTCCTGCTCTTGTATAATACTGCTGGTTCAGTTGATATTTTAGACTAACAATAAGAGAAACTTTATCGGGATTTGCAGACCATCGCAGTATAACGAATGAATCAATTGCACTAAGAATGCAGATGTCAGAAATATACGATAAAATGGTTTGTATTTGTAAAAAGGTTTCCTCCAAAGTTGAATTTTAATAGCTTCATTAAAAGATAGATTTTTTTGGAACAATGAACGTAGCATAATGAGTATTTTATTTTAAAAAAACATTAAACGATACATAGATTTTTCCATTTCTGTTTAAGTTTACGCCTAAAATCTTTTTATTTACACGGACGACGAAAGTTAAAGGCACGACGGAAACTTTAATCTGTAAGAGCACTCCGTTGTCACCATATCAATTACACCAGTGGTTCTCAGGCAGATCTGCCATGCGACCCCCTTCGTGCGGATGTTCGGTCGCCGCGACCCCCTATGATTTTTTGAGAAGTAATAAAAATATTTTAAAAACTTTTTTCTTATACTTTTTTATAAAGCAAACTGAAAGGTATAAAATACATTTTCGGTTCAAGAAAATATCTGGTTCTTAAGGAAAATTTTCATTATATATCATCAGGTATTTTTTTTTAAAAGACGTGTGGCATAATTTGATTAAATTATTCACTATATTATAAATAGTCTGGAATATTCTTGTTGTTGCGCACAGATGACTACAGAAGAATTAGTTTGATACGGTAGTTCAGTGGTGGAATATCCGCTCGGCAAGTGGAAGGTTCGATTCCCGGTCATAGCAGATTTTTTCAGTTGTTTCCCCATTTCCCAAAAAGAAATTAGTTCATCAAAATTTCAGATATCGCCATGAATTACAATAAAGATGAGAAATGTAAGGACTAAGAAAATGAGCGAAGTTAGTATAAGTCCCCGTATTAATCCGTATTAATTAAAGCTTTATTATTAAATTATATTTCTTATATTACATACAAATATATTAAAATTAAAAATTGTTTTATTTTGAAGATTCCAATCCTCAATCAAACAAAAATTTGACTTATAACCTATAAATTAAAATTGAAGGAACGAGGAAAAAATTAGTTGGCATAACGAAGAATGCTCGCGACCCCCAATGTGGGTCGCGACCCTACGTTTGAGAACCACTGAATTACACCATTACGCCTTCGAGAATTAACGAATGTAGCTTTAGCGTCGCCAGTTTGTATCGAAGGTACCTCCATATCGTGTGACTGGAGTTTTGTTAGTGCAGTCCCGGTGGTCATTTTGGGCATTTCTTCCTCGAAAGAGAATATGAGGTGACCTCAGTATCCTTTACGAATGCAAGACTCGAAATACCCCAGTTCTCTTCAAGAGTGCGTCTTTTAAGAGGTATAAGTGGATCTGCTTTATAGGTGACAGGAAAATATCGTACGTAACCTTATTGCTGATGTGTTGCTGGACGAATAACTTCATAAATTGCCACCTATTTTACTTTTGATCTCTCAAAACTGAATTTTAGTATTAAGTTTTATACTTGGTGTTGCTAGGGTTACCAGGCGACCGGCAAAAGCCGGACATGTCCGGCTTTTTCTCCTTCCATCCTCCGTCCGGCCGGCATTTTAAAATTCGGAGATTTGTCCGGCTAATCTTTCCGGAAAATTCGTTTATGGCTCCCTTCCATACCTTACTCTTGTACAGTGTTTTGATTGGAAAGCGGGTGGATTCAACACAAATGTGCTTGAACTGGAAGACTTCCTACGAGACTGCCGATAACATTTCATTTTACTTATTGGAAACACTAGAAAAATATGATCTCTCTTCGAAATGTGTTACATTTACAGGTGACAATGCCAATGGTCTGTGTATGCGTGTGTGTGTGATTGTGGGCCCTCTAACTCAAAAAGTACTTGCTATATCGTAACCAAACTTCATAGATAACACCTTAGCATGAGCAAAAAGAACTGATTAGTTTTTGGATAATAACTGTTAATCGAAAGTCGAGGTTTATTCGAAACCCTATTCGGTTTTTGCGATATCCGTTAAAACGTCATTATATTATATACTATAAAAAGGTTATAGAGAATGTAATTTCCTACAACTTTCATTTGAAAGAATTTCCCATAGCATTTATTGTTTAGGAATTATTTGTCTGATTTTTATGATATTACTTTAGACTGATCATACTAGTGTACATAAATTTTAACATTCTGTATTATCATATTTTATTTTGAAAAAATCGCAATTTACTATCTGCTTCAGCAGCTCTTTCCTTACTTGTTTTAGTATCTGTTGTCGGAGTGACCGTTGATTTTTTTGCGGTCGAAGGACCTTATGTGGGAGTGGTGGTGGAGTGGATCGAGTCCCTGCCTCCACTCCGTGGTCCCGAGCTCAAATCCGAAGGAGGTCGTTTTTTATCGCGGCCCACTTGTGTTTCTTGAGAAGAGCACTCAAGCAAAAGTGCTCTGTTCCTCGGAAGGGACGTTAAGCTCTTCGACCCTTGTAGTATGTCGTTAAGATCAGGCTAATACCGGCACTGGGTTCTCTCCTCACTTCTGTGCGTGTATTTGTGTGTAACGCACTTCCCACGATAGAGACCTAGGTAAGAAAAGCCGCGGACCAGCTAAGAAACCCTCTAGAAAGAGGATCTCCATGGACTGTTAAGTGCCCGTATATATGTAGTCTATTATTATTTATTTTATGTATTTATTTATTTTCAAATGCTCTTAAACATCACATCTACGGCCTTTTACAAAGAGCTTTTAACAGTAAAAAATACAAAACACGTACATCCATGCCCAAAACAGGATTCGAACCCGCGACCTCAGTATTGAGGCAGACACGCTAACTACCCCTCTATCACGGCTTATTTACATATTTGTTCAGTAGATTTTATTAGATTTGATTTTTTTTCGGTCCGAGAATTTCGTTTTTTTCCCCTTAATGACAATGTTAGAGAAACATCCCGGAAATAGTAGTAATTTTCAATGTAGATTTGAGGAAGGCAATCGACGAAGATGCATACGAAAGGTAATAACAGTGGACAAGACGACACGAATTAAAACCGTTATGCATCGGCTATGGATTAAAATGCTGCCAGACTTACACCGAAACGGTTCTTTTGGATGGGAAGGAGAAGTTACTAGTTTAAATGTACTAGGTATTGTTTTTTTGTGAGAAATTAGAATTAGAATTAGAATTCTGTAAAAAATATGAGTAATGATTATTTAGATATAGTAATTAAAAATAACACCAAAAATTTTCATTCATTATTTTAGAAGAAATTGTTAGTTCTACTATGATAAAATCCGGTAGCACTTTTGGCGCTGCACCTGAAGAGTGTGAATTCAACGACGTCCTGATGGAAGTCGAGAGTTCTGAGAAAGATATTCAGAGATAATTGAAATAAGGTAGGGGACTCCAAGAAATCCATTTAATACGTCTTTAAAGGAGAAAATCCGAAATATTCGGAAGTCTTCAACAAACCAGATGATTAATCGTGGATCCCGTTGTGCTCCGAGTCCTAGGCCAATCGCAATAAGAATAGTTGTCCACAATTTATATCATAATTGCTTAAAACAATGTGAATATGATACTTTCCTGGGAGTAATTATTAATTATTGTGGTGGAAACAGGAAGCTAAAAAAGGATTCGGGAAGTTTCCGTCGATACCAGATTTAGAAGTAGACTAAGACGTAATAACACATCAATACGGGCTTGCGAGAAAATTAGAGATATCGGTAAAGTCTCATGATTTAACCTCGATTTATCTATGTCCTTATCTCTGTATTGACTTTAATCATGGATTTGACCAGGATAATTTTGGGTGTGATTCGAAGAAGTATTTTCAAATGCCAAGAATCGAAAAGGTTCTTCTTTATTTCAGAATGTACCTACCATTCGATACGTTGTTGTTTTGGGAACATTTCTCACCTAATCAACGAAGCCTATATAAGCGCGCTAGTTTGTGAGACGTTAAATACAGCTTCCTGTTGTCAGAGATAGGAGGGGAAATATGAACCTTTTAATCCGCGGGCTATCTTATTCACTAAAACAGATAGGATTGCTCTTAAGAGGGTTTTCAAGCCTTACGCTCCTTCCTCCTCTCTTCTGTTACGGTTTTGAGTAGAAAGAGGATCCACAAGGATTAGAGCGGCCAAGCAAATAGGGAAGATTACGATTTTATCTCTCTCTCTCTTTCTAGTTTCTATTCCTTTTACCTCTTTTCCCTTCTTCCTTATGCCATCCCCTGATCTCTTATCCCTCCTATTATGTTTTTTTATCCCACCTTTTTATTTGCCATCTTTTTCTCGTACTTATCTTCCTGCTCTCTCGTTTTTAAATTCTTCCTTCTCACCTCCCTCTATAGTAGATTCAACATCGGAAGGCTCTTGGCCTACTTAGAGCAAGTAGCCAATCACGAACGTTTCCCCTTCCATCGCCCCTCTCAACTTTCGTGCGGGAGAGCAGATGTGATCTCTTCGAGAGTAGGAGTGAGACTGGTTTCCTCCCCACTACCTTCCCAAACAAACAGTCTCCTATTGGCTGCTGCTAACTGGTGTACGCCCCGTTTTCGAGGCCAGGAGTCTTCAGATGTTGGATCGACTATAAACAATTCCATTCTTCTAACCAATTCCATTCTTCGTTCCCCCCTTTTTCTTGTATTTTTTTCCCCTAGCTATCCTCTCCTTAAACCTCTAGGTTCTGTTTGCCACTTCCTTCCCATTCTCTGCCGTCAGTTTCCGCAAAAATATTAAGGATGACACTTGTTATAAATAAATAGGTAGTCTTTTTAATTATTGGTGAGATTAAGGTTGATACTCCAGTTTATATTTTATTGTTCCCATTTTGTTACCTCTTTACGCACGTGGTTTTCTAATTATTTATCGTCATTCAATTAATGTGTGCAACCACGTCACGTTTTAGGCGGTTACGTCTTTATGTTCGTCCCATATGAAGGACGATGTGAATCGCCTATTTCATTTAAATGCTAGATTTATCTGCTATTCACATAAAATCTTTAAAATGTTCCAGCGTTGACAATTTTATCTCATTGGCGATCTTTATCCTTCGAGAATTAGTTATTTAAGTAAATATGGCGTAAGGATGCAAGATTTCATTACGCATTCAGAATAATTTTAAAGATTTAACCAGGAAAGGGAAAAATCAAGTAACTATGGAATAGGAAAAAAATCGGTGAAAATCGTGCCTTAAAGTATGATACATAATTACTTTTAATTTCAACTTTGATGTAAAAGTTTGACGAATAGTACCGCTAGTTAAACAACTATATTAGCAAAAGCTCTGTTTAAATTAAACTGAGACTGCGATTTTAATTAAAGTTGGAAATGATGGAAGGCAGATAAGGCAAATTATTCTTTCAAAGGTTGCAGCGTCGAGGGAAAATTCCACACCAAGTCTATATCTTACGTGAATAAAAATCTTGGAGCTTAATGTTTGAATAAGGAGTCCCTTGTGATTGAATCGTAGACTTCTTAACTTGGTGACTAAATTTTGATCTATCCGAGTATGAAGATAATATTCCCGGGTTAAATAAAATAGGAGGCGAAAAACTTGGCATATGACAACATCCCGACTGTTTTTGAATAGATTCGATTTAAAAATAAAGAAAATAATATTATAATTGAGATAGTATAATCTTGTACAACATTCATTGTAGAAATAAATTCAATTCCAAATCCAATGTTATCTATGAATCTATCTATGAATCTATCTATGAATCTATCTATGAATCTATCTATGAATACATGTATGAATTCATTTTTGTGGCAATTGGAGATACTTGAGATAAGTACTTAAAAATGTATTTCAGTGCTTATTCTTTAATACAATTCATGAATGCTACTAAAAATTGTCTTTCAAGTCTCGTTAAGAAACTCTGAGATTATGACATTTGAAAATATTGTTTTAATTGTAGAATTTAAACATGTAACGATGAATATATCTTCAGTGTCCTTGCAATGTGCATTTCAAGATGGCAAGGTAATAAATCTGTTTTTATATCTATGGATTTCTAAGTAACTAGTACCTTACTCTTTCGCCCAAGCAGGAGATTTGAAGAAAAAATATTGGATATATATATATATATATATATATATATATATATATGTATGTATGTATGTGTATATATATATGTATGTATGTGTGTGTATATATATATATATATATATATATATATATATATATATATATATATATATATATATATATGACATAGTCGTTCAGGATAGTTACTGAAAGTCCCCTGCTACAGACCATTCTCTATTCACATTTACACGATCTCCAAACAAAAATCCGAAGTACCTCAATCTAAACGTATTCAGTGAGCTTTTTCAGTAATCATCAATTCATTGATGACAACATACATATTTATATCAGGGCTTTTCACGAGTATAAGTACCATTATTGTAATCGTTGAACAATTTCATTTCGCGTTAATCGAGCTAATATCAGAGCAAAGTTTCGATTATATTTTCAGAATAGCACGAATTCTTGAGCTAACAGAATCATCAGCGGATATCTAAATCAGAACGCCGAGGGTGTTTTGGGGCGCCATTAACAAATGAGAAATAAAGCAAAGGATCCGAATACCATGCCACATCCGAGCAGCGGAATCGATGCTATTAACAGGAGAAAGCGAATCCGCTCTCTTAATCGGGTAGTTTCGCCTTAAGGATACTCGAGAGTTATAGTAATCTAATAATAACATGCTATGAGTGAACGATCAAAGGTCGTTTCAGCATCCGGGACAACCGAATCAGTTAACGTCTTTGTGTTAAGATTAACTTTGATGAAGTTGGTTCATGTAATTAGATAGCGCTTTGTGTCTTGTTTTTGCCCAATAAGAACTCATCGAGATAGGTGGTTTCGATGTATTCTACTGACCGTGTTAATAGGTACTGAAAATAGGTAATGTATTACGCGCTTAATTTATGCGTGGTTTATTACTATATGTATAAAAACGCAAAACAAGTCATACGAAAATAAAATTCAATATAATTTACTAAGAATCTTTAATTTAATAACTGGTTGTTTTCTAAAATCGAGGAAATTTCACGCCTCCAACTGCAATTAAATTGTTTCCACAATTCGCGTAATATTTTAGTTCGAATGCTGGAGGCATGTTTTATTCAACGAATTATTTTTCTTCCTTCTTATATTAGAGACATGAGTGATGTGGTATAGAGTATGTAAAAATCAATACATAGAAGACGAAAAACAACAACAAACTGTGTCAACTTGCACTCAGATAAGGGGTAAAACTCTCCATATTTTTTATTTTAAGTCAAAAGCTTAATGGTTGAGTATTACAACATATTGCAGGTCCCTTTTCTGTTAGATTACTTCCAGGTCGTTTATCATTTCTGTGATATTGAACGTTTTAAATTATGACTGAATTTTAACGGATATTTTAGCTGCTTTTTTGAGGGTTAAATAGTAAGCGAGAAGTTATCTGGAGATAACGTTCCTTTATTTTCAGTCAAATCAATGTTTTCACTTTAACTCATTTTTTGCAGAAAATTAATATCGGTCGAACATTTTACCGCGTCTAATCTCCTCGCGAAAATTATGTCGTCCAATCGACCATTTTGTCGATATTCGAGGCGAGTATTATAAAATTTCACCAGAGGTCACGTACCACACGTGGGATTCCGACCAAGTCCCTCCCGCGAAGCATTTGTTCTCCGACCTAGTTCCGTGTTTTTTTTTCCCCATACAGATTAGTAATCGTCATGCGCGACCGCGAATACGACAGAAGAAAACCTGTAATTCCTACATGTAGGACGATCTCTCAAAAAAAAAACACGATCGACACCAGACACGATGGGATACGTGCTCGCATTGAATCCTTAAAGATGTTAGGATCCGACCGAAACCCAAATTTTCATCACGTTACACATTTTCCACCGCTCTTACAATCAATCGCTTTGCGCCCTCACATGTCCGCGTCCGAACATAAATCGGGCGAGAAGTCAGAACGTGTGTAACACGGGGCTAACGTTTGCCGCGGGTGCGATCAATGCTCGACCCATGAAAATTGACACCGCGGCACCAATATTTGACTCAATGCTCACCAGAGGACTCTCCCGCCGCAACCGGCTTCCGCCGCTCCTCTTTCCAGCAACCGTCATCTCCCCCGCTCCATCCACACGTTTACATTCTCATCCGCCCCGCCCATGCCTATCTATCTCTCTCTCTCTCCCTCTTTCCTACCCCGACTCCGACCCTCCCTCCGACCATTCCCTCTCTCTCTCTCTCTCCCAAGGGAAAATGATGGATATTGCGAATGTAATCCAATCAATCCTGGAGATGAGGATCCCCGACGCTCCCCGGGAGCTAGAGATTGTGTTAGGCGTAGATGGGAGGGGGTGAATCAGAAGGAGAGGGTAGAAGAGAACGGTGGATGGGCAGGGATTAGGAGAGAGCGGGGGAGAGAAGGGAATATTTGTAGAGGAAATAGCCGCAAGAGGGAGGAAGTAAGGAAGGTATCCGGGAATGAGAAGAAAAAAATTAAAAATTCGACATCGCGGGATGAAAAATTAATAATTGGAATTCAAAGTTTCTTTCCTTTTCTCATCCATTTTTCCCTCCCCCTCTTTCTCTCTCTCTCTCTCTGTCTCCGTTTCTCCCGTCCGATCACCCTTTGACTCTCTCTCTCTCTTCTCCTCCCCCCTCCCCCTTTAATCCTCCTCACCGTTCCACAAGAGGTGAACATTCCAGCAGGAAGTTATTTCGGAGAGTCTGCACTTAAATATCCGCCATTGCTTTTGGCCCACCTCCCCTTCACCTTAAACCACCTCCTTTCTACCGTCTTCTCTCGCTCCCTCCCTACCTACCTTTTCCTCTTTCCCTCCCTCGCTCCTAAAAAAAACCTCCCACTTAGCCACACAACTTTTGGAACTCCCCGTGCCTCGCAGGATTTCCTTCGGAGTTTATTCATTGTCTGGAGTGATAGGGGGATGAGGGATGGAGGGGTGAAGTTGTGGGTGGGAAGAGACGGAGGTTGGGATGGTGGAGGGAAGTGGGGGTGGGAGGAGGAGAGAGAGGTCTGGGCGGCGTGGAATTAGGTTGAACTTGGAACTGGAGACGTCGGAGCGGAACCTTTCTCTCGACTCTTTCTACTTCTATCCACGAATCCTTTTTCCTTCCTCTCTTATTCTGTCCTCGTCCCTTTTCCTCTCACCCCCCCTCGCTTGACGTTTTTGTTATTTTCGGTAATTTATGTATCTGGTATAGTATGTATACACATGCAAGGGAAGTTCAATTAATAATGTAACAAATGCTGCTATGAAGGGAAATACATTTTTATTGAAGTAAGATTATGTTAAGTGCATACATTATTGAAATTATTATTTTCCTCATAGTCACTTGCCCAAGTACTTAACCCAGGGTAGTACTAGTTGGCTTATCTGCACTTCTAAGAAATCGGTATCAAGCAGTGATAATTATGAAGTAATGGATTCTTTCGCGTCATAATTCGCCAAACGTTGATTCCGTATGTGCATGTCAACAAGTTTTGCGAGTCAATCTTCCATGATAATGGTAGCGACACAACAAGCATCGTTACATGTACGAGCAGTGCTGGGCCCACCGGGTTATCTCGGACACCTGTCCTGCCTTTGTCGATGGCTTTACACCCATTCCGTATTTGTTTCCGAGCAAAGAAATTTGCTATCTAAATTGTCGTACAGGCGGTCCTCATACTTACGTCAGGTTACGTTCCTAGAAAAGGTGTCGTAAGTCGAGACCGATTTTACCATAGAAACAATGACCTAATACGGGATTACGTTCCTGATCAATTATCCAATATAAAACTTTTCATAGATATGATACAAATACATAGCAAGTGCAACCAACTAATAACCATTTATAGAGTGCAATAGTAGTGTAAGAATTAGTGTTTAAATAATTCTTCTTCGTAATACTTATTTGTGTTAAATTTTTGGGGTGATTTAGGATGGCTTAATGGGTTTTTAAAAATGCCCCTTCTTCTCATTGTAAATTTCTGTAATGAAAGCGTTAAGTGTTGGATATCATAATGTTAGTCTTGGTGCTACGCTCTATGCTGGGTTTCATTTCATCAAAAATTGTCATGACAGCTTCCGAATGTTAAAAAGGCTCCACACAACAGCTTGATTGTATTAGCCCAGTGTAAAGGACTCTCTTCAATTTCTCATTAAGATTAACAAGATCTTCATTGGTAAGTTTATGGGAATGAATATAACCTTCTTCATATTCAAACTTCAGCTGAGCAGCTATCTCCACAAACACGTATGTGTGGGTCCAACCGCCGTAAGTGCTAACACGAGTGGCTATTGACGACGGCCGTAAATGCGGATCGATGTAAGTCGAGGACCGCCTGTATTTATCTGTGGAGTTAAAAAGCAACAGCGATCCAAATGAAAAACATCCTCCTTCAATCAAAAAATTGTAATGTACGCTTTTGTAATTTCGTGTATCGTCGATTCAGGTAATTTTCAATCTAGTTGTGAAACTATTCAGGTGAACCACTTGGTTACGTAAGGTAATTAATTATTCCTAAGATAACCTGCAAAAACTGGGTAACGAGCCAAAAAGTTATATTTTCAGTATAAGCTAAGGTATAACTAATATTTTTTTTGGTAAACTGAAGTAGATGTTGGCTTTAGCTATAGTTGAATATGATGTTAATATCCTTGCTATCCTTCAGTAGTAGAATATTCGCCCGACAAGTGGTGGACTGGGGTTCGATTCTCGGTCGAGGACTTATTTTTCTCCAGTAATCAACCTGCTCTCTATAACTTTGTATTGTCTTTTAACTGACTTTTAGAAAGGAATCAGCACTGTAGAGGAGACCATACGTTATGGACAAGGCCCATAATCGAGTAAATAGAATTTTTCAAAATGAAATGGGAATGCTTTATCGATTTCTTATTCAATCTTTAAAAAATAAACTGTAAAAACCCATGAAAAGTCTGTTGATTACCCAAGTTCGAGGCGCTTTTTACTTTTACCAAATACTACGAACAGATCAGCAATTGATCATTTAAATTATTCGGAAAGCCTTTTGAACAGTGACAATTGCTGAGTAACATAGGTGCATCAGAAAAGCGTGCAAGCAGGAAATAATATACCTAAAATTATATATATTCCGTCAATAGGGAAAAATTCTAGCCTTTTCATCAGATACAGTTGTGCTCGTCACTCTGTCTGCACCTTTTTAAATTCATCCGAAAAAAGCGTCCTTCTATTTAATAAATATACTCTCCCCCACTGCAGACTAAACTCTTCCATCCCTTCATTTCCATCCCTCTCTCACTCTCGTTCTCTTTCACACTTTCTTCGATGAGAATGCTGCTGCTTTCGGCTTCAGCCTCTTTTTCGATAAATGCTTTTCCCGGACGCATAATATGTGGTTAAAGATACAGAAAACGGCGAATACAGCTGGGTACTTTTTTCGATACCTCTCTCTCTGTCTTTCTTTCTGTCTCCCCAACTTAGCTTTTCTCTCTCGTACATTTTTGTTTACTAGGGTAATGAAACGATGCGAGTGAAAAACAAGGCTATGACGTTAGAAGATGAACATTCATTGATAAGGATGTTGGTGTATTTACGAGTGTATAACTAAACGAAATGTTGTTATATTACCCCCTAATATCTGGCTAATTGAGGTATTAGTGAATGACATTTCTTAACAACATTTCGGCCAAATTGGGTTGATTAAAATAAAATAGCACAAAACGTATATACTCTTTTTATACTCTTTATATCTTTGTTTCTATATACCTAATTTAAAGAGGCTTTTTTCCGTTAATTTTCGCATAGTTTAACGTGTTTATCTCTTTAACTAGAATTTCTTCTTTCCCTATAATTTGAGTGTGACAAGTTTCTCTGCGTCCTATAACCTCCAAAATTCGAGCATTTAAAAGTGCAATGTTTGTAGAGCTCGATGGAGTTTATTGTTAAAAACAGACTTGTAATTCTATTTTCCGAATTTTATGAAACTCGAATTTTGTCGTCTTAAGGTTTATACCATAATTATCTTAGATTTTCATGATTATCTCAAAAACTTGATTGCATTATAATCGTATTAGAACACGAATAGAATTTTGTTTCCTTATATTGGGAGTATATCTTCTTTTAGCCTTGTTAGCAGTTATTGATTGAAATTTGGCGTATTATAAAGATAAAAATCTTTGTATAGGATACATTTTATTCCTCGTTAGCTTTTTTTCGCAGTTTTATAAATATTAAGACTCAAAGAAGACGTGGAGTCCACAAATATTTAATCCGAGTAAGCTATTCCGGTGATTTTTATTTATTTAATGGATTAATTACGCGAGGCTTAGTTAAAAAAAAAAGTTTCTACTACGTCGAAAATCATGCAAATTCTAGACTTCATTTTATTTTTAATTGAACGGAAAAGCGAAAGAGCACGAATGAAAATTCAACTCGGTAATGAATCGAGTAATTGAGGAGAAAGCGATTGAATAATGGTGAATGGCTGAGCCGAGTGAAGTAGGGTCAGATGGTGGAAGGAAGAAAAGGTAGGATGGAGGGGGGGAGAGTAAGATAAGAGAGAGTGCCATTGGAGAAAAGCGAAAAGGGGAGAGAGAGAAAATTGTGAAAAATGGGGGAAAGGAGAGGATAGGAAAGTAGTTGAGGTTGAGAGTGGTTGATGAGGGTAGTAAAGGGAAATAGGAAGGGTATGAGGAGTGGAGAGAAGCGAAATTAAAGTGAAGAGGGGTAGGAGGAAAGGGAAAGGGAAGGCGAGGAGTAAGAGAAAAGGATGGAGCGGTAAGGAAGGGAGTGGGAGAGGGAGAAGGAAGGAAATGGAAGGAAAGAGAGGAAGAGATGTGAAAGAAGGTGAAAATGGCTGATGATTTGCGGAACGGACGAGACGGATGCACGTAAAGAGAGAAAAGTGAAAAGAAAGGGTTGAAAAACAAATACGTGAAAGAGAGGGTTGAAAAGGAAGGATGTGAAAGAGAGGGGAAAAAAAGAAAGTTGGAGAGGAGAGAACGAGAAGACAGTCAAGAGGGAAAAGATGGAAAAAGAGGAGGATCAAATCGGTACACCTTTCCATAGCGTCTTCCCGAAAAAAAAAACGTAGGCGGCCACATCAACTCCTCCTCCTTTTCCGGCGTCATCAAATGGGAATAGGAAACAAAAGAAGGCGAAGAGGCCATGATGCTCTTTTCCCTCTTTTCCACTCTAGAATTCAGAGAATACTTGATTAAAAGGAAGAGAGGCTGAGAGAAAGAGGGGGGTGGGGTAAGGAGAAGGGGGCAGAAAAAGAGAGCGAAATGAAGAGGTGCTGAAAAGAGAGAGAGAGAGAGAGGGGGGGGGGGAATAAGGGAGGGTGGGCTAAGTATTGAAGATGGCAAAATTCGGAGAGGAAAGCAAGAGAGTGCGTCGAAGGAGTGGGGGAAATGCCAAGGACAATACGGGGGTTGACCGAAGGACTCGCAAGACAAAGGAAAGGGAGGGGTGAGCACGGGACGTAAATTCTCTTTAATTTGGATAAAGAGGGAGTTGAGAGAGGGAGAGAGGGGGAGGTCGCTAGAACGGATGGGTCATGAGGCGAGGTGGGGACGGTGTGCGTGAGCTGAATCGGGGCAAAGCGGAGTGGGCGGGAAGGAAAGGGGGAAGGGGCCAAAAAGGTTTGTGGACGAGAGGTGGGCAGGGTTAAGACGAAAGATGACTGAGGGCGTTATTTTTGAAGTCGAGGATTAAGAGGGGCATACTTATAGGTCGATGTAAAGTCCTCCGCTTTATGTGAAAAAGATTGGTTTAAAAAAAAAGTGAAAGGCGAATGTCAAGGAGTTCGGTTTATTTAATCCGGGAAAATTTGCGGATCCTATTCACCCTCGTTGGTTAAAGCCATTAAAACACTTTATAAGGGAACCACATCGGTGGGGAACGGCTTTTTCTTGCAAAGAAAAGGAATCCAGAAAATGGACGAATTTGGAAGAATTAGAGACGTGCACCGCTAACTTTAGCAAAGCAGAATTAATCCTAATTTGTCGGAGGATAATTTGAGCAGTGCCATTGGGATGAAAACGTTTTGAAATAAATGTTTTTACTTATTTATGCCCTGAAGGACTACTGTTATCCACGATATATGGAGGTGGATTAAAAATAAGCAGAGTTGAACAATATTTTCGAAATGTATTGTTTGACTTTAATATAACTAGCATAGCACACGGAGACAAAGGTATATAAAATTTCAATGCTTTTGATATTGTCCCAGCGCAATGGAAGTTTGTCTATGCCTTTGTAATGGAAGGTTGCGTACTTCGATGTAAACCAGTCAGTGACGGGTGCAATAACGTCACGTGTGAAACGTTGCCCTCCCGAGATACTTTTTAGGGGTACAAAGAAAATAGAACATAAATGACAGAAGCTTTTCACATTTGTTTCTCTGTTTCGACTAACGTCTAGTTTGAAAATACAGGAGCGAAATTCTGGTCACTTGTCGATCCTTCAACGTGTATACGTGTGTTTATCGTAATATAATCTGTCCTTAAGGCCCGTGATTGTTGTTAACCAATTTCTCCGCGATCTTCTCCATTTCCCGGTATCTTAGCTTCTCTTTCAAGTGGTCTATTAGTGGAAACCTTTTCCTTCCTCTTTCTCGTTTTCCTTCAAATGCTCTCGCTCTCTCCTCAGATAATGTCCGATCCAGCTCGCCTTTCTCTTTCTTGTGGTCTCTGTAATAATTGCTTTTCTTCTTAGTGTTTCCTCGCCTTTCATCATCTCTTTCATCTCCAGCATTCGTCTTCGTGCCCACATTTCGAAGCTTTCCAAGCGCTTTATATATTTTTTCCCGAGTCTCTATATTTCTGCTTCATACAAAGCGATATTCCATAAATAGCATCACGTAAACCTTTCTTTATTTTTCCGTTAGTGGAAGCTTCTTTCTTCTGATAGTGAGATCGGATTTTGCTTCCGTTATTCTAGTCCTTATTTCATTGGCGCATTTGTATGATTCCAAGTTATTTATGGCATGAAAATCGTTCTAATGCATCTGTTCAGGTTTTTTTATTTTACCTATATTCGCATCGATTTAGATTATTTTGTGTTATTTCCGTTCCGTTTTTTCTACCTGTTATTACCAGTCTATTTATAATTTTCTGGATTTAGTTTTCCTTTCCTGCTTGAAAGATATGCTACAATTACGCCACCAGTGCACTATATATGTGTGTGTGTATAAATACACGCTTGCATGTACTCACTAATTTAATTTATCGGAACAAATATTCAATATCGAATCTAATATTTTCACATTTAAACTAAGTAGAATATTAAATTCGCAACGAAAGTTAAATTTAAAAAGTTCATGTTACCCTCTAGAAGGCTTTATGCAAAAGTAAATAAAATATAACTTATGATTCGAGTTCATGAACTCTTTATATGTTTCTATAATTTTATGCTACCCGGAAAACGAATGGATGTGTTTACGGAGTAAATTATGCTCCAATCACTTAAATGTGAGAAATTGAGTAAATATGAGTATATGGCGATGACTAAGTTGCTTCGTGTAATATAGGAATATAGGAAAAATTATATTCTTTCAAAAGCATAGTTTTTACACTACATTATTATGATTGAGTGATTATTTTGATGTTAAAGAGTGTAAAAATGCTATCATGCGACAGAGATGGTTGGCTCCAGCGGTAGAAAACTCATTCTATTCTATACACAGCGGGAGTTAAAGATCACTCGTAATGCTAATTGGAAGTTACCGTATAAATATGCACCACAGGGTCCTCACACAAGTCTCCGTCTCCAAACTATTTTAGAAATGCCACAGCAGCAGATTGAACGAATTATGAACATTTTAATCAACATTTATTTCATTGCCCGTCGCTCTAGAAATTTCGAAAACTCCGTATAATCAAGCATATAATACTGTGTACAATGCGTCGAAATGACGAAGTTAGTAAATTGAGTAGCATTTGACGTGAAAGTAATATAAGATCGTGTCTGATGCTCCGAAAATTTATGCTAAATGATCTGCTATATGTTTAAGTTCTGAGTAAAAGATTAATGATCCTGTTACGGTACTCTGCGTTTACGGTGTTAATGTTGTAGATGAGCATAGGGATGTAGAGCGAAGAAGTTGTAATCCGATGGAACTTCAGAACATCATAATGTAGAACACGAGCCAATTTTCAGGCAATATAGTTTGCTAATGACCTTATAGCTCTAATTAGGGCGATAGTTGATTCTAACGCAAGCATTTTAAATGATATTAGTTTTTTCGAAATTTCAATATAACATTCAATCAAAAATGTACACAAAGAAGGAAATAAGAAGACCATAAAGTGATAAGGCAACATCTACAGGATAGTTTTTATTGTAATCAGGAAAAGGAGAAAAAATCGATGTTAAGTAAGATTGCGTGAGGAGGAGAGGTAATTGAAGAGGATTTAAAAGTCGAGGATTGTTTCAAAATGAAATTTTTTTAAGTTTTATGAAGCAAAAATAGCACCTTAATTCTTCTTGAGAATTATACGACATCATATTTAGAAAACTTAAGTCCCTCCGCTTAGAAATATTTCAAGTACTGATAGCTGCGCACAGCAGTGCGCTTATTAAAAAAAATTAAGGTGTGTGAAACTGAAAAAAATCAGCATGGGGAAGAGTTTCGCTTTACGCTGAGATGATGATGAGGAAACAATAAGAAATAATGGTACAGCCATTTCAATGGCTGTACCATTATTTCTAGAGAAAACCAAATTACCCATTTTGAGAAGTCTCTTTGTGGGCACTACATTAGAAATTTTCTAGAGCGTTTCACTGCTCTGACTGGTGATGTGAGAACATCTTTCCCGGCGGAATCGATTTATCCACCATAGTAGATAAATTATAATGTAAAAAAAATATTTTCTTCGTCCGCAGTGTGGCGAATTTGGTCCGTGATTCGATGTCGAGTCGTGGCTTTGGCATGCTATTCTCGGAAACTGTTAATGAATGGGCCAAAATTTTTTGGAATTAATGAACTCGGTTCGTGGGGTAGAAGCTAATGGGCCTATAATCGTCAGAAGATTTTTTCCCCCCGTCTGAGCGTTCCATTAAGGCGTATTTCCAATGAGGGGAAATTTACTATGCATTAGGCACCAGTTCAAATATTAGTAAGGACCGGTAAAATGAGACGCACTAATTTGGTGATGGATGGAAATTCACTCTGCTCCTTTCAGATATCGAATGGCCTGAGTAATTATTTGAGCGCAGAGAAAATGCTAAGCATTTATCGGAGCATGTACTTTTAATGTTTTTTTAAAATTTAATGTCAACATCATCAATGACGGGAGTAGAATTGACGTTAATTTTTATCTAGAGATGCTTCGAGAAGTAGTGTTTGCTTCTTAGCATTAAAATTTATGCTTTTAAAATCGTAAGCGTATTTCTTATAAGACGCTTGTTTCTCCTAAAATGTTTCACATTTCTATTGATGAGATTAATTCTGGAATTAATATTTATATAGTATTTGTTCAATAACCAAAATATAAAGTTATCATGTACTGTTACAAAATTACCACTTAAATTATAAGGTTGGACGAAATTTCCAGTGGACGAAATATATTTTATGATTGGATCATAAGGTCATTGAACTATTAAGCTGGAATTTTTTTACAATTTTTATTATTGTCCTTTTTGTTTGGGTGAACATTCAATTCATATAACGGGCCTTTCCGATTGGACGAAATGTCGGCTAACTCAAAATATTCTTAGCATTCCGCAACAACATTATTTCCTGCAGGCATTAATGAATCGTTAGCGGAGGTGATTATCGTCATGATAAGCTTTTAATTTTCCTAATGTGGCTTTTTCCTATGAATGTTTTTCATTCTTTGAAAACATGACTTCTATAATTAACTGGTTCTAAAAATAAATTGCCACCCCACAATTGTGATTCGTGGATAGATAGTAGTAATAGTAATTTTCTGTGAATGGCGCTATTATAAATGTCTAGAATGCAGTACTTTGTTTATCAATAACCGGACAGAAAATGACTCACTCTTGAAAGAAGACGAGATAATTGCCGCCTTTTCACAGTTTAAAGCTAAGACCGGCATTCAATTACGGCAGCACCGAAAGCAATTTATTCCTTTGATCGTTTCTACAAACTTTAACTTATTATCAAAAGAAAATAAGTTCAGGTTCTTGTTTTATAAAATTGAGGCAATGAAAAGTTTTCTGTTTTATGCGGTAAATGCCAATACACTCTTTCTCGTTTTCCATATAGTTACACTTTAGAAACTTTGCGTAATGGCATGGAGCATCTCTCGAAATGTCGGCAATAAACTCGCATCTGACTCTACTTAGAAACCAGAAAGCATCTACAGCTATCGTCTCGCAAAAGATTTCTTACTTGTTGACAACATACCTCCAATTGCTACGAGAAAATACGACTATGGAAAAGGCTGCTGCAGCAGTAACCGTAACAGAAGGAATGCTTCGCCGAACAAATACCCATCGAAAGTTGTCTGAACTTCACTCTCGAAGAAAAATCTTCTTGATTAGGATAAAAGTCAGGCAGGCGTGGGTTTGGAGAGGAGAGAAATGATTATTACCGATCATATTCATTGCGACTCTTGGTAAATTTTGCCTGCTGCTACCTTCCATCAGGACCGGCGTGAAAAGTAAAAGTTTTTGAAAATGCTTTCAGCATTGAATTTATGTAGCGAAAAAGTAGCTCTGATTTTCAGGATGGAAAATTAATTTTTCAAGAAGTGAGCAAAAATTAAAACGGTATAAATCAGTAAAAGTAATTTAAAATATAAACGAATCTAATCATTTCATTCATATTTGTTTTTCTGGGATGTTAATCATTTAATCAAAAGCCTTGAAACAGGAGAAATTCAACCATGCTAAACGTTACTCTCCTGCGAAGGTGTCTGGAACGGAGGGACTGATGAATTGATGCATTTCTAATGGCACTTAAAGCTGCTAATCTGTACGCTCAGCTGCTCTAATTGCTCCATGCGCTTCGATGTTACACGGAGCGAGTTGGATGAAAAGTAATATGCTCCTCCAGAATCCTCGGTGCGCCTTCCAAGCACCATTTAACAACAAAGACGAGCTAATTCGGTGCATAGCTCATGGATCGACGAATACTCGAGCGGATCCTAATATCAAAGCGATAGCTTTCTAATTTACTCAAAAGAAGTATTCGATCCCTCTTTTGCAGAACCTGATTCGCCATTTTAATTAAATAGGTCAGCCTCCTCTCGGAGCAGTGGAGCTTCCAATAGGCTATCTTTATGATTTCTCGGCAGCCAAATTCCGCGTCGAAGTTCTTAATATTTGGTGGTTTATGATGAAGTTATTCTGAAGAAAATGGTGTATATGTCAACGTCTGTTTCTAAGACTTATTAATGTTTTCGAATTCCTCATTTAGGTCTGTGATGTTTTCATTCGTCTGAAAGAAGTTAAATAAGATTTCTTTAGTTTCCTCAGGCTGACGACGAATCCTTCCAAATTATCTTCCATTCGTTGGAATTAATTCTCTTGTCAATCCTATTGGACTAAGTATAATGAAGTCCGGTAATCTTTTCCGGGGAGGAAATCGTATTTTCCTAATCGGAAAGATTTTTTTTCCACTTCGCGGACGTTTTTGCTCATTGTCGATCGAGCGAAAATATCGTATTAATCTTCCATAATGACTTTGTAGGGAATGATGTATGAATAATAAGGTGAGAGTAGATGAAGAAGGAAAGGGAGAGGTAAAACTGAGAGATACAGAAAGGAAGGATAGAGAGAAGTATCCGGAGAAAGTGAGAAAATGGAAAGAGTATGAAGAAGATATGAAATAAGTGTGGGTGTAGACCGGTGCAGTGATTCCCTCACGGGGCGTTAAGGAATTTTGCGGGGGGCGTTGGACATCAAGGTGGTTGCAGGTGAGAATTTAAGAAACTGGCATTATGAATCGTAATAGTATGGTGTAGATAGACTATGTGAGATCAAAAGACTAATTCAGCGCAACCTCTTTAATCCCTGTCCCGCTAAACCGGGAACTCCCGTTCTTTGGGACAAATCATGGAGTTTTTCCCAATACCGTCACTCTCACGTCGGTGCGTTTAAAATAGAAAAACTCAAAAAATTGTTTCATACACATCATATAACAGTTAAACTACCTCTCAGAATAGGAAGGCAAAAATCACATATGAATAATGTCACCAAAAGTCTAACATTCTCCCTTTTTTCTCTGCCTATTTAGATACTGTAAGCAAACAACATTTATTAATCGCAACTTATAAAATAAATATAATAGGCAATATAAAACACCTCAAAGAATAATTAATTTTCGCAAAATAAATTTATCCATAGTGAACACCTGAACATGTTTCTTTCATGATTATGTTAACAAACTTCCTTGTCGAGTCGAATCTAACCCTCTCCTCACACTGGACGTTTTGCTTCAGGGCTCATAACTAGTATTAAAAGTTACTAAAGCCCTAAAGGAAAGGCATTAGTGAGAAAAGCTACATAAGTTAAGATAATTCATTGGCAATTCATTGCAAAAGATTACAATGTAGCGCGCCTTATAAAAACATTGCGCGCAAACAATCGCCTTTATGTAAAATTTTTGGGCATCGCCTATAAGTTTTTTCACGATTGAGCTTGAGGAATCAAATAAAATCGGCAGAATGGCGTGGTGAAATGGTTATTACAGATAAGAAAATAGAGAAGAGTGTTCGCGTATGATGCGTGCAGTTGGACGGATAATCGCTCAATGCATAAAACCATAAATGATTGAATAGATTTTGTTTACCCTTCATTATGGCTAATGGCTAATTTCCGTGGTCTGGAAAATTCCATAGTACGACATAGGCTATATCCCAAAGGCTCCGGACTAATGAGGTTGTACTAATACAAATCTATGGAAGTCTAGCATATGGTATTACTTGGAGTCGGTTTTAGACGTGGGCGACCGTAACGACGACTCGACATTAAAGAAGCCTACTGACAATAAGTAAACGGCATCTAGCACGTCCCCAATTGCCGCATGTGGCGAACGAACCATACCCGGATATATTTTAGCATGTGATATGGTTTGCGAATATATTCAACCCCCGCTTTATACCGGTCCGCTTTACAACGATCCGATTTTACGTCGATTTCTCCATCAAACCAATAATCCAGTTTTAAGTCGCCGAATCTACTGTTACGCCGCTATGAAATATTGTGTACATTATGTAATAGTTTTTATATTTTAATATATTGAAAATGTATACATATTTGTTTTTATTAATGTTTAGATAGGCTTATACATGTTCGTATTATTTCTATTATGTCCCAAAAATCGCAGGTTCCGTTTTAAGTCGAAATCCGCTTTACGACGGTGGCCTAGAACCTAACCTGTCGTAAAACCGAAGGCTGACTGTAGTTTTTTTAAGCTGTGTAGGGCGGTATTCATTAAGAGGGCGTTGGCTAATATTTTTCAGCATTGGGCTGAAAAAGGCTAGGAACCACTGGTGTAGACGATAGACAATGTGATGGGAGATGGCAATGCAAGGTGGTGTTTCTTTCTTGGAAGATGCCTGTCTAATCGTCTTAAGGGCCCTGTACACTATCAGTTAAGATGTGCAAATTAACTGTTCTAAAATAATGTGCAAACTAACTGAACTGAGAAGTGAGTCTCTGCTGCCCTTAGACGAGTTTTAAAAAAATTGCGCATTTCTTAGTCTGAACAAAGCCTCTTGAGTGATCTGAGTGCTTTGTTAACTGGGATTGAGATGGGGAAAGCAGGACTGTGGATTTAGCTGAGAAAATGACGTTTTACTCAGTTAAAATACTCGCCCTTTTAACTGTACAAATGTGCAATTTACTCATTTTTTACCTCACTTATAATGAGACAATTAATCTGCGCATTAAAACTGATCGTGTATGGGGCCCTTTAAGGAAGTTTTTTCATTGGCCCAACGTTTCAATCGGAGTTGCGATCCTCACAGAAGCGTAGAAAGCATATCTTTCCAAAATGAAGCCTGAACATTCTACTCTTACCCCTTACTAACTACTTAAACGTGTAAGTAAATCAATAGCTTGAGAGTACTCGATCTAATTAGGTCAGTTACTGTAGACTGCTTTTCCTAAATTAGCTATATGCGTTGTATTGGTCTTATCGCGTCATTCTCATTGCTGTATTTATATCCCAGGTGCAGAGGATTGTTTTGGCACATGCGAGCGTAAATACGGTATGACGCAAAATTTCGGAGAAATGGTCCATTATTACAGAAGTTCCTTATTGCAGAAAGTCTCAAGTCGGATCGTCGTAAGTCGAGTAATGCTTGCGTTGATATAGCTACAGAGAAATGAAGGGAATGACTACGTAAGTGCGAAACGGCGATAGACTTACTATTAAGTTCACTCGTAAGATATCGACTAAAACAATTTGTTCCCTCTTACCTTTTTAATACTGTGTTATCATAGCATATTAAACATTCGGACGAGGAAAATAAATAACAGAGATGCGAAATTATGTTTTTGTGAGGAAATAATTCCAGCTTGAATGCTTTCATGAATAAAGGCTCGTGGAATGAGGATAAATACTCAATCACGTTCCATATTTATTTGAGTTCTAAAAATAATTGTTGAATAAGCTTTGAGGCCTATGTCCGTTGGATAAATATCTTCATTAATCAACTGCCTCTTGTATTAAGCGTATTCGTTTTAACCAACCGTTTACTTTGAAACAGGTGTCTTATTAACAAGATGGAATGGATGGAAATGTAACTTTTATGCGTGAGTGCGTAGGACTAATCACAACTTCACATACAGAAGTCGAATTCATTATCGACTACCATCAGGAATAATAATTTATTCCAGTGAGTAAAAATAGACGCGGATAAATCGAAATACGAATTCCAACCGACGTTTAACTAACTCCAAAAATGAAATCAAACTATTCCATTTAGCGTTAATAACGCAATTCCACGCCCACTCGCTCTCTCTCTCTCTCTCATCGTCTTTATCATTCCTCGCCTCATTCGATCCAGGTAGTCCTATTCAAGAGACTATTCAAGTACCGACGCAAAATTTACCATCTTATTAAGGTTTATTGGAGGAAAGAAACTTTTGAGAGGCAAGCGAGTGCGCCCGAGGGAAGAAGAGACGAAGCGAGGTGGGGATGTCTCAAGAGCTGAGCTTCGTCATTAGACGGAATGCCATTCGTCTCCAGCGAGCGGAAGAGAAGGGAAGGGTGAAAAGGTAGAAAGAGGAGGAAGGGAAAGGGATGAAGAAAACGGTGGAAAAGGTGAGGAGGGAAAAAAGGGAGTGAAATAGGTAGGAGGCGGAAGTGTAGGGGAAGGAATGACTGGGAAAGGAGCGTAAAAGGGAGGAAGAGTGACTATAATAAATTTCGGTGACAAATTATTCGCGTCGTTTTACTCGAGGCGAATATTAAAGATATGGGGTCTGGGTGACGCCAATCTTGGTGTAAATAGGTAATCCACGGATGATTAAAAAGGCGGCCACCTTGCCAACCTCTGATCTTTCTTTACCTTTCCATCTCCTGTGTTTTTTTTAAATAAATAGGCGCTTTGTCGTCGGAGAAGGTAATGGCGCGTTTCGGGAATCTTATTACATTTAAAATGGCGGCGATCGGTCGACGTCCCAAGGTCAGAGAGAGAAAGAAGGCGGTCTTCGAAGCTTTTAAGTTGATTAATTAATTCTCTTTTGCTTGATTTTCCCGAGTTTTATCCTTCAAGGGAAAGGTACCTGAAAATATTCTCTGTCGAAATTGGTACGCGAACTGTACGGTTCTACTTTTTCCTCGATGCGCATCTGTGTTCAGTGAAATGCCACGGAAAGACTGGTTCATAGAACTATTTTCTGCGTACCAGATGTGCTAAACCCCGTGAAGTGTTGCCGATTGGACACATCAGGTAACGAGAAATCGTCCTAAATACGCCCATTTACGGTCGAGAATGGTTGAAGATTTAGAGGAGGGGATTGGTGATGCGGGATGAACGCTGTTTCGGTGCAAATAGGAATAAGGGGGGAGTGGAGGGGGGCAAAGTCTTCTAGCAAAGAGATGGGACGTTGCAGAGAAGTTCGGGAATGAGGAGTAGGCAGTCGGGAATGTGTTTTTTGAGAGGTGAGAGGGGAAGAAGGAGGGGAGGAGATAGGTTGAATCGGAGCGAGGCGAAGGGCTGCGACGATTGATTTGCGGAATTTACTTCTCCATTAACATCTTGCACTGATGAAGGAATGGGGGCGCTAAGGTCGTCTCCTTTTGCGCTCCATCGAGGACCTATCTATACGTACGAGAAGACTCTTGCGATGCTATGGAAATGGAAGAGAGAGGGGTTCTGGAATTTACTGAGGGGTTAAAGCGAAACTTGTTTCTCTGTGTGTGTGCATATGTGTAGTAGTAGTAGAGGAAACGGTCAAAGAGAGGTGTAATTTAGAGGCCGAGTGCTTTGGGATCGGACAGAGCGTGGGAGACTTCGAGGGAGTGAAAGAAGAGGTAAGTGGAGATGGGAGGAAGGGAGATGGTACACGTGGAGATGAAGAGAAATGAGGAGAGGCTATATTAAGATGAATGGGGAAACATGAAGAGGGAGAGAGAGAAATGAAGGAGAGGAGGATCGAAAACTTGGACAGAATGAGAGAAATGATTAAGGGTGGAGAGAGAAATATGACTTGGAGACAACGGGAGAGGAGGGAGAGAGGGAGCGGGTAGATAAGGAAGTAAGAGAAAAGGGGGGTATGATAAATGCGGAAGAAAAGAGAGAGAAGTTGTAAGGGGCAAGAAATAGGAAGTATACGGAGATATGCAAAGAGTCTCGCTTGGAATTCGTTATCCCAAGTGCGGAGAGTCTTGGCTTTGACCCCGATACGAGTATCTATCTTTTCCTGGATACATTATTTTTGCGCAATTCAATTTTCTGGAGACCGCAATCCAGCGAATTCCACGTCTTATCCATCTCTCGGCGACTTGAAAATTTTCTTTGGCGTTCTCTTTCTTACATACATACATACACACATATATATATATATATATATATATATATGCACACACACACGCTAAGGGAAAATGATATAAAATACTGGGAAAGCTCTGAAATGTGGACATGGAGAAGAATGCTGAAGATAAAATGGACAGATAGTGTGAAAAATGAGGAAGTACTACAAAGGATAGGAGAGAAGCGAACGATTATACAGACTATCAGAAAGAGGAAGGCGAACTGGATTGGGCATTACCTGAGGAGAGAGTGCATGATTAAAGAAGTGCTAGAAGGAAAACTGGATGGAAAAAGGGAAAGAGGTAGGAAAAGGTTTCAGCTGGTAGACGACTTGAAAGGGAAAGAGAGCTATCAAGACAGGAAGAAAACTGCGGAAAATAGGAGTATTTGGAGAACCAAATTTAACAATGAATAATCAAGGACCTGTCTACGTACAGACTACCAATTATATTATATATATATATATATATATATATATATATATATATATATATATATATAATGAAGGTGGCAACTAGGTGTTGGAGGAAGCCCAGTGGACACTTACCTAGATTGAAGAGCGGCTGGGGGTGCTGAGGACACACGAAAAAAAAACCAAAAATTTTCAATACGCGTCGAATCGATTAACAAAATTAGTTTTTAACGCGAAAATTTGATCTATTGTCGTTAAGGTGATTTGAAGTGTTGTCGGTTTCGTTTAATTGCGTATGGTTGAATGAGATTATAAATCCGCGTCCACATATTCAAGGAATATCAGCACTGTTTTGAAGTTTGAACAAAACCTTGATTACGATAAATAATACGAATGTAAAATAAACTAATATTCATATTATGGATATTTTTGTTATTTAGGTTACATATAAAGGTTAGGAATTACCAGTCGTATTTGACGGCCAATAACGCAAGTTATTGTATAAGGCTTTGTAGAAGTTCCGATATCTTATTTAACGGGGAATGGCGTAATCGTTAGCTCTATATCCTTTTCCTACCCTTTTGCTAACCAACTTGCATTTTATGTTTCACTCCATTACTTTATCTTCTTCCAGAGTTAGCGTTGGCTTAAAATAGATGGAATCGCTCTCGATGAATGGTGAGGCGTTGGAATGCTTTCGTAAAACACATTCGTTAAAGTATCATCTCCGACGGAATAATGCAGGCTATGCAGAATATTTTAATTCGTCAACACCGGTAGTTCTTCCAATATCGATGCAATCTTCAGAACTAATGTTAAGAAAAAAACAGCAATATATTTTTTTATAGAGAACGGATGGAACGAAGGACAGACAGAGGAGTATCGATGGCATTAACAGATTTTTAAAGTTTTATTTTTGGAGACCCTTCCTAAAGGAATTCTAGATCACAGCGTCCCTCATTCAAAGCAGTATCTGATTCGCTACTTATAGATAGGCTATGAATTCTTCCATTATCTGTCCCGAATCCGCCACGTTCAATCCCTTGTTCAGCTTTCACCCCCTTCCCACTCTCTCCTCCCCTCTCTCCCCCCTCCCCCTTCCTTCTTTCTCCTCTCTCTATCTCATTCGCCTTTGAACCCCCTCCCGCGCAACTGCTCTTCTTTGTGGCCAAGTCTCGCCTCATAACCCCAGGTGAAACTTCATCCTATCTCCCCGCCCCCCCCCTCCCCCCCCCCACTGCTTACCTCTACCTGCTCCTTCTACCCACTTCCTCCCGGGCTCTGAGAGAGAGAGAGAGAGGGCAATCGGTTCCGATCATTGCTTTGAGGTAATCCCGCTTTCCTCTTCCTGTCTCTCTCTCTCTATCTCTACACACACACAAGCGCGCGCGCGCACACACACACGACCGTAGCAAATGTTCATAATCACGTCGCCCCAACTAAGCATATGAACTCTTTATGAAATCCTATCTCTTCAAACGAATGATCAACGCAAGCACTAAATACTTTATTTTTCATTATTATTATTTAAAAAATAAAAAGACATTCGTGGATTTTGATGCCCCTGTTGCTCCACCTTCATCTTGGTACCGCGCACTCGTGTGTGTGTTTGTGTAAACCTTTTCCAAAATCATTAAGATAGTTTTAAAAGCCCTAACCTGCCTCGTCTTCCAATCTCTCCTTTCCCTCCCACATATATACACATTTTCTATACGGCTTCTCTTCTCACTCTCCAAATACATCTCTTCATTCCCGAAGTCAAAACATCCGATCCCATCCTTTCCGACCATCAGGTCGGTATCTTCTCTTTCCCTCTTTATCACTTTCCGTTCGATAGCTTTTCTCCCTCCCGTCCACCCCCTCCCTCCCTCCCTCCCTCTCTCTCTCTCTCTTCTTTCCCAGATCCCCTTTGCCATTTTCTTCCTCGTTTCTATCTCTCTATCCCATACCGAACTTGACTTTCCTTTTATTTTCCCGCCGTATAGCCGCATTTCTCTCTCCCACGAGTCGGCCTTGGTACACGGATGACTATAGTATCTGTTGACGGTTACTAAGGTCGCGGGTTCGAATCCCGCCTTGGACATGGATGTTTGCGTTCGTCAGGTTTATATGTAAGAATGGACATTAATTTCTAAAAAATCGACCTAATAAACACGGCTTATTATTATCCTGTCTCTCAGACTCTGTATTTTTTTCAGTTCTCACGGATTTCCTCGCGAATCTCTTGTTCGTTTCCTCCCGCTCATAGCCGTAAACAACTATTACAAAGCCTTGGAGAAATACCACTGTCCTCTCTCTCTCTCTCTTCAATTCGTTCGAATCGTGTTCCTCTACAGACTCTAGGGACGACAACGGTGATGTATTCTGCGTGCAAATTTCTTTCTTGCTCTCTTCCTGTCGCTCTCAATTTTACTCTCAATCACTTTGTCTCTCTCTCTCTCTCTGTACGCGTTTCCTTTTGTCATTTAAAAAGAAATTACTTTCTGTAAGGACGACATTAATAATAATTATTCTAAATTTCCGCTAATGATGTCGCAAATCTATCAAATCCTGCGTTTTTTGGCATTAATATTTTTTTAAATTTTAAAATGCGATAAAAGCTTTATTGTTACTATTATCCTAAGTTTAATGCTGTGAGTTTGACAAATTCTGAAGTAGTTGTGTAGAAAGGGGGATTTTTACTTTCACTTACTTTCACTTTCTCTCTGTCACACAGCCTCACTGTCATTCGTTCTCTTTTATCCTTTTGAGTCCTGTTTCTCCTCCCCGTTCATTTCTTTCCTCTTTCGACAGATGGTTCCTACTTCGGATTTTTTTGTTATTCTTTCTCTCTCTCGCCGCAAACCTCTCACCGCCTCAGTTTTGCCTTTTTATTTCACTGCTCATTTTCTTTCTCAAATCAGTATTAATAAAAACTTTAAAGCGGCAGTTTCAACTTTGCAAAATAATGGACCAATGATTGACAGAGAGATTGAACATAAAAAAAATAACTTCTTCCGACGATTCCGCGCGGTAAATTGTCGACGTAGGCCGAAAAAAATTTTCATTCTCCCCTCCCCCTCCCCCATCCTCGCTCTCCTTATTGCTTACTTTCCCCTTTCTTCGAATCCTTTATAAATCTCAACTTTTGGGTGCCCCTCTTTCTCTCTGCCTTCCCGCAATTCTTTAGGTTTTCTTATCTTATCTTTCCATTCATTTTCCTGCTACGTATTCCTTATTGGTATAACTCCTTTGTCCCGCCTCTTACCCCTTCTTTTCTTCCTATCATCTCCCGGACTCTCATATATCACCACCCACGTCGAGCACCAACGCCACCACCCGCCCACCCAAAAACGTCACACCTCTCCCATCCTGATCGCAGGAAACGGTTTTTCCTTTCTGCGCAATAGGTTCCGAATTTGTTCATTTCGGGAACGGAGTCACGGACTGAGGAGTGGAACGACGTAACTTGGGCAGCTTTTTTTTTCGGTCCTTTCACTCTCCAAAAACCTTTTCTTCTTTTCCATTTCGTTTCAAACGTTTGTTCCAGTCTTTATTCGACGTCTTTTTTATTTCGCTCCTTTTTTTTTACTTTAACTCGCTTGTTTTCCCCGTCAGATTTTATTCCCGCCTTAATTTTACTCGTCTTTCCTCAGTCTGGATTCTGTTGTTTTTTTCTTCTTCTCTTCTCATTACACCCTCTCTCTCTCTCCCTCTCTTTCTCTTCCAAATCTCTTACACAATACTTTTTTTATTCCTCCTTCAATCAAGTCCTCTGTTCCTTTGATTTCAGTCCCTATCTCACGACTGTCTCCGTTTATCCCTTTTCGGTCCTTTGTGTCGCAAACTCCCGTCCTCCATCTTTCGACTCCGTACTCATTTAATACTTCCCGGAGGCAAGCTTCTCTCTCTCTCTCTCCATACCTCCGCTCTTCCGACGAATCTCTACCTCAATCCTTTCCCTTACGCCTCAAATCCTCTCTCTCCTCCTTAAAAATGTTTTCCTCAACCTCTTCCTCTAAACTTCCATCTACCCTCACTCCCTTCCCTTCCTCTCTCTCTCTCTCACTGAAATCATTAACTCGCCCTATTCTTCCCACACCTCTCCCCTTCTTTCCATCTTCTTCTCTCGCTTATCATCCTCTTTTTTAATGTCTCTTCTATCTCTAACCTCTATTTCTCTCCTCTTTAACCGTATTTTTCTACCTTAATATTCTCTTAATTTGACCACGCTCGCATTTTCCCCTCTTCTTGTCCCTGCATAACTATTTTCCCGCTTTTCACCTTCTTTATGTCACTCCCTACATTTTATTCGTCTCTTGAGGAACCTTACCTTCTCCCCCTCTCTCTCTCTTCATCCGCTTTTTCTATCCCTCGCTTTTATTTTTTCTTCTCTTCCCTTCTTTCGCGCTACTCGCTTTCTTTCTGCTCCATGCTCTAACAAGTTTCCTTTCCGGCGCTCGGGAATGCATATCTAAATGCATGCGTCTTTCGAGTCAACTCATTTAGGAAACTTCCACCCGTAGTTAATTTTATTTACTAAGGTCTCTGCGAAAATGAGTCAATGTCTATCCGTCACAACAGCCAAATATAAGCAGTTTAAAATGTAAGAAATATCTGTAGCATGTTTGTTGTTGTGTTATGTTGATATTTTGGTGGTTCAAGGTTTATTGTCGTATTTTGTTTGCTGTTATTTTATTATATCATAGCTAAATAAGTTTTGTTCAATCTTATACTCTCGGAGACTGAAATAAAACGTTTAAGCATTACCAAATATGGCAGAAATTGTGTTAATATTTTTTTCCTTTTGCCAAAAACTTGTTTTCCAATGTAGGAGGGCTTAGAATCTGGTATTAGATGTTTATCATCAAATACTAAACGAAGTTATTCTTGGTGACTGACTAAATACGATAGTGAACATTTCTTTGCCCATTGTAATAGCGGTTCGATTGAAAAATATCTGGATTCTTGATTTATGCGTTAGCTACAATCATCGCGGGTCGAATTAGTTTACCTCAAAACACGTTAAAACCAAACACTCTAACAAAATTTCTCCCCGAGTATTTAAAGGGATATTAGCATCATTCGGCGTCGGAAGAATAAACCGATAGATCATTACCCTCTTTTTAAAGAAATTTTCCCATTCGCCACATTTGCCACAGTCCTCCGACGGAGTTCGCCCCTTCGCAAAGGATTTCCAAAATCCGGATTCCGAATCGAATTTAACGCGCCATTGGTTTCTTCCTCGACGCATGAGACAGGAGACGCTTGGAAAGAAACCGAGCGAGGCCAGAAGGAGTAGGGGTAAATGGAAGAGGAGAGAAGGAGAGAGAGAGAGGAAGATTGAAGGATAGACAGGGCAGGAGAACGAAAAGAAAAGGGAAGGGAGATGAGGGAAGTGGAGAGGATAGATAGGGAAAGGAAAAGAGAAGGCAAAGGGATGGAAGATTTGTAGGATGGAAGTCGGATGGAGGAGGAAGAGAGAGAGAGAGAGAGAGAGGGATTGAAAAGAGATTAGAGAGAGAGAGAGGGGGAGAAGAAGAGATGAGAAAGTGAGGATGAAAGAGAAAAAAGCAAAAAGAAAAGGCAGAGCTGTTGAAAGAAGGGATAAGGAAATAGGGGTGAGAATTGGGGTTTAAGGAAGCGGAGGGAGGGTAAAAAGGTCTGCAAGTTGGAGGTAGATATGAGGAAAGAAGAGGCACAAGTTGGATATAGAGGGGCGGAAGGAGGAAAGGGCGCGAGGGAATGAGAGTAATGATTTATGTATGGCAGATTCGAGAGGGATAATGAAACCAGTGGAAGTTCACATCCCGATATATTGGTAGAGGCCTAAAAGATTGGATATATCATGTTTCAATAATCTTCGTATACACGGTTCGTTGAACGCGGCTTGGAACTTTGGCGAGTGAGATAATCCTCGCTACAATCCTTTTTATAGTGCCCATTTAGGTCCTCAGCAACACTCTGCTAGGTCTGAAATCAAATTGTGTGGCAAAAATAAATGCAGTTTATACTAAATCAGTGTACAGATGCGCGAATCCAACCATACATGGATATGCTTATCGGCTGGAAGAAAACGCTATAATTAGTGTTTATATGGGAGATTGCACGTGAGAATTTAGTCTCCGTTAAGGGTTAAGGTATTTTAAATAAAACTGACCTAATTTAAATCTTTAATGGTTTGTTCATCATTTAAGCAGTGGATTTTATTTTCCTTTTCCAATCGAAGAAGGTATTATATTATAATTCTTGCGCGATCGAAAATTCCATTTATATTTACATTTATTTCAGTTGCGTATCATTAGTTCAACTACAGACATTTCGCCTTTTGAAATGAGTTAACGTTTGTAAACGATTTCGTTTGTCTGTGTCCGCAAGAGCGATATGAGAGGCAAGCAGGAATACCTTTCCACCAATTTTGAATAACAGTGTTATCTGTTCCTCCGTTCGATTCACAAACATGCATATCTGTAGCTGTACCTGTTTTATCAAATGATGATGTGACTGGAAATATTGGATAGTTTGGAATCGATACGAAGAGTACGTGCGGTGAACGTAGGAAGGCTTAAATGCATGGATAGTAATTGTGAAAGATGAAAAATGCCGAAATATTGTGGTAAATACATCTCCTATCGGGAAATTATTTCAGACCCTTTATTCTCGGGCTTGAATTCCAATGCGGCATCTCCTCATCCCAAGTCCTGAAAGCAATCGATAGCCATATAAACCTAATTTCTAGCGCAATAAAGCCATGACCCTAAAGTCATCTCGCTAAAGCCTTTCCAATCAAACTTTATCCTAACGGACGTATTAGGCGAGATACAAAACTCTTTACACGATCGAGGAACAAGGTTAAATATAAGCTCCTCCTATCCGTGGATTAAGGGGATTAAAAAATCTCAATCAAGGAAGTTTCCTTTTGGCATATTCCCAATTACTAAAAAAAGATTTGATCTAGTACGTGAGAAAAACAGGAAATTATGTTTTTTTTAAAAGGGAAACACTGTGTGCAGAGACTCTATGTTATGTTAAAATATGATATTAGAATAAAAATTCCGTAGGGTATGAAGCTGTATTAGCGTAACAGAATCAGGTAACATTTGATTATAAATCAATTCAAGGAATTGCAGATGTCTCCGTTTCCACTTCATTATTTTTCGTTGAGACGAACAATATTTTTTGTGGGACTCAATTTCAAGTATTGAAGTGCTGTTTAAGAAAGGAGACATTAAGTTTTGTTGTATATTTTTATCTTCTCGTGCAAAGCGATATAATATGAAAAATTGAACAATGCTGTAGGTGCTGTGATGAGCGATTTTAGATTACACGGTTCACATTGGTGGAGAAAATAATTTAACTTGAAGTGGACAGAAAAATAAAGGGTCTATTAAATATGTACGGAAGTTATTGAGAAAATGCTAGATGATGAGAACATGAAACGCTGAAGTTCTAATCAACAGCGCCTTTTAAGCAAGCATACTAGACGCACCAAGAGTTTAGTCTGGAATAACATTTGCATACTGTTACGCATGCAAGTAAAAGTAAGGAAATTAACACTGATAGTAACGAAACTGATCTTCGTAGACAGAGCAAACATAGGATCCGATGCTCGAGGAGATAATCATCTAGAGTTTGAATTTTATCATGAGAACTTTAATTGAAGTTCTATATGATCTGTGCGTATATTCCTCAGGCTCTAGCATCCTAGAACAGGGGTCCCGAACCTAACGCCTGCGGGCCTTATCCTGTTTAAGCATCCTTACCTCATCAATTTCTGATGCGGATTCGTGAATTTTCCTGCAGGAGGAGTCATTACGAAATCTAAACGACATTTTTTGTCCTTGGTTGCATTATGATTTTAATTTAGTCATAAGAAACATTACAAGTTTAAAAAAAAAAGCTCAAAACAAACTCTTTGAAATTTAGACACGGTCGTTTGGACTGTCATTATGTGGCCCGCATAGTGATATGTAAAGCATAATGTGGCATTTTTAGTAAAATGGTTTGTGACAGAGATACGAATTAAATGGTCACGACATAAATTATTCAAAACTTTTTAATGGGTTTGACATAATTTTTCCATCTAACCATGCTATCAATATAAAATTTGTAGCTTTTCGTGAGTGTAGAGACACTATTTGTTCCAATTGAACGAATACTGTTCCAGGTATGGTTATGCAAAGATTACGAGTCGTTCAAGCACCCGGTGAACTAAAAAGCGCATGTAAATATAAATATGCGCTTCGTCTCCTTTAGCCTTCTCATATGTATACATACCTATATACACACATGTGAATAAGTAAAGTTCTTTCAAATCCTGTTCTAAGTTATAAAGTAACCTGTAGTAGTTCGTATTTATCTTCATCGTTATATTAAAATCATCAAAAGTGGTGCTATTTTGAAGTTATGATATTACAATAATTTTATCCAAGTTATCTTCGTTATCGCGAAATTTAAGCATTGTGAATCCAGAATAACACGAACAAGTAAATCTAAACAGCGTTTTACAGCGTAACCGGTAAATTCGTCTAAAGACAATTCGTCTAACGGAAAATTCGTCTAAACCAAATTCATCTAAACACAATTCATCTAACGGAAAATTCGTCTAACCAACAATTCGTCTAACGGAAAATTCATCTAAAGAATTTCTGTCGCATTTCTAGTACATATCGCACCTTTGCTTCGAAAGTAGCACAACTCGAAAACGTAAATTTTAAAATGAATAAAAATTCTTCGAACACAGATTTTTAAATTGAAGTAATTAATTAAAAATAATAAATAATTAAAATTAAATTAATTAATTAATAAATCTACTATAATATATTTTGAAGGGTTTGTTTGTGTGTTTGCGTGTTTCTCCTCCTAAACGATAAAAGCTAGAATAACCAAATGTTTCTTCTTTACATCCTAACTTATTGTTAGTGAATTGTCAAGGTATGGTCAACCGGGATTAATCAGTGCTGCCAATATAGGGGATTAACATTTTTCCATAAGATAACACGTATGAATCCATTTCTTGACTTGCAAGGTTTTCTTCCTTCAAGCATCAAAATAAGTAAATATGGACCGATTATTTACTTTATCCGTACGTAGTAATGGGAAAGTGTTGTGATAATGAAAAAAATCGACTTCGAGATTTCACATGAATACACGTTTTGAGATCCCTAGAATACGTTTAGACTATTTTCGGAATTATGTCTGTGTGTGTGTGAATGTGTGTGAGTGCGTGCGTGTGTATGTGATTGTGGGCGCTCTAACTCAAAAAGTACTTGCCATATCGTTACCAAATTTCATATATAACACTTTGGTATGGGCAGAGAGAACTGATTAGTTTTTGGACAATAAAGGTTGACCGGAAGTCGAGGTTTATTCAAAACCCGATTCGGTTTTTGCAATATTTCTCCATTAAAACATCATTATTGTATATACAATTCTATGCAAAGGTTATAGAGAATGTAATTTCCTACAACTTTCATTTGAAACAATTTTCCATAGCAGTTGTTTGGAAATTATTTATAGAAATAATCGGTTTTTTCGGTTTTCGTCAGATATCTCCTTAAAAACGTCGTAATTGGTCATATTTTTAAGAATCAAAGTTGTAGAGAATAATATTTATTCCAAGTTTTGTTTGAAACAAATTTTCGTAGAACCATCCATTTCGGAGATATTTTGCTTATTCGTGAATTTTTAGTATACAGCGCTATCACCATCTAGCGGTGAATTCTGTAAAAATATTCAAACTATACCTAATTTACGGCAATAAGGACGACTGTATTCTCTTACGATAGGAAATAATAAATTTGCCTTATAATCCTATTCATAATAATTTAAATAACTATACCCCAAATATGGAGAAAGTCATGTGTTGGCCACATCAGATTTTTTCGTTTTTGCTTTATTCGACGAATAAAACTATACCAACTTATTCCTGCGAAGTTTACATGTTACACGTTCGAAGTTTTCAGATATACGCTTTTTGTTTCGAAATTTTGTGGATTTTTCGTACCCCTCCTGGGTGTTGCCAAGGCGGCCGTCGTTGCTACCTTCGATTCAATTAACTTCAAAGAACTTCCAAATAGACGAAAGTTTAGCGTTATTCGATTCACACTTTTGTTTAAGCTACGAAACGATCGATGTTTATGGATAGCAACGTAAATAGATACTGATTATTATTCAGGAAGCGTTTATTGATGAAAGTAATTGAACCTTCTTTCGTCTATTGAATACTGGAATCTTACATTTTTACTTTCTCCATACGTAGTAATGGGAAAGTATTGTATTCATGAAAAAAATCGACTTCGAGATTTCAACGGAAATACATGTTTTGAGGTCCCTAGAAAACGTTTAGACTATTTTCGGAATGATGTCTGTGTGTGTATGTTAGTGTGGGCCTTCTAACTCAAAAAGTACGTTCCATATCGTTACCAAACTTCATTTATAACAGTTTAACATTAGCATAAAGAACTGATTAGTTTTTCGACAATAACGGGTAACCGTAGGTCGAGGTTTATTCGAAACCCGATTCGGTTTTTGCGATATTTCTTCGTTAAAATATCGTTATTGTATTTACAATTCTATTCAAAAGTTATAGAGAATGTAATTTCCTACAATTTTCATTTGAAACAATTTTCTATTGTAGTTATTGTTTAGGAGGTATTTATAAATAACAGGTTTTTCGGGATATCCTTAAAAACATCGTTATTGGTAATCTTCTTGAGGACCAAAGTTGTAGAGAATAATATTTCTTCCAAGTTTTGTTTGGAACAAATTTTCGTAGAACCATCCTTTTCGGAGATATTTTGCTTTTTACTTTTTACTTTCTCCATACGTAGTAATGGGAAAGTATTGTATTCATGAAAAAATCGACTTCGAGATTTCAACGGAAATACATGTTTTGAGGTCCCTAGAACACGTTTAGACTATTTTCGGAATGATGTCTGTGTGTGTATGTTAGTGTGGGCCTTCTATCTCAAAAGTTACTTGCCATATCGTTACGGAACTTCACATATAAAACTTTGGCATGAGCACAAAAAACTGATTAGTTTTTTAACAATAATGGTTAATCAGAAGTCCTGGTTTATTTGAAACCCGATTCGGTTTTTGCGATATTTCTCCGTTAAAACATCATTATTTTATACACAATTCTATACAAAGGTTATAGAGAATGTAATTTCCTACAGTTTTTATTTGAAACAATTTTCTATTGGAGTTATTGTTTAGGAGTTATTTATAAATAACCGGTTTTTAGGTTTCCGTCAAATATCTCCTTAAAAACATCGTTATTGGTAATCTTCGTAAGGACCAAAGTTGTAGAGAATAATATTTCTTCCAAGTTTTGTTTGAAACAAATTTTCGTAGATATTTTCGGTAATATTTTGCTTTATCTTAATACCAGCATACAGCGCCAGCACCATTTAGCGGTGAATTCTGTAAACATATTCAAAATATACGTAATTTATGGCAATATGGACGACTGTACTCTTTTACGATATGAGATAATAATTTTGCCTAATAATGCTGTTCGTAATAATTTAAATATCTATACCTCAAATATGGAGAAAGTCATGTTTTGGCCACATCAGATTTTCTTTAATATATGCATGCCCCTCTGTACATCGAAGTAGTTCCGAGAGCTCCGAAAGACCTTTGAAGGTAGTTCTAGCCGTCTTAAAAAGTTGTGGTAGCTTCTGAATCGGTAGGCAGCGAGCATCGACTTAATTCTTATCGTTGTGAATGACTCAGGAATAGTCTACAAGTGTATGCCCGCTTTTGACTCTTTAACCGAGGACAGGACCGTTCCAAGGTATTAGCCTCCTCAGGCGAACCTCTACCTTCCCCCTCATCCTGCTCTCACTACCAACCTTCGTCCCCCTCCCCTTCTCATTACCAACTTTCGAAAACGAATGACGCGCATTAGCAAGAATAAATTTCTACATTCAAAAGTTATGTACTATAACAGTGGATCTATGTCAGTGGTGTCCAATACGGTCGCCACATGTGGCGTATCGACTATAGATGTGAGATGAATGGATTCTGTGCTTACTCTACTAAAGTAGTTGCCGCTTGTTATTATCAATGGTTATTCTTATCAGCCTGTTATTGTAATCAAACGCGGAATTCCAAAACAAGATCTAATTTAAGAAAATTTGCCGTTTAATGCTATCAGCCGCTTGCTATAATCATTTAAATGTAACTCAGTATGATCACATAAAGCGAAACACACTGTACTACATTGTAATAACGTAGTGGTTGTAGAAAAATAATGTAAAATGTCATTTTTTTAAATAATAAATAATATAAAATATATTATATCATTCTAGCGCTCTCGTATAAAGTCCTATTTATAAATATAACATTGCATTTTGTATAATGTGGCAAAAACAGTATTGAATTTGTCACAATTGTGGCAAGCATGAAAATTATATTGGACACGACTGCTATAGACCAGGGGTCGGTAGCCTATGTCACGCGCGCCAAAAGTTACATGCGAGGTGATTTTGAATGGCAAGCGAAAGAAGAAATGACAAAGAAGATAAATAAGTCATATTCTATATATTTATTACAAGTATTTAGAACTAACGTTATACTTTGCAGTAAGAGTAATTCTTCATCTATAAACTCTGCTTCTAATTCTGTAACACTGTTTTTATATAATTCATATGCCTTCCGTCTCGTGTTCTCTATCGCCGCCTATATGACTGAATGAATGCAAAATACGGAAATTCAGACTGATACGTACAAATGTACACCGTTTACATTGTGATCCTTCTTTAATTAAACCAACTCAACTAATAGAAAATGATCATTCAGTTTTATTAAAATTTATTACTGGCACGCAAGACCATACATTGACGTGAATTTGGCACGCCACTTGTGCAACCACTTCTCTAGACCTTTCATATCCCACTGTATACAGCACTTATGTGCGAGAAATTAATTCATTATTGTCTCCGCCCTCCTAATTCTGCCGCGATATGTGGTCTCCTGGTTTACGTAAAGGTTGAACCTGCCTTTCTCCAGGAGCCTCGACTTATCGAGCCTTTTTGACCAGAGCTTGTAGAATAGTTCCTATGAGCCTCTCCTCGCATTCCTGAAAGGAACATTTTATCGGGTACGTCACAATAGCCGGGGCCCGGTTACTTGGGTTGGTTCTATTGCGAGCTAGAGATAGTTATCTAACAACTGAAAATCAACCTTCGCACATGCGCCGCGAGCGTTTTTTTTTTTGCCGCCATCTTAGCCCGTCAGTCAAACTTTGCCTTCATAGACGAACGGCCGTGTTCTTTCTCTATAGTGCCGATAAGTACACCTTGTTCGGAAGTGACCGATTTTTGTATTTCTGAAGGTAAATTCATAATCTGGGACCTCATCAGCCTACTGGAAAAGTGTTTGTGAGCAGAATTTGCCAGATTCGTACGCCGTTGGAATCATCAAAGGTAAGAGGTCATTTCATCTAAATTCTCCTGAAGTGTAATGATGTAGTTGCTTGACTTCATTTAATTGGTAAACGTTTTTATGGTGCTGTGGATTAGATCCCTTTTTTCAATGGATGGGAATTATAATGTAGTGTAGAAATTTGTATTTTCGTCGAAGTTAAATGTCACATTTCAATGGGAAAGGAGAAGCCATTAAGCGATCTATTTTTCATCTTCGCAATCCCATTCATGCAAATATTCTGATTAAAAAGATACGCGCATTAAAATCTATCAATAGCTTTTATCCCGAGCATTCATTACAATAGTAGCTGAGATTATTGCCCACAAACACCAGTTCCGGTTTAAGCTTCTTCGAGGTACCTATCAATCGTATTTAATGGACCCAAACGTATATTCGATCATCCTAAAAGTATGTTCGCGTACGCTACTAAACAGGCGTCGTTTTGAGTTCTTAGTTTTACAAAAGTGTGGTAAAATCTGGATGAGTAGAATGCCTCCTTCCAGGCTTTACACCAGGCGCCATGGCGCCCGCCAAGGTTCGTTGTGACGCCCGCCGAGGTTTGTTCAGGTGTCCTTAAAAATTGCAGCGCATGCGAATCATAGTGTTTAGCGGTCACAGAATACTGGAAAGTACCAATCTAAAAAGACTTGGGGACTTTGTATTATAGGATTTACATACTATGTCATTTAATGTATTTCATGATTTTTCTCGCAGTTTTTTTCATCAATTCACCAACCTCTCGGAAGTGGCTCATTGTATCATTTACCTTTAATCTTTATTGTAATCTATCTCACCCCTTTTGTGAACAGTCATCCTTCTTTTCTTCCTTGTTGATTAAGGAATGTCACTTCATGTTTGCCCTCTAGTCACATTTTTCTGTTCATGGATTTATTAAAAACACCGATTAGTACTTTTCTTATAAAACTAGTGTAATTCCCGTCGAAATATCGGCAGAAGAGTTATAGATAGATTATTAATATTTGCATTTAAAATAATTAATAGCATACTATTACATATGAAATATTTCGTCATATACTACATTTCTAGTGAATACCCTGTTGTCGTTTAGTGAATGCCTTTGGGTTTTATTTTCGGCCATAAAATTCTGATATTCTTCTCCCACCTTGTTCTCGTCAATGCTACATATAATTGTCGGTGTGCAAAGACAGGGAAATAATTATATTTATACATATATAACGTAGGGAAAATAATAGGTATGATATTTACATTAACAAATAAATGTGCCACTCGAATATTAACAACTAGCAAAAATATATTGTGATAGAATGCGTTCAGTATTAGCTAACTGACAAAACATTTTCAAGTGGTCTAATTAGATTTCGCTGTCGGCCATCTAGCGTTCCTTACAGAGCGACGTTTTTATTATAGAGAATATTCGAAAGGCTGTATGTTCGTATTATACAGGGCGATTTTTTTATTCGAGGACGTTGAAAAATCGCGTCAGACAACATGCTGAAGAGAGCACGTATATGCAATCAGCAATGTGGTGCTCATTTTCGACATTTGCTGTAATTTTTTTTAAAAATTACATCAAATTATGTTCATAAACATTTTAGCAATTCTCTCCGTTTAGTATTCTTAGATATAGCGACTTTTCAGGGTGCTCGAAAAAAACATCAGCCCGTATAATCTCGCTACTTTGTAATTTTTGTTTTATGGTTTTTTAGAATAAAATTTAAAACTTACAGCTACGAGCTATAAGTGTTGAGTGGAAGGGGAGGGGGAGAGAGGACACTGGCGCCCGTCGCCTTTGCTGTTAAACCGAAGGCGCCCTTGCCAACGTAAAGGTTGGGAAACCCTGCTTTACACCGTTCAGCGGTTCACGGCTCCATTTACCCCCACGCCTCTCCCCTTACTCCTTCCCCTCCATCTCTACCCCTACCCTATCCTCCCTTCCTCCCCTCTCCACTCACGTTGTTTTTACTTTCTCCATACGTAGTAATGGAAAAGTATTGTGATCAAGAAAAAAAACGACTTCGAGATTTTATCGGAAATACACGTTTTGAGGTCCCTAGAACACGTTTATACTATTTTAGGATTGATGGCTGTGTGCGCGTGTGTATGTGATTGTGGGCGCTCTAACTCAAAAAGTACTTGCTATATCGTTACCAAATTTCAAATATAACAATTTAGTATAAGCACAAAGAACTGATTAGTTTTTGGAAAATAACGGTAAACCGGATGTCGAGGTTTATTCGAAACCCAATTCGGTTTTTGCTATATTTATCCTTTAAAAAATCATTATTGTATATACAAATGTTATAGGGAATTTAATTTCCTACAACTTTTATTTCAAACAATTTTCCATAGCAGTTATTGTTTAGGAATTATTTATAAATAATCGGTTTTTTCGGTTTCTGTCAAATACCATCTTAAAAACGTCGTAATTGGTTATCTTCGTGAGGACCAAAGTTGTAGAGAATAATATATCTTTCATGTTATGTTTGAAACAAATTTTCGTAGAATCATCCATTTCCGATATATTTTGCTTTTTCTTAATTTCCAGTATACAGCGCCACCACCATGTAGCGGTTAATTCTGTAAACATTTTCAAAATATAATTTACGGCAATAAGAATGACTGTATTATTTTACGATACGAAATAATAATTTTGCCTTATAATGCTATTCATAATAATTTAAATAACTATACCCCAAATATGGAGAAAGTCATGTGTTGGCCACATCAGATTTTTTGTAAGTAAAATCATTATAATCTACATTATAATGTTTATTAACGTAGATAAGCTCACGTATCTGGTGTACATTTACCAGTCAATGTTCAATCATGGACAACTGTACGTTGCCTTTTCACGGGTTTCTTGCTTACAAGACAAAAAGTAAATATTTCAGCGAGGCATAATTACACGAGAAATGAAGCTGGATTTGGCGAAAGTAATATGATAGGAAATAAAATTATCTCTATATTTGAATGCAATACGTTCGGAAACGGATTGTTACAAGCAGATATGATTAATTGTTAAGAAAAGCTAATTGTAAGTTAAAAAGTATCTACTATATATTGTAAAGAGTTTGTATGTTGTGCTGTAGTAGCTTCACTAAATCCGTTGAAATTCAACGGGAAATAAACAAATTACTCACTCAAGGCATATGGTAGGGTAGTAAAGTGTTAAGGTTTACAACATTCAAAACAAAATATTGGCATCATGGATGCTTATTGTTTTTATCATCATTTTAATAATTAAATGTTTACAAATATAACTTTAATTATTACAGAATTAATAGAAATTATCTTTAGAAATGTGCAAAAACGATTTTAGGTGAATTTTTTGTTAGACGAATTGTTGGTTAGATAAATTTTCCTCTGCAAAAACGATTTTAGATGAATTTTCCGTTAGACGAGTTGTTGGTTAGATGAATTTCCCTTAGACGAATTTTCCGTTAGACGAATTGTGTTTAGATGAATTTGGTTTAGACGAATTTTCCGTTAGACGAATTGTCTTTAGACGAATTTTCCTAAACCCGTTTTACAGACATGTCAAGTAAATGGTCACGCATGTTAAATATGAATAAGGATGATATATTTTATATTCATCGTCAAGTGATTAGGCTAGTTTTAAAGACATACTCGGGTCAAATCTCTCAGTCAGTGCTTCCACTTCCGAGGAAAGAAAAAATTATTTAAATTATTACAGGTTCATACGAAAAAATGATAAACATGAACTCTAGCAAAATATGTACGGAAAAGTGTTCATTTTGTTTTGCTCTACAATCTATTAAAACAATTATAATTTTTTCGGATGAATCTCTTACAATTTAAATAATTTTTTCTTTCCTGGAAAGTGGGAGATTTGACCAGAGTATATCATTTTCGTTTTCTACTTTGATGTAAATCCTAAATACCAATTCTCATATGAATTATTCTGGCGTTACAGTCTCTAATACAGTGCTCCGCAACGTTTTTAATTTCACGACACGCTTTCGGGTACTGTCGAACTTATTGGCACACCGAACCAGATTTATCGAGACTGTGTAAAATAGTTTTACCATCTTATAGCCAGCAATAAAGATAAAATCACCTGCATCACATAGATGAAGAAAATTATTGCTAAAATCTACATTTTTCAAATTGTTTATCCCGGATTACTAAACAATCCTATAGCAAGCCCTGTCCCTACAAGAAAATATTCCCGTTCTGAAAGAGGGGAATTTTTCTGCTGCGGTAATTCAGGGGTAGAGTATCCGCTCGGCAAGTGGAAGACCCGGGTTCGATTCCCGGTTATAGCAGACTTTTTAATCGGTTTCCACATTTTCCATCATTACAGCTTATGCCTGTCGCATAAGGATCTTCGAATCATTCATTCCATCAAGCAATCCTATGATAAAAATTCCAATTCTCCAGTTATGAGGCAACTTGGTTTCTGTTTCAAGTAGCGGAAACAGCCCAATCGCACCATAAAAGATATTTGGTTTCTGTTGTCTTAGAATTAGAAGAATCAAATATTATTTTTCTCTTGCCTATAATTTCAAATTTTACCGCTCCACACCGAGTACTTTGTCGCGGCGCAGTAGTGTGCCGCGGCACACCGGTTGCGGAGCACTGCGTATGCGTATAGATGGAAAGACGGACAAACCTCGTACAGTAAGCGCTTTGTTTTCCTTAACAAAAATAAACATCGCATTAATTTTCACTTCAATTTCGGAGCCAAAAATAATATCAAAAAAATTAATCTCTTTTTAATGCTTTTAGCTGAAACAAAAAAATAGGAAACGTATCCCTTGCCAAAGTTATTATCTAACAAAATAGAAAACATGTAGAAGGATAAAGTTAAAACAAACTAACGCGACCTTCTTATCTGTCCGAGTCAAATGATGTGTTTATTCCCCTGCTCGTTCATTCATTCACCCCACGAGACTTTTTTTTCGGGCATTCATACGTTGGTTCATTCCTTTCAACCGTGCGAAAGGGCACCGTTACATTTTTTTCCTCCTCTCCGCGGTGTAAGAGTTGTTAGCCCTGCGCCCGAAACCCCAGAGCCGAGAGAGGACCTGGGGGAGAAATTCCACTCACTCAAACACATTCGCACACGTTGAAAGAGAGAGAGAGAGTGATGAGCGTGCAGGGAGAGTAGGGTGCGGTAAGGGGAGAAGGGAAGAGGAAACCCTTTGTGTACATGGATTAGTTTACTCTTTAATGAGCCAAGGGGCTACACTGTTAAACGACTCTCTCTCTCTCTTTTTCCCTCCATCCGTCCAACCCCTACCTGAAAGTCTGAGTGGCTGCGTAACTGCGGAAAACCACTCTCCGCACCGCACGTTTGTTTAAGGAAGCAAAAATTGGAGAATCCATCGTTTTTTTAAATTTTATTTTGGGGCTACTCGACCTCGATTCCGTTTCGTGTGAAAAAAAAATTAACGGGGAATCGATCCGTGAAATCGATCGGATTGGTTCATTCGGAAGTCAATGTAATCCGAACGGAATTTGAACGTGATGGATAAATTTTTCGATAAAAATATATATATATTTATAACATCTACAAGCGAATCCTTAAATATATAGCACTCGATTTCGGCGGGGTGAAATGAGGACAAACTGAACGTTCCAGGATAAATTTATTAAAAAGCGCTACCAGGGTTTCAAAGCTTAGCGTCATCATCTGATGATAGCATTAAATGTTGAAAACTGAGTGTGGTTTTCATTTTTAATATATATTCGTATTGGAACGTTTTGTAATTTTATTTTCATTTCTCTTTATTAATTTTTGGAAAACACGAATATACGCGTATATACGAATGACTTTTTAAAAGTAGTAGTTGTATTACAGACTCGACATATTTTCTTTGTATCCTTTATCTTGAAAATTATTTTTCCATCGCGACTTGGGGAATATCCCATGCGTGCGTGAATTCAAGTTTTGTTACCTGCTCGATTGTCGTAACAATTTTCATCTCGCTCTCGAATTGATTAATCGTCAATGCAAACATGGCGCGAGTCCTACATTAACGGAATAATGTATATCGAGAGATTTTAGTCAAGTAAGGGTCATTTCCCTGGTCGAATGTTGCACGCGTGGTGGAGACGGAGAGAGGGTAAAGGAGCACTCGAAAGCTGTTTGCGAACCGGGACTGGATCTAATCGGGGAGCGAATTTTTCGCAGTAAGTGACAGCACAGCAAGATTGAATGGAAGAAATGGAATGGATGCTCTTAGAAAGTGATCGGAGGGCAGGAAAGTGATCGTAGTGTGCTCTGGCATCTCGAGAAAAACAAAACTCTCGATAAAAAGAAACCTATCTCCGATTGATGGGATGGACGTTTCAGAGAACTGTTTGGTTATGCGTATGATACATTATACGGAATCGGTAGCTGTGTATGGTATCTCAAGGGAAAGACGAATGTTTATCGAAATTGCTGCATGAATGAGTTTTGTCTTTGAAGGGCCCTATAGATAGAGATTTTTAAAAAATGCTTACACTAAAATTTAAAAAAATCACAGCATTTATATCTTGGGATTTCCTGTACACATTTCTATGTATTTCGCCAATGGATAAAATCAGTATTCGACGTAATAAATAGTTTATATAAATTTAAAATCAACTACAGTAAAACCCCGCTATACGTTTCCCCGCTAGACGTTGTTTCGCATATACGTCGCCAATCAATTAAGGAACTTGTTTCGTTATAAGTTGTGTCGCTTCGCATATACGTCGTTTGTGAAATGCTAAAAACAAAATTTCGGAAATTCCAATTGCGGTGCACCAATTATAACCATAACAATAAAAACCCTGTATTCGGCTTTTAATTTCATGTTTATTATTATTTATATGAATTAATTTAATTTCATGTTTATCAATTCGTGTAAAATCATACTCAGAATAAACATTTGCTGGCCATGTGTTTGAGAGATCACTATGGGTTAGGTGGTTCACAAGATACACAGGGGATAAAAGGAACTGTCCCAATTTTAATGACGATGTGTAAAAACGTATTTCTGAGCTTTGTGAACAGTTGTGTCTATAATTTTGTGTTTACGTTTGCGTTGATATCTCATGAGATATTGGATATACTTTGGATTGCGAAATCTGCCTGAAAAGTACTCTAAAGTGCGTATCAGTGTACGTGTAAGTAAAGAAACAATTTCTGCGCTCCATCACACTATAGACAATTATTTTCGTTGATTTCTGAATTTATTATTGCAATTGGTTACTCGTTGTTACGATGAAATGTATGTTAAACCCTAGTAGCAATGAGTGGTAAACACATAGTGGTAACATAGTATGTCCAATGTACTGTATTGATACGTATTATTTGGGAAACAAATGTATCAGAAAATATCCGCCAGGAACGTAACCCCTAACTTTTATCATAGTTCTTATGGTAATCTTTGTTTTGATATACGTTGTTTCGTTATAAGTCGAATTTTTCAGGAACGCATCTTCGACGTATAGCGGGGTATTACTGTATCGGTAAATCAACGGTTTTGATGGTTGCTTTGAGACCTTATTGTGCATATTTTATAGCTACTTATATGTTAATTAAAATCTTCTAGGGTGAGGCTTAAGTCCGGAATGCGCTAATAGTTCTCAGCGTTTTTGCCGAAAAGTTCAAAATCAATTAGAACTGCGGAGGATAATACGGAAATGTAGCTACTTAGGTATATTCTGATCGAAGTAATGTATGAGGAAATCAGGTCGAAATAAGAGTAGATACTTTTAATAAAGTGAAATGATTTCACTACGAGTCTTGGCTAAAACTAGTTCCTGGGGTGAGAATTTTTACTGACTTATTTCAAGATACCCTTACTTAATGCTATATTTTTCTACTTTATTAAATGTCTTCTGCAACAATTCCACCTGAACAAATAAGTCTTCAAGTAATGCAAAATCGTTTCAACTCAAATGCGTGTATGTTTGAGGAAGTTTGATTCGATTGCTAAATTTAACGCGAATATTTTCGTACCTGGACCATAAATCTTTGCCGCACCTATGCCTGGATGTTGAAACATTTCCAACGCCATTCCCAACCAGAAACCACCAAAGGTTTGGGAGGAAATATATTCACCCAAGGCTGAGGCAAAACTCGCTGCAGGAACCAGACTTCCTGATGAATCACGCCAAGGTGACGCGTGGCTTACTGTCCTTTCCAAATGACAGAGTGCCGTAATTGTTTATCTTACTCATGGAACACGAGTTGGGAGCCGGCACTGACCCCTTTTGGTAGGCTGCGGGGATTCGTAACAGCGCACTCATCCATCCCGCAATTAATCGCAATTTATAATTGTAATCAGGGAATTCGTCATGATTATATTGTTGAGATGAAATTAGAAATAGGCGAAAACCGTGCCAATTATTTGTCTATATTGCGGAGAGTTAATATTCGGATTCGTTGTTTTAGCTGATATAAAAATGTCAAAAAGTCGGATATGAGTTTCTTTACTGGTGAAATGATAGTTTTATTGACTAACAGGAAAAGTAATTCATTCGAAAGATGAGAAATATGTCGGTCTTGGTAGTGATTTTAATTACTAACCATTCTGATGTTTGTATTATGAGCAATATAATTTAATTTTTAAGCGAAACGTATATTATCGTGTTTCTCTGTTGTGGATTAGGAACTTTTTTATGCTCACAAGCATTACGACTTAAGAGAGATTGATAGCAGGAATAGTAGCAGTTTCGTAAAGAGCGTGCAGTGTATTTCTAATATATACCTTAAAAATCAGTTATTTGAATTCTAATTTAGTTGACGTTAATATAAATTTACAATTTGTATGTAAATTTCATGAAAACTAGTTTCCTGTTGCAGCAATTGCGGCAAGTAAGTTTCGGCAAGTAATAGGTTCCTCTTGTAAAATATAAATCTTTGAACGCTGCTTCGGAATAAACGTAGCCCGTCGCCTAACGTTCTTTGTCATTTAGATTATCTACGAAGAGAAGATAACCATGTCATTTTCAATATCTTTAAAAAATAACGTGCGTCCTATTTCTGAAAATTTCGACCGTATACCGTGTAAACATCGCAATAATAAGATAGTATAAAGCTTTAGCCGTCGAATAAAGCAAAAAAGAAGAAAATGGGTCCATATTTACGTATTTAATGTATGAAGGAAAAAACCTTGCACTCTGAAAATTCGAAAATCCCGTGTAAACTTATGGGAAAATATAATTGTCTCCTGGATTGGAACCCGGGACACTTTAGCAGACGAAAATATTTTTCTAGGGACCTCATAGCCAGTAGAAACAAAACGCCGTTTACCGCATATCTTTATGACGAACGGTTCTCGAGAAATACGCCGGTATAAATTGTAAACAAAAGTCTAAAGACGTCAACGTAAAATTAATATATAGTTACATATACGATGTACATACCTAATTGCGCGTTTTGGTAATGAGTCTTTGCAGTTGATTAAGATCGCGTACAACAGGTCCTTAGAAGGAAGACATTTAGATATTCCATTAACTGCCGCCGTCCTACAAAAGGCTTTGGATATACTTCAGATGTGAAATACTACTCTGACAACTCTTATAGAAAACATAATATCAGTAATTAAGTACCAGGTCCAAAATAGAACCAGGTTTATTTAGCTTCACATTTTATTTATTTTAGAGGGCAAAGTTTACTTGCGGGTCTTTGATTTGGTTGCGAGTTACGAGGGCCCGAGATTAAACGCATGAAAGAGGTTAAAAAGGAATTAATATAAGACTTCCTTTCATGAAACAGAAGGAGAAGAGGGATCCTCCTTTCCTGGAAAAACACACGCGGGAGATGCGTATTACTGAGGCCATAAAAGTAAAGGCCGCAGAAAGGAAAGATATATATATATATATAAAGAGAGAGGCCTCCATCTTCATTCCGAAAACATTTATTGTGAAAAATTCTCCTCTCACTCTTCTCCTCAAAGCGAGCGGAGGATGGTTATCTTACAGTTCTCCCTGCGGAATTAGTTCAGTCTTGTATTTCTGTTGCTAATGAACCTTAGCGTAACTCTAGAACCGTAGAAAACTTCTAGTCTTTAGTAGATTGCAACGAAGTGCTTATATTTTTATATTTCATCTGTTCATTCTCCTACATGTCCATATATTCAAGAGTCGGATAATGATGTAATTTGATACTTTCTCTAATGGATGTGCCGGAATCAGTTCTGGGATACCACGTACTTTTGCAGGTGAAAATGATTTTCACTATGAAAATTGATCCAAGCACGTGTATTATTTGGTTCTCTGTTTCCTTTGAGTCGGAATCAATGGCACATCTGATTAATCTTCCTCCTTAAATTATTTTCCCAGGAGAATCGATATGATTCTTTTTTGCCACAGAGATGTGTTAAATTGGTATTTTTTTCGCAAAGTCAAGTTTACCTTACTGTAATTTGCGACGTTACTTACTTTTTATATTTAATCAGAGTATGGGATAATTATATTAATTTAATTTTGGATTATTTTCTTATGGCATATCTATCACCGGATAAAACAGCACCAACATAGCATCTCTTTGACAAATCTCTTGTGCTGTTAGCAGCAATGCATTGCAAACGTAATAAAAGAGAGCGGCGCCTTTATATTCCTCTGAGGCTGTTTGGATCTGTTTGTTCCCTTCCCTTTGATGGCGCGATGATTAAAAAATTAATGAACGGTAAGCGTGTTGCACGTAACAGTGGTCTCTTAGCCATATCTGTAATAATATATTGACGCTTCTGATACAGGATATAGGAGAATGAGGAGGATGATGATAATACAAATTGACGCACTTCCAGGTGAGATAGAAAATTGAAATTTGCCTGGATTATAGGTTTTTGGTCACGACCGAAGAAAAAAGTCCGAAATCGTTGAAATCAAATTATAAGGGACTATTTTTGCCCATTATTGCCCCATAAGAAAACCACATAAATCGGTGCAGAGGTTTTTATATTTGCTTTTTACAATTATTTTCCCCCGAGATTTGGACTCGAGACTTAAAATAGCGGAAATTTTAGAAATTGTAGTTTATGATTTTTGAAGGCGGAATTCAAATCCATATAGATTTAGCCTACAATTTTAATTTTAATTTGAAAAAAAGTGGGAATTTTTCTGGATCTCAACAGTCGATCACCATGGCAACGAGATCAATGCTTTTATATGGGTAAGCTTTTAATGGGAATAAATATATGATGCCTACATTATAATATCATTATTACTAAAATGCGACCAATGGAAGAAGTATGATATTGTAAAAACCACTATTTCTTGGGGCTGTTTTGCCACATTATTGACCACACGAGGATAAAAATTATGAGGAACTTATAGATGAGCTAGAGACCTGAAATTTGGCTCAATTAGAGATTTTTGGTCAAAATCGTAGGAAAAAATCCTAAATTGTGAAAATTCCCATATTCAGGGGCTGTTTGGCTCCACTATTGCCCCATACGAAGATAAAAGTTATGATACACTTCCAGATGAGGTGGAGAAATGAAACTTGGTATGATTATAGACTTTTGGTCACAACCAAAGGGAAAAATGCAAAATTTTTAAAAATTCCAATGCTTTGAAGCTTTTTGTAAACCCTTTGTTCAGAATAGTGTGTATATATGTGTGTGTGTGTATGTATGTATGTGTGTGTGTGTGTGTTTAAGGAAAAGGGAAGGTAATTATAAAGGTGGGTGGCTACAAGGTGTTGGAAGAAGCCCAGTGGACACTTACCAAAACTGGAGAGCCGCTGAAGGTGTTGAAGACACACGGAAAACCGAAACACGAAAAACAACACAAATTTGAAAGCTTATCGGGTCGAAGTCCTTCGTCAGCAACGGATAGAGAAGTACACACACACACGCACGCACAGACACACACATACAGACACAAACACACTCACAGACAATGACTGCTTCGCATAAACTGGACTGGTACCTTAAAGTTGCGGCATTCCGTAGCGATTAAAAAAAAAAGCGAAGCAAATTACTTTAACTACTCCGCAGTATCGCCGAAGCGCGTTAAAGTAGCTCGCTTTGAATTTTTAACTGCTTGTCCATTATTTCTCTCTGGATTTTAAACCTCGTTTTCCGTATCGCTTCTAGCGAGTAAGCGAAGTCGAGAGGCGAAGCAGAAAGGCGCGAGAATGGGGGAAATCGAGGGATGAAAAGGAGAAGGAGAGTGGATGGGGAAGAGAGTAGTAGTGGAGTAGGAGTATGCGAAGACAGGAAGGAAAGGATGAGACGGATGATTGCACACTTCGGCAGATCTCGAGGAGAGGAACGTAGGAGGAGGTTGACGGGAGAGAGGCGGAGGAAGAGCGCGTGGAGGGATGTAGTGGGCGGCGGAAGAGGTGCCGTGAGAGGGCGGTGGGAGAGAGAGAGAGGGGAGGGAGGATGGCTGCGGAGGGTTCGGTGATGGCGGCTTTGAGCGGGTCTCCTTTGTTCTCTGGCATAAGCAGCGTGGCTCATCGCCAAGTTACCCGGACGACTTGAATTGCAGTTTTCAATGATTAAGTACGTTCAGTTGAAGATCGATAGCGACATGCAAATGCTAGTAACATTATCGTTGCTCTCCGAGCTTTGACAAGGAACTCGAAGGAAAAAAATTGGACCGTTATTGGCCCGTTAAACACGGGAGATTCAATTCCTTGGAAAAGTTGTAAATAAAACTGGAACTTATGAATTTTTTTATTAATTGCTGTCCTTTGGCTGGTTTAGAAAATTCGCCATCCTCTTTGCGTATGGTGATGGGTTATTTAAGAACTTAAGTCGGTTTTTGAAAACATCTTCATTCGAAAGAATTATACAAGTGCCAACTTGATAAAAGAGACGGCTGTTTAATTATTTTGTTTTTTTATTCATTTGAAGACTGTGTAAAGCGCGGGCTTTATTGAAAAAAAATAGTAAATGGAATTGATAAAGAATGGAATAAGATGCGCAGGTAAATGTTCACCAGAAAAATTAGGAAGTGGAAGAAGTAGGGGTATATTTATCCTTAAAACTAAAATATAATAAAAGAATAAATTCGTAAGATAATAAAATTTTATTAAGCGCCCATAGTTTCGTTGCTTAGCATCACTCGTGCATTGGAAACAAAATATATGGGATTTTAATGCCTAAATTAGGGATTCGATTATTTTTTGTACTTTTAATCGTCTTATTTATTAAACTCGTTGCCATGGTAGCAGAGACCCATCAATGTTGCCACCCCTCCTTTACTTTTCTTTTAATAACGGCCGATCGAAGAATAAAGCTATTTTACAAGATTTTTTGATTTAAAACGCGTTCGGCGGAAGAATATGAAGAAGGGAGAGAATGGAGTCGTAGAAGGGGGTGAGAGAAGGAGATGTATAATGGTGGATTGGAAGGGAGGGAACTTGGAGGAAGGGGAAGAAGATTGGATCGAAAGTGAGGCTGAAGCGTTAAGGAAAAAATAAATAGGGTAAAAAGAGATAAAATGATTTTCGAGGAAGTTTGTAAGGAGAAGGGGAAAAAGAAGTAAGAAGGGAGAAAAAGTGTGATGGAAAAAGCGTGAGAGTAGGTGGAAGAGGGGATTGGGAAAGGGGGAAGGAGTAAAGGAAGGGCAAGGAAGCGGAAACAAGAGGGGAAGAAAAGGAGGGTGGGAGAGAGAGAGAGAGGGGGGAGGGGGAGGGAAGATGGAGTTGTGGAAATGTACTATAGAGGAATGGGATGGGAGTAGAAGAGGGTGTGAGGTGTAAAAGGAAGACTGGAATAGGATAGACTGAGCAAACAAGGGGAAAGGGAAAGAGGAGAAGGAAGAGGGGATGGGAGGAGGATAAAATATGAGCGTTTGAATAAGAAGAAAACGGAAGGGAACATTACAGGGTGCGGAGAATGGACGGAAGTGGATGTTGAAAGCGAGGGAAAGAAGTAGGGATGCACGTGAAGGAGGAATGCGTGTCAGAGAGAGAAAGAAGAGGAATGGAAGAATGCGAGGAAAGTCGATGGAGATTACGGAAAGGGATTGTCGGAGGATGTGATGGAAGAAGTTGGTGCATCGGAAAGCGTTGAACTTAAATGGTTCAAGAGGCAGGGAATGAAGAGATAAAGAGTTAAAAACTAACTTGGTCTGATAGGAAAGAAAGGTAAATGGAGGGATGAGCGAGATGGAGATGGAACTGAGATAGGAGAGTGAGGAGGTGAGCATGGGAGTAGTTGAGCGTGATATAGGAAGCGCCAAGAGTTTTTGTTTTGGAGAGAGAGAGAGGGGAGTTGGAGATAAGGGAGATATGCAGACACATTGGATTCGAAAGAATCGCGAGAGAGAGAGAGAGAAAACGTGTTAGGAAGGCAGAGAGAAATGAAGGGAGAGGGAGAGAGAGGGCGATGAGGAAGGAGTGAGAAAGAGGAAGCGGTAAAAGAAGAGAGATTAAGTAACAGTGTGAGACAGGAAGAAATGGTAAAATGATAGTGAAACGGAGAAGATTTCGGAGAAGAGAAGGTGATAAAGAGCTATAGAAAGGTAAAGATAAAAAGGGAGTCATAGAGAGAGAGAAAGAGAGAGAGAGAGAGAGACAGAGAGAGAGAGATTGGAAGAAAGGTCGGTGTGATAGAGGAAGATAGTTGTTGAAAGTGTGTGCGAGAGAGAGAGAGAGAGAGAGAGAGAGAGAGAGAGAGAGAGAGAGAGAGAGAGAGAGAGAGACAGACAGACAGGCAGACAGACAGATAAACGACCTTATTTCGGGCGAAATTGAGATTACGTAGTCCCTTCTTACATTTAACCCTACGTTATGAATTACAAATGACAATAAAAATAATAACATAAACATACAAACTGAAGACAAATACCTGAAACTAAACAAATGAAAAAAGAATAATCCAAAAAAAAACAATTCAGAGATTGAATTACAAATTCGGAAACTTCTAAAAAGAGAAGAGAAAAACCTAGGAAGGACCTGACGTTGCCAACCTAGTAAAAAACCACGCAGGAAAACACCCACGAAGGGAAGGGGATGGAATAAACCTGCGAAAATCCTACATACATGAAAGAACAATTGCGGAATTACAAATAGTGCGTACAATTTTGAAATATAAAAAAATCACAAGATATATTTTAAAGTGCTGAAAAATGAACTTGAAGTTTAATCAAATTGCGTGAGATTAAATGAAAACATGAATATTAAAAATAAGTAAAAATATGTAAATAATACTAATAAATCTACACATACATACATATATACAAAAGGGAAAAATCTTATTTACATTAAGTTATTTCATCTCAGCGGCGAGTTTCTGTAAGATTAATAATCCATTTTGATAAGTGCGAGTTGTTCTGTGCCTTCATGTGTCATTGTTCTTGGAGGGTTTGGGAGAGAAGCATAGAATTAGTAGGCTGTTCTTTCAGTGTTGTTATTCCTTTGTAACGCAAGTAGGTGTTTATGATAAGCTGTTTAAATGAATTTAAAGATGGCGAGTTTATAAGAAAATCTGGAAGTTCGTTCCATAATCTGCAAGCCGTTACCCTGAACGATTTGTTATATATTTCAGTTCTGTGATGGAGAATGAGAAGTTTGTGGTTCCCTCTTGCATGTAGATTGTGAACTGTGTTGATACAATTGAACTGCTAAGAGAGGTAAGAAGGCTTGTTACTTTGACGAATTTGAAATAATAACGAAAGTAAGTGCAGGCGTCTTCTAGATTCTAGGTTCAGCCATGATAGTTTAAGTAGAGGTTCCGAGAGGTGATCAGATTTTTTTAGATTGTGTATGTATCTAACACAGGCATTCTGCGCTCTCTGAAGCTTTATAGAGAGTTCTTGGGTTAGATCTTGTTAGACTATATCGCCGTAGTCGAACTGAGGAATTATGAGCGCGTTCAATAGTTGCTTTCTGAGTGAGAAGGAAAGTTTGTTGTTTAAACGCTTAAAAGGGTGAAAGTAAACTTTCTTACAGATTTCAATAATGTGGTGATTCCATTTAAGAGATTCATTTATAGTTATTCCAAGATCACTAACAGAGTTTGAGAACGGGACGATAGTACCAGAGATTGAGAGAGGAGTAAATTCTTTAGGGGGGGAGAGGGAGAGAGAGAGAGGGAGGGAGAGGGAGGGAGGGAGGGAGAGAGAGGGAGGGAGAGAAAGAGTGAGGGAGAGGGAGGAATAGGGAGGGAGGGAGAGAGAGAGGAAAGGTAGGTCGACGCGGAGGATAAAAAGAGGTTTTTGGGATGATGAGAAAGGTGGTATAGGGGATGAGGTGGTTCTTTAGCAAAAAAGATGGAAAAAGAATTGCTCGAGAATCGCTGAAAATACGACTGGATTTGTCACCGGATGGAAAAGGGATTTGAAAGGGAAGTTGTCTCCAATAATCCCTTCCAGTCTTTCTGGATTGCCAACATTGATAAGGGGTGGAGGAGGTTGGGGAACGGCTTTTTTATATCTCACGCCCATTCTTAAAAATCTTCTGGGTAGATAATAGAGAGGGTTGCAGATGTTTTGGTTGAGTGTGTTTGACAGAGGAAGAGTCCGTTGCCGGAGTTTCGGTTCACGGGTCTTTTTTATAGAGAATAATGGGAAATTAAAAAAAAATCGGTACATCATACATTGTACAAAATTTTTCATACATGGGTACTAATGCGTCGTTTAGTTATTTTTATAAAATGAAAATCGTATGAGCCTGTTTTTAGAAAATCCAATTCTTGTTAAAGTTGCCCAAGAATAAACTAACCTCATATTCATTCATTGAGAAAAATGAAATACGTAGTATTATTGTAGATGTATACTCAAGTAACTCTGTCAGAAATTCGATCAAAATCGCTAGAGCCGTTTTTGAGAAAATCGAATTGATGTTAAAGTTGCCTATAATAAACTAGCCTTATATTCATTTTTTGAGAAATATGAACTATACAGTATTATTGAAGACGTAAACTCAAGTAATTGTACGAAATTTGATCAAAATCGTTAGAGCCGTTTTTGAGAAAATTGGATTGTTTTTCAAAATGCGTAGAATAAACTATTCTTAATTATTGATCAATGTCAACCATTTCTACGTATACTCTGCTCAGTATGATAAAATGCCTAAGTACGAGATTTCATTCATTTTAGCTCTACCGTCTAGGCTCCAACGCCAGTAACAGACAGACAGACGAACAGACAGACGGCATTGCGAAAACCACTTTTTCGGATTCAGCGACACCTACGTAAAACGTATATTTACGTAAAAATCTCGAGGTCGAATTTTTTCACGAAAACAATACGTACTTTCTCGATACTTCGTATGAGAAAGTAAAAATATATTGGGATAATATGTTCGGATAATGTCGAATTGGACTGAATTGATTTTTCATTTTCATCCCCATAATCTGTTTTCCTTGGGTTTATTAATTTTTGAATTTAAGTCGATATTCGTCATGAGAGTCCGATAAGTCAGTCCACCATCGCTTTGTTTTGGTAGTTAATTTTTAACGTGCATATTGCTCTACGGAAATGTGACCTGCATAAAGAAGGTTTTTATGTTATCATATTTATGGTCGGCTCATTTTACACAGCACGACGAATGTGAATATATGTATATATTTTTTCATTATCACAATCCATCTATGAATGCGTGTATACTAGTTAAGTGCTTTTCCATGTCAAACCACCAATCATATATATTAGTTGAACTTTAAAGTTCATGCTCAAATCATATGGTGGCTATTATACGGTCAAAAGTAAGTTACAGATTTTTACTGAAGTGGTATTATAATCGATACATCTGATTTTATCCGAAGGGCAAAGAATAAACATTTTGCATGAAGAAAGATGGAGATGCAGAGCCTGAACAAGGGCTAGGCACCCGCTTAGGGCGCAGCACAATTATGAGCGCGACAAATGACAATTTTAACTTTTAAGTAGGTACAACGTTTTATATTATAAAATCTATTTGATGTACAGTAGGACCCCGATAACCGCAGCCATCGATAACCGTTGATTGGATCAACCGTCATTTGTCGCTAAGTGGTACATACAAAAAAATTTGTGCAACATACATTGTACAAACTTTCTCATATACTAATGCGTCCTTTAGTTATCTTTAGAAACTGAAAATCGTATCAGCCGGTTTTTAGAAAATCCTATTTTTGTTAAAGTTGACCAAGAATAAACTAGCCTTATATTCATTTTTTTGAGAAAAATGAAATACGTAGTATTATTGCAGACGTATACTCAAGTAACTGTACGAAATTTGATCAAAATCGTTAGAGCCGTTTTTGAGAAAATCAAATTATTGTTAAAGTGGTCTAGAATAAACTAGCCTTATATTAATTTTTTGAGAAATATAAACTATGTAGTATGTATGTAGTAAAATGAAAACTCAAGTAACTGTACGAAATTTGATCAAAATCGTTATAGCCGTTTTTGAGAAAATCAAATTGATGTTAAAAATACGTAGAATAAACTTCCCTTAATTATTGAGCATTTTCAACCATTTATTCACAACTTCTACTCAGCATGATAAAATGCCTAAGTACGAGATTTCATACCCTTTTGTTTTACCGTTTAGGCCCTAGAGCCAATAACAGACACACGTCATTGCGAAAACCACTTTTTCGGACTCGGGTACACCTAAAACGTATATTTCCATCTAAATCTCGAGGTCGAATTTTTTCGCGATTACAGTACTTTCTCAATATACTTCGTATATGAGAAAGTAAAAAGGAAAAGTTCCGTCGCCATTTTTGAATGGAGCAGACAAACGAATAAGATGACGATTGCACTGTGACTGATTGTGAGAGAGAAAAATTGCTGTCGCAGTAGAGGGCAACCTTTTCTGCATGGTGGGGGTCGCATCGGTGGCAGTGAACTCTTTGTCGGGCCGCATTGGAAATGGCCATTGGATTACAGTTAAATTGCAAGTATCCTAGAGATTCTTAGGCACCATATGCATGGAAATCAAGTTAGAATTAGTTTCTTAGGGTTAACATTTCAATATTAAATATTGAAATTCAATCTTAGGTTAGATATATCTTTGAGAAAAAAAATCAAAAACAGAATTAAAAAGAGCTTACTTGAATTGATATATATTTACTAAGAGGTCACAATTCGACGTTATATATCTTAGCAGATTTTGTTACAAGGAAAATAATATTTGGTAGGTAATTAAAATAAATGAAAAAAGTTCTGAAAACTATGAAACACTGGTGGTGGGCCGCATAAAATTGCTTAGTGGGCCGCATCCGGCGGGATCTATCGAAACGGTGCGCTGCGGCTGTTTTAGGTGAACATTTAATCGATCGAATTAGAGTGAAAAAAATTTCGTGTAAATTGAAACAGGGTGGAAACAAAGACTAATAGTATTTAGAATTTTGCCTTCAAACATAAGAATCAAACAGCAAAACATTCCTTCTTGGATTGCTGCAGTACAACTGCCAACTCATTTGTCAACAGTTAACATATAGATTATTAAACCTAAATGATAAAAAGGGTCCCAAAACGCAGTGTTAGTGAAAATGCTGCTAAAATATTCAGAAATGTGACATCCTTTCAAAGAAAACAAGGAGTGAATTAATTAAAATTACGCAGACTCTAAAATTTCAGGCAAACTGATGCCTAAAAATTCAGTTTTATATGATGTGCGTAAGGCCTTTTTGAACGAACTGTTGACCTATGCCATTGATCCTATGGGAAATTCGGTTTCGACTACCGTCGTTTCGCTAATCGTCGGGGTTTCCAGGAACCAATTACCGACGGTTATCTAAGTCCTACTGTATTTATTTTACCTCTACGTTGTAAATAAACTAGCTTTGAAATACAAAATTGTGTACTGTACACTTTCATTAGGAAGGGGAGTAAATTTCAAACTTTACCTAGAGCGTAAAAATATCTTGTCCTGGACGTCGATAGAAACGATAATGTTCCAGTTTAAACTAGTCCAACCAGTACAGGAGCTGTCTATTCTTCCCCGAATACTGTTTGCTTTATTCTTGTGGAGAACAGAACGTAATAAATATTATATTCATCGCTAATTATGATTTTTATTAGGAAAATATGACGTATTTTGAGGCCATAAACGTCTTATAAGGATAGGATCGTGTTTTTATTATTTTATTATTGGAATATTTGGCATTATTAATTTATCTTTCCGTTTCCATTCAAATGAAATTTGAGAAAATTAAATGTTTTAGCCCTTAAAAGTACTTCCTTGCGATAATTATTATCTCGCTTATGCACAACAGTGGAATCAAATGAAGAAAAAACGAGCACCAATGCAAGCAAGCCGAAATATAATCAAACGCGCTCGAAGTGAAAACTCAGCGAAGAGGGATTTTCGGGTCTAAGAATCGATAAATGTGAATTTAAAAAATAATTATCAGTAGTCAATTGTCTTACCACCCTGCTCTCGACTTTATATGGCTACCAGGAAACGTTGTTAAAAATTGGTACGTACGTACAACTTGATTCCTATCGAGCCTTCCAAGGCCATGTGATCTCTTGAACTGGTAGAGGGAGATAGAACCCCCACGGAGAGGCGAAATCGTTATCACATGGCATTTGAACTGCTGAAACGAAGTAAAAAGCGTCCGGGATCAAATCTCTTCGGACTTCGCGATGGGCATACTTATCTTCGATGGTCCGCCATGGCAAAAAATCACGTCCGTCGTTTCGGAAGAGATTGAATTACGGCTTTACGCCGGAGGAAGAAGCTTGATTGGGTTTTTGGAAATTCCGATATAAAGATCGAGATTGCAGAAACGGCCGACCCTTTATTAAAGGACACACCTCCCTCTGTCTCTCCATTCGTTCTCATCCTCGATGCGACATTTTGCTCCAATGGAACAAAAAAAGGTTCCGTTACCTCTCTCGCGCATCATTGACCGATTAAATTTCTGTCACTGCTCGTGAATTCTCAATGGTTTATGCTACGGTAGTTTGGTCTCTCGAGAAATCGTAAATACACACTACTGGTTAGTGTGCCTGACCATTATAGCTTTCGGAAATGTTCGTAAATATTACCTATGCTTACAGAAAAATGCTTTTAAGAGTGAAACTTCGCTTGACCTATTTAGAATCGATGTAATGTTCACAACAGACATTGTAAACTTTTTTCTAAAAATACTAAAATCAAATTGTTGATATTTTGGACATGGAGGCTAATTAAGATGTATTAATGTTTTCTGTGATTGGTCTCGCAATAAGCAACCATTTGTTTTCTGGAATTTGCAATTCGAAAAGTAAAACCAATAGTTATATGACGAATTAGATTAAACTGCTTAAACCGGAGCTGGTTGCGGTACTGCGTGGTTATATTCCTACAGATTTGGGAATATTATAATTTAAATTCGGTATTTAACTTAACCGCTAATTTGAAAGGAAAATTATGGGAAAATTTTATTGCTATTTTAAAAAATAAGCAGGGTTAATTATTAACGCTCAAATATCGATTCTTAGAATTCCAAAAAAAATGCGAAGTTTGGTCAACATTTATCGTTGAGTTTTTAACGGCATTCGAGCCACCACATCACGAATCATCAGAATTTCAAAATAAAAGAAGATAAAAACAAAGGAAAAATGCGAGCGTAAAAAAGATCAAGGGCAGTATTTTCTCAGCACGACGTCCCGCGTTTATCCAACGGAGGAGAAAGAGATATTCTATTTATCTCAGTTTTTCCAGAGGGAAAAATAACCGCGCCTCCGTGATGAGAAACCGATGTCATGATAGAGCGTTGTTCTTACCGTTATGGCTCAACAAAACGACATGACGGAACCCCATTGACCTTCTGATCTTTCGTTTCTCTCCGCGGCCAACAGGGCGGCGCTCGCCTCTCTCTCTCTTATCCATCCCCCCTCTACCTTCTTACCCATCCCTCGTCTTTCTGTTCCCCCTTTCCCTTTTCCATCCTCTCCCGTAGTCTCCCCCAGCCTCTCCTTCCAAACTCCTTCGCCCACGTCACATTTCTTGCTCCTCCGCAGCCCCAAAACTAATCCCGCCGAGGCATTGGGCAACGGTCTCAATTATCTTCTTCAATTCGGCCAACCGAGTTACATCAGTGCTCTCCTCCGCCACCAAACACTTTCAAAAACCTCTCCAATCTACCCCTTTACCGTCCCTAACCCTCTCTCCTTTCCTTCTTTTTCACCTTCTGTCTCCTACCTCTCCACCGCTTCCGCATGACGCGAGATGTGAGGCCTTTTCTTGCTCTCTTGGCCATAACCGCACCGCTCATTCGACTAAACGCCTCCGAACTTTGAGAGGAGAAAAAAGGCTCGTACTGCATTATTTAATAGGACGTTAGAAATAACAAAAAAAAACGGGAACACCAAAAGGAAAATAAAAAAAGACGCGGATCGGAGGGAGATTTTTCCGCCCTTTTCTCGAAAGTTATTTTTATCCCTGGAGGAGCGGGAGCTGAGTGGTTTGAGGAAGGAAAAAAAATACTCTTCCAAGGAGGATTCGTCAATGTTTGATCGACTCTTTTATTGGCGCTGGTCGCACTTGGAGTCGGCGCAAGAATACGATGGAGTCAATCGGTTTGAGTTGGAATTGATGGAAGCGTTCCTCTAACTCCGTGGGTCGAAGGAGTCCTCGTTCGGTTTCCGCCGCGCACTTGTCGGTCAGACTCGTATATAGCTTAGACTCACGTACTGGCTTGATTTCTATCCAGCGATCTCGGTAGTGGGATGTGAGTTTCCAGATTTTAAGCATTAATGTTTGTAATTAGGCGCTTCTACTGAAAATCTCGATGTAATAATGTTACATAAAGCTTTTTTTTAAACGGATGAATATTTAAGACCTCAGGGGAAAATTCGTTTAATCCATAGTTCTCTGGCTTGAAAAGTGCTATTATTTTCTTGTCATATGTTCTCTGTCGTTGTTTTTGCTAGTTCGAATTCTTATGTCTCAAGAGAAAGTAAAAAATTAAGTCAACATATATAAGTACATTAGTCCTCTGCGCAACTCGGGAAAGGCCGCGTTGCTTAAAACAACGTTGCGCAAATTTATTATTTTATGGAAAAAATCACATACCCATAAGTCGACGATCTTTCTTGCGTCACCAACATCCGCAGAATGCTGTGTAAGTCCAATGCAGGTCCGCGTATATTTAAATTTTATGCGTCCTGGCTAAATGTGTCATATTTATTTAATCATAAACTATAGTCAAACTCGCGTTGGATAAATTCCTATTGGACAGGGGTTTACCGTACTTTAATACTAACGGGGAAAACGCCGTCTTCGTGTTGTGGACTTTCAAGTTTAAAAGGCTTTCGAGGTATGGAGATCTGGTGGAAATTATCATCTTCACAGCGTCCACGTTCGATCACGATTACCATATTGACGTTGAATACGACGTGCGCGTGCAACCATGCCCATGCCTATGGCACGGTTCCAACATGCGATCGAATAATTTGATAGCGACCGATCTGATTTCTCTATTTCTTGAGGGCATTTTCAAGTAATGATTTTAAGCAAGTACAAGTGAATAATGGTCATGCGAATTCAGTTTTCGGTTTTATTGGCTTTCTAAGTCCGACAGCAAGTTAAGTTTGACTTGAAACATCTCGTAAAACTTTTTACGATGGAAATAATATTTCGTGTATCGCATATGAGATACGCTCAATAAGTTCACGTAATATTTTAAGAATTTGAATTTCATCAGGAGAGATGAAATATTTTTAGGCTGCGTATTATGACTGTGACTACGCGCGTCTGCAGTATTTACGAGGCGGCGTTTCATTCATCGAGTGTTTATGATATGATATGAAGTTCCGAGTGCGAAAAATGTGTTCGACTGTGGGCTATAAACTAAGACGCTTATGCGAGGAACTTATCATAACGAGTCTGACCGAGTTTCAGAGGCATTTTAATTTTTTGTTTGATACTTATATCAAATATATTTCTCCTTGCGTATAAATGGACGTGGTATTAAACGATTGTTTAAGTTGCGAGCATTTTTGTTATAAAATTTTGTAACAATAGAGATCAACCATTGGATGCTATAATGCGACAAAATTATTGCGTCATTACATATTAATATTAGTCAACTTCGTATTATTACATCTCTTTAAAAATTGATCATATTAGCATAGTTTTATATAATTTTCAAATATATTTATATGGTTCGCTTTTATATGCGGTGGATGAAAAACTGTAATAGTAACATTTATTGGATGAATTAGTTGCGGAAGCGTGGGAGGAGCATTGTTGTAAGTAGGAGACCATATACTTCGTTTTAATTTATCAAACTTTTACATTCTGTCTCTCTAACTTTCTAGTTTATAATTTACAAAAAAAGTTTGTACCAGGACCTACAGGTGACAAAAAATATCTCGGTATTTACATAACCTCGATACAAAGTTGACAACCTTGATGGAAGCCCTCCTAATTTCCGTCTAGTTTTTTCAAAGATCTCCGGCAAAAAACGCGGTGGATTTTTCTCTCTCTCGCTCTCTCTCTTTTCGGAAGCTAATCCGTTAGACCCCTTCATGCATCCCACAAAAGCCTTTAAAGGCAATTCAAAAACGCGCACTCGCTGCTTTTGGTCCGGACAGTGCTGATGCAGGCCCGAAAATTTGTTTTTGCTAGGGAATTATGCTCGTGAGATGTGGGTCAGACTAAGGCTGCCAGAATCAATAGGGGACCGCTATAGCCATAACCATATCTCAACCGGAATGCTATTAATAGGAGGACCCGGGTGCCGAATTTATGCGCGAGGATCCGAGTGTTCGTTTTTTATTCCATTCCCTTTTTTATTTTTAATAATCGTTTGTCAAACAAATCTCACCCAATCAACTTCTTTCGTAGTCGTCCGCGGTCATCTATCATTAATTTCAATTGTTTTTTGTTAATTCGGAGTTCTAATGGGTTGGTTTTAACTCGTATGATTGTTCTTCGATAAAATTAACGGTGGACGCATAACAACGCTGGAAAATGGCGCTGCCGCGGTTGTCGGCTGAGTGAGCATTCACGCGGCAGTAATTTACGATGCTATCAGTCATGTAAATTCGGAACTCCATTTAGTGTCCGATCAAGGCTGGTGTTTTAAAAGGCGTTTACAATTCAATTAATTCGTACATTGATAAATTAAATCGCCTAGATTGGCCATGTTTGTTTTGTGATGCTGAAAGATAAGCATGAAATAATATGTCGAAATGAAATTTAATATGATATAAAAAACTTGAGCTTTCTACTAGCCAATAATATAATTTCTCAGTTTGAAATGTCGTTTCAATTGATGTCTTTTTATAATATTCGATTAGAAATAGGTAAACGAGTAAAGGTGACCAAGGAAATAGAGTACGATCTCGAAAATCCTGCACTCCTGAGTCTAGGAACTTGGCAGTAGTAAGGATTTCTTGGATTTCGTAAACTTGCTCCGTCCAATTAGGTTAGGTTTTGAAAGTTAAGAATGGCAGCTGATGTGTTAAATACAAGAGCATTAAATTGAATGTTATTGAGTAAGGAAATATATTCTTATACATTACTCGTCAACTTATCAAAATTTTCCTTTTCCATACTGACAATCGTAGGGCAGAAGAATAATATACCAGGGATGGCAAATACGTGGCACGCGTTCCAGAAGTGGCACGCTTGCGATTTTACTTGGCACGCGTGAGCTTGTACTTCGTATATAAAATATGAAATTTCTTAGAGAAGGGGTGAACTAGCACCACGCAAAAACAATCTGATGGTTCACATTATTTTCTTGGCACACGACTTAAAAATCCTTTACCATCCCTGGATTATACTTTCATCTTTCATGTGCCTAAAAATTTCGTATGATATAAAATTATTTATCTCACGGAATTTGGTTAAAAACTTCTGGAGCAATTGAAAGTATCATTTATCCACTATCAACTCATTTGTTGGTCGATTACTACTTGAAATAATATTAAAATCTACTTCTTCATTTTCTTACATTCTCATACGAAGTATCGAGAAAGTACATATTGTTATCGCGAAAAAATTCGACGTCGAGATTTTTACAGAAATATACGTCGCCGAGTCCGAAAAAGTGGTTTTCGCAATGCCGTCTGTCTGTCTGTTACTGGCTCTAGAGCTTAAACGGTACAGCGAAAATGAATGAAATCTCGTACTTAGGTATTTTATCATACTGAGCAGAAGCTGTGAATAAATGGTTGACATTGCTCAATAATTAAGAGTAGTATATTCTACGCATTTTTAACAACAACTCGATTTTCTTAAAAACGGCTCTAACGATTTTGATCAAATTTCGTACAGTTACTTGAGTATACGTCTGCAATATTACTACGTATTTCATTTTTCTCAATGAATGAATATAAGGCTAGTTTATTCTTGAGCAACTTTAACAAAAATAGGATTTTCTAAAAACCGGCTGATACGTTTTTCATTTTCTAAAGATAATTAAACGACGCATTAATATATGAGAAATTTTGTACAATGTATGTTGTACCTACCGATTTTTACAAAATGGATTATGCATTCACAAGTGTACATATAATTAAAAAACAGTATTTATTCGGAGGAAATTAGTTTCGTGGTCATGGATACAATCTTCAATTTTTTCCCTTAACATTCGTCCTCCGAATACCTATTTTAACATTCTCTCCTTCTCGATGTAATACTCGCGCATTTATCAGTATACCCTATATTTTCTGACATGTCTTTCTCTCTGCGCTCCTCCAGATCCACATGGCAAATCATCTTTTATTTCACGTTGAGAACTCTTATTTCTTCTTTTACCCTTTCCGGGTACGCTTCGTTAGTTCACCCATCCTTAGGAAAACCGCTTTTGCCGTGCATACTCTTATACTCGTAGCTTTGATGCGTTTTCTACCCACTGAAGAGCTACAGTTATTTTCATCGCATTGGAAACCTCTCGAACTTTTTATTCGACGGGTTTATCTCTCTCTCTCTCTCTCTCTCTCTCTCTCTCTCTCTCTCTCTCTCTCTCTCTCTCTCTCTCTCCGTTTCGCTCCCACAACTCTCGTATACGTTTTTACGAGAAAAGTCTGCCAGTTACAAGTTCAGTCACGGTAATTCGCATTTGCTCAACTTCCTTCCTTCCTTCAACATTCCTTGAAGCGTACTATCGGGAAAGTAAACTTATTATTAACTACTACGGATATATATGATTTATTTTCATCAAAGTATTACCCATAATAATGCCTGAGTGTATTATTCAAAATCGACTATTATTGAAACGGATTAAAAATCATTGCGTCTTCGAAATAAGTTTTTCTGTCAAGCCTTAGCAATACCACATTACGTTAAGGTTTCCTGCGTGATGTATTTACCTAGAAAGTTAATATTTTTTTAACAGAATACACTTTTTTGGAATGTGATGTCACCAGAGACCAAATGTTGATGTCCCAATTCCGCCAATCATAAGCTTCGCGGTATATATTGTTAGAAATAAAAGATTATCGCAAATACTGGAAGTAGTACATAAAAGTTGCGTACGTCCTTTAGGTAATGTATCGATGATTTTCGTTACTGTTGTTATGAACGAAATGAATTGAAAGAAAAAAATAGCTATTAGGTGCATTCGAGAGCCCTTGAAGGCTTATCTTATGTCGAAAACTATCTAAATCCGGATCACAGCCGGAAAATAACACGAAGAGCTTCACGTTAAAAACTGAAATTTCACCTAAAAATACATTCCTTTCGGATTGAGTCAATTCTAGGGAATGCGCTGTAGTAGAAATGTGTAATGGAGTCGTCGAATTCGACGGACGCCGCTATCTATTAATATCCGCTCATGACCTTGCTTCTAAGGCATCACGTGCTCTCATGACACCAAGTGAAATTCAATTCAGAAATCATTGCGAAGGGAGGGGGAGAGAGGGGGGGGGGGGGACAACTGCGAACAGGTGTTTATCCGGCGGCTAATTGTAATCCCTCTTCGCCCACGCTCTTCGACTCCATCCCGGTGAACTCTCGATGCAGTGCAGATGGTTTTCTCTCTTGCTATCTCTCTATCTATCTCTCTTTTCTCTCTCTCTCTCTACAATTTCATTGTCGCAACTTCTTTTGCCGTACTTGCCATGAAGATTCTCTGATGGAATGAGATGTCAATGGTACTTACCGTTGCTTAAGGTCAAAGGTATAGAGGGAGAGAGAGAGAGAGAGAGACAGAGAGGACGCGTGAGGAAAATGTGCCATCTATCCCTCTCGTGTCCAACCCTGTACTCCATTTCTAATCGTTCCGCCGTAATTTCCCCCCCCCCCTCCCTTCCCCAAATAATGATCAGCTTAGCTATATATTATTATTATTCCTTGCGGTAAAGTTGACGGTAAGTAGGTGTAACGCTAATGAGCGAAATTGACGCGAGTTGCGCGTTTAACGCGAAGTACCTAAGCCACCAACAACCGTAGCGGTAATCAAGTAGTTGAGCCGAAGGAGATTATTTTGTAGCTCTAGGGTGGTTAAGTATGTTCAGGAGTCGCATTCGAAGAATTTCGAAGAGGATTGTAACCTGCAATAAAAACACTGGCTCCAACATTGCAGACATTAATTACGGCGATATATACCATTTTAATCCTTTAAAACTGTCAAAATATTGTTTTTTCAAAGAATTAAAATCCAACGATGAATCATCGTTATTAAAATCAGTGTGCTGCTCAGGTGAACCTAACAATAGCGCTTGATGTTTCACGAAGTGCATAAATACATTATTCAAGCAATAAATCTTTCGTTAATATGGTAAATATATTATAACTTCGCATTGTATCCTTTCATTATGCTGCATCAAATGCTTTTCATCGAGGCATTATTAAATCTGTGAAGATTTTTGAGGTTATAAAATAATTCCTCTCAGGAAGAACACGCGTAATCCCTTTCCTTTAATTGTTCTTTTGCATCTCCCGTAAATTAGACGTTTTCATTTTAAAATTCTAGTAGTGAACATATAATGAAAATATTTGGGCTAACATTTGCGCCAAGTTACCCCATTCGAAGTAATCTCCTTTTGAATGAATATATCTTCTCTTCTAGTTCCACAAACTGCATTATTATTGTTTATATTTCGTCACATCACCTAGAATTTGTATTTAAAAATTAATACGAATTATGATATTGCTATTCGAGGATCCGTACATTCGAGATTACAGTCCTTTTGAGATTTTGTACTTTCGAGATTCTGTCCTCTCGAGATTGTGTCCTTTCGAGATTGTGTGTTCGAGATTGTGGGTTTCGAGATTCTGTCTGCGCACCCAACCAATAACACATCGCATCTGCGATTCTTTACACCGATGGAAAGCGAGCAGTCGAGGAAAAAAAGCTCCGTCTGTAATTTGCTCTGAATTTCATTCCTCGCTTGTTACTTGCTTTCGTGACGCATGGTACCCTGCGTATGTTTCATTCGTCCTGTGTAAGTATCATTTATAAAAATATTTATTTCGAAGTTCTGTTAGAAAAAGTATTTCCCAGTTTTCTCTAAAATAAATCTTTTCTTTTCTCCCGTTAAATATGATTGGCTGACGCTTCGAAGGTGGGGAGGAATTCTCATCTCCTCTACCCGTCTCTAATTAAGATCCATCGCCCTTCCTCATACACCTTCCAACCCGTCATCTCATCTCTGCATCCCTTTCTAACCTCTCCACCCGTCTTCTTCTCACATCTACCGTGTTCTCTGAACTCCTCTCTCTCTCTCTCTCTCTCCTCCTTGACTCTCACTCTCTCTCACGATTAAACCCTCGAAGGCATTCCTCACTTAACTTACCCATGCTCACATTGTACGACTCAATTTCTCCATTTCCCAAACCCTCCTTCCTTACCCTATCCGCTACATTCATCAACCTCTACCTCTATCTCGCTTCGCATTGCCGCTCGTTCATTCGTCCCATGTTACTATTTTAATACGTACCAAGGTTTTACCGTTGACTTCTTATAATTGTCTTAATCGCAAAGAGCTGATCATTGCTTACTTTAAACCATTGCTCTCCCCTCAGTTCGATTGAACAAACTGCCTTTTCTCTAATCTCGTCTCTCAACTACTCCTTTCGTCTCCTTGCAGACTGCCATTTTACGTAGTAAAGAGTTGTCGGGCTTACCTTATGGCTAATATCAAACACAAAATACGTCTCTACAAAGGTGACAAAAAGGTTGCGAAAACCAGGTGCACATTTCGGCTACAGAAATTTTGAAGTATTTCCCTGGCATTACTTCTGTTATATCGTTTTGCAGTTTTCAGTCCTATTAAAATTACGTAAAAAATTTTATTAATGCTCCCACTTTGGGTAGAGAATACATTTTTATTAGTGGGTATTGGCGTTTCGCTGTTTCATGGAGTGAGTTCGTTCAAAATATAGGTATCCTTTAGATTCAAATACTCCGACAAACAAAACTGTAAACTGTACACTTTACTAACTCGTTTTGAAATCTGCTGTCGGTAAGGGACCACCTTTTTTATTGCCGTCGGTTACATTTTTTTAAGCAGTAATCTTATTCGATTATCCTTCTGTCAATTTCACAACTTCCTCTGACTCATCTCTTACGCATTTTCTCGTTTCTCTCCAGCTTTACTTCCGCATGAACTCACCCTATTGCTGCATATTCCTTCGCCTCATCACATTATCCCGTTCCCTCACTTGGTCACATCTTCTCTTCCCAATCCAATTTCAGCCCATCCCTTCCCTTAAATTCTGTCATTCTCCTCCATTTCCGGGCCACCCCTCTTATTTCCCCTCCCATTCCTGCATCCCCTTATGATTCTGTCAACTCCTCCCACGGAGTCGCTTCCTTCCTTCCTTCCCTCACCTCTTATCCTGCGCTTTTCGCGACGCCTGCATAAAACCTTTCGGGCCCATCTTAATCGAACCTTTGCACACCAAGCGCCTCATTCCCCAATTATCAAGGCCTTTCCCTATGTCTAGCGCCGGGAATTTTTCTCCTCGGCCGTTGGATGTGTTCTTTCAATTACGCGGGTCTTTTTTTTTCAGTCACTCCGAATTTTTTCACCTCCCTCCTCCTCTCTTTCTTTCTCTCTCCATCTCTCTCTCTCTCCCTCCACGTTTATTTTATTTTTTTGTGCTACACCTAGCGCGCGTGCGGTTTTCCCCAATTTTCCTTGCGGATTAATAAAGTTATTGCTAGAAAGAAAACTGAGGGTAGCGAGCGAAACCCGGGAGGGAGCCTGGAGTGAGTGAGAGAGAAAGGGTGGGAGGGAGGGGGGGGGGGGGCGCAGCGGGAAGAGAAGGGACGCCTCCACACCCCCTTCGCGCGCCAAATGTTGACTTTTCATTACCACTGGTTTCCGGCAAGTGGGTGCGTTGATACTGCCGACGCTATTCAGCTCTCGCCGGTCCCTTTTCTTCTCTCTTTCTCTCTCTTTCCGTGTCATTCTTGTTCCCCTCTCTCTTCACGTGGACCCGATCCGAGACTCTCTCCGTCGTCATGGTGCTTCATGAATGTCTCGATTGCCTACATCGAAGATCGCGAGAGCGCACGGAGAGAGAATATATATATATATATATATATATATATATATATACACACAGGGCCGTGCCCAGACATTTTGCCGCCTGAGGCGAGATATAATATGGCGCCCCCTTAATTTTTTTACTAAGTAATTTTATTATATATTAGTCGAAAACGATAGGAAATAATAAAAATCTATTTATTCAAATCCATAATCACTTATATTTATGAAAAATCTCAACTATACATAGTTTAATTTTCATAGCATTTGAGTCAGAATCTATTTTAAAATTTTCTTTGGGATCAATGAAAAAATTATTTCCTTCGTGATCTAATTGCTTATGCTCATGCCGTACTCTTAGTCTTTCTTCTGTAACAAACACTGGATCAATTTCTAGTTCTTCCGCGATTTTTTCTGCTGCTACTATTATGTCGTTGAATCCTGTCGTGCGATAATCTTTAAAAAAATCAATAGTTTGATCAATGGCTTTAATACATTCTGAAAGGTCAAATTTAGGGCTTTTTAGTAATTTTGAGACGTTTTTTTTAAGTAGCCTTTCTTTTGTGATATTCAACACTAGATAATTTTTTTATGGCCAACCATCGTCCGCTTTAAAAACTGTAAAATAGTACGGTATGGCCTCTTAACTTTTTATAATTGTAATATTGAAAATATACTAACACTAACAATTATTTATAGTATTCATTGATATTTGTACAACAAAATACATTTACACCGTATTTTTGTGGGCTGTCTTAATTAAAAAGGGAAGCGATAATTTTGAAGTTATACAACTAATATATATTTCAATCTACTATTTTCAACAATAAAATAACATAAAATATTAATACGCAAACGTTTCCAATTAGCTCATATCAAGAAACTCGAAAAGAATAAATCTATTTAATTGAAATGCAATTTAACTCATAAAATAACGCAAGTTGACAGGACTCAGATCTTCTGTTCGATTTATATACATAAAAAACATGATGTTAGTCAGTCGCGCATTAAAAAGTTCCTCTTTGCACCGCCACCCATCAAGCAAAATTGTTTTATTTTTCAGTTTTTGTCGTGATTTTACCGAAAATAAAATTAATAAATATGGATTTAATGTATACACGATTTTACTGCAAAAATAAATGAAAATGGTTTTCCTACGTCTATCAATACATTTTTAATATAATATGAAATACTCACACCTTTATAAACCCTGTTCCTTTCAGTAAAAGGTATTTCGTTGATCTGCTAGTAGAAAACGTAGAACGTATCATTTTCCTTCCTCCTTGGAATCGCACAAAATATTTATATAGAACTAATTTAAGACACAGGCCAACAGAGTGTCACCTAGCTCTTTCGCATTACTAACTGAGAATGGTGAGAATGCAGCATAGGGCGCGCATCATAGCAGATTTAAATTCCCCGGAATGGTTAAGCATTTTGAATATTCCAAGAAAAAACAATGAAACGGAAATATAAGACACGGAGGGACGCGAAGCCTTGCCGGGGGTTTTTGCCGCCTTGATGAAAGTAGACCTCGCCGCTACCAATATTTCTTGCCGATGGTCTCTTCGTTTCGCGCCCCAGGGGATATTCCCTCGGGGCAATGCACTCTTTGACCATAGTTAGGCGCGGGATGGATGAGAGGCATGCATTCCCTTGGAGGGTGGGAGAAAGGTGATTAAGAAAGGAGAGGCGGGAAAGGGAAACGGGCATCACCCCCGCCGCCCTCGCCCTAAGACTCGAAAGTTGATCAGTGGGCAACATTTTCAAGAATTCCCAAGATCAAAGAGTCTTTGGAACCTGGTCAGATCTTCCAATCCCGTCTCCGCTTGTGTAAGGCTTAGTTTTTCCAAATGGTATCTCAGGAAGTCTTCGCCTCGTTGTTACCCGCTGAACAGTGTTTTGAGGTCGCATTTTTACTTATATTTTCCAGAAGAAAACACTAACCATATCTATCGAAAACAAAATTATGTAGATATTATCCATATATTGGTGACTCATATTTTCCGCCCCAAAAAATTCGGCGCCCAAAGTGGTCGCTCGGTCTGCTTGTATGGTTGAGCCGGCCCTGGGCTTAGAAAGTAAATTAACATGTTAGAAAAGTCTACAACGTATCACAAATGGGCGCGTTTCGTGCAATGGAGTATTAGGAAGAAATGATATACCTATACGTAAGGGTAATAGCGTTTTAAAGTTCATTTCTTCATCATAAATAATACATTTTCTTCCTATTTAAAAATATTGCATGCACATGTAAGGAAATTAAACGTTTGTTTGTGAGGTTGTTTATGTTAGCAACAATGAAGAAGTAACCATGAAAGAAATTTGCAAAGTTCAACTCGAATTAGGACATTCTGGTTTGATTTTCTTGATAACGGCAACTCCTACGATGAAAATATATAGGGAAAGAAATGCTCTAATTTAATAGTTCTACAAGTTTTATTGGAAAAATATTTTGATATCAGCAATACTTTGAGATATTACGGAAAGTTCATTTTTGTCACCAGTAATGTGGTACCCCTGATTGTTTTATGCCATTAATTTCTGCGATTTTCGTATCAACTTTGTTTTTAAGCCCTTAATATCAAATTTCATGAAAATCCGTTGGGTAGAAGCCGAGAACGAACATGCGGACGGACGTACCTCTCATCTAAGGATTACCATCGACCTTTACCACAAATCCTTTCGCTGGAAGAATACTTGGTGCCTACCCTTTTTCTCCCACTTACCGAGTCTTGGAAATCCCAATTCTGTTTTGAATCGGCTTGGTATAGCTTTTCCAAAAACTAGCTTTCCTTACTCCTTCACGATCTCCCACCTACGTTAACATTCATATTCGTTTCTAAATAGTTCCAAATTCAAATACTGAAACAATTTCTCCGAATAATGAGAGAATTATTGACATCTACTTCTTCATTGGATTTTAAAATATCTTAAAATGAACTTTACGCTTTGTTGTAATAAATACGAAGTTGCCGCTTCGTTAATATGTGATTCACTTTGGAATACAAAAGAAAAATTTGCAATAATGGATAGATACATAAAAGTCGTTTAAAGTCTCTAACTATATTGACGCCTCGGGCGCGGGTTGGCCTTATGAATTTGTTTTGATAGGTTTCATTTTTGTCAAATTTTGGCGTCCGCCTTCGAGAGGCACCTGAGGCGGTTGACTCGCCGCCTCACCCATCGACACGGCCCTGTATATATTTAATATAATAAAAGCCGTCGTCTTTTGGTTGGTTGGTTGGTCACGCTATGCAAACGCCAATAACTCGAGAAATAATAATGATAGAAACTCGAAATTTGGTAGGGATGCTTGATTAACACTTCTTCAGAGAATGACAAATTTAAATCGCGAAAAGATTCCTTGGTTCGTCTCCAAGAGAGGCATTTCCATTTCCCATTACTTTACATGTAAAACCCGATTTTTCGACGTGCAAGCATTTATTCATTTGGAAATTAAAATTAGAAGAAATTAACAGACGACCTTTGGATTTTAACCATTTTGAAGAAAAATTTATAAAGTTTCTTATTCCGTTCGTCTTTTTTCGCCCACTGTTCGAAATATACCATGTTAAACGTTTAATTTTCATATTTTGTGAAAATCTCGCCATTTTAACGTTATGTTGCTATGTCGACCATTATCATTGTTACACCTCAAATTACTATTATTGTATACATCCTTCTGGGAATAAGCGTGCTTTGAGTGCTTCAATACGAGAGAGAGAGAGAGAGGAAGGAAGGGGAGAGATTGGCGTGTTTTGTGGAAAATAAGTATATTAACGTAAATATAAAAAAATTAAGTATCAACAATGTCATTTTAGAAAAATTGGAAATAAAAAGCATTCTTAAATTAAATTCTTTGTAAACCATACGTGCTTACGAATTTATATTGTTATTCCTCGAATTAATTTCGTAACAATTGCCGAAGTTTGGAAACGAAAATAAATTAAAATTCAATTAAAATTAAAAGGACATTTAAAACTGTTAACAGGCAATTTTCGAAGAAACAACAGTGGATCTTTTAATGAATTGATTTGTTTTTATAATAGGAATTTTGGTGCTTATTTAATACAGAGTAAGTTCTAAGGCTTATAATCCATTTAAATCTAATAACAGTGGCTATTACAGTTTAAAGAAAGAACTTTATTTATTCACTTTACAGAATGAATTAATTTTAGGCTAGCAATGCCTATTATAAAAGGAGTTACTTTGGAATTTACAGTATGTAAAGTGGAAGTTGTACTGAATTGACTCAACTATATTTCAAAGCAAAAATCAATTCAAAACTATTGAAAGTTGTTGTTTCGGAATCTGAGAAGTTCAGAGTGGTGAGCGGACGCTAAACGATATTAAGGTACATTTTATTCCAAAATCTATTTAAAGTATTATCAGAGGAAATTGAAGATTGAACAAATTTTTTTGTTAGCGGAATTCTGCTTATTTCATGAAATTGAAATGCTAATGCATTAATCCATTAAAATCTGTTAAGAGTGGCAATTTTAGTTGAAAGAAATATATGTACATGGTACTTTTATTCACTTTTCAGAATGAATGAATTCTAGGTTAACATTGCGTATTATAAAAGGATTTTCTTTGGAATAAGAAGTTTGTTATGTGGTTATTTTAACTGAATTGAATCAAGTTATCTTCAAAGTTTGAAATCCATTTAAAACTGGTGAAAGTGGTTGTTTCGGAAAATGAGAAGGCAAGAGTGCTGAGCAGACGATAAACGATATTGAGGTACATTATATTCCAAAATCTATTTAAAGTATTATCAGAGGCAATTGAAGATTGAACCAATTTTGTGGAACCGGAATTCTGGTTATTTAATGAAATTGAAATCCTAATGCTAAATTTAAAACTAACAACAATGACTATTTTAGTAGAAAGGTACTATATTATTCACAAGGAATTTCTGTGAGATTTTAGCTAATTAATTAAAACAGACATAATATAGAAATATTCGATGGTTAAAACAGTGCACAATTTTATTCTTGTTATTTTTACATGTTGCATTGACGAAAATTTAGATTCATTAAACTGAAATTCAACGGGCATTTAGGCTAGTACATACATACATATATATATATACACACACATACATATATACATATATACATATATATACACACACACACATTCATATATACATACATACATACATACATACATACATATATATATATATATATATATATATATATATATATATATATATATATATAGGACTGTGAGAGAAAACGGGAGGCTTGAAACGTGCAAACTTCATTTTTTTCCCTTTCAACGCTCGGAAATTTTCGAACGGAGGCGCATGGGACGCTCCGATAAGTGTCAATATTTGGGGGGCAATGAATGAGAATGGAGAGCGGCCTGCAAGAGAGACCGCTTCCTATACTTGTTTGGATGGGACGTGATGATAATATTGTGGTTTTTATCTTTGCAGCGACCCGGAAGCTGGCACGCTGCGGACTGCGCCGTTTTTTCTCGGGGGCGGATGGAAAGAGGGAGAGAATGAAATTGGATCTAATTCCTGTTTTGGTAAGTAGACCTTTACGATGGTAGACAATGTTTAAACTGCAATTAATGGAAAACCTCTTTAATGACCGTTTTAAAAAATACAGAAAGGAAAAATTCTCCTTTTGAGTACTTTTATTTTTATAATTTTTTATGGCTATTAGGTTTCTCCTTTCATTGTCATTGTTTAACCATATGGCTCAAAATTTATTTTTTCATTGAGTATTTAAACTATTAACTGTTTAGACATAATGCAAAATATCCATAGTATTCAGCGCTTGTTTTTATATTGTTGTAATTATAGATTTGCGTGTTTGTTAGGGCGAGATAAATACTGGACAGTCTCTGCTACCATCTAACTCATTATATATGGATAGTTTAATTTTATACAAAATATTCGAGTTTGATTAAATGAATTCAGGATTCGTACACATATACGGACAACCTCTACCGTGATAGAATGACAATATACTTGCACGTTTACGGAAAAGCAACCTTGGGTGATAATAAATGCGCTATTTTTCAAAACTTAGTCACGTCCATCGCTCTCTTGTACACTGTATTTCGCTTTATGTTTTATTTTTATAATAAAAGCTGTATTATCCCGTTGCATTTCGAAGATATAAAATTACGCGAAGGATAACTTAGTCGCCGAAAGGGGAGTTTGCGTGCGTGCCATACGCTGAGCGACGTTAATGGAGAATGACAATGTATAAAACGTTGCTGAAAATCTGGGGTGTAGAAATGATGTGCCTTAATGCGGATTATACGTTTCGTCGACACGTAGCCGGCTGTAGTAAGTTAAGGAGAACTTATTATAACCGCGAAATGCCACTCATATGTTACTTTCCATAATAACTTTTAAAACGGGTGGGGACGTCACGTCTTACTCAGTGAAATAATATAATGCTCCGGCGGAAGAAGGAGAACTTCTGATAGAATGAAAACAGGTCGTAACTTTTTCCACTTAATGGAATATGCCATGAAAAGATACGGAAATAAACCAAGCCAATCTCCGTAGACGTTTTAAATGTATTCAAACGCGTAACCTAGCGTGAAATATTCACATGATTCATCTGATGCTATTCCGCCCGTTGCAGTGTTACTTGCAATTTGGATGTAACGGTTGGATGGTTAGGAAAATGGAATCAAAACATTAATTTATGCAGTTAAACTTATTATATAAGAAATATAATTAAAATGTTTTTAATCTTAAAATACTCGAATCGTTTTTATAAAATCGCAATAATAATAGCTTTCTTCTCGTTTCTTCATTTCACTGTATACAATGTAATATTGCACGCCTCCATATCTTCCCCTTTCTCCACTCTCCCTTTTAAAACCGTTGGGAACGTTTCCAAGATATCAGAAGTTATCATTTCCTGATGTTTTCACGCAGCATACTCCCGTAGGATAGTGAGGCATTCTTAATAGAATCATACTCTCCCTCACATATTTACCATTTGATAACATCGTAGTTTCTCATAGTTATTATAAATTTTCTAAAAATTCCCGTTTTTTTTTCAGGCGAATTCTAAAAGCAATTTGACACGGATTCGAATGATCTCTTTTAGATACATTTTTCGACTGTACAACTGACCAAGTCTCAAGTTTGTTTTTAATGCTAACTAATTTAATAAAGAGTCTAACTGCCCGTACAGCTCCGAAATCGGAGCTCTGTTTGAGTGTTATGTTAATAAGGCCCAACCCGCGCGCACCCGACGCCCGCCGCTGCCGCCGGGCACTGAGACTCGAAGCCCTATTCCAGCGACCCGCGTGCACCCCTCGGGCCCCGCGCATCTCCTTCCCTTCCACTTCCCCTCAAGCGTGGCTGAGTGAAAGTGGAGGGGAAGCTTTGCTTCGGGTTGTGACTGACACAGACCGTCCCTTAATTAATGTATAAGTTAATTCCCCACCAGAATGACACCCTTTTTATTCCTTACATCTTTGCCCCTTCGCACGATAGAGGGATCTGTTGGAAATCAACAGGACCTTAAATTTTTCTTCCTTATTCTTTGTCGTAGCACATTCATAATCTTAGTTTAGATGTTGCTTTGGTTTATATTTGGTGCTCGTTCCCTTTTTACTTTCTCCATACGTAGTAATGGGAAAGTATTGTATTCATGAAAAAAATCGACTTCGAGATTTCAACGGAAATACATGTTTTGAGGTCCCTAGAACACGTTTAGACTATTTTCGGAATGATGTCTGCGTGTGTGTGTGTGTATGTGTATGTGTTAGTGTGGGCGCTCTAACTCAAAAAGTACATACCATATCGTTACCAAACTTCATATATAACACTTTAACATGAGCACAAAGAACTGATTAGTTTTTGGACAATAACGGATAACCGGAAGTCGCGGTTTATTCGAAGCCCGATTCGGTTTTTGCGATATTTCTTTGTTAATACATCATTATTGTATATACAATTCTAAACAAAAGTTATGGAAAATGTAATTTCCTACAGTTTTCATTTGAAACAATTTTCTATAGGAGTTATTGTTTAGGAGTTATTTATAAATAACCGGTTTTTCGGTTTCCGTTAAATATCTCCTTAACAACATCGTTATTGGTAATCTTCGTAAGGACCAAAGTTGTAGAGAATAATATTTCTTCCAAGTTTTGTTTGAAACTAATTTTCGTAGAACCATCCATTTCGGATATATTTCGCTTTTTCTTAATACCAGCCTACAGCGCCAACACCATGTAGCGGTGAATTCTGTAAACATTCAAAATATACGTAATTTACGGCAACGACGTGTCTTCTTTTACTATACGAAATAATAATTTTGCCTTATAATGCTACTCATAATAATTTAAATATCTATACCTCAAATATGGAGAAAGTCATGTGTTGGCCACATCAGATTTTTTATATATTGTTTCAAAGTCATATTATGTACATTGGATACAGTGTATCACACGTAGTTTCATAAAAATGATTACGTAGTCTGCAGTTTCTTTGCTTTTGGTGCACTTGCCCTGATATGGGTGAAATATTTCTATAATATATACAGTAGAATTCGGTTATAACGACCTCGGTTAATACGACAACTCGGATATAACGATATATTCTTCAGGTCCAATCCCAGTTTACAATATTGAAATATATTCACCTCGGTTATAACATATTACGCACTCGGTTATAGCGACAATGGAAATTAGTAAGTAACAAATATTTGTATGTGTAAGCACAGGGTCGTCGCTACAAAAATTTTTAACGGTTAGTAAAAGAGAACTAATATAATATAAATGTCATTAAATGATTCCGGTTTTATTATCAATTTTTGCTGATCGCCAAGACATTGAAGGACCAAAGGCAATCTCTTGACTTCCTGGGTGGGGAGGGATTCAATAGCGGAAATTTTTTACTTAGTGTGGTTCGCACGAGCCCTTTTCTAAAACCAAGTCGGTAGACGTCAATTTTAATGAAACAACACTAACAGACTGGTTAGCCGAGATGAACGCAGAAAGTTTTAAAAGTCATGAAGATATCAATTCATATGCAGAAATCGACCATGATGTTATAAAAACAGAAGCTCAAACGGACCTGAACATCGTGAGGGAGGTCATGGAAAGGCAGCATGGAAAGTGTAGCGAAGATAAAGATGAAGAAATGATAGAGGATCAAGACGAACCAGTTCCAGCGGTTAATGAAGCTATGCAAGAAATAAAAGTGATATTTTATTAATCGAAGGAGACTAATAAAAAGACATTTAGTATTATTCACTGCATTGAGGAAGACCTTAAAAAACATACGACAGGAAAAAATATCAGATTATTTTACTAATCATTAAAAATACTTTTATTACGTTTAATATATTTGCTATATCATAACATAATCTACTTTTATTATGTCATAATATAATACATATAATGTTTTAAGGCACTTATTAGATCATAATGTAAAATTTATAATTTGGAAACTAATTCTGTTTCCATGCATCTCGGTTATAACGACAATAAATTTCCAGTCCCTTGAATGCCGTTATAACCGAGTTCTACTGTGTGTGTGTGTGTGCGTGTATGTATGTATGTATGTATGTATATGTATATGTGTATGTATATATAATATATATATATATATGTATGTATGTATGTATGTATATATTACGTTAAAGAAAACATTATCTCTCAGATATTTCTCCATCCATTTGCAGAAATAGTCCCTTAAATGACGCAGCTCATTTACGCCGAATGATTTAAAAGGTTTTTTCACACCTGAGTCATTAACGGATCGTAGATTTTGCTATACTGCGCCACACGCCATAGGCAGACGGGGTTAAATTGCACACTGCAAAGGACGCTGTGCCAAGGTAGGAACGACGGCTAATAGCGAACGTATTAATGGCCGCAATATTAACCGCATTCCTATAGAGACTTGATTGCTCCGGAGGTGGCAAGGGGGAACCTTCTCTATCTCTCCTTACCCCTTTCCTCTTTCTCTCTCTCTCTCCTTGCAGCCTTTGGACACCTCTCTCTCTCTCTCTCCATCCTACGTCACGCTCCTCCTTCCTCCCGTCCCTCATTGTTGCCCTGTCCAATTCCATTCATTCCCCTCCCATTGTTGGCCTTAACCCGCTTCCCTGTTTCCCGTCCCGGCGAAATTCCCATACAATGACCTCTTCCTAGCCTGCAGCCATTGTTCTTCGCCGGCGCTGGTTCCCTCATCCCCCCCTCCTCCCACATCCCCCTTCTCACCCTCCTGTCGCACTTTCCGCAGGTTTCCTCCTAGGCCGCCAGTTGTCGCTCGCTGTTATTGGGCCAACGGCGTGAAATTTATGGCTCGACTTTCGTGTCCGCCGCTTGTCATCTGCAGAAGGGTTTGGAGTGGCCGTTTCCCAACCGGTTAGGCGGTCTTCTCTCTCTCTCCGAGGTGCGTCATCGGGCGCGCCTGATTCACAGATATTGAATCCGTTGCCGTGGTTATGGGTTCTCGACAAGCGTTCCTCAAGTGCCTGCAGTAAACACAACTCCTCGGACTCGGAACTTCCGAGATGACCTCCGTTAAAAAGAAATTGGTTCTGGATCATGACGTTTAAAGCGCTATTCTATATGAGTGTTGACCCCGATTGAGGATATTAATGTTATTTAAAATGGTATTTGTTACGGAACATTTATGTCGAGTATTAATAGTCGACATTTCATAAAAAATGTACGGTTTCAATCCAATTGTTTACTGTCAGTTTCGGGTTATCTTATCCTTAATCTTATTCACCCTTGATTACACCAGTTGTTAACTGGAAGCTTTCGCAAACATTTTGATTGTCATTTGTTTATTGAATTATTTGTCCGCTGATTTTATACGAGAGGCAAATGTGATCACAAATCTACTGGTTTGCATTTCATATGTTTCATATTTTGTTCTTTATATGGTGTTTTATGGTAAATGGGTTTCGGTATATGACGTTTACTGGTCCTTAGTTTCGAGATAAGTAAAGATTTCGTTGGACTGCTTTATTACATCATAAAACTTGACTTTGGAATTGAATGCACATTAGTCTAGTGGCGGATCCCTGGGGAAAAAAATATATCCAATAAGTACGGACAAACAAATATTAGTAGCAATTTCAATATAATTTCTAAACGCACTACTCATAAATGAAGCGGAATTTACTTTTCTCGCTCCTCCCTTATCAACTGTCATCAGCACGATAAGTCATAGGTTATCAACCTTCCCGTCCTCCAAAACTTTAACCTAAATAAAATCCGTCTGATCTCTCCGATCGATCACCAGACGCCGTGGGATGTCATATCTCTTGACTGGCGTTGGGAAATTCTCCAAAGCAAAGGACTTCTTTATGTCAATTAAGTTATTTTAAAAAAATGTGATCTTAATTCTAGAGCACTTTCAAAGTTGGTTTAAGCATTACTATTTCGCGCAAATGAGATTTTTATAACCGTATTTATCGACTTCTTCGATGCTAACAATTTCTACCATTTCATCCTCGCTTTTTATGCATTTTCAGAGATAAAAACTATCAAAATAATAGGATATTTCAAAGATACTGGATACCTTGAAATATTTTTATTTTTCAAGAAGGCGAACGGAGAGGGATTTCAGAAGTAAAAATCAAAGGTTTGATTCTTCCCGGTTTAACTTTGTGTAACTGATGCACAACCAAACGTAGATAACGATAAGTAATATTTGAATAAATAGTGGCATCAATAGTATTTTTCTCTTTCATCATTAAAAAGATTTTTTTTATTATACGTAATATATCTCCAATGATGGAAAATGTTTCATTTCTGTATTGAAGTATACTACAAAATATAAATCCAGCACGTTTAATGCATTAGACACTTTGGCAGTTTTGTTGAAAAGAAAATCTTGTTTCATTTTGTTAAGCTATAAACAAAAAACTTCTCAGATTAATTCCCACGTTGAATTATATTTACTTCCATCTATGAACTATTGCCATCTTAGAAACTCTAATACCCTTTGACATTGCAGCTAGTTCTTTTTTTATCAATATCCCCTTTTATAATTTACATTTTCTTGCTTCCTTCTATCTGATGTAAGATTAGTCCGTGAATCGCGAAGACATATCAGAAAGAAATGTGGAAAATTTCAGGATTAAAATTTATGTTATGCAAAGATGGCCATTTAATGAAAACATATAAAAACTTTTATTCATTTATACTATTTTTTATAAAGCGCCATGGAAAGTATAAAATACATTTTTGGATTAAGAAAATATCCGGCTCTTAAGGAAATTTTTCATTATATATGATGATGAATCTCTTTAAATAAAAGATGTATGGCACATGTTGATTAAATTATTCACTACATTATAAATAGTCTGAAAAATTCTTATGTAATGAACATATGCCATACATCTTTTAAAAGAATAGATTCAATACATACATTCAATATATTAATATTTGAGTGAAGTTAAAAAAAAATAAAAAGCTCTCAAGGCAAATGCTGAAAGCGACCACCACCGTGCTGATACCTTAGCATTTCTCTTACAAATGTTGCAGCATATCTTTTAGGAGATGTTCGTTGCTCGTCAAGATTATGGAGATTTGTAATGTACACCCTGTTAATGTATTCCCAAAGTAAATAATCGTGTGATGTCAGATCTGGGGATAGATGTGTCCATAACGGCTTAGGAACGATACCCTCTCCGAAGATTAATCTAAACTCCTTCCTATACTATGTACATATGGTAATTCTCTTAGTCATAAATTGGTGTTTTTTCATTAAACATAGCTATAAAGAGAGAACCATACTATCTTTTTAAAAAAATGTCATAAGAGCATCAACCTCAGGAACTACTCAGGGTGACTTGTGCGATTCTTTTTATCTGGCTCCAGTAACTTTTGAATAACATGAATTTTTTACGAAAAAAGGTTAACTACCATCACCTCATTCATTGCCCTGGGGATTAAGCACCGCAGTTATTGTTATAGATGTCTCAGGGAGTTGTTTGAGCTTCGCTTCATTGATTTACGAAATTGCTCAATTTTTCTTTTGCAACAGCTCTTGGTTTCACGCTCATATTTTTTTCACTTCATCGCTTCACCAACTTCCATACTTCAATGGTTTATTTTGGTCCCCAAAGCGATGATAAAACTCAACTTGACACGATTTAATTGGCATCCTTAATGTATCGCTAAACACGCTATTCAACACTGAGCACCATTATGAGATTAAATACGCGTTCGATTGAATTAATTTATTAAGTGAATTGTACTTAAATAAAGGAAACTATTGTTATATTCCTGTAAACATTACTGATGTCACATTTGGAAAAGAAGACGTGATTTGATACGCATAATGTATTGCTCAACGATAAACACGTTCTTCAACGCCGAACGCCATTGTGAGATTCAACGGGCATTCGATTGAATTTGACTTAAACAGAGAAAACTAGTGTTACATTCCTGTAAACACTGTACCGATACCATGGAGGTGACATTTGGGAGATAAGGTAGAGAGGATACGGGGATGGAAGAGAAGGATATGAGGGGGGTTGGACGGTCGAGAGAGATATGGAATATCCCCATAACCTTGACGAACAAAAGGCAACAATCAGAGGCATCATTATCAATATCCCCAAAAAATGCTGGTCTGTGACAGAAAAATGCTGCGGAGGGCACTACGATTGTGTTTCCAGAATATTGGTTATGACTTTCAACATTTTATTTAAGATTTAAAAAATCAATAAAAATAGTAATGTAACACCAAAATTTGAAACCTACAAGAATTTCGCATTTCTCTCTGATTTTTGCGCTATTCCTCATGGTTCTCGATTAAAATATCGCCCCGTATTTTCCTCACATACAGCATTTCCACTACTATATTTCAGTGTCTGTCTATATGTCTGTCTGTCTGTTCCTTTATGCACGCCCATATTTCTCAACTGATACCGACCAAATTAAGCACGATTATAGGGGGTACCAAGGGGAAGGTTAATACGTGGCATTAGTGTCCGTCTGTTCGTTTTTTTCAAAATGGCGGTCCATTTTCTGTCTTGTGTCCTTGTGCACGCCCGCAATCAATATTCCAACCAAATTTGGCACGATAGTAGGGAGCACTAAAGGGAAGATGAGCGCGGGGTTTTAGTGTCCGTCTGTCTGTTTGATTCATAATGGCGGCTAATTTTTTGACTATTCCTTTTTATGCACACTCACATTTCTCAACCGATTCCGCCCAAATTTGGCATAATTGTAGGGGGCACTAAGAGGAAGGTTAACATGTGATTTTAGTGTCCGTATGTCCGCTTGATTTAAAACGGCGGTCGATTTAAACGTTAAAGTACGCTTATTTTCCCGAGTCCTAATGTTGATTTGAATCAAATTTGGTACGATTGTGGAGGGCTTCCAGGAATAATTCATACGTGGTTTTTGTTTCTCTCTGCCCGTTTTATATAAAACGGCGGCCGATAGAATTCTTAAATACCATGCATCATATAGAACTCCGATCGGATTTATGCCAGATTTCCCGGAGCAACGCCGGGGATTTCTGGTAACATTAAATAGATATAGAAATGATCAGCTAAACATAATTAACGGAATCCTTCGGAATTTTTTGACCAATCACAGGTAAGTCGCAGATCTATCGCGAAGTGCGAATCGTTTACTCAGAAGAAGAAAAAAAAACACGGTTACTCGAAATCCCGCTAAAATGAGATCCATCTTTCTCCTTTCTCGCTCAACTCGTCCGCATCTCCAGTCCATTCTCCTTTATACTCCACTATCCTTCCCTTGTCCTGTTCTCCTTCCCCGGCATAAGTTCAGCGTTTCAATTTCCATTCTTGGCTACTTTATCTCCAATCTTTCTCCTCTTTCTCGTGTACAATCTCTGCTCTTGTATCTGCGCCCTAAAGTCTGAATATCACCGTAAATCATTTCGCCCCGCCTCTCCAGCATTCTCCGCCAAAACGCGGCTCTCTCTCTCTCTGAAAAGGGGGAAAGCCTCATCCCGAACGTCTTCTTTAGGAGTAATCCCCATTCTATTCCGGCGCAAACCGACTCCGCGGTCGCTATACGAACTTTCCCATCCTTCTCTGTAACATTTCGTCTTCTTAGCACTTTCACTTTCTTCCTCTTCCGACTTTTCCGCTCTTTCTCTCATTCTACTCTTAACTCATATTTAGCCAGCCGTTCTTCCTTCTCCCCTGTGTCTGGAATCTCTCTTTCCAGGATTTCCAGTCGTTAATTGGGTCCTGCAATATTTTTCGGACGACGTAGTACTTAATTTACCCTCTACCATTGTCACTGACTCTTGTAAAAAATTTCATTGAGAAAATGTTGTGATTTTTGAACAATTCTACTATGAGACTGTGAAGGATATTCAGGTTTCGGTGGTCTCAGTGGTTTTTGTAGTCTCGCCTTTCTATAGCTCGTGCGCGGCACCAGGATAAACGGTTAAACAGGAACAGAATAAATCTCGTATTTATATGATATCCGGAATAGGAGAATTGTTTGCATCAACCATGTCTATCAACAATGGGAAACGCTTTATTTTAGTCGGTTTTCGCAAAATGTCGATTTGCCCAGAAATGTTTCCTGGGAATCTTTTTTAAATTCATCCATTTCCGGAGCTTTATACGAAACAACAACATTTAAGTTATATATCTAAAAAAAATGAGGTGTACAATAATGTCCAGTGATGATATAATATACCGGGTTTACGCCCAGCGACCACTTTATACTTCTCTGACGTCATGCAGCAACCCTAGTGCTCAGAATCTGACTCCTCTCCTCAACCTACATATATCCACTCCTGCCCTTCATGAAGTCATTGAGAGATTGCACTGTTTCTATGAGACAAACTGAAAGGGGTATATTTTATACGCGTAGATATTTACCAACCTTGTCATGGCTATTGGGGTTACTTAGATTTTTATATTTAAGTGTTTATTCTCGGAATAGTGACCGTAGTGCATGGTTATTAAAGTTTACATGATGCATTCCGCCGATTTGTTTCACTTTTGCATTAGCTCTCGCAATCGCTTTCATTTTTATATATATACTGCATTTTATACCGCATCTTTCTAAATCTGAAAACTTTGAATTATACTTTCTCTTTTCTGTCTTTTATTCGTCACTTACTTGTCATCTGTACGTAGTCTCCGGATATATAATCTCTTTCTCCCCCTAAATCCACGCTATCTCCGGCGAAAGATAAACAGAACCGTCCAACCCATCTCCATCCTCTTTCGTCTACTTAGCACATGCAGGAAAAAATACATCTCCCTCGAAAGGAAAGGAAAACGATCCCTCTCTCGCGAACTTATCATCCCTTATCTCCATTTTGATTTCGTTTTTCCTCTCTTTCTCCTATCCCCTCCCCCCAACCCTGTCGTTTAACATCCTATCTCCACGCTGCTTCCCTTTATTTTCCTCCTGTACGTTCCCTTAACAAAAAAAAAACTGCATTTCAAACGCCGCCTCTGATTTTCTCATTTTCGCTCTCGGGGCATGTCACATAAACACGCGCGCCCACACACACTCACTCAAGATGAGAGTTCAATCCTCGGTTCCCGAAGCTATCAAAAAGGTCCTCCTTTCACTCTGCTATGGCTGAATAGACTTGGGGCGTTGAATCGTAAAGTTAAAATTTCCCCTTGTCGTGCAAACTCATTCTTCAATCTCATGTTATTCTATTCAGTTAATTCTTATTTGATACTAGCAGAAATACCCGGCGTTTCCCGGGGAAATTTGGTTCAAATCCGATCGGAATTCTAGATGATACATGGTATTTAATAATTCACTCGGTCGCCCTTTTGAATAAAATGGGAAGAGAGAAACAAAAACCACGTATGAATTATTTTTGGGAGCCCTCCACAATCGTACCAAATTTGATTCAAATCAATAGTAGAACTTGGAAAAATACGCGTAGTTTAATCAGTCCCCGCCGTCCAATTACGGATAAGGAAGTAGTCGTTTCCCACCTTTCTCACTGTGTATAAGATGTAGAGTTACCTGTTCTTTGAGAACGGGAAGTTTATGAGAACAGTTATTTTATTGAACAGTTTAGGCATCAGAACAGTTCGAAAAGAACTGTCCCGTTCTTTCTGACCCATCTCTAGATGGCAATGCATTACCATACAACGTTATTTTGCTTTTTGTACAATTAATACAAAACATTTGGGATTAAAAAGTAGCCCTCGATCTTCCTATTTGTGAAGAATGTATTTGTTGAAAGTTTGATTATTCTACCTTCAACGGTGGGAAATATATAGAAGCACAAACAAACAAACTTTCATAAATATATGGGAGATTGATGTTATACTTGTATTGAAAGTGACAAATATCAAATTTGAACTTCCTAAGTTAATTTACTCGAGAGTTATCGTCGAAAAACCAAATCGATGCCCCCCAAACCCCTACTTAAATTTTTTTTTGAGATACATCACATAGCCTATATTTTAAGCTGGACCAGTATAAAGACACGCTGCAACTTTCATAAAAATTCGACCAGCCGTTTTTGTGTGATGCGGTAACAAACAAACTGACAGACAGACAGACAACAATTCTGCAAACCGGTTCAAACGTCTTCTTCTGATGCAAAACACACAAAAAAAGTAAAACCCCTACAAAAAATCAAATGTACAGACAGAGGTTACAATTTTATTAATATAGATTCGTGATATATTTTATGGTAGAGGTCTCATTTCAATCGAGAAATGATTGAATTAAAAAAAGAGCATAATAATGTGCTGAGTAATGGTCGCATACAAACGGCCACACGGTCTAGGACAACTGGCCACGGCCGACTGGCCGCGGGGCCAACTGGCCGCGAATAAGTTTCTCGAAAATGGTCTGCGATTACTGAAATACTGTGCCATGGTTTTGAACCCGATATCATTGAAATGGGTTTATTTAATTATTATTAAAATTACAAACAATATTTTACAAAATATGAGAATAGAAATTGATTATAAAACATTATAATTATTTGTAACATTTTGATAAGTTTTTTGTTCATTACATGTGAAAAGAGTATGAATAATAGACTGCGGCAGAAAATAAAAATAGCAAAGGCAAGGTTACATATCAATGAAATTTATTATAAAATATCAAAACGTAGGAATTAATAATAATACAGAAAAAATTAAAATATAGGTAATATCGTAATACAGATAATAAAAAAAGTTAGGTGTCCATTTCAAAATTATGAGCAATACCCCTTAAATGTTCGATTTTGTCTCTATTTCTGTAATCTGCAACAATTGCTAAAATTCTAGCATCCGTAGCTCTATACTTTTTCAATTTTACGGGAGGATTTTGTCCTGCAATTAACTGCTCATAATAAAAATCCCTCCCACGTTGAACTTTACGCAATCCGTCGATAAATTTCCAGATGTTAGGACCTCTCATTGTTGTTTCGATCGGAGGATTACATTGTATCACATATGTGTGACGATATTAAGGGGCAGATCCTTTAAAAACACGCGACTATTATACATTTTTTTGCATTATTACTGACTTATTAATTGCTTTTTACAGTAAATAAATGAATGAAAATATGAAGAATTTGAAATCAGAAAATTAAATGCGTTATAAAGTTTTTCAAAATTAAATTACTTGAGTAAATGAGGAACTACAAAAATTTCTCACATTTTACTCGAAACATGTATTTCCGTTGAAATCTCGAAGTTGACTATTTTCATGAAAACAATACTTTCTCTATACTACGGTATATGGAGAAAGTAAAAAGAAATAATTTTCATAAACGCACTTGAAATATTCACATGAATTCCTTCACCGAATTACATTTTAGCCATTGGTTCAAAAGACGGGTTGAATATTTTTGCTAGGGTGATTTTTGGTTGTTTCTGAAGTAACCAGTTGACTGTGGAGAAGGAATATATATTTCAGTGTTATCGGGTTCACAACCATTGCACAGTATTCCAGTAATCGCAGACCATTTTCGAGAATCTTATTCGCGGCCAGTTGGCCCCGCGGCCGGTCGGCCGTGGCCAGTTGTCCCATTCCGCGGCCACATTAGGTTATATACGATACAACTGTGAAGGCCATATATGACCTCTAAAATGTCTAATCGGGACAAATTTCTTGAGATTTTTTAAATTGAGTAATGTGTTATACGCCTATATGAAAAGTACTTTGCATCTACTAAAAAAATACCGTTTAGATTTCGTAACTGATATCTAATGACACCTCCTGGTGATAAATATACAAATTTGCTTTTCTTAGAAGTTGAGATAAGGCGGGATGGACGAAAACGCCAAACTGGCCTGATATGGCTCGCTGCTCGTAGTTTGAGAACTCGTGCTGCTCTGTGATAAGGCAATACTTAACAGTTTATATAATTCTGGGTTTCATGCCGTTTGGAGATTGATCTTTATTGGCTGTAGGTAAATGATGGATTTTACTCTCATGGATGTTAGTATAAGGCATTGGAATTACCGTATCCGTTAATGGCTTCAAGAGCTCCAGTGAGTGATAATTAATTCAGGCAGTAAATGGAGAAGCGGAATTGTGTAATAAAATTTAGCTCACTGATGATTGCGGTTATGAGTGTGGCTCTAAATATAATGTTTAAACGAAAAGAGAAACTTGTGCGATCAAAGGAATGATTGTTTAAGTTTTGTAACAGGGGAATTTAAATAGAAATAAGAAAATGATCGAAGCAAAGAGTGATATGCGACTAAGCCATTTTCTGAGAAAGTCCATAACATAATTATAATATACTAGCTGTGCCCGCGCAATGATTGCGCGGATATTTTTCAACTAATTTATAAAAAATTAAGATGTGTGAAGTAAGTAATTATGCGTCTAATAACTGTCGTTGATCTCAATTCACAATTAAAACATATATAATTCTCTTGGTGTGTGTGCGGACGGTGTAACGCTTGGTTGCTATATGGTGTTAGATGGAAGAAAAGGAAAACCGCTCATAACTAAAAATCTTTTCAACTTTTTTCGATCAAACTTTTAGGATTCACTTGACTGTTCAACTTTTCAATTCTAAACTGATCGCCGTTCACATAGTGGTCCTGGGTTTGTCTTCAGGAGCATATCTTTTCTCCATTTGAAAAATATAGGCAGAGCTGAAACGAAGCGAGAAAGCCTTTATTCTTTAGCATTTTAAAATGTCTTTAAAATGAGATATCGACGCAGGATTTTCACAGTTAGACCGAGAAAAATATGGAAATGAATTTCCATAACCTATAAATTCATTTTTCATTAGAAAAAAGCCGAAAATTAGGTTTAATGAATTTTTTCGTGATTTTTACGCATTTATTCAATTCATCGCCATGGGAACTGCAATTGTTAAAGTCTATTGTTGGATCGATTGTAATGCATAGGAAATGTATAAAAATTGTGATAAAATCGTGTTAAAACATAATTTTATATGCCCATGACTATTATTACATCCTGGAACATTCTATTATATGGATTTTATATTAATTTTTTTACGTTTTAGTACACATAAAAGTTGGTGTCATTAATTTTTATTTTATTTTAACGTAATACTTAATTCACGCTTACCCGTCATATTTGACGGGCAATTACGCTAGTTAACTCTAAAATGCATTTTTCCGGTATAGGATTTTTGAGTCTTTGGCTCCCAATATAAGGTTCACGGGTTCGAATCTCGCTGAGGGCATGACTGTGTGTGCGTATTGACAATTTATTATAATTTCTTTGGATTAAGACATTCAATGCGCGAGTATATATTACGCAAATGCGGATTGAGAAAATAATGCGATCTCGTGGGTCTACAATTGCATGGTCGAAATGGCAACCTTTAGAAATGAACCCAAGATTTTTCGCAAGTACGTTAAATTACTTGTTAAAGTTTGAGCGATTTCAAACTGAAGGCGAAAATCTATGATAAGAATAAGAAACCATATTAATTTTCCTTCAAAACATTTTAAAACCGAGGATCGGAGGTCAATTATTTCTAATTTTAATTTATTTATTAAATTCCGAAAATTCAGAAACAGCACAGGGTCAATTAAATTGAATATCGTAACGGCAATAACATGGACGAAATACACGACCATGCCCTCGGCCGGATTCCAACCTGCGACCCTAGCATTGGGATCTAGACCATAGTTGCAAATTTAGCAATTTTGTCGCTAGATTTAGCGACTTTTTATTTCCTTTAGCGACTTTTCTGTGTTTAGCGACATTGCCCTAACTTTGCGATTTGCTACTATTCTAGCGACATATTTAAATATTGCTTTATGTAAGCATAAATACATGCAATATACATCATAAACCAAGCAAATTAATTTTATTATTGCTTTATTAAAATCTATATAAGTTTTAACAAACCTTAAAATATTTCTGCAGTTGCTAATTTTGAAGGTCCTCATTACAATTTACGCGGATGTATACACCATAAATCGCAGCAAAATTACAGAAAAATGATTTCCATTAAAAATTAAAGAAGGTATTCTTCTCGGTGTATAAATTAGACATCGATTTTTCTTATGATTATTGAACGTCATAAATGAAGCTTACCTTGTTGTTTCAAATTTTAGAATAGAGAGTTAACAAGACGACGCAATAAAAAATTGTGACTCGCAATGTGTTACAAAGCACGAAGAGTGTTGTCATAAGTTGATAAGCGCTTCTTATGCGTGTACATATATCAGAGCATTTTCGTTTTTAAGTTATTCCAATAATCCAGAAGTTTTATTCCCCTTATTAAAAATCCTAGGAACGAATGATTGCTATGCGTGGATATATAAGAAAATCACTGAATGCGAGGCGGAAAACCTCATTGCGTGTTATACGCGGGTATTTACGATATTTTACTTTTCTACTTATAAAATAAGCTTGACCTATAAATCTTAACATCTATTCCATTTTTTATTAATAAAAGGCTTGAAAAAATTCCCCCTTATTTAATATTAATAATTAAATATCTATATTGATATTCATTTATAAAAGAGATAAAAAGTTTAATAATTAGATGAATAAGAATCATTCGAAGTATTTATGCACTATTTCATTTTTAACTACATTTTCTTTGAGTTTAGCGACTTTTTGTCTACTTTTCAGGGTGTATTTAGCGACATTTTCAAATTTATTTTGGCAACTATGATCTAGACATGCTAACCACTCCTCTACCTAGGCCGGCGAAAGAATGAAGGCGTGCGCGTCGAAAAATCTATCTTTACGTGTTATCTAATGGGAAACAAAAATCATCCTCTGGAATCGAACCCGGGTCTTTATGACAATGAAAATAGTTTTCCAGGGATCTCGTAGCTAGTAGAATCAAAACGCCGTTTTTCTCTACGTCAAACGGTTTTTCAGTTACAGTGAGGAACGGACGGACGGACGCTTCTGAAATTATATATAAGATTTAAGAGACACTCGCTTCGTGGTTTATTTGTAAAAACAAACAAAGAATTGGCAAGGAAAAGATAATGAAAAGTAAAATAAAAATCTACATTTAAATCCTAAGCGAAGAAAATATTTTGGAGAAAAAATTACATGCGCTTAGTTCGTAACCGCGGTAATAATGTGCGTATTCTTGCATATTTATATGGGTAAACTTGTTTACGAGTGTTTGTTATTTTTTCATTTGAATACACAATTGGCACTTCAAACTTCTATCTAAATTGTTTATTTTCATCCCGTCAAATAAATATCACTGCTTTCGTAAAATGCCATGAGCGTAAAGAAGAGATGCGATCGAGGAGCACGACTAGCTGTTAAGAGGCTTTTCCCTTTCATGGCCGTAGCTGGAATCATAACAGGAGGATTACATGAAAATCGAGTTTTGAGGCCTCGAATAATTTCAGCCGCCTGAGAAACAAATATGTAATTTCTACTTAGGATGTGACAATTTCCTTTAAGATTTCTATTCTCAGTTTAAATAATTAAATTATAGGAAAAATGTATATGTTACAGAATTTTCTAATCACGTTCCGTCGATTATTTTCAGTCATTTCTAGATCTGTCTCTATTCGTAGAGCAGGAAATCTGTCCCGTTTTTAGGCGAACGATTTGCTAGAGAAACACGGGTCAAAATTAAATTTATGTAGGAATTTTAGTGGGGTCTTTTCAGTAATGTGAAGAAATAATTTGACCAAAGTGTCGTAACAAAATAGATATTTTGTGGCATAACAAAGCTTTTAACATGATGAATTCTGAATTTAACCTCTCAAAGTTGGGTTCGTAAGATCCTTACAATTTCTACCCTGCATTTATTCAGTCATTTCCTGAATTGGAAAAACTTAAAATGTCTCCATGGGTCTAAAAATTAAAGCGAAACACCCTCCTTTGCCTCATAATCACTGAAATAGCAGAAACTTTTATTCGCGCAAATATAACTCCGTTTCAGGCAAATGACATTTTTGTGAAAGTTGTTTCAAAGAGATCGCCTGCAATTTCGCACGGAATTCCAATCACGATAAAGTGTAACATGCACGAAAGACAGAAATAAAAAAGATTTAACCTCATTTCGACGGAAACCGACGATTTTTGCTGAAATTGTTACAATTTTAACGGCGCATTTAGCATGCCATACATATCACATAAAAAAAAATAACTTTACCGGCCTTATGCAGCACAATCAGACGAAAAAGTTTGACGGAGTGAGAAAAAGCGCCCTAGGGGGGGGGGCAGAGAGAAATAGAGGAGGCAGAGCGAAATCGTTCGTCGCCATTAGCGCCATCCGCCATAGCGCCTCCCTCGCCCTTTTTAACATCCGCATTGATGCCTCGCTTCATCTGCCCTTCCATCGCGGCACTTTAATTGCTCCCCGTAATAAGTCTCCTTGTCCTCCATTAAAACTCACTCGTTTCCATCTCACGCCCTCTTCTTTCTCTCCTCTTCTCACTTTAATTCCTTCATCCTCTCGCTCTCTCTCCCTCCTTTTATGAAACCTCCCCCACCAAATCCTCTTCCAGGCTAAGTCGTTATGTGTGTGTGTGTGTGTATATACTCCGATTTTAAGATTGTGGATTTAACAATTGTTCGAGCGTTCTGAAGTAATAATTTTACCTTAAAACATCTATTCAGATCTACGTTTAAAAAAATAGTTACGTAACAAATCCCTGATCATTTATATAGTTCACTTATTTAACACTAGTAGAATTGCCCGTTCAAATTTAACGGGAGAATTACGACGATTCGAGTCATTCAGAAAGCGAAACGTTTCAAATATAATACATCCGAATTCTCTAAATAAGCATTCTATAAGTTCGTAATTTTTGTCATGATAAGTTGTGGCATCTATAATGTATGTACGTACATGTACCTTGTTCGTTTTCTAACGATGTGATCTGCTAGTCCAGCTGGTTGAATAATCGGAATAAAATTCAATTTTCATACAGTAATCCACACTGTCAACAATGCAGTGAATCATAAATAAATATATAAATCAACGAAAGAATGAGATAATCTAATGTTAAGTAGTTTGTTTAATTTTATAATTATTATAACGTATATCTTCTGACGTTAATGCCCATCAAACGAAGGGTATGAATATATTATTGATACTTTTAAGAATAATACTTATGCTATGTAGGTAAGATTCCAGTAGTCAAAAGACGAAAGAAGGTTCAATTGCTTTCGTCAAACGTTATAAACGCTTCCCACACGCAGTTTCCTGAATAATAATCAGTATCTATTTACTTTTCTATGTATAAAGATTGACGTTGCTACATCGATCGTTTCGTTGCTTAAACAAAATTTCGAAGCAAATAACGCTAAACGTTTGTCTATTTGTAAGCTTCATTAAAGCTAATTGAATCGGAGGTAACTTTGACTGCCGCCTTGGCAACGCTCGGAAAGAGTACGAAAAATCCACAAAATTTCTAACAAATTGCGTATTTCTGAAGTATTCGACCGTGTAACATGTAAAAATCGCAGGAATAAGATAGTATAGAGTTTTATTCGTCGAATAAAGTAAAAAAGAAAAAAATCGGTACATATTTTGATGAATGAAGGAAAAAAACCTTGCAAGTCAAGAAATCGATTCATACTTGTTATCTTATTGAGAAATTTTAATCCTCTATATTGGCAGCACTAACTAATCCCTGTTAACCAAACCTTGACCGTTCATTAATTTAGGATATAAGCAAGAAATATACCAAATTTGGTTGTTGTAGCTTTTATCGTTTAGGAGGAGTTCCATGAACAAACACACATATATACATACAAACTCTTTAAAATATGTAGTAGATTATCCCATAAACTGCGCAAAAATTCCAAATAAAATGTAATACTATTTTATGTTTGCAATTGATTCTCGATTTTTAATTAAACTACCTTATTCTGCATGGCCTTCTTTCTGGTGAATGCAGAATGTGGCTTGTATTTTTAACGTAATCAAAATTTTTTTTAACGGATATCTTAAACAAGCCTTAGATTTATGCGTGTTGTTCTATTATACGTGCCCAACGTAGTCCCAGTTAGCACGGATAATCGGAGTTTTACCATATACAAGGCCTGCCAATAAAAAAATACATCCTATACTATACGCCAGGGATGGCAAATGAGTGGCGCGCATAAGCCCGTATTTTCTGTGTATAGTATGAAGTTTCTTATTGTTAGAGAAGTAGTAAGCTAATGGCACGCGAAAAATTCTGGCAATTCACATTAGTTTCTTGTCACGCGACTTATTATTCCTGCTATACGCTCTAATACCTACAGTTTTAGAACGATTCTAGTTTAATTTGTGTACGTTAAAATATGTTTTCCTATCATTCTTAAGTCCACGTTTGAAACCCATAGCTACACTCACGTAGATTATTACATAAACTACTATGCTTCTTGCTTCATATAACGGCACTTAAAATTCTGAAGAATTCCGATGCAAATCCAAATACGATTTTTTCCAACATATCCGATACTTTTTCTGGTGTCAAGGAGGCTATCCCACTCATCAGTAATATATCTTTGTCGCTATAGTCACTATTTCCATCTTGAAGCATTTCATTGCTTTAATCAGTCAAAAACTTCATCGGAAGTTAGACTTTGAAAAACTGTAGCCTCTTCGTCTCATTCTAAAAAAATTCCATATCACAGACTGCAGCAATAAAATTTCATCAACATGATTATCGTAACAAAAAACAAAGTTTGTTTGTTTGAAAACTCAGCTGTTTGAAAATATTTAGCGATCTTTTACCTTCTTCCGTGCATCTGCAACCCGCGTAACAGTATATTCACTTTTGCAGCAACTTCGGAAACAAACTGGATTGAATAAGTTTCGTATTTAGATATGGCATTCCGTTTAACTCCCTATCTATATAAAAATCTTTTCTTCCTCCATCTTCTCCTCGACTCCCTTCTTCCTGTTCTTCGCTCCACCCTCTTCTTTTGTTTTCCTTTCCCTCTTCCCGACTCATTTTTTCGTTTCTCATTGCCTTCGCTCCCACTAACTCCAGCAGCACTCAAATCCTTCTCGAGTGTTAAATTCTTTAATTTATTTTTCAATTCCACCGTGTTCCACCCTGCGTTCATCAACGTTTCCTCGCCGATTTATCCCCCCCCCCCCTCCATTCCTTCGTTTAGCCGGATATCGTTTCCAACCTAACCTAGCATCTCTCTTCGCCCTCTTCTCAACCGCCTGCAAAAACATTCGTCTTCTCCTCTCTCTCTTAACTTTCCAAAACCTTACCCTGCCTCGTCTTTCTTCCCAACCACTTCGTTTTCTTTCCCCGTTATTTTCTTTTTCGCCCGGTTGTCCTTATACCTCTTCTTAAACATCTATTTTGGACTACCCTTTCCTACATCTCTTATTATACCTCTACTTGGGCCGCTCCCCGGATCTTCCTTCCTCCCTGTTTCTTGGGAAAAAAAAAGTCCTTTCGTTTTAAGAACTAAAGTGAAAAACAACAAAAATTGCCAATTTTTTTAAAGAAGCGACAAAGTAATTTTCTGGTACTGTTTTTACGTCGTTATTTTGTTTTGTAGTTTATAGCAATTAAAATAAATTTTTAAATAAAAAGTTGTACGTGCACGCTGTATCGGAAAACGCGATTGTGTCCTCGGTCATACCGCGGTTCTCTTATAACGCTGGTCGCAGCTCCTCTCCAGATACGCCGCGTTATAACCGGGGAGAGGTGTACGTACGTAGTATATCTCAACTGTTAAAGCCCATCTTAAACCGTATATCCCCTCGCTACTCTCTCCCTTTCCTCTCTCTTTCGCTATCTTTCCTTCCCTCTTTCTCCTTTATACACTCGTCTCCGTCCTCTCGATTTTTCATCTTTTTCTTATCTCTCCCTCTTCCTTACATTCTCATCCTTTTCCCTCTCCCCGTCTCCTCCTCCATACTCTTTCTCTCTTTACACTCTTCCTCTCTCTCTCTCTACTTTCTCCCTCCTCGAGTCTTCTCTACGTCTCTCGAGCTCCTCGTTCCTCGAACTCCTCCCCCTCCCTTCCATTCCGCACCTGAGCCATGTTTACGCGTCGTTAACCGCCATTATTTTGAGGCGCTCAACGCACAACGTTCTGTATCACTCGGCTTCTCCTGGCCAACATTAAAAGTGTAGCCTTAGGTAGGAATGTTTTAGTTGCCAGATTACCAGATTCGTTGTTTTTCTCGCGTTCTTTGCGCAAGAAAGCGAAATTTCCCCAAATAACGTCGAGGACAATATTTTTCTAGTCCGTTACAGTTTCAGGAGTTCAAATTTCGATATTAAAATGCTCACGTTTTGACCAGTGTCTGTAATTTAAAACTATGTCTGTTTTTATCGGTAAGGTTCCATTTATGCTGTTGAAACATGACTCGCTGTTTTCCTCTTAAGATTAATATATCATGCTTATTCACGTGTGTTTTTAAATATCGCCCACCAACTTTTAGGTTTGCTCTGCAGATGTTATGTTCAGGGCAATATTGTTATGTTGTCGTGTTTCGACGCATTGATTATTTTCACCTAACCAGTCTTCATTGCTTGCAATAATTTCTTGGCTGTATGAAGCAAATCGAATCGATAGTATAGATTTTCTGCTAAATCATCTTAATTGATCAATTGTTATATCGCTCTGATAAATATTCAGGACCTTTAAAATTCCTGTGGCTATTACTATGTTTACATACTTAACTCTTAATTCGTGTAATGGAGGAATATTTATAGGAATGAATTTTAAAACATTTTTATTTAGTCTACCAATGAAGGTCATGGTCGGCACTTTCAGGTTTGAAATTCGTTCTTTAAAACATTTAATGTTCAATCCCGGTTCCTTTGATAATTATTATAGACGTTGACTATTGCGAGTAAAGTACTTACTACATCGTATTTATTGCATAATTACCATTTTGGATATATACTTGTATATATAAATAATGCTTATGGGTGTGCATAGTTCTTTCTTATAAATAAGGTTACAACTGTAGATCTAAAATATTTACAGAGGTATTCGGTCTTGTTCTTTCTTCCAACATACGGGCCTTTCTCTTTCCGCCTTCTCAGATCAATATGCCTTTCAGAAAACAACAGACGCCTCCTCATTCTCTACCCTTCGCCATTCCACTCTGAAAGTTTTCATTTCCCAAAACGCCTCTCATCCCGCTGCCTCCCTCACTCACCCCCTCTTCCTCCTCCTCTCCACCTTCCCCTTCATCCCTCACTCACACCATTCACGTCCTCTCTCTCTCTCTTTCTTTCGACCCGCCCACTCCCTACTTTCTCATCCCTCGAACGTCTTCCTGCTCCCCCTTTTTATCCCCACCTCCTCCTGGCCATTCTTTCTCGCTTTTCCTTCTCTGTCTCTCCTCCTCCTCACCCCCCTCCCCCCCATTTGCCCCTTCACCGATCTCTCCTCTGCCGAACTCTTAAATCCGTCTTTTTTTTTACCGCCTCACACTCACTCCCTCTTCCCTTTTTTTCTCCTTCTGCATACACCTAGTCCTCCAGCACCGCACACCATCAACCTTTTTTTTCCCTTCCTTGGCATTACCTTACTATATTTCTTCCCGCAACACACTCTTCTCTCTTATCCCTTTCGAAGAGCCGCACCCCATCACTTTCTCGTCCTTCCAGCCGGGGGAAGTTCGAAGTGCGAAATCCAGTCTGTTCGGGCAGTGCTTTTCCTCTGCAGTCTATGATCGTGCAAATTATTTCTTTTCGATTATGGACGAACTTCTGATTTAACGCAACGTCAGTCCTTATATCTGATTGAGTAGAGAGTTAAGCAGTAGAATTTGAAAATCATCAGTTTTACCTTACTGTATTATTCCACGCACCATTGTTTTTTATTTTGTACGGCCTTTGAGAATACATTCAGCATATTTTATTTTGTGAACCAATTATCTATATACTTGTATTAGTCTGTGCAGTTGTAAATACTAGTAACGGTTGCCGGACATTGAATATAACCTCTACCTACATGAAAATTTAGTAGTGTATGAGGGATGGAGGTGAAAATTGGGTTTCTTTTCATACCCCAAAAACGTTTAGTACTATTTTTTTAAACACTCATTGTATCCTCGAGTAGCTGTCAAACTTCTATGTAGTGGACTGTTAAAGACCTTTGCCATACTTTACAATTAATGGCATTAATTATTAAACGATGGCATGCAAATGTAAGAAGGGAAATGAAAAATGAGCATTTATATCCATATAATGACAAAACTAAACTAAAACTAAGATTTTGATGGAAAGTACAATTCATCACGATGACAGAGCAATAGAAAAATAAGTGACCATTATGATAAGCGCTTTACTATGTAGAGTTTCAAGAGGAAATAATTAATTACTTTGTTTTATAAATTACTTATCTACGAAATAATGTCAGTAGAAGGATGAAGTCAATTTTATCGCTAACGTCAGAGTTTACGAAACTGTTTCATTACTTTTCGAGTGAAAGTACTATTTGCGATGGAATCATATTCCTTTAATGTTACTGTTGAGTCAGTTTGTGTATTTTCCTAATTAATCGTTCAACTCAATTTCGAGGCTTGCTTGCTAAACCTGAGCTGTAATTTATGAAGGGATTCCAGTGAATACCTAACACGTGAATCCAATAAATACATTAGGAGATTCTTAAGGAGAGAAAACATGAACAGCAACTGGTTAAACTACTGAATAAAGAACCTGAAACAGTGTGAAGGCCTTATAGAATACTGTTTGTAAGGATCGATTTTGTTTTACTTCCTTCTTTATTTTTATAATTTAAGCTATTAAAATAATGTATCAGAGGATGAGACATTAATTTGAAAGAAATTTTAATACCAAGGAACTTTCTTTTTGGTGTAATATTATACTCTTTCTGTACAAAATTGGTTTACTGTATCCAATATCACCCATCAAAGTTTCTTTACCGTCATAACGAACATAGTACCGCTAGAAGCAACATTTATGAATTTATCTTTCGTGTGTGTGGATATTCGTTTCGTTTAAACCATTAAGATTTTAATATGCAAAATAATCATACTAAAATGATATATTATAGGTATTCCAATCCTGCTCAAAATATTAAAAAAATTAATGAAAAACAACGCATCTGAATAAAAAATTCTGAACGACGTAGTATATTTTCTAAAATATGAACATCCCAGCGAACCATCGATATCGATTATCGCTTCAGAAATAGAACTTCTAAAACGCTGGAAAGGCAGCGAGATGAGATGTTACTTTTCGTTGTAATTGTTACCTGGAAGTAGCGTTCCCCGGGCTTCAACGACAATTTACTAAGCTTTTGGACAAAAGGACCTCAGCTGCATGCTCTCCGGGCATAGACCCTATTTGGACTTGTATTACTGGGGTTGTGATTGCGATGAACCTCGCTCGGCCGAAGGAGAAACTCCATTAGGATGAAAATGAGAGATCGTTTATCATTTACGCAGAACTTGAGCGGATCGTAATGGAATAGACGGCTTAAAACTTCTGAAGGGAAAACTTAACATTCACGAAATATTCCTCTCCAGGCCCAGCAAAATGATTGCCCATTTTTCTGAGAATTTTAAGTTTTTAATGACCTGCATTTTGAATTGGGAAATGTTTTATAATTGTTTTCAATTCCAATTTTTCTAATACTTTTAAATTTTTATATTGAACTGAATTTGTAATTGGGGAAGTTTTTAAAAAATTATTTTCGATGTTGGGGCTTAGTTTCTTAATCGTTTTTGGTATTGATAAAAATTTAAGAAAAACAATAATATGAAACGATCTATTTATAATTGTTTGACTAATACATATTTTGAACAATTATTCGCCAGTGTTTTTTTCCCCTTTTATAAGATCTGAATATGTGCATATTTAGGTTCAATTTCTGATTCTTTATGTTTATATCGCGCGCGTGAAATGTTATTTTTGGCCACTAAAGTTAATGTTCAACACATTATTACAGTGTTCCATTTATTTTGGTTTCGTTGCATTACTAGTCGATTTGCTCGTTTGTAGATAAACGTGGATCACCGTGGGTCAGTGGCACAATCTATATTCTATGGGTTAACATTTGAAATTCCTCTAGTTAGCATTGCAATTCAAAATTGAAATTTAGTACTGAAACCCCACGAAGAACTGTTAAAGTATACGTTACTCTTTACAATTCCTAAATTTAAGATTTCTGAAATTCGCTACAAAGAAAGTGAAGAGAAAATTGACAATTTTGAAGTGGTTGTGAGGCATTAAAACCATTGTAAGGCGCGAAGCAGTTAATGTGAAAATGGAGAAACTGATTATTATCATATTAATTGGAATATGTTTTTTCACGGCATTATAAAACATTAAACTATGCAGATATTTGCTGAACGGGTCGCTGAAAAATTTAATGGAAGACTTAACCGAAAGTGTGTGTTTTTCGCATTTCAAGCGCAGATTTGTGTATACATAAAGTTACACTAATGCGACCTTGTTCAAAGTGTATCCATCCGAATAGTGATCAATTCTACTTTTATATAGCTGTAATTCAAAACAAAGACATTTAAATATTTAGTAACTGCGACATTTAACTAATTGTTTTTTAATGAAAATGGATTACAACACGTGAAAGTTTTTGCTCATTGACTTATATCAATCGATTCGGCTGCTAATGCAAGCAGTTTTGTGTACTTTTAAAATAGGCAGTAGCTTTAAAATACCTCTTCTTGTTGCCTTTAGTGCACACTCGTACTTATTGTCCGTTTTCACTTCATTTAAGATGCCACCATCGGCATATCATCTACTTTTATAAAAACCTCTCGCCTTATGCTATTAATCACATCCTCGGCGTTCTCAACAAAACCACCAGGCCCCCATTGATTAACGCAAGATGTCCGGTAAAGCGACTAAGGCCTTGGGCTTCACTAAATCAACGAAAAGCAATACATCCTCCATTAGCGCGGCCTCTTCTTCGACCGCGTCTCCTCTCGTTCTTAAAGCTGTGCTGTCGCCGAGAGATTTAATCATTTCCCTATACGATACTCATCCACTACTTCATCCATTTTATTTCTCACGTGCTGGCATACCCCTAACAAAATCCTCTCACAACAATTCATATCCTCCTACTCAACCTCTTCTAATAACTTATCTTTCTCCAAATGGTTTGTCATTTTCCGCTTTACTACCCTTCCTCAGTTTCTTTTCTTTCCACCTCATGATTCTCTTCTTATTACACTCACGCTTCCTTCTTCATTTTGTTATCGTCTCATTTCTCCTATTCGCCTCTTTATTTCCTGTCCCTCATGGGCCATTCTTTACTTGCTGTCGTTCTCTTCCATTCAAACAATTCTTAATATTTATCTATACTTCCTTCATTTCGCTTTCGTTCCATATTTTCTGTTTTCCAAGGGCTGCTTTTCAATTTATGATGTTCTCTTCCATTTAAAAAAGGCGTAATCATTCCATTCCTCTATTTTTCTTTATCTGTAGGTTATCTTCTGATTCTCCAATATTGTGAATGGCAGGGGATGACATTTATAATCTGATTCTCTTCTTCTGTGTCCTCCTCAATATGTCTACCTCTCAGTCCCCTCGTTTCCTTCTCGCCGCCGTCTTCCTAATATTCCGACCTTTGTTAGAGGAGTGGTTATACTCTCTGACTCTAAGTGCCTGGATCTCGGATTCGAGTCGTACCTAGGTCATGGTTATACGTATTCGTCTGTGTTGCCTTCGAAATGCTCATTGTAAAGGGTGGTAAAGCATTCAAAATAGTTGAAAATGAATAAAACACATCATTTGTAAATTTATCTCGACCATTATCTTTCTGTTCCTTTGCTTTCTAATTATCATCTTACTTGTCTTTACCATTTATCCTGTCTTTGTTTTTCCACTGCCCTTTCATCCATCCCTAATATTCCTGCCTCTTCTCTTACCCCCTCATATTTGTATTCTCCCTCTTTTTCTCTCTCTCCTCCTTCATCTCACTTCTTCCTTCACTAACTTTACTCATCAACATCATCTCTCCCCATCCCTATCTTCCTCTTCCTCATCCTCCTCTCTCCCTCTCTCTCTTCAGTTTGCCTCATCAAATGGTGCATTGCAGCTTTCTTCCTCGCAGGAGGAGATTGAAGGTACTTGGAAATGAGGAAGCTCTAGAGAGGCCCTCTGGAGTGGGAAATGGAACATGGCTGGAAGGGGTGCTCGAGGGGTCTTAGGTTGTAGTGGGTGTAAGGAGGGAGAGGGAGGGAGGGAGTTGGTGAGAGGAGAGGGAAGAGGATGCGGAGAGAAGAGAGAGGGTTAGGTCGGTTTTCTCACGGCCTTGCTCCGTATATAGTGATGCACGCGGTTCTCTCTCTCTCTCTCTCTCTCTTTCCCCTCTGATTCGCGTAGTGAGATAGAGAGGAGTGATTCGGTAGCAAAGAGAATGCATTGAACCAAGGGAGAGAGAGAGAGAGAGAGGGAAGGGAAGAGAGAAGCGACAGTTCGTTTTCATCTCGCGCGGAAACGTTCTTGCTTATTAAAATTTTAAACCGTTTCATTTGGTGTATTTTTTAATTTTTCTTCCCCTCATCCTCGACGGGGGAAAATGCGAGCTATATATATAACGCGAGTCTCTTTCATCGCGTCGTAAAGTAATCATTTGCCGTAATTTCCTTTTCCGTCTTTGACTGAATCGCCATGTTTACCTCGTTATGGGGAAGATTTTCGTCGATAAAATTTAATGTTATCGCCGCGGCCGCAAATTGAGAAATTAATTTCTGCCTCTCGAATTTTTTAAAAATTGAAGTAGAAGTGGTTTTTCGGCACGAAACTTTGAGGAATACTTTAAAAATAAGCGTGGTAATATTTTCGCTTTCAGGAATGCGTGATTCTCAATGACGTATAGTATTGGGTACCATAATGTGGAATGTGGACGGTAAAATTCTGTTTGATTGCTTAATCAAAGTAAATCTGATTGTGGAAGGCATGTGCTAGAAAATATCTTTTTGGACAATGTAGTACGAAATCACGAGATGAGATCGGGACATTAGAACAGTATAATTTTTATATATCTTCAAAAAAAAATTATAATGTAAAAATAAACAATATTGCTGGCACTTTGTGTAACGTTATTACATATAAATGTCCCAGCGCATAAAACATAACTAAATTATACCCACTTTAAGTTAAGGAGAGCTTAATCAAGACAGAAGAAACCTACGTAGAGCTCTGTATATCCAGAAACGCCGACTAAATGCGTTCTGTATTCTTATTACTTGAACAAATAATGTTACCTGCAGTTAATGATCAAAGACGTTTCTGCACCAAAAACCGAATGCACGTTTAAGCTACAAGTTAGCCAACATCAGTAGCAATTCGCCAATAGCTCTTATTTCGACCAAGGATAGATAAATTACCCCGAGAAATGCGTAACTAATCATTCCACAGCTTTAAGGCTGCGGGATTTATCTTGATCATCAATTGAAATTAAATCTTAAGGAAGGTTTAACGTTTAATTATTAATTTTTAATGCAAATTTATAAATTATAACTTTTAATGTTAGAATCATTCGCAGGATAAACTTCGCCATGAGAAAATGGCTTAGTAGCTACCGAAGTTGAAACTGCAGAAGGATAATTTTAAAATCATATGACGGAGTCTTCGAACATGTGAATTAAATACTGAATTTAATGAGCCAACTCAGAGAGTGATAAACGTAAAGGATGGATTTTCTTAACTCGACGGATTACTAGTAATATTTAAAAAGGTTCCGCAATACAAAAGGTCGAGGGTTCCTTCAGTATTATCAAAAAATTCTACTTTTTAAAAATTTATTGAGATCTAAAGTTCCAACTATTACCACAGCGATAATTGTTTTTAAATTTATAACAACTCAATCAGATATTCTTATTGTATTTTACTCACACCGGTGTTTATATATATTTGTAATATAATTTATAATGATAATGCGACGCTACGTTCTAATGGACGAATGTTCGAACTGTAATACAAGCATTTGGACGTGCATAAGCTTCTATAAGTACGGGGTTATAGTGAAATGTGGCTGAAAGGATCATATCGCGAATAGTTACTATGCATAAATCCACGGATAAATCCTCCCTTTGAAACGTGTTGGACGCTTTGTATAGTGTTCTCCCCATTATCGTAGAAAAGATTAACAAATTAATGTCGTTTCATCTGTAGTAGATAGGAGGTCGAAATGTTATTTTCATTTTAAAAGTTTTATAATTAATCAGCTTTTTTAATTAATGAAGTTTTTTTATAATATTTACAACATTTTATCAATTTCTATTTTTTAATTCTAATTTTTAAATGCTCGAATTTGTAACAGTGGCAAGATACATGAAATTGTACCACTGTCAAAGATAACGCAAATTTTCCCGATAATAAAATACGCCGGTGACCTAGATGCAGGAGAAAAATTGAATTCAACAGTCAGAAAACCCTTCTAATAAGAACGATCGGAGGCCGAACCAGTAGATGATGATGATAAGAGGTTTCTCAAGAAAATCCGAAAATCACGTTTGTATTTCGCCTGGGGCGCGGCGAGGTATTCCATTATACGATCCGGAGAAGGGGGAGGTGAGATAGATATATAAAGAGAGAGAGAGAGATGAAGAATGCGATTAAAATGGCCGTTGAAACGGATCGTTGGATAAGATCTGCCGGGTTTCACTGGGATATATACGAAAACGTGATGAATGAAGTGACAAGGATGGAAAACGGGAGCGAGACGAGATGCGATTAAAAGCGTGGAATAAAAAAACAAGGCCTAGAGCGGCTCGGACGCATCGGAAGAAGTATGGGAGAAGTGCGGTTTGCGAAAACGGATATTGCGCCGCTTTACCTCTGGGCGTGCATTGGAATAAGAGAGAGGGAGAGAGAGAGAGAGGTCGACCGATGGGAGAGAGATATGGAAGCGCCAAATATACGACTCCAATTCCATTCACACGCGCGTGGTCGCTCGCATAAACACACACGAAACACCCGCAAACACAAAATCACAAACAAAAACATCACCCAAAGCAGACGAAGATTAATAAATATACTAAAAGTTTCATGGAAACACGTTTTAAAGAAATACAAACAGATAAACAGAACTCGCGTGAATACATATTGACGAAAAAGCAAGAAAGCGATTTTTATTATTTACCGATTTTGAAATATGCGCGTAATATATATATATATATATCGACTTAAAATTAACCAAATAGGAGCCTAGTTTAACCATGAATAATCACGGACCTGTCTAAGGACAGACTGCCTATGAGGATGATCGTCTCGAATGAAACGCAGTTCAGTCTCATGGGTAGTCGAACACAGGTATATCCCATCGAATAAACGATCGAATGCGATGCAAATGCGCGATATAAATTTATCTTCATCAGCGAAGTGTGTGGGGAAGGTCAAAGTGTGCGTGCAAGACTAAGGAGAAATTATGGTAGATTATTCATCGAAATAATAAAACAACGAATTGCTGTTTTTTATGGCGTGCGAATCTATAGTTTTATTATTGTGCCGGACATAGTCTACGCGCTCGAAGTGAAATTATAACGTAGCAGAGATTTTATCGGGCTAAAAACAATTTTTTTCCTTTTATCTTTGTTGCTCTATAAACGGAAAAACGGAACTCAAATTCGCGTGTATATGGTGTTACGTTATCACACAAGTAGAAATTTTCATAATAACGGCCTTCTAACGCAGTAAATGTTTATTTCCGAGTGGAGAGTAATTTAGATTCGCGGCTTTGTCCTTTACAGCAAAAGCTTAAGAGTTTCTTTTAAAAAATAGCGATTTCATTATCACTGCGTATTACTAAATGGCGATGCTGACGTGCCATTTCACAGGAAGCGTTTCATTAGAAAATAAAACCGGGCGTTATCTGACGAAAATTAAAACGTATAATTCCAGATAAACGCGTCGTTTATGGCACAGACTGTGGATGTGTGGTTATTAAAGAGGCCTCAATTAGGAAAGTTGAGATGAAAAGTGAAATTTGTGCCCAAAATTGCAGCCGTTATCGTGAACCCGATCATTAAATGTCCAAGAACGCGTATTAGTGTGGGAATTATGGCTACTAGCGTGGAGATTGTAGGCAGCAAAAATTTACGGGTCGGTATTTTTTTTATAATCCGTTTTTCCTCATCGATGCTGAAGACACGTTTAAAAAAATGTATTTGATTTTTCAGTTCTACTTAACCCGTCATTACGTTATCAATGATCAACAAGAACATTTTCAGATTAACTAAATTTGTCCTTTCAACGCTACGCAGCTTTTGCTGTTATACGTTCTAAATGAATTTGCTTGCTATGAATTTCATGTCGTTCCTCGGTCCTTTTCATTTGAAACACCTTTTTACCTCTTTTTGTATTTTTAGCAGCCGCTAAGGATGATAGATATTGTCCGTTAAATCATCCGCAATTTTTTATTAGTAGACACATTTAAACCAAGGGATAAATTTGACAATAAAATTTTTCATATCTTTGTAAAATTCCGCTAAACAATACTTTCAATGTGATTATATTTTCGGCTCATTTGAATGTTATGATTTTTAATTTGGTTTTTAAATTTGCTTCTCAAATATATCCATTACGTTTAAATTGTCATATGGTTCAATCAACACCACAACAAAACTGCATTGCTGAAGTGTGTTATTGCTATATAGAAATGTTATGAATGCAGAAATATTCGTGTAAACAGAAAGGCTTTTCATACTCCGATACCTTTGTTTCCTTTCCGCGCATACGGATATAATTTCGCCGTGGCTGAATATTTACAACAGAGGTGTTTGTTGCAATCGGAAAGAACATCGTGATAGCTTAGCCCGTATATACCTGCGCAGACAGATAGTGTCACTGAGTTGAGCAGTACGTTGTACGATAAGGATGAATAGACACTGCCTCGCATGGTTAATAAGCAATTTCGACCTAGAAAAACATGGCGGAACTCCACGCTTCCCCGTGTGCGATTTAAAAAATACTGACGTATCATTGCGGCCAGGCAGAATTTATGCTCGCAGAGCAAATATTCGAAGGCTATTGCTAATTCTAAGGCAGACTTAAGACTAAAGTGGCCAATGCTCGTGGTTACTTTATATATAGCGCTACCGGGATAAACTCATTGGATGCACTTAAAATGAGTAATTCGAGAGATGAATTCATCAAAGTAAAATTATATCCATAAGCATATCTCCAAATAATAAATATAACCATTCCGATATTCATTTAAAGGGTTTGAAAAAGCAATACGGTCACAAATCAGCCTTCATTAGTTATGATACACCAGTAGTGGATTCTAGTTTTTTGTCTAAATTCGCATGTGATTTTCTCTAACTTTATATGGCCTTTTGAGCTACATATTTGTTACTTCCTCCGTACTCTTTTGGTATAGCATGAATTAATTGACGGAGATTTTGTTAACGCTATCGCTGTGAAAGATCTGGAATGAAACTAAAAGTAAATGCATCAAACTCTATTTAATTTCCATTTTATGAACAGAACATATTTTCAAAATTTTATTTTCATTAGAAATTCATATTTTATTCCGCATAAGTGCAATATTATCTCCAATTCCGTCGGCAGGCCGATGTCATTTATTAATTTACCATTTGCTAGTAAATAACTATCGGACAAATTTTAATGAGCTCACTGTGTAACAAGTACTTTTGACTAAATTCAAACCACTACATAATCATTTGTCTCTTATTATGTTCACATATTGCGACTTCAATATAATTACTGTAAAATTTGCTTTGACTCGTTCAGATAATGTTGGCGTAAGGAATTTATCTCTCACAGTGAAATTATTTTACAATTCTTTCAATAAGAAACTACACATTTACGATACTGTGCTTTTTCTTCTTAGTCTAAATTTAACTTTTTCAAACACTACATATATTTGACATATCACGATCGCAATTGTTCCGATTACAGATTTTTATTACATGGCGCAGTGGGAAAATGTAATCGGGACTAAAATATTCAAAAAGACTTGCACTAGAAACGGATGAAAATATACGCGGGTCATCGCTTATCCAAGGGTTTTTTTTTTTTTTTTTTTTAAAGATCCCCTTTACACAAGAACCTCATTATCTCCACCAGACATTTCGATCGCGCTACGCCTTACTTCGTGTGTCAAGTCTGAACTTGATTTGGGGGTCCGTCGAAGATCCTTACGTTTGATGTCACCGATTCGATTCTGACGGTAATTGGAGATCCTTCTGGAGACGTATATCTGTCCTCATCTTCTCTACTCTCTTTGAATGCGCGACATCTTGCCTTTGTCGCCCCTTAATACACCTTACGTCCAAATTGCATCACTCAATCCGTAAAGGGTCTTTCTATCGAAACCATATTTTCATCAAACTGGAAATTTAGTAGGAGAATTTATCCTCTCTCTCTCTCTCTCGAGCTAATGGAACACTCCATTCGTGAAATAAGAAACTGATTTCGCTCCAGTTTCGCAATGCTTAATCGAGTGGAAAAAATAAAACTTTGTCTCGAGTGTAACTTCACATTCAAATTCTGAACGCGCGAATCGATAAATTATTAAGGTCAGACTAATGGAATTTTATAAACTCTTTAGGTTCGGGATGAGAAAACGTTTTAGACAGATGTGCCTATTCCGCCTCGTTGAGATGGCATTCTTCACAGTCACTCGAATCTCTGGGGAGATTTAAAAAAAGGGGAATTCCTGTTTCGCCCGCTTAATTTAGCTAAGAGACGGAGAACCTATAGTGGTCTGCAAGTCATAGAAAACGTGAATGATTTACGCGCGTGTTGTCATCCATCGATCAATGCTTGTGTCGTGATGCGTTTCTTCCCGTTGTTTGCGAATCCGCTTAAAAATTCGAAGCATGGTCTTAAAGATGGATTTTATGATATTTATTGGTAAAGGATGATATCCTAAAGCTTTGTTTTCCCTGCCTATATTACTTCTGTAGATTTTTTCAACAGAGACGTCGGATGATTACCCAAAACGTCTTGCTTTGGAGCATATAGTCGTAGATTAATTATTTTGGTAAGCCCTATGTACGGTAAAATGTAAATTAAAACTGAAAAATAAAAAGTTTATTAAAAAAGCAAAAGAGGTTGGTTTAATGCTAGAACTCGGTGCATATATGATTGAATAGCTAAACCTCCAACAATCGCGATTTTGATTACCTTTGCTCCTGTGCACATCGATTTAACAGTCTCAACGCACAAATTTGACTAATCGCGGATTTTAACCGCGGGACTTTCTTTCAATATGTAAACAACGGAGTTGTTTTATATTCTCATGATACACGTGTGTGAGCATATTTCTGCCTCTTATAATGTTTTTTAACAGAAAAACGATCGTATTTTAGGCGACATTTATCTTTATGTTATTCCTTCGGCTTGCGATATTTTTGTTCCTACGTTTCAGTTAAACTTCAGAAATGTTATTTTATATACCGCTTACTTAAATTGCCAAGGGATATATACGTGCGAAATTAATTGCTGTGTGCGATGTATTTCTTTATATAAGGCAGAAACATGGACACGTAGGAAAATGACATGGAAAGAATCGTAATGGAGAGGAATGGACAGATTGGATGAAATATAAGGATATACTAAGAAGAATAAGGAGAAAAACGAATTATTATACAGATTATATGAATGTGGAAGGTGAACTGGATCGGATATAGCCTGAGAGAGAGAGAGAGAGCGTGATTAAAGAAGTGTTAGAATGGAAACTGGGAAGAAAAAGAGAAAGAAAAGAGAAAGGAAAAGGTTACGGCGGATAGACGACTCGAAAGTGAGGGGAAGATACCAAGAAATGAAGGTTGCGGAACGCAGGAGTACGTGGAGAATCAGTTTCAACCAATATTAATCACGAACCTATCTATCGAGCGTGTACCTATGATGATGGTATCGCTTATACGTATGCACTTAATTGTATTATCCGTCGTCGACAAAATGCCGTTTTTTGTCTTTCCGTCTTCTGCCTTTTCCTTTGGGTCAATATTTTTGTCTTTCTCCTCCGCAGCTTCCGTTCTTAAAAAACTAGTTTTCCCTCTAATATCTTTCCTTTATCGTCTATTTTTAATTTGTCGTCTTTATTTATTTCTTTCTCATGTACATACAAATAATATAGGACGAGTATAGCGAAGGTAAAAAGTTTTAAAAAATATGCACATCTAAGTTGCATCTTTGTTCTTAAAGGTGTTTTTTTTTCAGTCCCGTCTGCCCATGCCCTGTTGGCGTTTCTTAAGGTTAAACGATTTAACAGCAACTGATTAAATCACGTATTTAAATGACCATCCAGAAAAGAAGGTTTGTTATTATGAACCATATTGCGCTACAAAAAGAAGGGTAGTTTATTCTTGCCGATCTTAAGGACATGACGCGTCAATCAAAATGTCTGATATTGTTTAGATTTAAATTGGTCTATTAATTGAATCTGTCATTATCCATATCACGTGAGGTACATGTCTCAAACGTTAACAGTGTAGTGACCGGTGATATAATTCATTGTTACTAGGAGTCATACTATGAGAAAATATTTTCCTTGCGTAGGTGAGTTTTAATGTAACTGGTGACATTATGGTTAGAAGTGTACGGATATTAGAGAGTTAGAGAGTTTTCTCAATATATGTTGCAAAGATTTTTTTCAAACGAAGGCTAATTTTCTCTCGGGAGTAGTGACCATTTCGCTAGAAACGTTTCCATTGAATGCCTCTGAGATTAAATTTTATAACGAATCGCAAAGGTAAAGGTGATAAAATAATTTTGTGACCCTCAAAGTTTTTGCCGCTTTGCGGAAGAAATGTTTTTTTAAGCAGTAGAATAAATCTTCTCCGAATTATTCCCGTTCTTGTGAGGATTCCTCCATACTCGTGTGAAAACTCGGGATTACCGAAAGCTCACCGCTACCCATTTAATCTGTTTCCCCTCATCACAAGATTAATTTTCTGCAAGTTCAACCATCCCGACGAGCTGTTTGTAACTTTTTATTTTTTTGATTTCCTTTGCATATATGAACCGGTCTGAGCGAAAGTGGTATAATTCAATTTATTTTAGTTATGCGATAGTACTGAAATATTTTTGGTTGTTCGTTAGAAAAATCAGTTTATCACCTACGGCTAAGTAATCCACGAAAGTGCGTTCAGAAAAGACCCAACTTTTATCCCATCTGAATATCAATAGGATTTTTGTTCATAGCTTCTTTTATTCTTTCCCATCAGTTTGGCGTATACCACTTTCGCTCTTATCGGCTTACATTTGGGTGGCGATTATTAGCTTCCTTTCAATTAGGGTAATGACTGCAGACATTTTCATACAAATATAGAAGTGGCAAGCGGAAAAAAAGAAATGGAAATCTTTATTTTTGTTTCCGACAATACCAAAGTCTGCCATATTTTTCATTTCTTTCATTTAAAAAAGTTCATTTTCTACCCTGCCTGTTTCAGAAAACATCCTCACTCCGCTCTGAATTATTATTTCTTTCTTCATTACGAACTCCTTTCCTTTTAAAACAGGTTAAAATATAAAAATTTGTAAAGAATATGTTTTATACTGAATGTATAAAAAATCTAGTGAAAATTTTTTCTTCGAAAACAAGAATTCTTTTGAAAACAGGAAATCTGACTCCGAGAAATGGTCATTCACTCCCGGTCGCACAAGCAGTGAACTTTAAATTCTTCTTTCCATCCTCTGAGCTTTTAATCTTTTCGTTAAACCAGGAAATAAATAAGTTTAGATGGGAATTTGATATATATTAGCAATGTTTTATAAGAAATTCGCGGAAATCTTTCCCTTTTTTCTTAAAATAATAATTGCAGAAAGCCATCTCATCACGGACATCGTCATCAGATATTCTCTCCAATGGAAAATTGTTTCTTTTTTGCTATCCTATCTGGATTATTCCTTATTTTTTGCGTTTGATTGTCTTTCCTTCTCCAATCCTTTACTGCGACTTTTTAATCTCTCTTCTTCCGTGTCAACGCCCATACAAGTATTTTTTTCCTATTCTCTTATCCTACGAAAGCCCTTCGCAGACTTGGCTACATAGCCCTGATCAGAACAATGCTTCGAAACTTCAATGTTTTCTTTTGATATCGCCCTCATACATGGAAAATCATGGATCATGTATCCCTGTGTCTTAAAATCGCCAGATATAATGTAAATTCGAAAACTTAAAGATTATTTTTAATGTTCACCACTGCCACGACGTCCACAGGTCAATCGTATATCTAATCTAACTATATATTAATTTTACGTTGGCGTCTGTAGACATTTGTGTACAATATATATCGGCGTATTTCTCGACAACCGTTTGTCATAAAGATATGCGGTAAACAGCGTTTTGTTTCTACTGGCTACGAGGTCCCTGGAAAAATATTTTCATTTTCATAGAGTCCCGGATTCGAATCCAGGAGACAATTATATTTTCCCATGAGTTTACACGGGATTTTCGATTTTTCAGAGTGCAAGGTTTTCTCCTTCGTTCATTAAATTACATAAATATAGACCGATTTTCTTATTTTTTGCTTTATTCGACGGCTAAAGCTCTAAACTATCTTAATCTTGCGATGCTTACACGTTAAACAGTCGAAGTTTTCAGAAATACGCATTATTTTTCGAATTTTTAGGATTTTTCGTACTCATTCCGGGCGTTGCCAAGGAGACTCTCATTGTTGCCAAGAAGACTCTCGTTGCCTCCGATTCATTTAATACCAAGTAAACCTTCAAATAGGCGACAGAAAAAGGTTATTCCCTTACAACTGTTGTTTGAGCATCGAAATTAATGAAGCATAGCAACGTAAATATTTATGGATAATTATTCTGTTCAATTAAAAATTAGATGAGAATAGGGGCGCATGTTAATTTGTAAACACATGATATGGTTATTTTCTCTTCATTGATAATCTAAATAAACGGGTGCATTGATGTTGCCTTTTTAGTAGGTCCTGTAAGAAGTTAAAAGCAGTCGTTGATAGACACTTGAAGTAAAGCAATTGTTTGTGAGTTCGTCTATAAGGGTGCAACGATAATCATTGGAACTAAGATAAGGTAGAGCTATTAGCCCAGCTACAGCTGCCAGAGAAAAAAAAGGAGCCAGAGATCAAAGGAAGAGTATTGTTGGAAAGAGAGAGAAAGAGATGCGGAAGCTCAACGGATTGCCCGTGTAGATGAGGAGCGGAGAGTACTAGAAAGACAAAGAAATAGGGAAACACGTCAAATGAATAGGGAACAAAGAAGATCTAACCTAGGGTCGAACTATTTAGATTATTTGCATTTCATTTATTTCATTAATTAGTAAATAAAAATTATTTCACTAAACCTTCAGTTTATTTAAATCGCGTTGAGGATCGGAGATCCGGGGCTGCCCTACTAGTTATATTTAAATATATGATAGCTCTTCTTCCGATGTAAGGTTCCGGGGTTTATTTAAAGGTCATTTTTACAGAGTTAATATAATTTATCAAATTAAGTTTATCATTTTCGTTTACAAAAATCTCAAAGAATAAAATTATGTTTTTGACTTTTTGAGATGGATCCATCTTTTCCTGGAGCTAAAGATCACAAACTTAAATAAAATATATAATTTGAAAATTTTGTCTTTTGCATGTAATTCTCACAGATAATGTAAATTTTAGAAGGGAAAAAATAAAATAAAATACGGTGAAAAATATTTTTTGTAATGAAATCGGATTAAAATAGTCACGTACATACGGTTATACTGAGTCAGGTATATGAGGCAATGACGACCTATTAGGCGAGCTCCGATTATCCGTATGCACCCTTGTCCGGATCAAGATTATAATTGCTGCATGTTTCCTGATTTCAACAATAAAATCTTGTGTCCAAATAATTTTCCATTTCTTTCTATCTTACCAGATCTTGAACAGAATAGGAAAAATTAAAAAAAACTCCAATTCACCGTAAAGGCGGTACTTACGTGTCAAGACTCGCAAGACCACTTAGAGGACGCGCGTTTCGACAGCTACGCTGTCATCTTCAGCAATGTCAATGTGTGTAGTGTTAGGCGGAGTATTTATACTGCTGTTGACCGTTGGAGGAGTAGGGGAGGGGAAAGAGAAAGGTGTATTGGTCATTAACTGAAATAGAGGGGAGTGGGGGATAGGGCCAGCGTCGTTATTCATTATCTTGTTTTGGTTGTTGTGTATGTAGAGGCTTTCATAGGCGTCTAGTTTGTTTTCATTGGTGACCGTTTTCAGAAGTTTTAAATTTTTTGTTGTGATGGGATGATGGCAGGTGTTGATATGAGCTGCTACACTGGACTTGTCTATTCTGTTGTTTCTGTAATGGGCTAAGTGTTCTTTGAAACGTGTTTCTAAATTCCTTTTTGTTTGCCCAATATAAATGTTGTCACACTTTTCACATTTAATTTGGTATATGCCTGATTTCTTATGGGAGGGTATGCTATCTTTAGGGTTCTTAATGAGATTTGACAATCTATTTTCATTAACAAAAACTGTGTGTAATCCTATTTCGGAGAAAATTTTTTGAAGTTTTTTGGTAGCATAGGGGTAGTAAGGTAGCTTCATAAATTTTTTGGTATTGGTGTCTTTGTTGTTGAGTGTTGTGCAGTTTCTAAGGATCATTCTGTGTTGATGTTTTTTTAACATTTTATGAATGAGTTCTGGTTTAAAACCATTCTGAATGGCCGTGCGTTTTATATAGGATAATTCTTTGGAGAAATTTGTATTTGATAGTGGTGTATTGACTAATCGATGGATCATTGAATGAAAAGGTGCTAGTTTTTGTGAATTGTGATGGTGAGAACTCATGTGGATGTATGTGTTGGTATGTGTAGGTTTTCTGTAAATGTTGAAATGTAATTTGTTGTTTTTCCTCGTTAGAAGAATGTCTAGGAAAGGCAGAGATTTTTTATTTTCTGTTTCATGTGTGAATTTAATGGTGTCAAACTGTTTGTTTAACAAGTTTAAGAATTCTACAATGTTTCCTTTCGATGTGTCGAAAATAGCGAAGATGTCATCTACATATCTGAGCCAAATTTTAGGAAAATACGGAAAGGTGTTCTTACAAGTGCGTTCGAAATTAGTCATGAAGACTTCTGCTAATAAAGGAGACAAAGGGTTGCCCATGGTTGTGCCTTCTTTCTGTTGATAAAAAGAGTTGTTGACCTGAAAATATGTTTGTTGCATACAGAGGGAAGTTAGACGGATGTATTCGTCCACGACCGGGCCGGGAAAGTTTTTTTCTAGTAGTGAGCTTCTTAGAAATTCTATGGTGTTTTTTATGGGCACACTAGGAAATAGAGATTTTACGTCAAACGATACCAATATTTCGTTGTCTGAAAGAATTACGTTTTCTACTTTGTTGATGAAATCTGTCGAGTTTTTGATGCGTGAATCATTAGGAAACTGCATTTGTTTAAATTCGTTGTTCAGCCAATGGGCTAAATTGTATGTGGGAGCATTGATTCCTGAAACTATAGGTCTTAAAGGAATGTTAGGTTTGTGTACTTTTGGTAGGCCGTACATTCTGGGGACTGTCGGATTTGAGATGTTTAAACGGTAACGGAGTTGTTTGTTTATTAGTGTAGGACATGTTTTAAGAACGTTCTTTGTAGAGGTGATCATTTTGTTAAGAGGGTTTTTTGTGATTTTCTCGTACGGACCTTCGTTGAGAAGATGTTCAACTTTTTTGTGATAATCAGTTTTGTCTATTATTACTACGTTGTTTCCTTTATCTGCTTTTAGGTAGTAACAATTTTTTTTGTTTAAAGAACTAATCGTATGATAAGGTTTCGGTGTTTGTGTTGGGCGTTTATTTATGTTGGTGATATTATTTTTTATTTGATGGTAAGTGGCACTTCTGATGAATGTTTTAGTGTTTTCAGGGAGGAATTTTATGGAAGATTCGATATCCGCGATTATGTCGTCTATCGGAGGTTTTCGGTATTGAAGAGTGTGTTTGAGACCTTTGTTGAGAAGATCAATTTCATTTTTATGGAACGATTCGTTCGATAAGTTTTTAATTTTTCCTATTCTGTTCATTGCTTTCACCGTGTTTAGAGTTCTTCCTTTATTTACCAGATCTTATTTTCTCAAAGACTGTCTGTTTTAAAGGAAGCACCTAGCCGAAGGATTCCATTTTACGGACGAGTCTGAATACAAATGTACGTGAAATCTTAAATGGAATCTAAAGGAATCTTTAATATTAACGGGTAACAATAACTGCGAGAATTATGTGTATGAAATGCTCAATTATTTAGAAAAAGAGGGTTGAGAAATCGCTCCGGCAGTAAAATGTAATGAATGAAAGAAACAATGCTTTGGAGAAAATACGTACGCAACTCACATGTAGGATTTCCTGCGCTAACTAGTAATCTCTCGTGAATTCTTAAATTTCGACGATAGCGTTGAAATAAAATGACGAGAAAGAACTGTATATAAAAGAAGCGGGGTGATAATATTTCATGCATATCTACGCGGCAATGGATAAAACGAGACCTAAAGCTTGCGTTATATCATAGGATAAACCAAATTGAGAAAAAAGAATGATTCGAGAAAGGGAGGATGGGAAAGGATAATAAAGGAGGAGGAAAATGGTTGCGTGACAGGTGAAAAAAAGACAACACATCGGAGAAGGAGATGGAGTGACGTAATTATAGTGGTAAGGGAACAAGGTTTACAAAAGTTAAGCGCGAAATAAAATGCCGTAAAGCCAGATTTGCCTACATTGGAAAGAGAAGTGGAGACGTGGTAAAAATTGAAAAGGTGCCAAAATTAGAAGTCATATCGAAAAGCCACGAGGAAAAAGGAGATATGGATCGAAAATTGAAAGGGGATATATTTTGAGGCAAGTAATAAAGAATGCGTATTAAAGAGGAAAAAGCACCACGCGTCCGCGGAAACAGGAAGGACGATGTTGAGGATATATTAGGCTTGGATGAAAAGAGGAGCAAATAGGAGAGAGAGAGGGCGATAGGGGGGGGGGGGGGGGGTGGGATGGATGGAGGTGATATATGTAGCGTGAGTGAATGGAGAGTTTGAGAGGCAGTGAGCGTGGAGGCGGAGGGAGAGTGTATTTGAGGGATATGTTGTCTATTTGCCCATTTGTTGAAAGGAAGTGGGATTTGAGGGCGGAGACAGGGAGAGAAATGGGGAGATGAAATGGGGAGAAAGAAAGAGTAGAGAGAGAGAGAGAGAGAGAAAACAAGGAGGGAAGGAGGAGATATGATAAATAGAGAAATGAGATAAAGGTTGGTAGGAGTGAAATGGAAGAAGTGGAAGCGACAGATGGATGGAGGTAGAGAAAGTGGGAAAAGAGGGAGAAAGAGAAGGGATGGGAGGAAGGAAAACGAGGAGCGAGAATGACTTGGGGGGGAGAGAAATTGAACTGCAGAGAAATAGAGGGAAAGAGACATAAACGGGAGTGAGGGTAGGAGAAAAGAGAGAGATACAGATAGAGAGGGGGGGGGGGGGGGGCGCAGCGGTTTTTTCCACACTTCAGAGCCTTGTTCCTAGAATACATTTGCAACTCTTCTCTCGCACTTTCCCTCCCTCTCCTTTTCTGTTCCACGCTCAACAACTCTCTCGAATATCTCGCAGCGCCGATCACAGTTTATTTTCTCTTAATCCCATTTCCATCGCGCTTCCGTTTAAAATTCCTCTCGATGGCACCGCTCTATTTCCGGTCTTATATTCCCGTATTTTATCCGTTGAAATTCCTATTTCCTATCCTGTACTACGGGAATTATCTCTCAAGTTCAGACTTATTCCTTCATTTATACTTATCGTAGACCACTCCCTCCTCAATTTTGTGCTTTAAATTCGATCTCCTTCGATGCCACGCAGAGCTGAGGAAATGGAAAAATTCTTGTGTCTGGATGTATGTGCGTTTTTGTGTATCTCTTCTATTTAGAATAATATCAAATGCAATAATAATGGTAACATATAAATAAGATTGTTTGTATGCATTCGGACACCGCGAGATTAAATTTAGCATGGAACCACCTTCATAAAGGGATAGGTCGAGGGTTATGTTTTCATCCTATTCCAAGGCTTCAAGTTTGATTCCAGGAGCTTTTATTTTTCCCACTAAAATATATGAGTGCATCGAGTTTTTTAATTGTACTTTAAAATTACATATAGCCATCATAGCAGCTCGGGACTTGAACCAAAGAACGGCTGAAAGAATAGGTTTTTATTTTCATGAAGTCGATTCTCGAAGAGGCAACGAGTCGTTACGCTTATTTATGTGGCACGCGAAAATTGGATTTTTTAAATCTGAAAATCTTTGTGACCACCAAATAGACCAAAACTTGGCTCGGTTTTGTTAGTTTTTTTCCTCAGCTGAAGGGCGAAATATGTACAAAAAACATTCCTTCTCTAACGCTACGCCTCAGGGGATGGAGGGGACGTGAATGCCTGCGCATCCTGATTGGGCGAGAAGAGGAGGATGGTTAATAATTGCGTCAGTCCGAGGGTTGGCGACAGGGCGCGCATGACGATAAATGCGTAATGTTAGATGTTATGATTGACTTCGTCAATTAATCGTTGGATGGAGGGAGGTCTGGGGCCACCAGCTGACCCCACGAGGCGAATTATAGGCGTGGCACGGGGTTAGGCGCCGAGGGCGTAAGGGGCTGAGCACCTAGTATGTATCTATTTATGAGTGTATGTTTGTGTACAGTAGTATTAGTAGTAGTACAAATTTGTTTATTATTCCCATTCTTGCATTATTTTTATTGAGACATAGGTTTTTCTATCACTCTCCGTTCTACGCTCCTCTACGTGATTGTACTTTATTTTCAGGTTTTCGATATCAGAGAAATTTTTACGCTTATTATTATTTGCATACTCAAGCCATCATGTTTTCAGACGTCTTTTTTGGCTTTATTAAAATGCTTCAAGGGTTAAAGAAAAAGAAACGTTTAAAAAATTCACGTCTCGAGAAACGATTTCTCTTAACTTTTCTTTGAGCTTTTTAAGGGTAAAACTCTCGGTTTATTTTATTTTATTTTTTTTGGCTGGCGACGTTCACCCTATTCCCCCCCACAAAAAACAGCAACAACAACACGCGTCGCCGCTTATTCCGCGAACCAGAAAGTGGCGAGCTTTGATTAATTTATGGAATCCCATATCCCTTATTAATAGACTTGTTAGTAATGCGGATCAACCGCCGTGGCATTTGACAGTTTTCCCGGGCGTTCCGTCATGAAGTTCTATGACCCGCGCTTAGTCTCGTCGCAGACTTTCCCTCAGAGACCACACACATACACACACAGCAAACCTCTCTTTCCTCTGGTTCCACTCCGCCACTCCTTGTCTCATTCTCTTTTACCCCTTCTCACTCGGCCCCTCCGCCAGCCTTGAGCCCCTTACTCCTTTCGCTTTTCCCCTCTCTTACTTAATCCTTTCTCCCTCACTTCGCGTCTGTCCCCTCCTCTTCCCCTCCCCTCTTCTCCACACCGCCCAGTCCCTCCTCCATCCTCCTCCACCTCTCCTGATTTCCATTCGCCTCCTGACTCACCACGACCCACACTTTAAAGCACCCCACGCCAATTTAGGATTCCCTCTTCATCAAATCCTCTCCAACATATTGAAGTTTTAAAATCCCCCTTCCTATCAAAGCATTCCCTTTAATACTCGCATGCTCTCGAAACGATGCTTCAAAAATTCATCCCTTCACCTCTTATCCACGCTCTGTCCTTCTCTCTCCCCTCCTCCTCCTACGCCTCTTCTCCGTTTTTTTCCTCTCGTTTTCCCCGCCTCTCTTTCTCTTTCACGAGTTCTCTTCGTTTTTTTTTCTTTCCCCCCTTCTCCTTTCATTTTCTTCATCTTTCCGTGTCTATTTTCGTTGCGTTATTTCTTCCTATCTCGTCCTTTTATTTTATCTGCCTCACCTAACGGTTTAGTGGTCTTCCTGTCCTCTTTGGCTCTAGTAGTAAATATATCTTCCGTTTTCTCCTTTTTTAAATTTCCTTTTTTTCTCTTTTTATATGTTCAAGTCCATCTTTCTCTTATTCTTTCCCCTTGCCTTTCTCTGTTTTTCTTCTCTCTCGTTTCTTACCATTTTATCTCCTCGTTTCACCTCTTACCCCCTTTCTCTCCCTTTCAACTCTCCTCATTCTTTCGGACACTTGCCACTCTCGAGAGATAGAGACAGGGGTGGTGGGAACGAAAGAAGTTATTATTTTATATTTGTGGAGAGTTTTCATTCAGAATGAAACATATTGAGATTTATTTCTTTTTGCTTTTTATATGAAACGGGAAGAATTATTTTTTAAATGATCAGAGACGCGAATGCATTAATCGCATATATATATATATATATATATATATATATATATATATATATATATATATATATATATATACTATATATATATATACTATATATATATATACTATATATATATATATATATATATATATATATATATATCCGGAATAAAAATACTCGCTATAATAGCGTATAGCGTTTATTATATTGGTGCGATGAAGTGTGTAAACCTGGCATTAGCCTAAATTTAAAAATCCTCTTTACTGTTGAATAAATACGGATAAATACGTATCGTCCACAATTTATGCGTTATAACTATTTCGCATTTCATTCTAGTGTAAGTATCCTTCTTAACTAAAATTCTCAGCTGAAATTCATGCGTGAAATTTATGAGAGTAGTAAATTTTTTATAACTGGCTGCAGATGGGATCATGTCTTCAAGGTTATATTTAAATTATTCGCTGAATTTAAACCATTCGTGTCACACGGAAGTAATATTATTTTCGGAGAAAATTAACTGTACTTCGTAAGGCATCGCGAGATGAGAAGAAAAAGGAATAATATATGGAATTCTCACAAAATTAATGATATTCGAGAACATTCAAACAAAACGTGGGAATTTCATTGCGGTTTCGCAAGTGAAATGGAATTTCCCTTTTATTTCTGGTAATGAATGTACAGACGCAATAAATTGAACAGCGGGCTCACATTGTCTGAACGGGTAAGTATAGCGCTCGGGGAAACACTGAGAAACAAAGCACCTAAGCTGTCATAACCTATAAATATAATTATTTAAATTGAGTGTTAAGTGAGGGAAATATAGAAAATATTACTATGTATACAAAATTTCAATCGCAAACAGTGTTTCTGAAATTTTATTATAAAAATATATCTACTCACGACTTGCCTGTTGTCCCCCTCCTCTTGTTAGGCCTCCGCGCCCGGAGCGATCACTCCTCTCGCACCTCTCTTGCTGCGGTACTGTAGGATGTCTGTATTTTGCATATTAGCAACAAACAGTAGTTTAGTTTATCGATGGTAATTGTCGCTAGTGTGAGGTATTTGAATTTTACTCTCAGCGAGAAAATGTTATTCTGAATTTGTAAGTGATGACAGGAAATGATTTCTCCAAACCATTTTTCTCCCTATAATGATGCTTCACAATAATCATATAATAGCAGGGCAGTGCTAGTTTTGAGATAATATTTAAGTAGATGATAAAAAAATCAAGTCTTATTTTTGTAATTTCGTGAGTGTTACTATCGTTAAAATTTAAATTTCCTTTTTTCTTTAATGTCCTTGTTAAATGACAATGTATTGTGCAAGCGAGCAGCGTTAAGTGGTGGTTTTGTGTCAGGCTAAAAGTTAAGATTATGACTTTTATATGAGGGTTGTAATTGTGTTCTGTTGGATACAATTAGCAACATTTTACACGAGGGAATCAACGGTATGTCGACATATACAGTCAACTTAAATCGACAAGTTTTTTAGCCATAAGAAATCTACGAGTTATTTAACTGTTTATTTCTTCTAAAAATTTGTGACCGGACTATTATCCCGTAATTAACAAGTATGCATTTAAATTTATAACCAATTGTGTTACGATTGGGATTAAAATCAATCGCTTTGATAAGTAGCAAACGTCACACCTGCCACCTAGGGATATTTGCTGGCGTTCGGCCATGATTTGATAAAATGTTGACAGGTCTATTTCTGAAGATTTCATAAATTGCCTTTATAGGATTTCCCAAATAAAGTTAACTATTATGGTACACTTTTCTGTGAAAAAGCACGTCCTGAAGTAGTAGTCAACGCAGTGCAACATTATTTGCTGGCTGTTGTCGGAAAAATCCTTATAGTAAACGCATGTTTACTTAACGGAGTTGTACTTGATAGAGGGAGAGCTGTAAAAAAAAGGAAAAAATGAGAGTTACAGGAAGTATTTAATGGAAATGTTTGATGATTTTCATACAAATTAGATGAAATATTTCGTTACTAATGATGGTTTGGTTGGAGTTAAGAATTTACCGTCAATGAAAAATTGTTATTTATTCCAGCATTCTAACGTCAATATTACTCGAGGTATGAAAATGAAAGGGTTAAACTAAATGATCCTGTGTTTCAGTTTTAAAATGATATTATTTGCCATGAAAAAGCGATCTCAAATCACAATATTTATAGAAAACACATAGTGAAAAAACTTTACCCATCAGTTTTATATTAGACAAAGTGAAAGGCGAAAGAAGAAAGGCCTGAATATAAAATTCTTATTATAATTTCTACGCATTTTCCAGGAATCATTGTCATGTTGTGAAAACCATTCACTTTGATTATATTTATCATAACAATAAAACTTTTAGAACTGTACTTTATAACTTCCTTTATTACGTATTTATGCCTTGCATGATATAAATTTTATTAACGCTGAATCGTTGTCAAGGTGCTCTCAACCTGTGCACACACACACAAACGTGGAAACCGTGTAATTCGTAATAAGAAAACATTCTGGTCCTATATATGTAATGTTTTACGTATGTTTATATATGTACACGTACATATATGCACGTGCAAATGGTCACATGAACAGCCTTTATAACGGCCTTTTCTCAATTCGGAACTTTTTACCATTCAGTCAACGACGACCAGGGACCCTCTCCCACTCTATCATCTCTCTCTTTCTTTCTCTCTCTCTCTCTTTTCCCCTCTCTTTCTCTCCACCGGACACTTTTTTATCCGCGTCCGAAAAAAAGTGTCCCGTGTAATTATTTTATTGCCCGTTTTCAATTTCGAAGCCACTTTCCTTGATTTCCTTGTCCCGTACACACACGCGGCCCCTAGACCATCGATATGCTCTATTATTTTACATTTTTACGCCATCATAAGTCATGTGCAAGCCGTCATCCTGCCTACTCTCCCTCGCTCACGCATCTGCTCTTCTTCATCGCAACCGCGGAATGTTTATTATTTTGTCTTTTTCGAGGCAATCTCGCCTAATGGAAACGGAGATTTTTTGCTTACGCGTATCGAGCGCGCACCCATCTCGCTGCGAAATTCGAGAATTTCGCCGAGTTTTTAGTAAACAAAATTCATTTCTAGAAACTTTTAAAGGCATTAAAAAAAATATTTATTCTTTTGTTCGGGTCTTTTATTTGGTGCCCGCGGAGTTTCCGAAAAATTTCGTCGTCGACGAGGAAGTTCTGTCTTTCTTTATTCCTGCCGAAGTTGTAGATGATCTATCTCAAGGATCGGAATGTTGAAAATGAATACAAAAGGGCCCTTCATAAATTAAGCGATATCATAATAGTATATAATTTTTTATTATTTCGTTCTGTTTCACGCTTTCGATGCAATTATTTAGTGTATGAGTTACTTTGAATGTTTCAACAACGGTTTCTCTGAAAACTATTTTTAAAATGATCCTAACTATCCGATTCCCATGACTTTGTTAATATATTTTTTGTCAAGGTTTATAAAGTTAAACTCCAAAAACTAGTAGTCTAAAAATTAATATGCCATTAAAACAAGTGCTTGGTTTTTTGCGTATCATTGGGTCGAATTGTCTAAACTCGCGAGCCTGATTTCGATTCATATTCGGCGTAGAAAAAATAAAAGTTATATTGGACATGTCGGAAAATTTCCCGGAAAAATCGTAATTTACACAGATCACTAAACCACATTTGAATAAGATAATAGCATACATTTGTATATTGTGCGACTATATTTTGATACTCTGGCCCTGGAGGATAAAATTTATTGTCCAAGATGAATTGTCGAAAACGAATTCGTCGAAAGCAAAAGAATTAATAATATATAATGATATTAAAAGCAATAAACAATAGTGTAAGAACTACTATTAGAATACAAAACTAAAATATATAAAATAATTTGTAAACCTTTAAAAATATTAGAACATTTAAAAATAATATATGCATCTCCCGTCGAGAAACCCATACTAGTGATCTGAAGCGTTAGTCATAAATCTGAACTTATTTCTCTCCATTTATACTCGATTGTATGAATCAGTCTGAACGTCAATTGTTTTCATTA